>ML133478.1:320497-1004494 GCA_003864495.1 Nemopilema nomurai
TTTTGCAAGGATTGCAAGGCTATAGCTTGCGTTTTAAACGGCAACTTCGAAAACCACACATATCTTGCAAAATACACGTCTAAGAGCTGAACCAAGCACCATGTTGGCTGCCCTTGTTCTACTCTAAGACGATATAGAAAAGAAGGTCGGAATTTTCCATCAGTTTTGACCAATTTTGCAAATAGCCTTGGCGTTTTGCGTAAAACGGGGCAACTTCGAAAACCACTCATATCTTGCAAAATAGTCGTCTAAGAGCTGAACCAAGCACACCTGTAGGTTGCCCTTGTTCTACTCTACATGACGATGGTAGAAAAGAAGGTCGGAATTTTCCATCAGTTTTGACCAATTTTGCAAGGCTATAGCCTTGGCGTTTTGCGTAAAACGGGGCAACTTCGAAAACCACTCATATCTTGCAAAATAGTGTCTAAGAGCTGAACCAAGCACACCTGTAGGTTGCCCTTGTTCTACTCTACAAGACGATGGTAGAAAAGAAGGTCGGAATTTTCCATCAGTTTTGACCAATTTTGCAAGCTATAGCCTTGGCGTTTTGCGTAAAACGGGGCAACTTCGAAAACCACTCATATCTTGCAAAATAGTTGTCTAGAGCTGAACCAAGCACACCTGTAGGTTGCCCTTGTTCTACTCTACAAGACGATGGTAGAAAAGAAGGTCGGAATTTTCCATCAGTTTTGACCAATTTTGCAAGGCTATAGCCTTGGCTTTTGCGTAAAACGGGGCAACTTCGAAAACCACTCATATCTTGCAAAATAGTGTCTAAGAGCTGAACCAAGCACACCTGTAGGTTGCCCTTGTTCTACTCTAAGACGATGGTAGAAAAGAAGGTCGGAATTTTCCATCAGTTTTGACCAATTTTGCAAGGCTATAGCCTTGGCGTTTTGCGTAAAACGGGGCAACTTCGAAAACCACTCATATCTTGAAATACGTCTAAGAGCTGAACCAAGCACACCTGTAGGTTGCCCTTGTTCTACTCTACAAGACGATGGTAGAAAAGAAGGTCGGAATTTTCCATCAGTTTTGACCAATTTTGCAAGGCTATAGCCTTGGCGTTTTGCGTAAAACGGGGCAACTTCGAAAACCACTCATATCTTGCAAAATAGTTGTCTAAGAGCTGAACCAAGCACACCTGTAGGTTGCCCTTGTTCTACTCTAAGACGATGGTAGAAAAGAAGGTCGGAATTTTCCATCAGTTTTGACCAATTTTGCAAGGCTATAGCCTTGGCGTTTTGCGTAAAACGGGGCAACTTCGAAAACCACTCATATCTTGCAAAATAGTCGTCTAAGAGCTGAACCAAGCACACCTGTAGGTTGCCCTGTTCTACTCTACAAGACGATGGTAGAAAAGAAGGTCGGAATTTTCCATCAGTTTTGACCAATTTTGCAAGGCTATAGCCTTGGCGTTTTGCGTAAAACGGGGCAACTTCGAAAACCACTCATATCTTGCAAATAGTTGTCTAAGAGCTGAACCAAGCACACCTGTAGGTTGCCCTTGTCTACTCTACAAGACGATGGTAGAAAAGAAGGTCGGAATTTTCCATCAGTTTTGACCAATTTTGCAAGGCTATAGCCTTGGCGTTTTGCGTAAAACGGGGCAACTTCGAAAACCACTCATATCTTGAAATAGATGTCTAGAGCTGAACCAAGCACACCTGTAGGTTGCCCTTGTTCTACTCTACAAGACGATGGTAGAAAAGAAGGTCGGAATTTTCCATCAGTTTTGACCAATTTTGCAAGGCTATAGCCTTGGCTTTTGCGTAAAACGGGGCAACTTCGAAAACCACTCATATCTTGCAAAATAGTGTCTAAGAGCTGAACCAAGCACACCTGTAGGTTGCCCTTGTTCTACTCTAAGACGATGGTAGAAAAGAAGGTCGGAATTTTCCATCAGTTTTGACCAATTTTGCAAGGCTATAGCCTTGGCGTTTTGCGTAAAACGGGGCAACTTCGAAAACCACTCATATCTTGAAATAGTGTCTAAGAGCTGAACCAAGCACACCTGTAGGTTGCCCTTGTTCTACTCTACAAGACGATGGTAGAAAAGAAGGTCGGAATTTTCCATCAGTTTTGACCAATTTTGCAAGGCTATAGCCTTGGCGTTTTGCGTAAAACGGGGCAACTTCGAAAACCACTCATATCTTGCAAAATAGTGTCTAAGAGCTGAACCAAGCACACCTGTAGGTTGCCCTTGTTCTACTCTACAAGACGATGGTAGAAAAGAAGGTCGGAATTTTCCATCAGTTTTGACCAATTTTGCAAGGCTATAGCCTTGGCGTTTTGCGTAAAACGGGGCAACTTCGAAAACCACTCATATCTTGAAAAGACGTCTAAGAGCTGAACCAAGCACACCTGTAGGTTGCCCTTGTTCTACTCTACAAGACGATGGTAGAAAAGAAGGTCGGAATTTTCCATCAGTTTGACCAATTTTGCAAGGCTATAGCCTTGGCGTTTTGCGTAAACGGGCAACTTCGAAAACCACTCATATCTTGCAAAACACGTCTAAGAGCTGAACCAAGCACATGTAGGTTGCCCTTGTTCTACTCTTTAAGACGATGGTAGAAAAGAAGGTCGGAATTTTCCATCAGTTTTGACCAATTTTGCAAGGCCTTGGCGTTTTGCGTTAAACGGGGCAACTTCGAAAACCACTCATATCTTGCAAAATAGTCGTCTAAGAGCTGAACCAAGCACACCTATAGGTTGCCCTTGTTCTACTCTACAAGACGATGGTAGAAAAGAAGGTCGGAATTTTCCATCAGTTTTGACCAATTTTGCAAGGCTATAGCCTTGGCGTTTTGCGTTAAACGGGGCAACTTCGAAAACCACTCATATCTTTCGAAATAGATGTCTAGAAGCTTAACCAAGCACACCTGTAGGTTGCCCTTGTTCTACTCTACAAGACGATGGTAGGAAAGAAGGTCGGAATTTTCCATCAGTTTTGACCAATTTTGCAAGGCTATAGCCTTGGCGTTTTGCGTTAAACGGGGCAACTTCGAAAACCACTCATATCTTGCAAAATAGTTGTCTAAGAGCTGAACCAAGCACACCTGTAGGTTGCCCTTGTTCTACTCTACAAGACGATGGTAGAAAAGAAGGTCGGAATTTTCCATCAGTTTTGACCAATTTTGCAAGGCTATAGCCTTGGCGTTTTGCGTAAAACGGGGCAACTTCGAAAACCACTCATATCTTGCAAAATACGTCTAAGAGCTGAACCAAGACACCTTAGGTTGCCCTTGTTCTACTCTACAAGACGATGGTAGAAAAGAAGGTCGGAATTTTCCATCAGTTTTGACCAATTTTGCAAGGCTATAGCCTTGGCGTTTTGCGTAAAACGGGGCAACTTCGAAAACCACTCATATCTTGAAATAGACGTCTAAGAGCTGAACCAAGCACACCTATAGGTTGCCCTTGTTCTACTCTACAAGACGATGGTAGAAAAGAAGGTCGGAATTTTCCATCAGTTTTGACCAATTTTGCAAGGCTATAGCCTTGGCTTTTGCGTAAAACGGGGCAACTTCGAAAACCACTCATATCTTGCAAAATAGTTGTCTAAGAGCTGAACCAAGCACACCTGTAGGTTGCCCTTTTCTACTCTACAAAACGTTGGTAGAAAAGAAGGTCGGAATTTTCCATCAGTTTTGACCAATTTTGCAAGGCTATAGCCTTGGCGTTTTGCGTAAACGGGGCAACTTCGAAAACCACTCATATCTTGAAATAGACGTCTAAGAGCTGAACCAAGCACACCTGTAGGTTGCCCTTGTTCTACTCTACAAGACGATGGTAGAAAAGAAGGTCGGAATTTTCCATCAGTTTTGACCAATTTTGCAAGGCTATAGCCTTGGCGTTTTGCGTAAAACGGGGCAACTTCGAAAACCACTCATATCTTGAAATAGACGTCTAAGAGCTGAACCAAGCACACCTGTAGGTTGCCCTTGTTCTACTCTACAAGACGATGGTAGAAAAGAAGGTCGGAATTTTCCATCAGTTTTGACCAATTTTGCAAGGCTATAGCCTTGGCGTTTTGCGTAAAACGGGGCAACTTCGAAAACCACTCATATCTTGAAATAGACGTCTAAGAGCTGAACCAAGCACACCTGTAGGTTGCCCTTGTTCTACTCTACAAGACGATGGTAGAAAAGAAGGTCGGAATTTTCCATCAGTTTTGACCAATTTTGCAAGGCTATAGCCTTGGCGTTTTGCGTAAAACGGGGCAACTTCGAAAACCACTCATATCTTGCAAATAGACGTCTAAGAGCTGAACCAAGCACACCTGTAGGTTGCCCTTGTTCTACTCTACAAGACGATGGTAGAAAAGAAGGTCGGAATTTTCCATCAGTTTTGACCAATTTTGCAAGGCTATAGCCTTGGCGTTTTGCGTAAAACGGGGCAACTTCGAAAACCTCTCATATCTTTTGAAATAGACGTCTAAGAGCTGAACCAAGCACACCTGTAGGTTGCCCTTGTTCTACTCTACAAGACGATGGTAGAAAAGAAGGTCGGAATTTTCCATCAGTTTTGACCAATTTTGCAAGGCTATAGCCTTGGCTTTTTGCGTAAAACGGGGCAACTTCGAAAACCACTCATATCTTGCAAATAGTGTCTAAGAGCTGAACCAAGCACACCTGTAGGTTGCCCTTGTTCTACTCTAAGACGATGTAGAAAAGAAGGTCGGAATTTTCCATCAGTTTTGACCAATTTTGCAAGACTATAGCCTTGGCGTTTTGCGTAAAACGGGGCAACTTCGAAAACCACTCATATCTTTCGAAATAGACGACTAAGAGCTGAACCAAGCACACTTATAGGTTGCCCTTGTTCTACTCTACATGACGATGGTAGAAAAGAAGGTCGGAATTTTCCATCAGTTTTGACCAATTTTGCAAGGCTATAGCCTTGGCGTTTTGCGTAAAACGGGGCAACTTCAAAAACCACTCATATCTTGCAAAATAGTTGTCTAAGAGCTGAACCAAGCACACCTATAGGTTGCCCTGGTACTACTCTACAAGACGATGGTAGAAAAGAAGGTGGGAATTTTCCATCAGTTTTGACCATTTTTGCAAGACTACAGCCTTGGCGTTTTGCGTTAAACGGGGCAACTTCGAAAACCACTCATATCTTTCGAAATAGATGTCTAAGAGCTGAACCAAGCACACCTATAGGTTGCCCTTGTTCTACATTACAAGACGATGGTAGAAAAGAAGGTCGGAATTTTCCATCAGTTTTGACCAATTTTGCAAGGCTATAGCCTTGGCATTTTGCGTAAAACGGGGCAACTTCGAAAATCACTCATATCTTGCAAAATAGTTGTCTAAGAGCTGAACCAAGCACACATGTTGGTTGCCCTTGTTCTACTCTATATGACGATGAAAGAAAAGAAGGTCGGAATTTTCCATCAGTTTTGACCATTTTTCCAAGGCTATAGCCTTGGCATTTTGCGTGAAACGGCGCAACTTCGAAAACCACTCATATCTTGCAAAATACACGTCTAAGAGCTGAACCAAGCACACATGTTGGTTGCCCTTGTTCTACTCTATATGACGATGATAGAAAAGAAGGTCGGAATTTTCCATCAGTTTTGACCAATTTTGCAAGGCTATAGCCTTGGCGTTTTGCGTAAAACGGGGCAACTTCGAAAACCACTCATATCTTGCAAAATATTCGTCTAAGAGCTGAACCAAGAACACCATTAGGTTGCCCTTGTTCTACTCTACAAGACGATGGTAGAAAAGAAGGTCGGAGTTTTCCATCAGTTTTGACCAATTTTGCAAGGCTATAGCCTTGGCGTTTTGCCTTAAACGGAGCAACTTCGAAAACCACACATATCTTGCAAAATACACGTCTAAGAGCTGAACCAAGCACACATGTAGGTTGCCCTTGTTCTACTCTATAAGACGATGGTAGAAAAGAAGGTCGGAATTTTCCATCAGTTTTGACCAATTTTGCAAGGCTATAGCCTTGGCGTTTTGCGTAAAACGGGGCAACTTCGAAAACCACTCATATCTTTCGAAATAGACGACTAAGAGCTGAACCAAGCACACCTATAGGTTGCCCTTCTTCTACTCTACATGACGATGGTAGAAAAGAAGGTCGGAATTTTCAATCAGTTTTGACCAATTTTGCAAGGCTATAGCCTTGGCATTTTGCGTGAAACGGGGCAACTTCGAAAATCACTCATATCTTGCAAAATAGTTGTCTAAGAGCTGAACCAAGCACACCTATAGGTTGCCCTTGTTCTACTCTACATGACGATGGTAGAAAAGAAGGTCGGAATTTTCCATCAGTTTTGACCAATTTTGCAAGGCTATAGCCTTGGCGTTTTGCGTGAAACGGGGCAACTTCGAAAACCACTCATATCTTGCAAAATAGTTGTCTAAGAGCTGAACCAAGCACACCTGTAGGTTGCCCTTGTTCTTTTCTACATGACGATGGTAGAAAAGAAGGTCGGAATTTTCCATCAGTTTTGACCAATTTTGCAAGGTTATAGCCTTGGCGTTTTGCCTTAAACGGAGCAACTTCGAAAACCACTCATATCTTGCAAAATACACGTCTAAGAGCTGAACCAAGCACACATGTTGGTTGCCCTTGTTCTACTCTTTAAGACGATGATAGAAAAGAAGGTCGGAATTTTCCATCAGTTTTGACCAATTTTGCAAGGCTATAGCCTTGGCGTTTTGCGTAAAACGGGGCAACTTCGAAAACCACTCATATCTTGCAAAATAGTCGTCTAAGAGCTGAACCAAGAACACCATTAGGTTGCCCTTGTTCTACTCTACAAGACGATGGTAGAAAAGAAGGTCGGAATTTTCCATCAGTTTTGACCAATTTTGCAAGGCTATAGCCTTGGCGTTTTGCGTAAAACGGGGCAACTTCGAAAACCACTCATATCTTTCGAAATAGACGTCTAAGAGCTGAACCAAGCACACTTATAGGTTGCCCTTGTTCTACTCTACAAGACGATGGTAGAAAAGAAGGTCGGAATTTTCCATCAGTTTTGACCAATTTTGCAAGGCTATAGCCTTGGCGTTTTGCGTAAAACGGGGCAACTTCGAAAACCTCTCATATCTTTTAAAATAGACGTCTAAGAGCTGAACCAAGCACACCTGTAGGTTGCCCTTGTTCTACTCTACAAGACGATGGTAGAAAAGAAGGTCGGAATTTTCCATCAGTTTTGACCAATTTTGCAAGGCTATAGCCTTGGCGTTTTGCGTAAACGGGGCAACTTCGAAAACCACTCATATCTTGCAAATTAGTTGTCTAAGAGCTGAACCAAGCACACCTGTAGGTTGCCCTTGTTCTACTCTATAAGACGATGATAGAAAAGAAGGTTGGAGTTTTCCATCAGTTTTGACCAATTTTGCAAGGCTATAGCCTTGGTGTTTTGCGTAAAACGGGGCAATTTCGAAAAACACTCATATCTGGCAAAATATACTTTTAAGAGCTGAACAAGGAAAATTTTGCCCATCCTGATTCCCTGAAAAACCATGTGTATAGCCTTACAAAAATCGTCATTTCAAAGTGGTTTTCAGGAGCCTTGTTGTGAACACTTTTTACATATCCTGATTCCGTTAAATACCAAAGACAAAGCCTTTTAAAAATCGCCGTTTTTGGGTATAATTTTCTTAAAAGATTCTCTTAGTAATGGTCTGGTAGTGAATGTTTGATGGGGAAAACATCCCTGAAGTGTTTTTTTGTAGCATTAGGAGCCTTGTGTTGAAATAAATTTTTGCTTTTCGATGCAATTAAAAGCCAAGGCTATAGCTTTATCTTAATTGCCTTAATTGGAGGAAACCGTTTTATCAAAGGTTTTAGTTTAAACCATCTAGTAGTTAGTTGAAAAATGCGAAAACATGCGTGAATTGCTTTTCTGTAGGGAAGTGAATCCGTGATTTAAAAGATTTCTAACGCCACTGATTCCGTGAAACAGCAGTGATGCAGCCAAAATTCGCTATATTCCCTAGGAATCATTTTCCTTCAAGCTCTCTGCTTAATTATCCAAGAGATTAATTTTCAATAATTAGAAAATGCCTTATTTGCTATATTTAGGGAAAAATATATTGTAAATGATTATCCTGATTCGAAATGATGATGAGATAAATGATTCTAATTTAGTCTTTGATATATGATGGCGGAAACATTCCCTAATTGTTTTGCAGATGAAGCGATAACCTGGTGGGTGAAAAGTTTCGAAGACTGTGTTTTCTTGTCTTGAGTTTGTTTTTTGGCTTAGAAAGCAAAATTTAGTTCTTTCCAATACGTATTTAGAATCGTGGATGAATGAACGCGAGTCAAGAATTGCCGTTAGAGGCCCAACAACTTTGGCAGGCAATGTAGGTGAAGATTATCAAGAGCCTTCGTTTGATTATGGAAACTTTGATGGTCTAGCAAGCATGGCTAGTTATGGAAACTTTGATGGTCTAATATGTGGATGCTCTTGGCCCACATATTTTGCAACAATTAAAAGAAGCCTGAAGACAATTATCGTTTTGCGAGGCAGCAATCTTTCAGTTCTTTTTCTTGGAATATAGAGAACTCAGTTCGCGTCATTGTCACTGTAGAAGATAAAATGACGGGGGCAACTTGGCCAGCTGTCTGGATGAGGCCCAATTAGGTTCAAGTGGGATAAAAAGTCACTTACCATCTATCTTTTTGACCTTATTCTCATCTTTTCTCATTGCTTTACACTTTTAACATCCTGTTTTCCCGCTTTATTCCTTACATACCTATTTCCTTGCTTTTACCATCCCCAATCAATAATTCGTTTAGCTTTTTTGATCATTTAGCCCCTCTTCTCTTTTTTGATCATTTCTATAGTTCTTCCGTGCCCAAATAAGTCATTTTTCCTTCCTTGCATGTTTCCCGCATGTATCTACACACTGTAATAATTCTTCCATGCCCATATTATTACACCTTCCATAGGTGTCCATTTATGTATTTATGGGCTCAATTTGACTTTTGATTTACCGATGACGACGATGATTAATTGAAATTTCCTATAGGAAATGATCTGGATTTGTCATCATATTAATGAACACTGTAATGTCGTCATTATAAATTAAACTAAAGGAAGTGTCTGTGTCTTTTATTGTCCTTATGTCAATTTGATTAAAAAGTCCTTCTAGCTTTGATCCTTCTGGCCTCGTCAAAGCATCACTTACAAAGCCCTTTTAATAAGGATTCGAAATTTAAAGCCTTAGAACATTACTGATTGCATGAAATATCACGAAGAGCTCATATATTAGTGCTTGAATAAGATATTAATGTAGAGAATGGAAACATTTAGTGAATTTTTGCTACTCATTTGGAAAACTTGCACCGAAAATGATCCTCAATCTTTGAGTAGAATGTTTAAAAAGGATAAAGAACACACACGCTAGTCTACAAATATAATCTTAGCATGCAAGTTTATGAAGAATGCCATTAAATCACATTATCTGGTTCTGAAAACATTTGCAGGTATTCTCATTTCTGTGATGTTTAGATGCAGAAAATGTTGCTGTGTTCCTCACTGGTGCTTTGGAACTTGAACATCAATTAATAATTGGCAACAAATAAGAATCTTTTTCCTGGGCACGGAGAAGAAGGGAATTCATCCAGAATGAAATACTACAAACAGACCTAATTTTTGAACACTGATCATTGATCAGAAAGTAGCATTAGACCAATGGACAAATCAATTCCTTTATCTACCGAGGAAGCTTCATGAATCTTTTAGCGTTCAAAATAATTCACAAGCAATCTTCTAAATAGACGCGCAAAGATCTAATGAAACAAGAATATTGTTTAGACGAGGAACGCTAAGGATGATCTTTGAGCCAATGCATGTAGCTTATTTTAAAATCACAAACCACATCTACAAAAAATGAAATTCCATATTCTCCGGACAAGTGCTTTTATGAAGACCTTGAGGTCAGCGCTGAAGATAAACAAGATCAAAGCATTGAAAAGTGAGTTCCAATATGGTAAAGAATTAATGACATTCATAGCTGATGGCGGTAGTATAACCTTCTCTGGATGCAATTCGACATATAATCTGATGGCGATTGCTGGAATGTAGAAGGCAGTAAACGAAGCAAGAATGCAAATGATGGCCTTTCCAAATTCACTCTCCGGTCTTCTTGGCGCAGTTCCTCTCTCAGAAGGAACAGATCTGTCAATGTTCCCACATTTTGTTGCAATTGGAGCATTGCAGTGCTTATTTTTTGATACCTCTAGTTGTTGTAACCTTTCTTGATCTCTTGAGTGATCATCAAGAATGACACGTGACTGTTCTTCTTTCTTTACGTTAGTAACAGTTGTGATATTTGGTCCAATGTCTTTCGATGTTATAGCTGCCAGTTGAGAAGAGCCCTGTTCTCCATGGTGAATTGATCTCTCTTTAGGGCTTGCCTGTGAGTTTCCTGTGATGACTCTTCTTTTTACGGTGATGTATGCCCAGAGGTAAGCAAAGATAATGATAGGAAGACAGGCTATATAAAGCGGTATGCATATCAGAGGACGATAAAGGTAGAAAGGAGTGAAGCAAGCCGAAAAGACTGCGTTGCCAAGAAGTACACAACTGCTCCTTCGCCGGGTCATGAATGTGGGATACTTGTTTAATAAGCGCATATGAAAGCATCGATCCACAGCAATAATTATGGTGAGAAAACCCGAGAATTGCACGAAAAAAACCATGACAAAATGCAATACGTAGACATTGAATGCGTCGAAAAGCGTCGAAATGTGAAGTATAAGTCCAGTTGTCCCTACCATCAGATCCGACATACATAGCCAGAATATGAACCAATACGACACAATGGTCAGCTTGTTGAGTTTCTTCAACGAGTAAGCAAGTAAAGCGTTCACCAGCACATTCGAGATGTCCAACAATATGGCGAGTGCAAAAAAGAGCTGGTCGTACCACTGGAAAGCCATTGTCTCTACTTTTGAGCCAATGAACAAATACTTAAAACATTATCATTTGACGATTTCCCTGGACGATGCCATTGCAATCGCCAAACGTTGTACCGGAAGCCATACAAGCGGAGAACGTCGACTTAGTAACACAAGCCCCGGTGCTTTGAGAGCAATCGACCAACAGGTGTTGACCGTTTAGCTTCTTAAACAATCAATCTTATTGCCTCAAAAGCAACTCAAAAGCATTTATTGATTGTCAATATACTTGGCAAATCACAGTTTTTATCGCCAGTGCAACTGTTGTGCACTATATTAAGTCACCGTTAATCAACCAAATCAGTTTCGTCTTAATTAATAAAAAAATGAATTCAAGAGAAGAGGAAAGATGTTATTTGAATTTCTCAGTACCAAACACTAATACAACTACTAGACAAACCCAAAATACAAATGCGTCATTTAAAACAAGCAAGAATAAGCGCCTACTTGAAAGATCAATAGCTACTTGCGTCTGTTAACTCTCCATACTCCACCTCCATAGTTGCCTCCAAAGCTACTCTTCATTTGCCTTGGCATACTTTGACAATCGTAGCAGAAACAGCTGACGTATGCCTGACTCAGCGTTTCGTATCTGGGAATGCAATGGAAATCATGCACCACCATCTCAGGACATTTCACTCTCCTCTTGCAACGAAAATAAACAAAGGTGGCACCTACTTGGTTCAGCTTCTGTCTGGCTGTATACGACTTCCTTTTCGGTATAACTAGACTGTCCGTCCCCATTAGCGGTCTATTGAACATGGCGTCACCTGGTACTATTGGCATGCTTTGCAAACAGATTCTCCGCACAATTCTCCTGTATCTAAGTCCAACAGTTGCAACATAAGGCCTAATGGAGTTGGTGAATAGATGTCCGATCCACGACAGAGCAAAAGTGTTTTTTCACATAGGCAGGAGGCTTGTTCTCTTCTTTTTCTTCTTAAGTCTTTATTTAGATATATTTATCATAAAGAATAGCGTGAAATGAGAAATGCTCCAAAGTGAATTCTTATCCCAAGGAAAGTGCCTAAGACCTTGGTACTGAATGCTACTTCCAGAGCTGCACGTTCTATGAATGATATCCTTGAAAGTAGATTGTGAGGAAGAAGTGGATGCCAACGAGCTCTTTAAAGCAAAGGTATTATAAAACAAAATATCGAGAAAATGACAAAATCTGGAATATTTTTTCACGCCTTACGGGGGTAGTAAGAGAGTCGCCATAAAATAAAAAACTAAAAACAGAGTAAGGGACTTTTTTAGGTGTTTCGAGGTCATAAGACAAAGATATAAAATGCTCGTTTATACTAGTTACATTAACAAAGCTGAGAACAGAAATGAATTGGGCGAGGAAAGGCTTGGGCCCAGAAGTAAATGGTCCGTACTTCAATCATCGTGATATATCTATGATGGCATTTTCATACTGGCACATACTAAAATTTTGCAGAAACTGCAAATAGAGGAAGCAAGATCATTTATATATGCCCTAAGGTCACTGCCAAATCTAATCACAAAGAGTGCGTTAAAGAATTGGTTGAAACATGGTAGTAGAAAGATGTATTCAAGCACAGATGGTTGTAGCTGCTTCTCTGAATGTAGAAGCATGAAATGCAAGAAGGCGGCATTGGCTGGAATGTAGAAGACAGCAAACGAGGTAAGGATGCAAACGAGGGCCTTTCCAAATTCACTCTCCGGTCTTCTTGGTGCAGTTCCTCTCTCAGAAGGAACAGATCTGTCGATGTTTCCACATTTTGTTGCAATTGGAGCATTGCAGTGCTTATTTTCTGGTACCTCCAGTTGTTGTAACCATTCTTGATCTCTTGTGTGATCATCCAGAATGACACCTGACTGTTCTTCTTTCTTTAGGTTAGTAACAGCTGTGATATTTGGTCCAATGTCTTTCGATGTTATAGCTGCCAGTTGAGAAGAGCCCTGTTCTTCATGGTGAATTGATATCTCTTTAGGGCTTGCCTGTGAGTTTCCTGCGAAGACTCTTCTTTTTACGGTGATGTATGCCCAGAGGTAAGCAATAAAGAAGACAGGAAATCCAGCTATATAGAATGACGTGCAAATCAATGGAGAACGCAAGTATGCAGCCAAAGAACAGACCGTGAGAATTACATTACAGCAGAGAACTGCAATGCTTTTTCGTCGTGTCATGAATGCAGTATAATTTGACAACATCCTCATATGAATGCATCGATCTATTGCTATAGTCGCAGTTAGAAAACCGGACGTTTGAAGAAAGAAGCTAAGAGCCATTTGATAAATCGTCCTTTGGGCTGATTTGATCATCATTACTGAGTGAAGTATGAATCCAGTTGTCCCTACCATCAGATCCGACATACATAGCCAGAATATGAACCAATACGACACAATGGTCAGTTTGTTGAGTTTCTTCAGCGAGTAAGCAAGTAAAGCGTTCACCAGCACATTCGCAATGTCTAACGGAATGGCGAGTGCGTAGTATGGCCAGTTGGGTCTTTCCAACTCCATCGCATGCTATTGCTTCAATGTCAGCTGCCTTTCAGGCATCAAACACATGACCAGGTGCTTGGGCATTGAAGGAAAATGCAAGGTAGGAAGCGAAGCGACTGTTCCCAGGGCACTTCTCCTTCAACAAAACGGCGCTATTTTTCAAAGAACAACGCCGGTAAAATTGTTTGGAAATGACATCTTCAATTCTCGGTCAATCAACACACCCCTTTCAATTCGTTTTTATTTTCATTGACAACGTAATTTTTGTGTTCTATGTAATCGAAAGATCTAGGAATGCTTTCAAAATTCAGTGATCTATTTACTTCGGATGATTAATTTTCAGTATTTCTGTGAGTAAAAACCGCATAGTAAACAATGATTTTGTAAATATTCATGCATTACATCAGCAGCTAATATAAGTGTTTACAGACTGATTTTATCCGATCGTCCATACATTAATGCTATGCCAAATGGAAAGGCCTATTGTGAGCTGTTTGTTGGATGCTGGATGCTGGATCTGTCTGTCTGTCTGTTTGTCTGTCTGTCTGTCTGTCTGTCTGTCTGTCTGTCTGTCTGTCTGTCTGTCTGTCTGTCTGTCTGTCTGTCTGTCTCTCTGTCTGTTCGTCTGTCGGTTTGTATGTCTCTAGCTCCTGCATTGACTACTGGCAATTGAGTGTGGCCGCTCAAAAGCTTCCATTTCTTGCCAAAAGCTGCCGACCTACCCGATGCTTCCCGATTTGGACTTTATGCCCAGAAGCTTCCATGGGTGGACTAATACAACAACACCCGCATCAAGCTCCCTTTTCTTACATAAAGCGTGCCGACTGGGGAGCGAAGATATGATGAGTATCTGAGGCTGCATGTACGAGTTTGATATTCGATATAAAAGCCAGCAGTGAAATAAGATCAAACGCCATTAGTACAGCTTCACGTAATGATATTAATGGTTGCTTTTAAAATACATCATCTATGTAAAGCTGAATAAACAAATCTTTTCTATGACAGGCAATTTGTTTTTGCTGGCCTAGTTGCACGTTTTTCTTACATATAAAGGATTTTAGGAGGCTAGAAAAATAGATAATCGAGGTTTGTCCAAGGTTTATTGTGCATACAGATTACATAAAATGTGGTTCGCATGACTTCTATTACCTTATAATCTAGATTTTTCTTCTTGATTGACAGTAATAGCAATAAAGTATAATTATAATGAAAATCTAAGTAATAATTGTTGTGCATTAGGATCTTTCTTTGTCAGTGCTCGTCAGAAAAATGCTCGTGAAATCAGAAGATCAAACATAGAAGGAGGCAGTGCCTTGGTACCAAATTAACACCAAGATCCAGTTCCAGATCAAGATGGTTCCAGTTTGCGTCGGTTCCAATGCATCCGGAAAACTAGAAACAGGACAGGGTGCAGCGAAGTTCTTTCACATACCGTCTCATCTCAGTACTGAACACTGTGAATATTACAACATTGAATGATGAGTTGCATTGGATGAGTAGGGCTACAATATGCGATACCTTTGCTGATTCCCCCTGGGGGAAGTAAACACGGCATAAGGCAGCGATGTTGGCTGGAAGGAAGCAGAGCGCAAACATAAACAAAGCGATAACCATTGCCTTCAAGAACTCTTTCTCTGGCCTCCTTTTTGTTATGAGGCGAGGCCGGGGAAGCTTCCTAGGGTCTTGGTTGTTCATTGTTTCTCTTGATTTGCATTCGTTTTCTTTCTGAGAACTATACTGGGGTATATTTGTTGCAATCTTGTCGTTGGGTTTCGGGTGCACGTGGGTTAGAAAAAGAAGGTCGGAATTTTCCATCAGTTTTGACCAATTTTGCAAGGCTATAGCCTTGGCGTTTTGCGTAAACGGGGCAACTTCGAAAACCACTCATATCTTGCAAAATAGACGTCTAAGAGCTGAACCAAGCACACCTGTAGGTTGCCCTTGTTCTACTCTACAAGACGATGGTAGAAAAGAAGGTCGGAATTTTCCATCAGTTTTGACCAATTTTGCAAGGCTATAGCCTTGGCGTTTTGCGTAAAACGGGGCAACTTCGAAAACCACTCATATCTTGCAAATTAGTTGTCTAAGAGCTTAACCAAGCACACCTATATGTTGCCCTTGTTCTACTCTACAAGACGATGGTAGAAAAGAAGGTCGGAATTTTCCATCAGTTTTGACCAATTTTGCAAGGCCTAAAGGCTTACACGTTTTGCTTGTATACGGGGCAACTTCGAAAACCTCATATCTTTTGAAATAGACGTCTAAGAGCTGAACCAAGCACACCTGTAGGTTGCCCTTGTTCTACTCTACAAGACGATGGTAGAAAAGAAGGTCGGAATTTTCCATCAGTTTTGACCAATTTTGCAAGGCTATAGCCTTGCGTTTTGCGTAAAACGGGGCAACTTCGAAAACCACTCATATCTTGCAAAATAGACGTCTAAGAGCTGAACCAAGCACACCAATAGGTTGCCCTTGTTCTACTCTACAAGACGATGGTAGAAAAGAAGGTCGGAATTTTCCATCAGTTTTGACCAATTTTGCAAGGCTATAGCCTTGGCGTTTTGCGTAAAACGGGGCAACTTCGAAAACCACTCATATCTTGCAAAATGTCTAAGAGCTGAACCAAGCACACCTGTAGGTTGCCCTTGTTCTACTCTACAAGACGATGGTAGAAAAGAAGGTCGGAATTTTCCATCAGTTTTGACCAATTTTGCAAGGCTATAGCCTTGGCGTTTTGCGTAAAACGGGGCAACTTCGAAAACCACTCATATCTTGCAAAATTTTTGTCTAAGAGCCGAACCAAGCACACCTGTAGGTTGCCCTTGTTCTACTCTATAAGACGATGGTAGAAAAGAAGGTCGGAATTTTCCATCAGTTTTGACCAATTTTGCAAGGCTATAGCCTTGGCGTTTTGCGTAAAACGGGGCAACTTCGAAAACCACTCATATCTTGAAATAGACGTCTAAGAGCTGAACCAAGCACACTTATAGGTTGCCCTTGTTCTACTCTACATGACGATGGTAGAAAAGAAGGTCGGAATTTTCCATCAGTTTTGACCAATTTTGCAAGGCTATAGCCTTGGCGTTTTGCGTAAAACGGGGCAACTTCGAAAACCACTCATATCTTGCAAAATAGTTGTCTAAGAGCTGAACCAAGCACACCTATAGGTTGCCCTGGTACTACTCTACAAGACGATGGTAGAAAAGAAGGTGGGAATTTTCCATCAGTTTTGACCAATTTTGCAAGGTTATAGCCTTGGCGTTTTGCGTAAACGGGGCAACTTCGAAAACCACTCATATCTTGCAAAATAGACGTCTAAGAGCTGAACCAAGCACACCTGTAGGTTGCCCTTGTTCTACTCTAAGACGATGGTAGAAAAGAAGGTCGGAATTTTCCATCAGTTTTGACCAATTTTGCAAGGCTATAGCCTTGGCGTTTTGCGTAAAACGGGGCAACTTCGAAAACCACTCATATCTTGCAAAATAGCGTCTAAGAGCTGAACCAAGACACCTTAGGTTGCCCTTGTTCTACTCTACAAGACGATGGTAGAAAAGAAGGTCGGAATTTTCCATCAGTTTTGACCAATTTTGCAAGGCTATAGCCTTGGCGTTTTGCGTAAAACGGGGCAACTTCGAAAACCACTCATATCTTGCAAAATAACGTCTAAGAGCTGAACCAAGCACACTGTAGGTTGCCCTTGTTCTACTCTACAAGACGATGTAGAAAAGAAGGTCGGAATTTTCCATCAGTTTTGACCAATTTTGCAAGGCTATAGCCTTGGCGTTTTGCGTAAAACGGGGCAACTTCGAAAACCACTCATATCTTGCAAAATAGACGTCTAAGAGCTGAACCAAGCACACCTAGGTTGCCCTTGTTCTACTCTACAAGACGATGGTAGAAAAGAAGGTCGGAATTTTCCATCAGTTTTGACCAATTTTGCAAGGCTATAGCCTTGGCGTTTTGCGTAAAGGGCAACTTCGAAAACCACTCATATCTTGCAAAATCGTCTAAAGAGCTGAACCAAGCACACTATAGGTTGCCCTTGTTCTACATTACAAGACGATGTAGAAAAGATGGTCGGAATTTTCCATCAGTTTTGACCAATTTTGCAAGGCTATAGCCTTGGCGTTTTGCGTAAAACGGGGCAACTTCGAAAACCACTCATATCTTTCGAAATAGACGACTAAGAGCTGAACCAAGCACACCTTAGGTTGCCCTTGTTCTACTCTACAAGACGATGGTAGAAAAGAAGGTCGGAATTTTCCATCAGTTTTGACCAATTTTGCAAGGCTATAGCCTTGGCGTTTTGCGTAAAACGGGGCAACTTCGAAAACCTCTCATATCTTTTAAAATAGACGTCTAAGAGCTGAACCAAGCACACCTGTAGGTTGCCCTTGTTCTACTCTACAAGACGATGGTAGAAAAGAAGGTCGGAATTTTCCATCAGTTTTGACCAATTTTGCAAGGCTATAGCCTTGGCGTTTTGCGTTAAACGGGGCAACTTCGAAAACCACTCATATCTTGCAAATAGACGTCTAAGAGCTGAACCAAGCACACTTATAGGTTGCCCTTGTTCTACTCTACAAGACGATGGTAGAAAAGAAGGTCGGAATTTTCCATCAGTTTTGACCAATTTTGCAAGGCTATAGCCTTGGCGTTTTGCGTAAAACGGGGCAACTTCGAAAACCACTCATATCTTGCAAATAGACGTCTAAGAGCTGAACCAAGCACACTTATAGGTTGCCCTTGTTCTACTCTACAAGACGATGGTAGAAAAGAAGGTCGGAATTTTCCATCAGTTTTGACCAATTTTGCAAGGCTATAGCCTTGGCGTTTTGCGTAAAACGGGGCAACTTCGAAAACCTCTCATATCTTTTAAAATAGACGTCTAAGAGCTGAACCAAGCACACCTGTAGGTTGCCCTTGTTCTACTCTACAAGACGATGGTAGAAAAGAAGGTCGGAATTTTCCATCAGTTTTGACCAATTTTGCAAGGCTATAGCCTTGGCATTTTGCGTAAAACGGGGCAACTTCGAAAACCACTCATATCTTGCAAATTAGTTGTCTAAGAGCTGAACCAAGCACACCTGTAGGTTGCCCTTGTTCTACTCTACAAGACGATGGTAGAAAAGAAGGTCGGAATTTTCCATCAGTTTTGACCAATTTTGCAAGGCTATAGCCTTGGCGTTTTGCGTAAAACGGGGCAACTTCGAAAACCACTCATATCTTTCAAAATAGACGTCTAAGAGCTGAACCAAGCACACCTTAGGTGGCCCCTGTTCTACTCTACAAGACATGGTAGAAAAGAAGGTCGGAATTTTCCATCAGTTTTGACCAATTTTGCAAGGCTATAGCCTTGGCGTTTTGCGTAAAACGGGGCAACTTCGAAAACCACTCATATTTTGCAAAATAGTCGTCTAAGAGCTGAACCAAGCACACATGTTGGTTGCCCTTGTTCTACTCTATAAGACGATGATAGAAAAGAAGGTTGGAGTTTTCCATCAGTTTTGACCAATTTTGCAAGGCTATAGCCTTGGTGTTTTGCGTAAAACGGGGCAATTTCGAAAAACACTCATATCTGGCAAAATATACTTTTAAGAGCTGAACAAGGAAAATTTTGCCCATCCTGATTCCCTGAAAAACCATGTGTATAGCCTTACAAAAATCGTCATTTCAAAGTGGTTTTCAGATGTACAAGGAGCCTTGTTGTGAACACTTTTTACATATCCTGATTCCGTTAAATACCAAAGACAAAGCCTTTTAAAAATCGCCGTTTTTGGGT
The DNA here is from genome assembly GCA_003864495.1 of Nemopilema nomurai. Taxonomy (NCBI): domain Eukaryota; kingdom Metazoa; phylum Cnidaria; class Scyphozoa; order Rhizostomeae; family Rhizostomatidae; genus Nemopilema; species Nemopilema nomurai. The sequence continues at coordinate 339,693 of ML133478.1, forward strand.
ATAATTTTCTTAAAAGATTCCTTTAGTAATGGTCTGGTAGTGAATGTTTGATGGGGAAAACATCCCTGAAGTGTTTTTTTTGTAGCATTAGGAGCCTTGTGTTGAAATAAATTTTTGCTTTTCGATGCAATTAAAAGCCAAGGCTATAGCTTTATCATAATTGCCTTAATTGGAGGAAACCGTTTTATCAAAGGTTTTAGTTTAAACCATCTAGTAGTTAGTTGAAAAATGCGAAAACATGCGTGAATTGCTTTTTTGGAGGGAAGTGAATCCGTGATTTAAAAGATTTCTAACGCCACTGATTCCGTGAAACAGCAGTGATGCAGCCAAAATTCGCTATATTCCCTAGGAATCATTTTCCTTCAAGCTCTCTGCTTAATTATCCAAGAGATTAATTTTCAATAATTAGAAAATGCCTTATTTGCTATATTTAGGGAAAAATATATTGTAAATGATTATCCTGATTCGAAATGATGATGAGATAAATGATTCTAACTTAGTCTTTGATATATGATGGCGGAAACATTCCCTAATTGTTTTGCAGATGAAGCGATAACCTGGTGGGTGAAAAGTTTCGAAGACTGTGTTTTCTTGTCTTGAGTTTGTTTTTTGGCTTAGAAAGCAAAATTTAGTTCTTTCCAATACGTATTTAGAATCGTGGATGAATGAACGCGAGTCAAGAATTGCCGTTAGAGGCCCAACAACTTTGGCAGGCAATGTAGGTGAAGATTATCAAGAGCCTTCGTTTGATTATGGAAACTTTGATGGTCTAGCAAGCATGGCTAGTTATGGAAACTTTGATGGTCTAATATGTGGATGCTCTTGGCCCACATATTTTGCAACAATTAAAAGAAGCCTGAAGACAATTATCGTTTTGCGAGGCAGCAATCTTTCAGTTCTTTTTCTTGGAATATAGAGAACTCAGTTCGCGTCATTGTCACTGTAGAAGATAAAATGACGGGGGCAACTTGGCCAGCTGTCTGGATGAGGCCCAATTAGGTTCAAGTGGGATAAAAAGTCACTTACCATCTATCTTTTTGACCTTATTCTCATCTTTTCTCATTGCTTTACACTTTTAACATCCTGTTTTCCCGCTTTATTCCTTACATACCTATTTCCTTGCTTTTACCATCCCCAATCAATAATTCGTTTAGCTTTTTTGATCATTTAGCCCCTCTTCTCTTTTTTGATCATTTCTATAGTTCTTCCGTGCCCAAATAAGTCATTTTTCCTTCCTTGCATGTTTCCCGCATGTATCTACACACTGTAATAATTCTTCCATGCCCATATTATTACACCTTCCATAGGTGTCCATTTATGTATTTATGGGCTCAATTTGACTTTTGATTTACCGATGATGACTCCGGCATTAATTGAAATTTCCTATAGGAAATGATCTGGATTTGTCATCATATTAATGAACACTGTAATGTCGTCATTATAAATTAAACTAAAGGAAGTGTCTGTGTCTTTTATTGTCCTTATTGTCAATTTGATTAAAAAGTCCTTCTAGCTTTGATCCTTCTGGCCTCGTCAAAAGCATCACTTACAAAGCCCTTTTAATAAGGATTCGAATTTAAAGCCTTAGAACATTACTGATTGCCATGAAATATCACGAAGAGCTCATATATTAGTGCTTGAATAAGATATTAATGTAGAGAATGGAAACATTTAGTGAATTTTTGCTACTCATTTGGAAAACTTGCACCGAAAATGATCCTCAATCTTTGAGTAGAATGTTTAAAAAGGATAAAGAACACACACGCTAGTCTACAAATATAATCTTAGCATGCAAGTTTATGAAGAATGCCATTAAATCACATTATCTGGTTCTGAAAAACATTTGCAGGTATTCTCATTTCTGTGATGTTTAGATGCAGAAAATGTTGCTGTGTTCCTCACTGGTGCTTTGGAACTTGAACATCAATTAATAATTGGCAACAAATAAGAATCTTTTTCCTGGGCACGGAGAAGAAGGGAATTCATCCAGAATGAAATACTACAAACAGACCTAATTTTTGAACACTGATCATTGATCAGAAAGTAGCATTAGACCAATGGACAAATCAATTCCTTTATCTACCGAGGAAGCTTCATGAATCTTTTAGCGTTCAAAATAATTCACAAGCAATCTTCTAAATAGACGCGCAAAGATCTAATGAAACAAGAATATTGTTTAGACGAGGAACGCTAAGGATGATCTTTGAGCCAATGCATGTAGCTTATTTTAAAATCACAAACCACATCTACAAAAAATGAAATTCCATATTCTCCGGACAAGTGCTTTTATGAAGACCTTGAGGTCAGCGCTGAAGATAAACAAGATCAAAGCATTGAAAAGTGAGTTCCAATATGGTAAAGAATTAATGACATTCATAGCTGATGGCGGTAGTATAACCTTCTCTGGATGCAATTCGACATATAATCTGATGGCGATTGCTGGAATGTAGAAGGCAGTAAACGAAGCAAGAATGCAAATGATGGCCTTTCCAAATTCACTCTCCGGTCTTCTTGGCGCAGTTCCTCTCTCAGAAGGAACAGATCTGTCAATGTTCCCACATTTTGTTGCAATTGGAGCATTGCAGTGCTTATTTTTTGATACCTCTAGTTGTTGTAACCTTTCTTGATCTCTTGAGTGATCATCAAGAATGACACGTGACTGTTCTTCTTTCTTTACGTTAGTAACAGTTGTGATATTTGGTCCAATGTCTTTCGATGTTATAGCTGCCAGTTGAGAAGAGCCCTGTTCTCCATGGTGAATTGATCTCTCTTTAGGGCTTGCCTGTGAGTTTCCTGTGATGACTCTTCTTTTTACGGTGATGTATGCCCAGAGGTAAGCAAAGATAATGATAGGAAGACAGGCTATATAAAGCGGTATGCATATCAGAGGACGATAAAGGTAGAAAGGAGTGAAGCAAGCCGAAAAGACTGCGTTGCCAAGAAGTACACAACTGCTCCTTCGCCGGGTCATGAATGTGGGATACTTGTTTAATAAGCGCATATGAAAGCATCGATCCACAGCAATAATTATGGTGAGAAAACCCGAGAATTGCACGAAAAAAACCATGACAAAATGCAATACGTAGACATTGAATGCGTCGAAAAGCGTCGAAATGTGAAGTATAAGTCCAGTTGTCCCTACCATCAGATCCGACATACATAGCCAGAATATGAACCAATACGACACAATGGTCAGCTTGTTGAGTTTCTTCAACGAGTAAGCAAGTAAAGCGTTCACCAGCACATTCGAGATGTCCAACAATATGGCGAGTGCAAAAAAGAGCTGGTCGTACCACTGGAAAGCCATTGTCTCTACTTTTGAGCCAATGAACAAATACTTAAAACCTTATCATTGGACGATTTCCCTGGACGATGCCATTGCAATCGCCAAACGTTGTACCGGAAGCCATACAAGCGGAGAACGTCGACTTAGTAACACAAGCCCCGGTGCTTTGAGAGCAATCGACCAACAGGTGCTGACTGTTTAGCTTCTTAAACAATCAATCTTATTGCCTCAAAAGCAACTCAAAAGCATTTATTGATTGTCAATATACTTGGCAAATCACAGTTTTTATCGCCAGTGCAACTGTTGTGCACTATATTAGGTCACCATTAATCAACCAAATCAGTTTCGTCTTAATTAATAAAAAAAGGAATTTCAGAGAAGAGGAAAGATGTTATTTGAATTTCTCAGTACCAAACACTAATACAACTACTAGACAAACCCAAAATACAAATGCGTCATTTAAAACAAGCAAGAATAAGCGCCTACTTGAAAGATCATTAGCTACTTGCCTCTGTTAACTCTGTCCACCTCCATAGTTGCCTCCAAAGCTATTCTTCATTTGCCTTGGCATACTTTGACAATCGTAGCAGAAACAGCTGACGTATGCCTGACTCAGCGTTTGGTATCTGGGAATGCAATGGAAATCATGCACCACCATCTCAGGACATTTCACTCTCCTCTTGCAACGAAAATAAACAAAGGTGGCACCTACTGGTTCAGTTTCTGTCTGGCTGTATACTACTTCCTTTTCGGTATAACTAGACTGTCCTTCCCTATTAGCGGTCTATTGAACATGGCGTCACCTGGTACTATTGGCATGCTTTGCAAACAGATTCTCCGCACAATTCTCCTGTATCGAAGTCCAACAGTTGCAACATAAGGCCTAATGGAGTTGGTGAATAGATGTCCGATCCACGACAGAGCAAAAGTGTTTTTTCACATAGGCAGGAGGCTTGTTCTCTTCTTTTTCTTCTTAAGTCTTTATTTAGGTATATTTCTCATAAAGAATAGCGTGAAATGAGAAATGCTCCAAAGTGAATTCTTATCCCAAGGAAAGTGCCTAAGACCTTGGTACTGAATGCTACTTCCAGAGCTGCACGTTCTATGAATGATATCCTTGAAAGTAGATTGTGAGGAAGAAGTGGATGCCAACGAGCTCTTTAAAGCAAAGGTATTATAAAACAAAATATCGAGAAAATGACAAAATCTGGAATATTTTTTCACGCCTTACGGGGGTAGTAAGAGAGTCGCCATAAAATAAAAAACTAAAAACAGAGTAAGGGACTTTTTTAGGTGTTTCGAGGTCATAAGACAAAGATATAGAATGCTCGTTTATACTAGTTACATTAACAAAGCTGAGAACACAAATGAATTGAGCGAGGAAAGGCTTGGGCCCAGAAGTAAATGGTCCGTACTGCAATCATCGTGATATTACTATGATGGCATTTTCATATTGGCACATACTAAAATTTCGGAGGCAGAAGTTAAGGCTCAAAGGAAGAATCAAGCCAATGTCACGGTCCTGACACTGAGATCACGACTTGCAGAAACTGCAAATAGAGGAAGCAAGATCATTTATATATGCCCTAAGGTCACTGCCAAATCTAATCACAAAGAGTGCGTTAAAGAATGGGTTGAAACATGGTAGTAGAAAGATGTATTCAAGCACAGATGGTTGTAGCTGCTTCTCTGAATGTAGAAGCATGAAATGTAAGTAGGCGGCATTGGCTGGAATGTAGAAGACAGCAAACGAGGTAAGGATGCAAACGAGGGCCTTTCCAAATTCACTCTCTGGTCTTCTTGGCGCAGATCCTTTCTCAGAATTAACAGATCTGTCGATGTTTCCACATTTTGTTGCAATTGGAGCATTGCAGTGCTTATTTTTTGGTACCTCCAGTTGTTGTAATCTTTCTTGATCTCTTGAGTGATCATCGAGAATGGCACGTGACTGTTCTTCTTTCTTTAGGTTAGTAACAGTTGTGATATTTGGCCCAGTGTCTTTCGATGTTATAGCTGCCAGTTGAGAAGAGCCCTGTTCTTCATGGTGAATTGATCTCTCTTTAGGGCTTGCCTCTGAGTTCCCTGCGAAGACTCTTCTTTTTACGGTGATGTATGCCCAGAGGTAAGCAATAAAGAAGACAGGAAATCCAGCTATATAGAATGACGTGCAAATCAATGGAGAACGCAAGTATGCAGCCAAAGAACAGACCGTGAGAATTACATTACAGCAGAGAACTGCAATGCTTTTTCGTCGTGTCATGAATGCAGTATATTTTGACAACATCCTCATATGAATGCATCGATCTATTGCTATAGTCGCAGTTAGAAAACCGGACGTTTGAAGAAAAAAGCTAAGAGCCATTTGATAAATCGTCCTTTGGGCTGATTTGATCATCATTACTGAGTGAAGTATGAGTCCAGTTGTCCCTACCAGCAGATCCGACATACATAGCCAGAATATGAACCAATACGACACAATGGTCAGTTTGTTGAGTTTCTTCAGCGAGTAAGCAAGTAAAGCGTTCACCAGCACATTCGCAATGTCTAACGGAATGGCGAGTGCGTAGTATGGCCAGTTGGGTCTTTCCAACTCCATCGCATGCTATTGCTTCAATGTCAGCTGCCTTTCAGGCATCAAACACATGACCAGGTGCTTGGGCATTGAAGGAAAATGCAAGGTAGGAAGCGAAGCGACTGTTCCCAGGGCACTTCTCCTTCAACAAAACGGCACTATTTTTCAAAGAACAACGCCGGTAAAATTGTTTGGAAATGACATCTTCAATTCTCGGTCAATCAACACACCCCTTTCAATTCGTTTTTATTTTCATTGACAACGTAATTTTTGTGTTCTATGTAATCGGAAGATCTAGGAATGCTTTCAAAATTCAGTGATCTATTTACTTCGGGTGATTAATTTTCAGTATTTCTGTGAGTAAAAACCGCATAGTAAACAATGATTTTGTAAATATTCATGCATTACATCAGCAGCTAATATAAGTGTTTACAGACTGATTTTATCCGATCGTCCATACATTAATGCTATGCCAAATGGAAAGGCCTATTGTGAGCTGTTTGTTGGATGCTGGATGCTGGATGCTGGATCTGTCTGTCTGTCTGTCTGTTTGTCTGTCTGTCTGTCTGTCTGTCTGTCTGTCTGTTTGTCAGCCTGTCTGTTCGTCTGTCGGTTTGTATGTCTCTAGCTCCTGCATTGACTACTGGCAATTGAGTGTGGCCGCTCAAAAGCTTCCATTTCTTGCCAAAAGCTGCCGACCTACCCGATGCTTCCCGATTTGGACTTTATGCCCAAAAGCTTCCATGGGTGGACTAATACAACAGCACCCGCATCAAGCTCCCTTTTCTTACATAAAGCGTGCCGACTGGGGAGCGAAGATATGATGAGTATCTGAGGCTGCATGTACGAGTTTGATATTCGATATAAAAGCCAGCAGTGAAATAAGATCAAACGCCATTAGTACAGCTTCACGTAATGATATTAATGGTTGCTTTTAAAATACATCATCTATGTAAAGCAGAATAAACAAATCTTTTCTATGACAGGCAATTTGTTTTTGCTGGCCTAGTTGCACGTTTTTCTTACATATAAAGGATTTTAGGAGGCTAGAAAAATAGATAATCGAGGTTTGTCCAAGGTTTATTGTGCATACAGATTACATAAAATGTGGTTCGCATGACTTCTATTACCTTAATCTAGATTTTTCTTCTTGATTGACAGTAATAGCAATTAAGTATAATTATAATGAAAATCTAAGTAATAATTGTTGTGCATTAGGATCTTTCTTTGTCAGTGCTCGTCAGAAAAATGCTCGTAAAATCAGAAGATCAAACATAGAAGGAGGCAGTGCTTTGGTACCAAATTAACACCAAGATCCAGTTCCCGATCAAGATGGTTCCAGTTTGCGTCGGTTCCAATGCATCCGGAAAACTAGAAACAGGACAGGGTGCAGCGAAGTTCTTTCACATACCGTCTCATCTCAGTACTGAACACTGTGAATATTACAACATTGAATGATGAGTTGCATTGGACGAGTAGGGCTACAATAGGCAAAACATTTGCTGATTCCCCCTGGGGGAAGTAAACACGGCATAAGGCAGCGATGTTGGCTGGAAGGAAGCAGAGCGCAAACATAAACAAAGCGATAACCATTGCCTTCAAGAACTCTTTCTCTGGCCTCCTTTTTGTTATGAGGCGAGGCCGGGGAAGCTTCCTAGGGTCTTGGTTGTTCATTGTTTCTCTTGATTTGCATTCTTTTTCTTTCTGAGAACTATACTGGGGTATATTTGTTGCAATCTTGTCGTTGGGTTTCGGGTGCACGTGGGCATCTTTATTCAGGGCAGCAGGCCTTGCGTCTCGACTTGCGTGCTGCAATCCGTGGATCTGTTTACAGCTGCCCAATATTTCACCGGAGTTTTCGACCTTAGGCAAAGAGCAATCGACCTTGCAGCTTGTAGTCAACTTCTCTGGCTTAGAAATGGATTCCTGGTTGACCTCACCAACTTGCAATCGTCGCTTTATTGAGACGTATGTGTACACATATGCTACCACGACGGAAACCACTGAGCAAAGATGCAACATAATGGCAAATTCTTTATGAAAGACTTTAACCACGAAAACAGAAGAAGCTATGATTATGCTGCACACCAGCATGGCACAAACCCCTCTTTTTGTCATGAAAGATTTGTACCTATTGAGTAGTTTCATGTGAATGCTCCGGTCAATAGCAATTGTCAGCATAAGATAACCTGATTGGTCGACGCAAAAGAATACAATTTCCGACATTATTAAATCTGATTTTCTACTAGGGATAAAGGTTGATAAAATATTGGAGTATCTTATCAATCCAAACAAACCAACAAAGAGATCAAACACACTCAACCAGAAAACAAGCCAGTACGAAACCACTTTCAGTTTCTTCAGCCTTATCAATGCATGTATAAAGAACATATTGAGCAGTATATTTGAAATGCCAATTGCGATCCCGACGGAATCATATAGCATTTTGAAGTCAAAGTGTGCGATCCCTTTTGTTTTGCGACTTTTCAATGTGGTTTGTGGAGCAGAGGCAGCTCTAGAAAAGATATAGGTGCCGTAATTGTTCAGCATTTACTGGAACTGAAAACCACGAGTGACTAAGAGCAATGGAAATCTCAGAATCGAAACTCAACACAACAAGTTAGACATGAAAGAGAGAAAAACAGGGGAATGAACTAAAATATGATCCACATTAGAGTGAGGTACTTCTGCAATTATGTTAACAGCTAGTCTGCAAGTATGCTTGACACCCAAAGAACGTACATCTAGACTGAATGAGTTGTGAAAGTATAGGATGAAAATAGTTATAATCTATACTTTTATTAGAGACTGAAGTGTAAAATTGGGGCCCTAGGTGGCTTTGAATCTCGAGTTTCCTGAAGTGAATATGGGTCATGCAAGCTATGTACAATAAACTTACGTCCACAGAGAAGGTCTTGGCACTTGTTCTGCCCAATGTTCTGCATTTTGCTGCTAATCGTGCATTCTCGTTTTACATTAGCTCTTACACTCAATTGCCAACCAACACCTGTTTGCTTATGATTCCACATTCTTCACAGTTTCATGAACCAAAGTAAATATTGAAAGGCAAGGATCATTACAGCAGTTTCAATTAATACAATCCACCTAAAGTTAAAAGCTATAAAGTAAATATTTATTTTAAGATCTGCTGCAAATCTCCATTCTCCTTGCAAATCTGAAGTCACCAATTACTGATTTTGCAAATAGCAAGCTTTCTCATTAAAAGCAAACGGCTCATTGAAAAGCTTTCAAGAAAGCACTTTAATCAGTCTAAAAGTTTGTATTTCAATAAAACTTTAAATTAGTACTACTCCAGTGGTCTAATTTTTTAATATTGAACTACAGCAATCTATACATTGAAAAATTATGAACTCCATTTACCCATATGTAAAGAGCCTATCACAGAGATATTTCTACATCACTAATCATCAAATCAGCCTATCACAGAGATATGTCTACATCACTAATCATCAAATCAGCCTATCACAGAGATATGTCTACATCACTAATCATCAAATCATACGAAGAGGAATGTATGCATACTATTACCAATGTGATTACCTATTACCAAGCCCCAGGCAGTGCATTGTCAAATTTGTAATGAATTTAGAGCATTTGAGCAGCCGCATCTTACAGGTCGATGGCGCTGAAGACGACAACAACACCTCTCACTGAGAATTATGTTCTGATGCACATGATGACGATGGCGGCAATGCGGAAATGTGCTGTACACAGTACCAGTACCTGGTTTTAGCTAGCTAGAACCTTCTACAAGAAACTCGAAGAGGGTATAGTAATACTCTTTCAAAAGATGCCGCCAGCTGTCATCATGTCAATCACAAGCATTTACAAAATAAATACCCCAGACAGCGATACGTATATACTTTTGTAAAAAGTATGAAAAGATTATCCAACTGGCTTGCAAATTCATGTTAAAGAAGCACGTACTTAAAAGTTTGGTGTTTAAGGCCAATGAATTCAATACGATACTTTAAAGTACATAAGCAGATAACTAAATGGCATAAATTGCTGCCTAACTTTCTTTCCGATTCGTTGTAGCACTTGAATACACGAGAGTACTATATTATCACATTCAATATCAATCTCACATCAGTCGATTAACCAAAATTGACGCCGCCAGAGTTATTCTCTCAATAATTTTCAGAAAAGAAACATGATTAGGTTTTCCAGTCAAATTATAGGCTCATATACTTCACGACCACCACTAGTAAGTTATCAAAAGGCAAGGTGTAAGTCAATTTTTGGTTGTGTCGCAAAGTGGAGAGTAAATGTTTCCACTGATAAATACAATTCTGAAAGTCATATCATTTTTGAAAAAAGCCAACAGCCACCCGATTGAAACTGCAAGAAATCATTACAGTTGCTCATAAGGACTCGTGAAAATAGTGCATAAATGTTGCCCATACGTAAACGAAAGGAATATCGGAACTCTTCATCTAACCTAAATGTCTTAATGACATGCCTTCATTAGTGCCGGCTTCATTCTGACTACATATTTAATAACGTTCACGTTTAGACTAAGTTTTGCGATGTCAGAACCATTATATCGACAATTTGTTATGAAGAAAGTAGTTTTTGCAATGGAGAATGGAAACTTTTCCCTAAAGCAATCTTGTTCCATTTCGGTCTAAAGTCATCAAAATTTTTATTTTGAACAGCAGATTCTGCTACACAAAGTTTTATGAAAGTTGACATCAACCAAAGGAGGTTATTGAATGTCGATAACGAGGTAAATGGAGATAAAATTATTGAAAGTTAATAGGTGTCAATTGCGGATGAATTATAAAAGTGGTATCATTGGTGTTATCATGCGAGAGTCAAAAGACCTTGCATCTCTCTTACGCCTATCGAAAAATATATTGTTTACCCTAATCCACACATATTTTAGGAAGTAACGAAAAACCTTTTTAATAAAGATGCTATACAAGTCCTTATTCTTGAATTTCCAATTACAACAATAACTGCGTTTAGGGATGAATTCGACAAAAGCGCCAGGACAGCGTATGGTAATAACTTATCAATGACATTCACCCCTAGCCCATGTGCACCCCCCGAAAGGTCTCTTGCGAGCTTAATGATGTTCAGTAGACAATACGGGATGTAGCAAAGGAACATTGCTACAAGAACAAGCACCATGCCTTTTGCAAATTCGACGTCAGATCTCTTTCTTCCACCGGAAGTGGCCTCGCTCCCTAGGTCCAGGCTCCTGACCTTTCTTCTGACCATGGTGTAGGCGCAAGTGTAGAGAAGGAACGTGGCAGTGATGAAGATGCCGTACAGGATGAAGAGGTACATCATTACGATGCTCTCTGTATGTTTGGAGCTCCATGGAATCGTCGTCAGTATGGTCTCCTGTGCACCCACCAAACCGCACAGCAAAACCAGCACGTTTGCTTTCCGTCGAGTCATTATTAGCCGATATCTGATGACAAAACGGTTGCAACAAGTAATGACAGTTTATGAGTGCCTTTTGATATCTCTATAAATGTCGTTGTCAGGGGATTATGTTAATATCCAAGAGAAACTAGTTTGGAAGCTCCACTAAGAAGTATATCAGGCGTCTTCACCTGTGCTTTCTCGACTTGGTTTAAGCTTTAATCTTCTATCTCTACAGCAAATAGAACGCTATTTAAAATAGATCCCAATGATTTATGTGTTTATTTGTGATTGTATCGAGATAGTAGATAGTAGACAAGGCAAAGTAGATAGTAGCTAAAGCGAAATTTTGAATGTCCGAAATTCACCTTTAACGATAGCTTTAATGCATTTTAAGGCATACGCAGACAAAACATTTGAAAAATGAGAATTGCGCTGCAAACTTAGCTTTGCAAAAAACGTTTGAATAAGAGGGTTTAAAGGCAGGTATAACATTAAGTTGTACAAGATGGATATTAAACTAGAGAGTTAATACCAGTATAAACTTTGTTGGTATACCATTGTTATAAATTAAATTATGTTCATTATAATCTTAATGTTATGTGTAAAACTGTAGAAATTATTCTACCAAACATCAGCGGACAGACTCCTAAGTAATCCAACAGTTGTTGTAAATATGGCAATCAAAATGGCAGATCTCACCTGTTGAGGAACTTCATTCGAAAAAACCGATCAATGGCAATAAGAAGTATGAGCGATCCCGAGGATATAACGAAGAAACTTTTTATTCCAAAAAGGAAGTACAAAGCAATATCTGGTGCATTGCTAGATAACACTGCATCGATTACTAATGCAAACAAGCCTATGCACAAATCAGATATGCTAAGGCACAACAGAAAGCGATATGAATTGACATGGAACATTTTGATCCTCCAGAGAGAGCAGGCAAGCAGTACATTCAGTAATACATTTGCTGTGCTAATCAGGATTCGTGGTGCTAGCAAGCTGTTTGGAAATTCTTTCATGATAAACTTCTCTTTTTCCTCACTGAGCGAAGTCATGGGTCAGCGAAAAAAGTCTTGGATGTGAAATCGAATCCAAAAGCCGTGAAATAGTTGCATGGTCCAATTAATGTTCGAAACAAAAACTCTGGCTCGATTTGACGCATTTGACGCATTTGACGCAACTCCTTACGATCGTGCCACTGCTTCACGTCTAGTTTATATTCACAAGATTCGTTGATTTGGTAGTTTTAATCGAGCTCTAGATGGAAGAAAAGGTTCTGTTTGCTCAAGGCAAATAGCGAGAGCTTTGAGCTAAATAACTTCGTATAATTAATCACTGCTGAGCCAGCCTTTAATTAGCGTGCAATTTTAGCTCGGTGAAATTGTCTGCAAAAGATTAAGGAGATGCTCATCGCTTGCTACACTTTCTGGTGCCACTTAGAACAGATACTGTGGCCTAAATCTTCAGATGCCATTTATTATTCTGTCCTGTTTGATCTCCACGTCATCCACTGTAATGAATCTGTTATTATAGAGCAAGAGACTGGTTGGACAATGGATTGGCCGAGCCAACATCTGCCGGTATTGCGGCTACGGAACGCTTCTTGTTGCTCTGCCCTGCCTTTGAGAGTGAACGTCGAAATCTTCTCGCCAAAGTTCTAGAATTGTTACAACCTTTCGGATACACCGATCTTTCAAATGAGGTCTTGATACAACTTTAATTATATTATAGAAAAATAATCGAGTTGACTCTCCAATATATTCACACAACTGGTAGATTCGAGTAATGTCACAGTCACTTAACCGCCACAGGGTCCCTTTTCTGTCAGTCCTTTTTCATAGTATTCTACTGTGCATGTAGCATAATAATATAGCATATATAAATGTAATGCTTTTATAATTTTAAAGTTAGTTATACCAAGTTATATGTCCAATCCCAGGCGGCAGTCATGATTGGTTGCTCCTCCTGGGTTTCGTCCTTGTAATGTAGTTTAGTGGTTCGTACGTAGTGTTTTGGGTAACTTGTTATGTAAGTTTTTATATTGAATAAAAAACATCTGCCAACCAGCCTACGACAATACACGCTTCCAATGCATTATGCGGGTCTCAAGGGGAATGCTGCTGTTGTTTGTTCTTCATATCGGTTAACATTGCCATTTTTGCCCATTGCAATCAATCCATGGACGCCGGAGTTTGCGACATCAAAGTGAATTCTAGGCCGTTCTGTGATAGTTTGTAATGTAGGTAAGATATGAGACCTACACAATGGCCAGTACAGACAATGCAAAGCAATGATGAGGAAAGAGCTTGTCGCTTTTACAATAGTCTCAGAGGCTGGCTAATTTGAGCAAGATAGGGGGACGAAGTAATAAACTGGTACAGAGACATACTGGTTCTTGATATGAGACGCCTTGTGCCAAGGGCATCAATGGCACTAGACAATATGACATAGAAATTTTCCAACTCGCTATGTTCTCAGTGAAATCAACAGACTGGTGAGGAAGTCACGACTCTAATGTAAGGCATTATGTCTTAAACATTTGTTATCGATATAAAGAACATCACAAAAGAACATCACAAAGAACATCTCAAAAGAACATCACAAAAGAGCATCACAACAAGGGCAGTGCGCCTTCCCGCTCCAAAAAAAATCACTATTCTCGCAACGATCATGATCGAAAAACATGAATTTTAATGATTAGTTTATTTCTACTATAATTGCAAAATTTCCGTTCGCAACCACTTAAAAGAACTACACTCGCATCTCCACACCTGCAACGCTTTCTTCGTCTTATAGATTTGCGAGATTCTTAATTTCACCAGTAGCAGGGTTTTATTAGAAATTCGAATGTTCTAATCTATTAAAGCGTGCTAAATATTTGACTAAATATTCGAAAGCACCGACAGTGTAAACGCTCTCCTGCCTTCAATGTGCAGCTGGGCCGTTTGCTCTTGACGACAGACAATCCAGCATTTGCCGGGTTCCGGAGATGGCGTCATTTACCACTTTTTAAAAATAAGATTGTCAATATATCCTATTAAAACGTTTTATAGAATATTGCACAACTGGCTATGCCTATTGCTTTTAACGAGCAATTTTTATGCCTAGAGCTGTCGGCAATGCCTTGTTTTTCTCAAACATTAATGAATCTCTTAGTATTTGTAAACATGAGTAATTCATTTTTCGAATTCAACTTGTGTCATGTATTGATCAGTGGTCTTGAGTAGCCTGCTGACACAATTTCTTCTACGTTTTTCCGTTGGTCTTTTGGTATTTGTGAGGCTAACGCATTTTTCTAGATCACATTGACGTTTTAGATATTGAAGTAGCTAACTACGCTTCTGCAACCACGTTGCCCTAATGCCACAATCCCTCGTAGCTCTGGCATCATAACTCGTTTGTAGTAGCATAATAAATGAAGAAGGCCCAAGAAAATGTAAATGTTACCAATCCTTCGACTTCACCTGGCCTACTTTGACACCTTAAGGTAAACCTGAATGCAACAAATATTAACCTTTCTAAAACTGCAATGATTTTCAAAGCAGTTGAAATATGCAATTCTCGAATATAAAATGGACAGTCAAAATTCGCAAACTTTCATCTCTAGCTTCACATCAAATCACCAGATCTGCTAAAGTATTTCAAAATCTATTATTTAAATTCGTATAAATCTCTTTTACTATGATTGCGCTGGGCTTCTCATGTCTCTGATCTAGTTTTGATTTTGAACTCCAATCTTTTGACCATATGCCTTTGCACTACTAATAAGCTCTTTAGGTGCATTAGGTGACAGGTATGTGGTATGAGCATTTTTTACATTTCAAAGTCATTACTTGCCCCTCTTCTGATGGGCTTTAAACATCTATTACAGGGCTTGATGTTTGAATTGCCTTTATCGAAAATCTTCAATTTTGAATTGTATGTCATTAATACTAGAAGCCTTTGCCGATCATTATTAGCTTTTGAAAACCTCTTGATGTGGTTCAGTTACGCATGGACTGCTTTTATAATACAGCAAAAGCCCTATTAAACAGCAATAGTTTCCGATTTTGAAGCTAGATCGTTAATAATGAATGTTGTTTCAGCAACAAATCAACAATGACTAACAAGTTATGACAAACTGTGCACAAAATGACGCAGCTGTAGTTTTCAAATATTCAACTTGCAGTTTTGCCTTTTGATGCGTACCGTAAATCCTCGGATATTTCAAAAATTATTTCTTTATGTGGCATGTTTCAGGTAATTCCATAAGCCCCCCCTCCCCCCTCTCGAATAAGCCCCCCCCTCGAATAAGCCCCTATCCAGAAATATCAAAAATAAATAAGCCCCAGGGGGCTAATTCGAGGGTTTACGGTATCTTCTCCTTCAGAATCGCAAGCCAGGTTAATTTCACAGGTCACGTTAACAAAGAACCCCATTTTATCAAGCTTATTTACTAATTTGCATTTTTGATGAACAAGAGATAAAATCGTACTTTGATGTTAAGTTACCCAACATTGAACTATGCTAATCCACAAAGACAACAATTTTGTGATCAAAAATCGTAGCAGTTATCCTCTCATCGTCTTTCATCAGAATGTTCTTCGATCAGTGCCATACTCTAATTTCCCTATTACCACAAAATGTCAAGCCTCTATTTGCAAAAACTCAATCTACACTTTTCAATTGTAATTATCGACTGCCTACACAGCTTTAAAAATAGTAAATACGCATAGGCTTTAGGCAAAGCGAAGAACGAAGTCATTTAGATCTTTAATTAAGGAGCTGTCTACCATTCTGTTTGAGGTATTCAAAAGAAAAAGGCACTTAGCAAATTCAACCATGTCGAACAGCAGAGGGCTTGAAGCAAATTGAGCAAAGAAAACACGAAAAGAAGTTTTGAGTGCTAGCAATTGGTGATAACAAAATCAACATACGTGTTTCGTATTACATTACATACAAAATATTTTGAGAAATCAGGACAGCAAATTTTATTGTTTCTTTGAGGTTAGCGCGTTGTAATCAGGATTGTTCCATAACCGTCACGTTTCTGCTTGCACGTTTCTGCTTCTTGACATATGAAATTGCTGCACCCACTTTGTAATATGAATTCATAATGCGGACATGAAGATGGAAGAGACGATTCCTCTACAGAGCAGAAATACATTTACAGAAATCGTAAACTTAGAGAGTATGTCAGCTCAATGAAATGATAACGCATATTGTCCTATTTTATTATCACTTATTAAGACAAGTGTACATTAGTGTGTTTCAATGCCACTTCTAATGTGGTTGGACGAGAACATATTGAGTAACTTTAATAGTGCATTAAATGGATGAAGCATACTAGAGCATTCTGAAATATCTCTTTATCATCCAACGCTTCCAGAAGTGTAAAAGTATGTTACAATATATTATCATCCACTGCTTTGACATCGCCTTGTTTTGGTGGAAAACGTCCAGTGGAAAGGCAAGCATCTACTGAGTCAGAATAGCCATTATGCAAAGCCATGTTCTCGCTCTTCTCTACTGCCTTTAAGCATCTACGAAACCAGCGTTGGGTAATCAAAGCCACGTGATTACTTATCATGGTGCAGTGTCTTATTCGAACAGCGTACTCATTGCTGACAGCTTCCACCTTCGCGACATGCTTCAATTTGTATTAGACGTTGGAGCAATTTGCATGTTTCCTCGCCTTGGTCTCAGTATACTTCTAGCAGCCTCTCTTATGTCCGACCGATTGAAGTAGTACAGGATTGGGTTGACGGCGTTATTGACTAGGGCAAGGACGACAAGCCAAAGGTGGCCGTAT
Source organism: Nemopilema nomurai (assembly GCA_003864495.1). NCBI lineage: Eukaryota > Metazoa > Cnidaria > Scyphozoa > Rhizostomeae > Rhizostomatidae > Nemopilema > Nemopilema nomurai. Next base: position 356,745 of record ML133478.1, read on the forward strand.
TCCGTGTCAAATATTTCGAAACACTTCCCGTTTGCAAGGAAGGCGATGAGGTAGATATTGGACGGTAAGAAGCTAATGTAGAAGAAAAGAAGTATAAAGGCGATTGTTCTAGTTTTGTTGGACCTATGTCGATACCGGATGGTGCTTGCGGATATACTTTGGTCATCAGTGGAACTTAAACGTGCCTGTCCTGTCAGCTGTCTGTTGCGCACGTCCAAATGGTGCAAGTGGCCCTGGATCGTACCCAGCACTATAACACTCCTTTTTTGCAGTGATATTTCACGATATATCAGTGCATAGCATATTAATAACGCGACAAATATCAAGTCTTCCATTACCACCGAAAAATATAAGAAAGTGTTCTTATCGATGAAAAACGTCATTGATAGTATAAACCAGGCTGTAATCAACAAGATCACCCCATAAATGTTTCGTCTGCACGTGACATTTCGTTGGTAAAAGAAGGGTTGGCAAATGGCGATGTACCGTTCCAAGGCAATGGCGATGAGACAAACGACCGAGAAGCCGTCAAGCAGTGAGAATGTGTAGAAGAACGCGTGGTACACTACGAAAGGCTCCGACCATTGCTCCGTTAGAAGCACGGCAAAGAACAAGGGGTGAATGAGAATGCCAACCATGAAGTCGGATAAGCACAACGCAGCGAGAAGCATGTTTGCAGGAGTATGGAGACACCGCCTCTTGGCGAATGCCACAAGTATCGTGCCGTTTCCGATTATTGTGAAGGCAGCGATTGGTATGCAGATAGCTAATGCAATCGTCTGTACGGCACCATTTGAAGCCTGCCTCTGAAGCATTCGCAACATGCAGCTATCATCAGTATGATCTTCAATGCTACCCATCCTGTGCTTGCTATGTCAGCGTAAGAAACGAATCTAAAGGTTGACTCCTCTTTGGATGATCTGCCAACGATTAGCCGTGGAAACATTGCAGGTGAAAAGACTTTATAGCAGTGTACACAATAGCAATTTGCACGGGGTGTAGCCTCTAGCAAAAATGGGAAGGTTGTCACAGAGTATCGGCGCACCTTTATCGCACAATGCTTTTAGAATGAAGGATGTAATTTCATTGCTCATAAAGCAACAGTGCTAAATGAAATTGCATCAGAAGCAAGGCACAGTAAAAATCACATCTGGCAGATTATTAGACGGTATATCTTCTCATCTGAGCTTATAAATATCCAGTCACCAAGTTGTAAAGATCGAGCAATTTCTAAGTTCTCTAAAGCTGTTATTTTACAGCCATATCATGTCCATGTAGAGTACTTTCAAGAAAGAGGTTATCGAGTATCTTTGTGAAAACTGTAATTTCAATTGGAAACTGAGGAGGTCATTGCAAAATACTGAAAGTAAAAAAACAAGACCAACATAGGTGATTGCAGTACCAAGATTTTTGTCTTCGAGTAATCCGCACACGGCAGACTTTTGTCTATCGAAGACTGTCTTTGAAAGACAAAAATCTTCGTTTTTGACAAGCGCAAACGGCAGACTTTTGTCTTTGTCTATCGAAGACTGTCTTTGAAAGACAAAAATCTTTGTTTTTGACAAGCGCACACGGCAGGCTTTTGTCTCTGTCTATCGAAGACTGTCTTTGAAAGACAAAAATCTTTGTCTTTTACAAGCGCACAAGGCAGATTTCTATCTTTGGAAGGCAGAAGACAAAAATCTTCCTCTTTCAAAGACAAAAATCTGCCATGTGCGGTGGGCTTAAGAATCTCAACGCAAAATTCATAGTGAAGCAGGCTCTTTGATATTCAACCATGTGCACGAATTGGAGATAAAAGAAGGGAAATAACTGCAAAATAGCCATTTCCTTAATGCAATTGTCAGCAGAACATTCTAATAATAGCCTGTATACAACTGAATTTTGGATTGTTTGAGTCTGTGCAAAGGTTTTGCAACAGCTGATACCAAGCCGTCGGAACTGTCTCTTTTACTTTCAAAACAGTTATACCATCGTATGAATTATTTTGGCAAATAACGTGAATGCATAAAGCGTATAGTTTATCCTTATCAGAAACTCCGCGGTGGGGAATAAATACTTAGCAGCAGCTGTTTAAACGGCAATTATTCATAACCTCATTGATTAAATTTCACATCACAGCAATTAATGTCTACCTTTTTATTAATTTTTGAGATTCACATGTCAAAAAACATCTTGGCAGCGACCAAATTGGCTTATGTGATGGGTAGCGGATTTTTTTATATATGAAATGAAGTGAATGGTAACTTTCGTTTCTTGATGAAACTGCGCACTGATAGTATACTGAATAGGAGAAGAGGCCGCAAGCAAACTATTGTGAGACCGCGCGGAAAGGCCTAAAAATGCCTTGATACAAACACTGCATTGAAATCATGCAAAAAGCAACAAAAGCGTTGAAAATTGTGGAATAAACAGGGTCTTGTGTCATCTGTAATACTGAATTCCTAGCCAGTATATTAAACCGATTGGTGGGTGTATTTGGTCTCTTCGCTGCGCCTGTAATTCGTAATCGACACCAAACTGTCTCGGGACAGTAAACTGACAACAATTTGCTATAGGAGTCCACTTCCGTTATTGCGTTGAAAGTGAAACTAATTGTAACATATGAAAATAGCCTCTTCTTTTTGCCTTGTATATGTAAAAATCTGCCAACTCACCTTTCAGTTGATGACTTCAACAGAATCCCAACATTCCTGGCATTCTGGGTTATCTTCAAACTATGCTGTCAAGTTGGAAGTTTTCATGATTCTGATGTCATGGAGCCATTGGCCATCTGTAAAAGAAAGCATTACCAGCATTTTCAATAACTGTACACAAAAACGTTTGTAAACTGATATCATAGAAAATCATAATTACTTGCTTGGTAGAAATGTTAGTTTAATGAAAATTCCATTCATTAGCAGGAATCTTGCTTTACTCATAAAAGATTTGTTAAAAGCGATGCAGATTAGAAAATGCCCTATTAAATTTTCAATTTCCATTCTTTTACCTATGTTTTTTGTATATGCAGACTAAGTGAAAAATTTTGCTGAATATTGCACGGTTGAAACCTATTATTACATGAGAAAGTTTGACTTTTCATTTTGCATAAGGAAACCTGTTCTTGCATTTTATCTTAGTCTTAATCATGTTGCCTCTTTACTGACGCAGATCTGTCAGGAGGAGGGATTAAAGAGCAAATCAATGGATGCAACAGTCGAAGGCTGGTAGTAGGTGGATGGAATTGGCACAAAGCAAAAGGGAATGAAAAAAGCTTCCAGCAGTTGTGTGGCAAGGTCAGAGAAGAAGTATAAAAGGGTGAAGAAGGAGATCGAGAGGAGCAAAAAGAGACGGAGAAAAAAGAGAAAGAAAAAATAAAGCTAAACAAATAAGAGGTAGAAGAATGAGAGGAGAATAGAAAGAAAGTAAAGCCGAAAAAGAAAATGAGGTAAAGGAAAAAGAAAAAATGAAAGAGAAAAGGAAAGTGAAGAGAAAAGGAAGGTGAAGAAGAAAAAGAAGAAGTTGAGGAAAAGAAGAAAAAAGAAAGGAATAAGCACACGAAGAAGAATGAGAAGGAGAAAAAAGGAAATTATGGTAGTAAATAGAATGCATTAAACGACTGAAAAGATTCCCGAATATCAATATGGAAACGGAGAAGTTGTGAGGCGACTTCGTGTGTGCTGGTTTTGCTGATAAGATTCAGGCAGATGTTTCTCTACCTTGAGAAAATCAGCTGTTCGTCAATGTAAGAGCGAAGTTCTTTTAATTATCTTCTGCTTTGTCATCCCACACATCTGCAGACCATTTTGCCATTAAAAATGTAAACACTACCTGGTTATGAGTCCATTAAAATTTAATGATCTTTGACAAGACTAAATTGTCTTTTAAATGTATGTTGTACGCATTAAAATTGTGCGTTTCTTGCAAAATGGAGGAAGTAGCATTCGAATTAAAATGTGGGCCTTAGAAAGGTATACTTTTTCGTCAAGTTTGTTAACTCTGGGATTCTAGATTAAGATTCAGGCCTGAAGGAAACATTCAAAAGACATTACTTCATCAGAGAGTGAGCTTTATATTTCACTCGAACTATAGTTAGCGTCTTTGAGACCACATGAACATTTGCCCTAAAGTTATGCTATGATAAAGTAGAGCAGATAAGAATAAATGCGACTGCAAAACAGAAACGCTGCAGTAGAGCATTCATTTCCATAAACAACAATTTTCACGTGATTTCGTAATCAGATAAGATACATCATGTTCTCTCAAAAAGTCACGAGGTCCCCAGGATCCTTAGCAGTACGTCAGTACTAAGAAGCATCGGTATTTGAGCAGGCCTCGTTATTGGTGTTGGGCCTCCACTGCTTGTGACGGATACAAATCAGCCTTGAAGCAAGCCAAGCATTTCCTAAAGCCAAATTAGAGTTATGAGTAGTCTTCTTGAAAGCAGGCCTGCCTACTCGATGCTCTTAATGCAAGAATTATTAAGGTATCTTTATGACCCCGTTTACACGAGAGAAAAAGGAACGGATCCAAAAGATCCGGACCTGTAAGGTACGATGCGAGTACGAAGCGTTTACACGAGATCGGATTCTAAACTATAAAGCGTTTACACGGAAACGGACCAAAAGCGAATCTCTCTTTTTAAGCATGCGCAATGACAAGGTGATTGTTAATTTTCAATTTGGTGGTCTCGTTTCACTGCCGTGCCTTTGCAGATCCGTATCCACCCGTTTACACGGCGCCGATGAAGGAACCGATCCAAATGGATTCGCTTTCTAATCGTACCCAAAGAAGTACGGATCTCTCCATAAAAAGATACGGATCCTTCCGTGCCCGTGTAAACGCAAGGCCTATCGTAGCCAGTTTGGGTACGGATCTATGCGGATCCGTTCCCATGTAAACGGGACCTATAAAAGCACTCCTACACGTTTCTCCGTGTATTTTGTCCCAAATATCTGTGTATTCGGTTACACTGTTTTTTGTTGATTTGGCAGGTCTCGTGTTTTGATGTGGACAGAAAACAGGGAACAGCAAAGTGGAATCTGTGGAGCTCCAAATGGTGACACACTCCTCTTAAAGCATGCTGACCAATTTTGTCATGTCATGACTTAAAGCATTCTGACCAAATGTCTCGACTGCTCCTGACCTCTGAACCCGCAAGCGCCATGGTCAGCTTTCCCATAGTCATATAGCCAGTCAATTCACGCTATTTGGCTAATTAAGTTACCTCTGATGTAAATAATTGGATGATTTACTCATTTACACTGAGTTTTACAGCACTCCTAATTAATTGCTACTAATATAAAGGAAATTAATGTCATCAGCACGTCTCGTCCAATATTAGATCGCATTTTTAAAGATTAATTGCTGTTTTTACTTGTGTATTTTTGTTTTATCTCCGCGTTCTTTGAACCGATTGACACTTATCAGGAAGCAGGGTTCAGAATGCCTTTTTGAGATCACGCGAACGAATCTAACTTAATGTTCTTTCATCATAATCATCAGTCACATAGGCATGGCTCTCTCTAGTTTTGTATCGGTAAATCCAACAGAATACCAATGTATAATAGATGTGTCATATAACTTGGGGTAAATTGATTCGATGTCTTTTTGAAATATAAAGCTTTTTCAGAAAAGTCTCTTTTAAAAATCGATGCTCAATAACATCTTAATCTAACAATAACTTCATAACATGCAAAAATTATCTAGCATCTCAATTCACGCACAAAATTTAGAAGAGTTTACATTTGAGATCGCGGTAAAATTAGCGTAAAATACTTGAAAGGAATCGAGGACTAACATACAGGCTCTTCGATACTCAGCTTGGTTGATGTTGCGTTTTTCGGATAAACTTGGAAGCAAATTTGGTACTTAGACTATGAAATGTGCATACATGAAAGATAAGGCTGCAGAAACTTGCAAAGGAGAGAGGGTACCAAGCAAAGCAAAGATACATCGGGACTACACTTTAGAGCAAATTCTTTCACAGCAGAAAACCTGTGCCGCTGCGAAATGCTAAATGAGATGGAGACATCGCTAGGACACACAGGCTTAGCTTTTCGGCTCTAGCTATTAGCAGACTAGTTGTGCAAAAGCTATGAACCTCTTCGTCAAATTTTAATCATTTAATTAAGTAAGCAGGTAGTAGCTAAAATGCTTAGCTTGGTAAAATTAAGCAGGTAGTAGTTAAAATGGTTAGATGGTAAGAATTTGCAACTTTTAGAAAACGATATGAGATTAAATCTGAAAACAAAGGATGCTGGTTTGCAAACTTTTTTCACCCACTAAAGGAGGCAAACATTCACTTTTTGGCGTCCGAATGTCGTCCTTGCTTGCAAACTGTTTGGGGATGAAAAGGTATAATGATTTATAGATTTGGAAATACATCGTCGATCTGTACTAATAAATTTTAGGCTTAACTCCTGCCATGCCGCGCGTGGCGCTTGAAAAGCAAAAGGAGTCGAACAGGGGAACTGATTATCGTAGCAAATCAAAGAGTTGGTGTAAGACAGGTCTCCAGCTAGTGGCACTAAGTCATGTGGAATTGATAAGTAAGGCACACTTTTGTCTCAAACAGCTGACAATTCCAAAGTTATGACCCATTACTAAACATAAGGCTTGCATGGGATGCTGTATCTGGCACAAAAGTTTGCATTATCATCGCACAGACAAAAGCTTTGATATTGAAGCCAAAGATTCACTTTTTGTTCTAGATATTGGGCCCACTCTAGCTCACAGACAGAATCGTTTATTGATGTGCCATTAATTTTATTGAATAATACACACTTAAATCAATGATGGATTGCCCCTCGGTGTACCGAGAGAAGTCCAATGCTTAGCAATTCTTTGGCAGAGCAAGTATCAAAAACTGATCATATTATTTGTGATTACTGATAATGATTCTCGAATGTAATCATCTAAAGGCCTTTGTTGCAACATATGACCTTGTACAAAGTCTCCCAAAGATCCTAGAAACACCTCAATAACTTCCCTGTTTTGTTTTATGGACCCATTTGACACGCCAATAGCTGCTAGCCCCCTTACCTAGCCCCCCTACCCAGCCCCGTTGCCTTCGAACAATCGCTCTCTTATAGCTTCCAAAAATAATTGATTTGATCAATCAGTTTGGCTCTAGGTCTGATTTATGATGGCCACAGTAGAGTGTGCATCAGCTTCATCAAGTTACACCGTGTAGAACGATTTCTATTAGACGTAAAATCTCAAAGATTTAAATGCGGAGGAGAAGAAACACAACCTCTTTTCTCTCATGACTGTCACTTCGGCAAGACACGCCTTTAAGAAGACTTCCAAGAACAAAGGAATTTACCCGATTTCAACCAGTCTGCGTCATCCATGACAATCACCGCCTGCCCTTTTCTGCTTTTCCGAACTTTCTGCTCGCACTGCCCAAGCTCTTTAACAAAAAGCTGTACATTTCCAAGGCAACACCAAATGAATAAATCGCGTGGAATCCAGCTGACTAGTTGGTTTAAAATTCCACGCACGGATTTACTCCTACATACTGTTGCTCAGTTTTACTAGAATTTGTTTGATGATGCTGGTGGAATGCTTCGGGAAACGTCAATTCGATGTTACTCACGTAACTCGGCGAGAGATGAAAAGGGTGATTGCCCACGACCATCCCGCGAAGATTGGCCTATTTGATTAAGCGAATGACGTGGGCTACAGATTGCAAAGGTGCAAAATTCCTCGAGTATTACACCAGAAACATCGAGAACCATATGCTCGTGTGTTCTAGAAAAGGTAGCTTCAAAATAACTGAAGAAGATGAAAAAGTGATTGCAAGCCTGGACGTTGTGGAGAAGATATTTTATTTTTGAAGAGTTCAAATGTGATTTATGCTGCTTTTTGAGGTGCAGAGAGAATGAATCGTAAACTATTTGCATAACTATTACGAAACGTAGATCAAGTAAGTGAAGATAGCGAATACAACGAGTAAACTGAATACGGCTTATGAATCATTTACAATGGTCTAGAGCCCAGGCTACGCTAGGTCCCAGACTCCGATTGACAGCGTCCGCAGAAGCCCGAGGTTGGCGTTCTACTAATCGACTTTTGATTGAAATGAGCATGAAAAGAGCCCCCGAAGGAAACTTGATATACGGCTGCTTGTTGTGAAAAACATTCGCTATTATCATCGCTGTAGCTGAAGAAAATGACCAGGGACTCAACCTTTGAGGTTGGCAACCGTAAGCCTCCTTTTGGCTCGCGCGCTCCGTTGCCTTGGCAACAGGGTAACACTTTCCCAGATTGCTCAATGCCTTGGCGATTATGTACCACCCGTGTTAATTATGACATACTTGCCCACGTTGTCAGCAGATAAACGCCCCTTGAGCCCCTAGCCCCTTATTGAGGCATCGTGTGACTAGGCTACTTGTAAGTAAATGATTTAGGTTTAGGTTAGATTTGAATTAGGAGAATCTCAGTTTCCGCGCCATGAAAAATTAGAATTGGCACGCTTTGATTCCTTGCGATCTATCAATCAATGTCATGTTGCAAGTTGTATTTGGCTTAATGTGCTATGTCTTGCTCGGTTTCCTTTCCTCTACGTCATGTTACGGATTAATCCAGTATTGAATCATCAAGTCAATATGCGAATCCCCTCTATATCAAGTAACTAAACCTCTGAAGATAAATGGCATTGACCTTTGTATAACAAATTATTCGGAACATGCTCTGTTTGCATTCTCATTATTCCCCATTTGCAATACCATCCTGAGCTTCTTTAATTTCGCAACAGCCACGATATTCTTCTGTTTTCAGCAAATCTTAATTACTTTTTTAATTCCCTTTCATTCCGTTTTTCTGTGGTCTATCTTGTAACTTGTAATGCTTAACATGGCCTGGTTATGGCAATCAATCCGCAACTAAATGTAACTAACTTGCTGATACTCTGCAATCACATTAACACGCAATGTAGTAACCCAAACGAGGGGAGGTAAGGAGGGCGTGCTTTCTATTTGTCACACTCTGCCATTGGCATGGGCCAAGAACAGGACCATACTCAGCTGAGAGCAGGGGAGGCAGTTGCACCCCAGAAGTTTTCACTGTGAGGTGTTTGACTGTGAGGACTTCAAGAAAAGGGTCATCAAAAACTTTATCTTCAATCTTAACCCAAGTTATTCGCCTAATGGCATCGTTAGATGTCATATTTTGATGCTTTTGCAATCCAAACCATCTTCTATAATTCCTTGGCTAACGTCAAAAGCTGGTCTGCCAAGAGAGATTATTTCATAGCTTCTTTGATGAGGGAGAAAGCTAAAATGTCACCGTTTTACGAGGCTTCCAATGATTATTTTCAGGGTTCCTGTACCTTTCTCAACTCTGTTTCGACTCTTAAGGATCTTTAGTGGACACAGCTCTGAATTATTCATTCCTGGATATTGGGTATAGATGAGAGGATGTGAGAGGGTCTTTAGCAGAGTTATTCGCTGATCAACTAGAACCACGTCGGCTTCGATGTACGAGGCACAATGGCTGCAAGAACAGGAAGTGTGTCCCACTACCTGTAGGCAAAGCCCCATGAGCATTCATAGAACAAATTCACTATCGGAATGGCATGGTTCTAAGCTTTCTCCATTCAGTTGACAGTGCGTTGTATTACTATCACCATTGTGTTGGGGGTTTTCCTTACTAATACTGTTGCAAAGTTAATCACAGATGCAAACATAGTTGCAAAAAATCCCAACAATCTGATCTGAATCAACCGTCTTTTGATCTTGATCATGAGAGAAAATGTCCACCGAGATTAAATTCTTTTCTTAGATAATTCGACAAAGCAAAATTTATGATTTGCTTGACGAAATTAGAGACAAAAAGAAAAAATAAACAAAGTTGGATTAACCAATATCAACAGGTCCTGGGAGGTTTCAAAAGGTTTTCTTCTATGAACAAATTTTAGAATAAGTAAACGTGACTGAAAAAACTTCCGTGCAAAGGTGTCAGAGTGGAGCAGATAGCAATCGCTGCTTTGTCTTACTAATTAGTCGCAATCCCGATTTAGAATTTCCCTCTGGATGTCTAGAGGCATAAGTGCGGCCAAAAAATGATGCCAGCTGAGGCTACATCCCCTTTCAGTTGCCATGCTTGCACGAAGGTCTTTAAGAGCACTGGGCCAGTGGCCCCCTTTTGTTCATTGAAGCCCATCGTTTCAGCACTCGTTCACACTGATGACTGCAAGAAATGCCAGAGACACATTCTAGCCAACATACAAAATGAATGCGAACTTGCAATTTTCATAGCTAAAATTTCTCTTGAATAGTAGCTTTCTTGGTTCGAGATACAATGCCTGCCGAAATTGTCCATCCCCTAACCCCTTCCCTCTGACTCCCCCTACGAATAATGTTGTCCTGCTGCCGAACGAAACTCGATTTTTCCGCCAAACATTTTCCCCAGATTAACTGGATGCTATACTTTGTTACCAACATTGTTTTGGGGAGGAGGGGGGGATTAACAGCTGTTGGCATGTCACAGAAATTAAAAATGCCAGAAATAAAAAAGTGAAAATACTGAAGTGTTCAAAGAAATTTTGGCAGGCATTGTAGCTGACCTGGTTCAAAACTCCCTTCACAGACACCTACTTCATGACTTTGATGCCTCCACTAAACGCCCCCGGCTTAAATTAGGTTCGACTGCAGTACTCCCTGAAGACACGAAACTTTCAAAAATCCTCCTTTCAAGGCAGGTATCAGGGCGGGAACAATCATTTGATGTGCTTTAGTTACTTTTGCGTATTGGCCTGCCTAGTTTTAAACGTTTTAAACCCATGGATGCGATCCGCCCAGTGACGCATTTACCCACGGGTCCAGGGGCCCTTTACGATTCTTTATCTTTGGGAGCCCCAAGTAAAATTTTGTTAGGCCTATACAAAGTGCCATCAGTAAAATGCGTAGCGTGACACGGACTACTCTGGTATATTTTAGGGGGCCCCATTAACTCCGGGTCCAGGGCCTCTTGCTTTCCTTTGCAGTTACTAAGTCAGTCGCAGCTTCGTCTGTAAGAAATAATCCTCGCCAAGTGTAATTTTCCCTCGGTATTTCAAGAGCATCAGGGAAATAGGTACATTAGCTTCCCTGGCAATTTACCCGCGATCATTCAATTTTACGCTAGGGGAAAAGAACGACCGGCAACCGTTGTATTGTGATCGACTTAAAGCTCCTCCACACGGACGCACATTTCAATGCGCAATCCTTTCTAAAAAGGTTCGATACCGAAAGAGGAAAAGCCGATGGATTTGGAAATGCAAACACACGGGAGAGCTCCCAGCGCGCGGATAGAATCAGTGGTGGAGGCCTTTTGCAAAACAGTTAAATATGGTTAATCACAAAGCTTTAACTTATGAAAAATATTGTTCGCAACGGTAATGAAAATCCCAATCACATTACAATTAAAACTGGGTTTATCCTCTGTGCTCGATGCGATTTAGCGTTTTCTTGCCTTTTGATGGCAATGAAGAATTTCCTGTTTTATCCCAGATGTTTTGGGACTAAGCTTGAATTGTGTTGTGTTGTTCATACCAATAGGCTGTTTGCAATGGGGCTTCAACCAAATTAAGGAGAGCGAACAAGATTTCTTGTCCATTTAATAATTGCTAACTCTTAGTTGATATGATGATGTTCTGGAATTAATCAATTAACGTCTCCACTGCTATCTATGCAGATTCCATAAGGAGCATTACTTACACCACCTCAAATTAAGTAAAGTTCATGATTTCAACATAATTTAGTAAAAATACATTTGCCATTGAAAGCTGACAACAATTCATCCCATCATCATTCATTGGGAAATTGCTTTTCCAATCGCCTGCGCTTGAGCAGGATATTTACGAAACAGAAATTATAAGTTTGTAAATTCCATCTCTAAGCCAATTACAACTTGAATAATTTCACCGTAAGATTGACAGCTTTTGTTCATTGACATGATACGTGATTTGGTGTTGCTTTGCTCCACGAATGATAAGAAACAGCCCAAAAAATTGAAGAATGATAAAGGAGGGTCTCTCTATACGCTTCAGCGGGGCTAGAGGGCAAATTACCTATCTTTTTTGTTCTTCATTCGGCGTCATTTATGTAGCCGTAGATTTGTAGTCTATGAAAGAGTCGATACCATACATTTCTCAAAAATTCTCAAACATCAAGATGGCAGGCTTGAATAATTTTAAACCTTTTAATTTATTCACTTAAAGGGTTTTCCTATCAGAGAATATAAGCTTCTGAGAGAAAATCGCTTTTATATAAGTAAATAGATAAAAAAAAGATGAATAAATTAAACCAATATAAATGACCTAACGGCTTTGCACCCAAAAAGGAGCCTTTATCCATATGTTTACCTAACATTTGCTCAAGGCACATATGATTAGATTGGCTAGAAAGCCTTGCTTTAATATGACTTTCAGCATGGACTGGAAATTGAGCCTAGAGATAATATTTTTAGGCTGTTGGACACAAAAGTTGAATACTGTTGAAGCGACCAAAACTTTGATGCTAGATGCTGTTGTTGTTGCTCTACTGGTCTTATGATTCTGCATTCGATACGTTTAACAGCTGAACCAATGTCACGATATGATTAATATTTCTTGCCTCTTCATAATTGTATAGGACGTCTATAGGGACCATCTTGGCACACTAAAACAACCTGTGCCAAGCCCCTTTTCCTTTTCACTTTACAGTGGAACAGCTACATTCGAGCGCCTAGACGTCATAGTGCTATGATATCGATTGCCCAGAAGACCGTGGAAGCATGTGGAACAAGACTGGCGTCTGATAACACTTCATCAAGGGGGAATGTTCACTAATCATAAATGTGATAAACACATTCTCCAGTTACTTTTGAGGCAGCATATGACGTCACTCAGAAAAGAACGCCTCGGATAAAGGCCTTTGTTTTCTCAATATATTTCTCCTTCTTTTACGGATTTGTTTTAAAGTTTAACAGTTTAAACTTGTTATGAGCATCAAATATCGCACCACGAAGTTATAATTTTCAATCACGAAGACATGTATTTATGATATATTCTGTAAATTTCTCTTCGAAATTTGTTTTCAAGCACATTGAAATCAATTTCATCTTCATAATGCCTCTGGTGTCTGAATTTATTGAAAAATCCTTTGCTAATAATTTTCCTTTGAAATTATTAAATTCCTATGAAATCATAGCTTTTTTATCAATTTCAACACTTCCTCGGATAACATCTTGAGCAGGTTTTAGCTTTTCACTGCTACTTAAGATAACCCTGCACATCAATACATCAATTATTTGAACATTATATTTGGGACTAACCAACCAAAGATTCCTTCCTTCCATAATTGATCCATTTTTGTCCCTTCATCCATTTATTCCACATCTATTCATCTTTTAGTAAACACCATCTTCTGAGTTTTCACAGGTAAACGGGAAAAAACAAAGGATTATTTTTAATGTAGAGATTATAAAAGTTTTCCGCAGCTTAATGCCTTCGTCTTGTTGAAGACACGTCGATCTTTTAAGATGAATGAACACTTTCTTTTCCAGTTATCGACACATCAACAACACATTATATGGATTTGTTTTCCACGCTAATTTACAACCCGTCACAGTCGACTGTCTAAGGCATATAATTCACTCCATCCCATGTATTTGTTTTCATAGGGAACCTTCACCAGTGATATCCCATTCCACAGGTTCGATAGATGAAGCAAGACTTCAGTGGGCGTAATTACGTCTCTTGATATTCTGACGATTTTCAATACTCGTTTTCATTTCTTAATTCAACCCTAAGTTACACTGTAATCAAGACCAACTGACAGATCGTTTGGCAGAAGACAATGTGGCTGCCTTGCACACTTGCAAAGGAAACTGGAACTTGATCGCAAGATTTTGTCAACAAGGTGTAGATCATTGAGTTGACCAATCAAGGTGGGCCTGGTGAGGCAAATTTCGACGCATGGCGGATGATCATCCAGAACCAAATAGAATAGTCCAGCCAATTTTTTTCCATTCTCAACTTGACCCTAGTAATGTACGACTTCCGAAAGGGAATGCAATAAGGCCAAGTTTTATACCCCTGGATGCCCACCCCTAAGTTTCCTTTCCCGATTCACCGATCCCTTGAAACTGTGGACCCAGTGACATATGACTCTGAATCTGATGATTAAGACATGGAAAATATCAAGAGTCCTTTGTGGATATTGTGTCCTATGACTGGACGATTTTTCAGTGCGCCTTGTAATGGAAACATTGTTGAGCAAGAATCCTTGCAACTTACTGCACCGCTGAATTTGTAAACATTTAACCATGTTTGTCCATTTATTTACAGCAGATTAACGGCGCAACATACTCTGAAAATTCTAAGAATGAATATCCTATTTGAGAGAGGCGTAACTTGTCAATTATGTTTAATGTCACTGTAAGGGTCGTACTGGAATAAACAGATTTGTCAAAGAGCAAGTAGACTTCAAGATTCACGCCACAGAATTTTGTAAAATCCAAACATGATTAGTTAGTCGTGCTATAATAGCTTCTTTCATTAGCACAAAGCGCAGGGAAATTAGAACGGACAGCGTATTGTGACAACCATGACTGACTAGATTGGACAACGAGGCTGGCAAATGGCCGGCAATAACATAGTTTAATATTTTGACAAATGATTGATAATACAAGAAAAAGAAACAGTCATTTTTAGTGAAGGAATCTGGCTTATAATGAAATGGGGCTGTGGGCAATTATGACAACAAAATCAAAAACATTTTGATGCTTTGATAACCAAGGAGCTTGGACGCGAAAGTAAGCTCGTGAAGACAATCTGAAGTTTGAGATGAGGCATCTGTCAAGATATATTAAGTTACGTATGAAGTAAGAGCGAGCCAGTGAAATAGTTCGCGCAGATTGGTTTTGATATTTGCATGAGGCTGTTTGCTGTTCTCAAAAAAGTTTGCTGACTGAACGCTAAAAAGTTGCTTGGGAACTCCTTACATTTTGGAGAGGCAAACATTAATGAAGCCTATTCATTGTATCACAGACGAATTTTCTAATTCTCATCATTTATCAATTCTAATTAGGCAATACATTCAGCTTAAGAGTGCTATAAGTCTTGGAATATGAGAATCTTCTTGTTCACTGGATCCTGTTCCTTTGCAGAAGAGCAGAAAGCGATCATTAGCGAGAGAATCTGCTTGAATCCCAGTTAATATCAAGGCATTTGTCTCCACGTTGTGGATCGCTATCTTGACACATTTGGTCTTGTTTTAAGCCAATACAGAGCTTCTTGTTTTTCTCAGTAACGGGCTAAGGCATTTCAAACTTTCAACAAGCTACTTTGTTGTTTGCTTCCACATTCACTTCGCTCAGATCTTTTTCTGTTCCAGGTAAGTATTGGCATGTTGAGGGGGTCTGGCTACGACAAGGCAGGCGATACGGATTGATCGATATCTCTTTAAACCACAACAATAAACGTTGAAAGATAGATTTCCTGAGAGATGTCTTACTTGAAAAGGTGTCTCTCCATGCCCAAACCCCGCAACCCGGCTAGTGAAAAAATGAACTAAATGGAAAACCAGCATGCCCTTCAGCCTAAAGAGCTTCGCATTAATAATAAAAAAGATTATTATTCCCGTGAAGCTTGTACGATTCTGGGCGTGAGACCCAACTTGATTGAACATATAGACGTGTGAATCAGTTCAAATCAGATTGGCAACTAGCAAGTGGGAAATTCTTGTACTTCTGTGTATGCAGAGCCCGTGTAAAACCTTTTAAATGAATCCTACTGCCTTCATCAATGAATAGTTTGCCGTTTTGATCAAAGCCTAGGTTGTTGTATAATATGGAAGTAACAAGACTATCGAAATGTATGCAAGATGTTTTGCTGAATTCAATATCAATATACGAAATTTTTGCCACAGTTACAGAGCCATGGCGAAAGTATGTTTAATCTTGCCACAAACAAGCGAAAGTGCTTGGTAGCAACCACAAGTATCTGGGTGATGATATAAGTAGGTGAAATTGGATTCGATTTATTACGACGAATTCAGTGACGAGCCGGTTTTAATAGGCCCCTGCGATAATAATTCAACTCAAACTAGATTTTATGCTCATGTTTCACGCAGTTAATGTTTCAATTGAAATATGTTACATCGCCAAAAATGCTATTACAATAAATTGATTAGTGTAATTGCTATCGATATATTTACATGTGTGACAAGTGAATGCTGACGATTTCTCAGTATTGTTTGTAAATCTAAATGCGATATTTCGTTAAATACTTTTGCATAATCTGTAGCTCATGAGGCAGGGCAATCATTCTTATGTCTGTGCATACCAGAAGGAATCTTGTTCGATAAAGCAACCATATCGACATTACGATTTTGTTACGGGAACCCCGACCCTTTGCAGTCTAGTCTCAAGCCAATATTTATGTACAATCAAGTTTAAACGTCCTTTCAAACTGACTGAAATAGCAATCTCCAAGATCTGGGGTGCCTCAACTGAAACGTGGCCTTCGTATTGCGTATTCGTAAAACAACTTGAAAGTCAGTCGGTTAGAATTCCAAGTGACGTCGAAATGAAAAGCAGATATCCCTTCCAACATTGTCTTCTGATTTATGGAATTTCAGATTCTGCTTCCATCGTGAAATCAAATACCAACATCATATATTTTAAACTTTCATTTTTAAGGCGTACGTATTATGGGAATAGCTCTGTAGCAAAGCATTTCTTAGTCTATAAGAGTCCAGCTTTCTAGAAAAACACCACCAACTATTTGCTTTTCTTATAAATGAACATATTACTGATTCCGAAACTAAAAGCAGCTTGGTTGTCTCGTAGCCTTTTGATGCCCCTAAAAATAGCCTTTCATTGATCGTTTCGTTATTACAAAGAAAAATGGCTATAGTCAGTAGATTTGCTATGTTGAGTTTTTTTGCAGTAAGAAAATATAAAACTTCATAAAAATCTTCGGTCCATGGCATTAAATAAAAGGAAATTTTGCTAGCAAACGGTAATCAGCATTTAGATGGAAGATTAACTCTAAAGAAATGTTGACAACTTTTATGCTGGCAAAAGACTTATTATTTCTGACTCAGACATGCAACCCTGAGTGTCTAAGGAGCCCCGTAGGCTAGGGAGGGGAATGGGGGGCTCCCTACAAAGTTTATTTAGTTACTATACCCAATATTTACCCAATACCCAAGTGTAAAACCAGCTTATTGGTAATTTCATTGATAATTTTTTATCTTTAGTTAGCTATACTCATTGACCTGAACTAGATAAAGTTTCTTTTTCGTTTTCCAAATTTCCAAAGTTTGCAAAGACCTAAAGCAGGGAACGTTCTTGTCTGCCTTTTGGAGTCGCTGGGCATGGTTCTTCCATTTTCTTGGGCTCTGTGGTTCCAGAGTCTGTCCTAAACGTGTTTCTAACAAAACTGCGGCCATCACATGCAGTGAGAATCCCACAATGAAATTTGTTGGTGCTGAACCATCTAACACTCATTGTACGAAACGAAAAACGAAAACAAATCGATTTCTTTGGAGCAGTGCGATCATAGTTTATTGTGAAGTTTCAATAATACTTCTAAATTGTTTTATCAATCATCTGGTTTGAGGGCTTTGTTTAAAAATATGAAATGCTTTGCCGAGCATCGAGCAAATGCTATTGCGGTGGTTTCAAAGACGAGTTATGGATGAGACTGGCTTAGACGACGCTAAATATGATTAGCAATGTATTTTCTCTCGTCACATGGCTGCTCAAAATGATGCTTCTTTCGCTGTAGTAGGCCCACTGCCATTGATAAGTTTGGGGTATTTGTAACATGCTCTAGAGATCAGGAAGACACTGAATTACACAGGGGCATTTTTGGCTTACCGCAAGCCAAATGTTTATATGAATACTGAGTAGAGTTTTCCATATTCAAACGCAGGATTATGTATCTCTAAATGGGAAGAGAATTGCAATTATTTATCAGGAATTTGATTTAGCGTTTTCATTTCAAAAGCTGCCATTGATGAAGTCCATGCGAAATTACTATGCTCTAGCAGTACATTTGTGAAAAATTCAATGACGTGAGATATTGAAAACTATCAATGAATTGTCAGTTTTTGCACGTTTAGTACGAACAAACACCCCTTCTCAGTTTCCTTTCGCCCTCAGCAAGTACTGGCATAGTAGGCCTTTAAAGAAACTATCATACGCCACATGGTCTTGTTAAAAGGGTGAATGTGGGAAATATTCCCAACAAACATGCAGCTAGGTGGACACGTGGAAGAACATGAAGTCGATATGTGAATATATATAATCTATCGAATCGTGTTCATTCGCAAGGAAAAAGCTTTCTCAATGTCATTAGCCTTGACCTGGTCAATACATGCAGACGAAAGTCTCAGGTGAAGGCCCATTTGTCAACTTCTGAAAGCGAATTTTTACGGCTTGTTCAGTTATAAAGTAAACAGGAAAGCACAGAATGTTTCTCCGCGGTACGTCACCCACGTAATGCTGCGCAATATATTTGTTATACTTTCTATAAAAAGGAGGGCGGAGCGAGTATTTAGAGAAGCATCATTTGATCAGTTAAATTTCCATAAACAAAACTATTCGCGTTTCAATTTGACCGTAGAATGCCTTTTGCCAGCTAAAATCCGAATAATGTCGATGCTCTCGTGAGAATCAAGGGTTTCTCAAAGATTAAGGGGCCTGTTTTCTTGATAGAGGCTCTGATTGCAACATGAGTTGTATTGTGATCCAACTGCAAGTCTTCATCTTTGCTGTTGACCAGAGAACTGGCCTAGTTGCGCTGAAATGACCTTCTTCTTCTTCTTCGTGTCGAGCTTCCCTTGTGCGATCCTCGTTTTCAATTAGGTGTCATTCTCTACGTTTCTAGTTCTTAAATCACAACTTCATACAGCTGCTTTGAGTGCTCTTCATCTTGCCCTTTGCTTAGCTTTAAAAATATCTACTCCACGTCTGTTTTCATAAGAGCTCTCCAAAGATTACTTGCTTCTCTGAAGCCATTCACTCGTTTTCTCATATTTTCTCTAGTTCTAGGGCAATTCGACCTTGTCAAAAACTTGATTTATGATACGAGACTTGACTTAACCAGAAAACTTGCCGGTACCAATTTCGGTGATTCATTGATTACATTTTTCCTCCTCCGCAGATTCTCTTTTGTGAGTAAGATTCCTTTGGCCTATTTTACCACCAACCCTCCCCCTTTCCTCGTCAATGCAATAAAGCAGAGTTTTATCTCCTTCACAAGCTGTAGTGTCGAATGGAAAGATTGGAAAATGACCCTTGAAGACTTCCCTACCTATTGTGGGAGAGCGACTGCCCCTCCCCCCCCCCCATATAATAGGAGTGCCACAGACGGCTAGTCACAAAATGACAGCCTTTCTATTTTATACCTGGCGAAGCCAACAATATGTTACGCAAAGCAAGCTGGGAAGGTTCGGTGATGCAACACCTGCTAGTCCTGTAGCAGCCGATGCGCGGCTGTAAGAGCAAGCACCGTTCGCATCGCTCTGGTGGCGCGAGTCAGCGCCCCTCTTTGACCCTTCATCAACAAGAACATAAGACTACTACCCAATCATTTCAATCCGAGCTAAGGGTGAGCACTTTTGCGTGCATAGTCAATCGAATCTCGCATTTTATCTTAAAATCCTCACCTTTATTTACTTCCCGTCTTCAGTCTTTGGCAAACTTTTCTTCATCCTGTTGATAGGAAACAACAAAATGTGAGGCAAGTACAGTTTAGTCGGTGGCTTAATGCCCAGTGCAGTGTGACTATCATTTCACGCGTAGATGTGTACCCTGCAGCTGCGAAAACGAGAAACGTTTGCAGAACAGGAAAGACAAATGTGGACCAACGAATGAATGGGTGAACAGAAGCCCACGTGTCAATACGTTTCGACAGGGTATCACCCCAAATCTCATTAGTTTGTATGCTGAAAGGCGCGTAACACTTGTCTACTGATACGCTCTTTGCCTCTGAATCTACAGTTTTGATTCTACTGAGCCTATCCTCCAAGTCGAAGTAGTAGCCAACTCTATTTTTACACTTTTTTCTCCCAAAATTTTGCAGTCAACCAGAAAAGAAGGTTCAGTAACAGAGTTAATTAATCTTGTTGAGACTTGAAGAAAAAGCAAAAAGAAGACAAGATGAGTTTATTCTATCAGACAAAGGGGCTTGTGAGATTAGAAAATTTGAGAAAGGAAATGGCTTAATAATAATGATTTTTAGGTATTTCGAACGTAATGTTGGAAAGTTACTTTACAAATGTACAACTTATAAGAGAGCCGAATAAATGAGGTTTCTAGTTCCAAAAAAGCAAACTTGCCCAGGAGGGACTTTGGCAATACCTCGAGGAAGCAGTCCTTTCCTCTCCAATGTTATAAAGACATTTTGGCGTTGTAGATTGGTTCGCATTGAAAAAGATTTATTTTCAAACTGAGCATGGTTCGGTTGTCTGAAAGATTTCGATTTTTTCAAAAGGCAGAACGGGAAAGCGCGATGAAGGGCACATTCATTCACTTTATTGAGATTTCAAAACATTCGTCAATATGACAATAATTACTGCTATTAAAGTTATAATTTGAATTACTGCTTTTGCTGCCTAGTTCTAACAGCGGCAAGCTTTCTTTAAGCGGCTCATATCTGTTTTTCTCATGCGTCAATGTTTAACGATTTAGAGTTACTCAGGAGGCGCATAATGTAAAGGTCATTGAAGTAGTTGCCGTTTTTTTTCTCATCAATGAATGTATGTAAAAGCAATTTACAGCATTGTAATGAGAACGCATTTTTGCCAGGGACCTGGTGGCATTTTCATCATCCAATGGGTTTATAATCAATGCAAATTACTACAACTACTTCAAGCGTCTTTTTCATATAATTTTTTTAATCCTTTTTTTCATCAACTGTTGTTTGAACTTCCCTCAACACCATCAATCAATTTTTAGATGAACAGAATTGGAAGGGAATGAACATTTGCCAGAAGGTACAAAGTAATTTAAAATTCTTCTTCCATTGAGTTAAACATTGAATATTGGTAACTGAGTTTTCTGACTCTCCCGTTTCATGGTCATTATCATGCCATCGAGTGCCGTTACATCATCCTCGTGGTGTGCGTCTGAAGAAGTGTGTGTTATCAAACATTCCCATTGTTAGGCATTCCAAAGAGCTGACAATCTCGTTAACTTAGGCATGCCTGACTCACAGGCCTATAGCTTAGGTCTTTTGTGGCAAAACCCCATGGGAGTTTAGGACGAATTTTCCTTGACATTCCATTCGCACCCACGTTGTAATCAGAGCCTGGATCACAGCGGCTGGCCTTGTTGCTAGAGATCGAGGGCTGTTTCTATAGGCCTTCGCCGACTCATACGTCAGATCCCTGATATCTGAAAGTTTAGCCTTTAAATTTGTAGTGAGCGATGTAATTAATTCCTCCGCCTTATTTAATCGAATATAGAAACCATTCTTTTGTATCATGAAACAAGAACAAACAAACTTTTAAGGGAGTTAGTAACCGTGTATTTCACTCTATTATCAAACCAGTTTACTGAGGCCTGCACAACTGCTGTGGCCGGCCATGATTGCGAGACTTCTGAGACCCCAAACGAGGCGGTGTCGCCAATGACGTAGTTACATCGGGAAGTATTCGGACGTGTCAGCACAAAACGAATCCTTTCTCTAAGATAGAGTTCCTTCTTGAGACTTTTTAGAGCGTACGAGATGACCTTGCGTTGCAGATTATCATAAATGTAGGGTTCTGTTCCTGTGAGTATAATTTCTTTCAAGCTATGATTGTCTTCAGTTTTTGTGCGGTTATACGTTGAATAACTTTACTCGTGTTTTAAATAAAAGAATCAAAACTTTTTAGGGAAATAAGTAAAGAATGTGCGGAAGCTGTACTCAAAATTCCTTTATAACAGGTTTTCCTGAAGTCTTTTATGAGCAAAGGAATGAATTTTGTGTTGCGTAAATAGGACATTGAGGTTGTCTGTTCTGATGGATTGTTTTGCAATCCAAATGAAGCAAGTACGAAGTGATCTGTGATCTCAATAAAATTTGCCAGTCCTGTTTTGGACATGAACGGAGAATTACGGGGTGTTTCGATGCCAATGAGTCGCTGTCCATGGCATGGTGAGGGCTTCAATGCTAGGCTACATTATGTCATGGCGAAGAAACTAAAGCAGTTGTCGCAAAACGGACTTCCCCGAATCCTCTATTCAGCCAAATGAAAACTAGCAAGGTTTTGATCGATGATCCTTGTAGAACTGAAAACATTGTGCGAAATCTGCAACTTGACGAAGTTTTAAGAACAATACAGATAATTTTCCAAACAAATCCGCGTATCTCTTGACAACTTTCTTTAATTATTATGTCAAGCTTTTGTTTGAAATCTTTTTTGTTTTAAAAACCAATTTCAATCTGATCTTTTATGCACCTGCTCCTTCTTCCAATTTGCTCATGCTTTTTAAAACCCAAGTACAAACAGTGAACTCCTTTGTGTATTGAATTAACTGTCAAGTTCAGCTATTTTACCCCAGAAGCTTTGATAATCAAAACGCCTGAAAAATTGTCACCTTAAATTACCTCAATTGCCTTTTCAAATGTATACGCAAAGAACAATACGGATTGAAAAAGGTGTGAACAGCGTTTTCCAACCTAATGTATTCACAATGGGGTGTTAAGTCTTAAAAGGAACCCCTCCCTCTACCCTTCACATCAGCTTAATTTAACATTAATGACACAAAAATTGTGACAAGTTTTTGGAATATTCGCTTCATGTTTTCAGCATTCGTGTGGGCTGTGTATTTTAAGCTACTGGATTTCTCTTTTGAGGGTACTTCTTTTTCCTTTCGGGCGCTACGTTCTTTCAGCTTCCTAGGTTCAGGCACGGCCGTGTCCGTTTCATCAGACCAATATGATATCGAAGAAGGTGAAAATTTGCCCCGAAGTGGGTGAAAGCATTATGCAGAAGAAAATGAATAGTTTGGAAGTATACCTTTTTCAATTACGCACCCAAATCTAGCAAAGGGACTTAATTGGTCAATGGTTATCAAGAAACATGGCTCGCTTTTACACATATTGGCGCTGCCCCCTTTGCAGATTGAAAATGCGCCATGAACTCTACATTCGAAGGCAGTAGTACCTCTGTTTCACCAAACTTGTATTGTGTAATAAAAGCAGACTACTTTAGAGCCAATGACGTCAATTCCTTTGGGAGAACCTTTAGAGCTTCTACTGGGGCTGAAAAAATGGCACATGCTCGCGAGTGTTTGGTATTTAGAGCGGGACGAACACAGTTGACTGAAAAAAATTAGCCATTCTTTCTTTCATAGAAAAATGGCGAAAAAAGCGAATTTTATTACTTTAGGATTTTAACTTATAGCAAGTAATTTTCTTCTATCTCTCCTTAGCTGAAAATGAATTTTGAACACCCCTAACGGTATTTCTAAGTCATTTCAAAAGAACACACATATTGCTCTTACTTCTCCAACACACTGTGGGATTTTTGTAGACAATATTTCAATTAGGGACCATTTCAATCAGGGGATAATTTTATTTCTAAACAGCTTATTACCTCCCATGGAAAGAAAGGGGGTTTTCTCAGTAAGGCATTCTGCTAAACGGCATCACGGCTGTGAAAATGCCAGCCAAAAAAGGAGCATCGTCGCCGCTTCAACGGCCTAGCGATCATACGTGCACAGTTGGTTAATGTCGTGTTCTGCTCCGTCATTATGCAATGTCCACCATTATGCTCTGTCAGACTAAATAAACCAGCCTTCACCAAACAGGCAGTGCCAAAGAAGGCTCTCGACAATTCCATAAGACTTCTTTGCCTTTTCAAGCGATATGATGTCCGCTGCCAAACTGCCCTATTGATCGTTATTGTTCTTGTGTTTTTGTTAACGTTTGGTGGGACAAAGCGGACAATAATGATTCTCTTTACGTGAGAGGAACAAAGCATAACACTTCGGTAGTTATTTGTCAGAAATGGTGTCGAGTTATAAATTGTTTCTTTCAGACAGTGTCCGGTCGTTGAATAGGGCATTTCACCTTGTTCTGAGGCAGCCAGCCGTCTATTAAGGCCGCCTTAAACTGAGAGGCTAAAGCCCGCGAGACAAAAAGTTGTTGTAGGCAATTTATCATGGTTACCCCCCGTAACCTTTCGCTAACGAGGCGTTCCATTGATGACGCTGTGCAGTGGTCAGGGGGTAGGTATATAAATCGCTAGTACACTACACATCGGCTCTATTCGCAAAATCTTGAGCATTTCATCCAAACATGAGAAGAAGACATACACGGTTCTTCCTCCTAGGGGTCTTATGGTAGTGTTTAGCAGAGGAGAAATTGTCTACCAAGTGGATAAATTATCAGATATTGTACAGCTGCAGGAACTGATCGCAAATCAACGGACTTCGAATATTTATTTGCAAGTATATATTACCAATGGAAAAGATGGAATTTTCGCTCAAAGCAGCTTGTGTCCTGTGTTTGCTATTGCTAATATGTTATGACCGCGTCGCGTGCATACCTATCATGAAGGATGGGAAAAATTCTACAAAAATTTACATTGTGAGTCAGAACTCTACGTTACACGAATCGACCAAAAAATCCAATGAATCGGATAAGGTGGTATTGACTTACGCAGACCTTCCTGATGATGGCTCTTTGGATGAGGAGTTTCTCAGGCTTCACCCGAATCTCGGTATGTACCCTTTAGTGCGGTTTCCATTTTCAAAATACATGACATGTTTTGCTCGAGATCTTCAAAGGTCATCAGAAGTTTTTGTATGAAACAAATCTAGGCAATGAATGAACTTCACGTGGAAGGATTTTTATCCAAACACACATTCGTTTAACAGGATTCCGTGTCTTCAGTGTTAATTGAAACGGTTATCTCTAGCTAGCCTAGAGTTTGCAACCATTTTAAGACTATTTTCTCGGGTACTTTGCTCTAATTCGTTGTCAGCAGGAAGATTTAAAGGCTCAGGGAAAGGTAAGAACATTTAGCTAATATTTTTGCGAAAGCACCGTCATGGGCTTTTTTGCCATTTGAACTTGACAAATTAGCGTTTATGGGGCCAATTGAAAAAGCCACATCCTTCATTGTTTATAGTTTCCGATCAAGAATGTTTGGGTATTTTTCTATATACGTGCTCTTGAAAGCTAGCAACCAAGTGTGCAAGCCAGGCTTTACACCCACTTAAAAACGATTCTCTCTAGTAATGGCAGGGCTAAAGGAATTACTCGCGAATTAAGAACAAGAGTGTGTGTGATAGGTGAGTTGCCGAAAGCCACCTCCAGCTCCAGTTCGAATATCAATCAGAGCATTTAATCCTGGTTTCCTTCGAATTTAAATCAAGGTAGATGTTTTATCAGAATGGGTATATAACATGATCCTCCCCTTGGCTAACCAAAAGCTTAGGAAAAATTAATTATTTACGAGTGAAATGCGTATTAGTCGAGTTTGTATCGACCGATGCTGTTTTTACTGAGAAGACTGTATGGCTGAGGTACTCTCTGTCTTGTATTGTTTCCCTGTTAGTGGTGTCATAGAGATTGAGAGAGCCAGGCCTTCCCGTCTCCCTTTGCTGTTATTCCCATGCTGTACACTCTTCCTTTTCGGTGTTTTTAACTGTTCAAATCGTCGACACTCGTTTGCGTTTCGGTCGCCTTGAGCAAGTGCCAGTGACTTAATGGTCACCAAACCCCTCGTAACGTGGGAAAAAACTTAAACTTGCATTAAAAGACGAATGCAACTCTGCAGAAGAGGGAATATCTTCTAATTGGAACAGCTAGAAGTATGCCCCTGGTCAGCACACGTTCTCGTGTGTAGAACGGCTCTTCGCATTAGCGAGTAGCTGAGCATCAGATAACAGCGATGATCGGAAAAAGAGGATTGCGAGACGAAATCGCTGGCTGTTTCAGCTCTTACGGACGACTGACGCCTGCACTTGCTAGCTTGAGTTGTGAGCCTGTAGTCCCTTCGTGTTTTCAGGTTATGCGACGTTGATTGGGAATGCGGGGTGGGTCAAGAATAACTCCGCCTTTAAGTCATTCGATGGTAACAAGAATGTAACATTCTCTCGATTAATGAACCCGTTTCGCTCTAAAGAACAAATTAGATATTATAACTACTTGACGACACTACATGAGCGAGAACCAGTGTTTGCTACTATAAATAAGTAGCATCGAAGATGATGTTCTCCTTTTTGGAGAATAGCCTACTCAGTTGGTGGGGTGTACTTCTACGCCCCTATAAACTAAGCCGTGCTTCTTTCCCTACTTGTCTGGTAACTCACTGTAGCAAGTCGTAATCTGTTGGCACCCTAGATGACATAAGAGCCTTGGATCTGAATAAGAATGCTCATCGCATGCTACTACATCTTATTTTGTTCACCAGTGAAAAAACCCATGTTTTGTATGCGTATGACGGGTCTACTTGCATATTGCTTTCACTCATTGCGGTTGCATCAAGGTCGAAGCTGCGTTGTTGAGCTGTGTTCCTTTCAGTTCGCATTTCCTTTCTTTCTTTCAGAGGAGAAGCCTGTAGAGTTGAACAATCCCAAATATTTTCAAGGGGACATCAAACTTGACCCCTTGACAAAGCTTTACATGGAGGTGGACAGGAACCTGCCTCCGAGGAGGAAGCGTGCTATTGTGAAGGGCAGAGACCGGCGTTGGAAAAACAGAGTCATACCGTACACCATCGAGCGAAGCCTGCGTAAGTCACATTCATCCTTGCTTTGTTTTTAACTAACTGTGGATTTGAAAGGACGTATATTGGGGAACATTGAGAGGCTGTCGGGGCCAACACAAAATAGGGGTTTGACAACCTGCGCGTTTAAGCTATCGATGTTGTGGCGAAGTTGGTGGAGTCAGGAGTGCTCGCCCCCAGTCTATTGAACGTAGACTAAACCGTAACGGTAGAAACCGGAGGCAAAAGGGGCACAGAGGGGCACGTTACCCCTTTTTAGCAGCTGGTTGACGCCCTCATTCAAAGCCAATGAGAGTGCCCTGCCCTATGCTGATATGTGACCCCTCACGTTAACTATGCTTCCCACAACCTTTTCGAATGGGCTAGTTTTTATGCAGGGGTGAAACATCTAGTGACGACAGGAACCATCATGGGGCCAGAATGTTACCCACCATTCCGTGCAGAGCTGGACGTGAGCCTCGCCCAAACACAATTTAATCTTTCATTCCCTTCTAATTTGATGCATAGTTGATGCATGCTGCCCTACATTTCGTATCAGCAGTGTCTCGGCATGGCAGCACAAAGGGGAGATTTTTCTAAACAAGACCGCCAGAGATAGCCACTTCGAATACTCGGTTACAGCTGATGCTGTCCTCCATGTATAAAGATATGATAAGCCATTATCAGTCATTCTTGCTGTTGGAAATCCCCACTTATCGAAATTTCTTAAATTAAAAAAGCCATATCACAGAGGGCTATAAAACTAGGTGTAATCATTAATAGAAAATATGTAGGGCCCTGCGGAGCGGCCCGTTTTACTCACGGCTTCTGCGTAGCATGCAACTGGTATCTTTAAATTCCTAATGCTTGATTCTTGTCGAAAAATCAGTCTTGGATAGCACTTTGTGGAAATAAAAATCGCAGGTAATGCGGAGAGGTTTTGTGATAAGATATATGGCTTTTATAAGGCATGCTCTTGTTGCCATATTGTTTACATGTGTGCAA
This sequence comes from Nemopilema nomurai, assembly GCA_003864495.1. Classification (NCBI taxonomy): domain Eukaryota; kingdom Metazoa; phylum Cnidaria; class Scyphozoa; order Rhizostomeae; family Rhizostomatidae; genus Nemopilema; species Nemopilema nomurai. The sequence continues at coordinate 384,413 of ML133478.1, forward strand.
CGTCCTTGGCCTGTGCAATTAATTGCCACTTGTCACCGCTAAAAATACCTGACGAACGTGACAACCCAATTCTGGTCATTTCCAACCCAATTACTGAAGTAGTAGTTACATGCAAATAACGTCCCCTCTTTTGTCACTGCGTAAATCTTTCTTCAATGCACAATCCATGCCAAACACCAAAAAAAGCTATTTTGCGCCTATGTTTAGCGAGGTAGAAGTAGCATGATAATTTAGATGCTAACGTCCTGTCTCTGGGTAGCAAAGGGATTCGATGCTCGTTGGCACGTAATGCTCTGATTGCGAGACGTTTTCGGAGCCGTTGTTGTCAGCCGTCACGTGCTGTGTTGCCTTGTTTCTTCTTAACATACATAAACATTTTTCTAGAGAGTTTCAAAGTTGACTCAATGCTTGTAAATATTCGTTTATGTTGGAAACATTCCTCACTTTTACTTGCCAAATATTGCGAGACTTCATTGCGGAACTGTCTTCAGCAAAGCAAAGTTTGTAAACAAGACGTTTTCTCGAATACGGAGATTTTTTGATCTTATAATTGCAACAAGTTAGATACAGCAGAAGAATTTTAAACATCCGTGCAATCTCTGCCGTTTGTTTAAAGATCGTTCCAAGATGTATTAACATGATACGTCGGCCGATTCGACTCAAAAACTTGCGGACAGCAAAGTTGCAAATCATTTACTTCTGTTCTATCACAAAATCATAGCCCCAATAGGTCATTTATTTCTTTTCCCTGAAATAATTTTCAGACCTTTGATCGCCCTTCAAAACATTGAAATGTGAATTTTTATTGAGAATTTGTAGCTGTAGAAGACACGGGGTTCCTCTCTGCTCAGTTCTGGGCCTGTCACTGATCATAGTGCCTGTGCTGATGCAACAGCAGCTATTTGAGTGATGCAGAGAGTAGCATTTTTAAGACCTCTTCAAGGAAAACGTATATAAAACCAACATAAGCAATGTCCATCAAATGCAACGCGGAATCATTTGCAACGAAAATGGTGTTGCAAAATTTGGACAAATGCTTCAAGCTAACGAAACAACAAAGATGTCAAGTGTTTGATATTTTGCGCTAGCAGATTTAGTTGAACATTCCACCACTTATAATTTTATCAGCGTAGTGAAATATGTATTGTCATAATATGCAAAGCTAGTCAAGCTTTCTTTTCTCTTTGAGCACCATAATTTCCTTCAACTGTATACGCCCTCGTTCTTGCGACAGGCTCATTACATTTCGGCCTCACAATTGTTGCTAACTGCACCAAGTTTTAATTAAATAGGCGTGCTTTAACACTAATGCTGTTCTGGTCTCTTCGATATAACAGAGTAGATTCACTGACCACAGTCACTTCTGCCTTTGATTGAGTCTGATCCTGTTTTCAAACACGGTTTACGGAACATCAAAACACGCCTCTTGCAGCACTGAGATACGTGTACGCAAACACATCCACTTGCTTTAGTTTTGAATACCTTATAAACCAATATTTCTAAACTTTTTTTCATGAGGGTGTTTCCATTTTCCTTTCAGCTAAGCTAAGACTAATCTCTTATACAGATTTAAACATAGCGCATTAGATGAAAAACTTGCAGATTTTCCTCAAAATTAAGCGTCTTAAATACCAGTTACACTTTCCTTGGCTTCTAAAATTCCTGCAAGGCCACTGATTATGCCATACTTTTTCGCTTGTTCTGCTATTTCATATCCTATGCGCGTGTACGCGATTAGGCCACTAGCTTCTCTCAGCAAACTTTACCCAGCTCGTGAAGCTTATACTTTGCATTTAATTTTGACAACTTTTGCAATCTCTTCAGACTGGCGAAGGCAAAATATATGCCATTCTGTTATGAAAGATTGTATTTTCCTTGGCCTATCGTTAAGTTTATTGGCATTGGTAGATGAAGGCTCCGTCTCTTGCTTAAAAAGCACTACTGCATGACAGCCGGAACTAAATATTAGTAGTAAATCAGACAGGAATATGAACATTTTTACTTCAGTAATAAATTGACAACCAAGTGTTTCTAGCTCATGCAATCATGTTAAAAATAGACGTACGGGGTGAAATTATAAATAGTATAGAGAAGAGATAAATAAGATAAGTGCTTTGCTAATTGCTTCAGAATTGAGCTTCATAAATTAACAAAAAATCATGAAATTGAAAAATTAACAGCATAACTTATTTGGCCTCAGAGATGATTTCAATTAAAAAATCACGTCGCCAAGTACAATCCTTGTTTGGCAAACTTTTTGGCTGGCAAGGCTAGGAAGATCTAACAGATTTATTTCAGCACGAGATGGATTCTTTGTCAGTTCAGTGGTATGGATTTCACCGTCAAGTCGTCAGCATTGATTCTTGAAAACCACTTTTAATTTTCCCCCTTTTGACGCAAGAAATTCAGTGGTTAGGCGCAATGATCATTTAAATTGGAAACAACGAGAGCACCGGTGTTCGTGAGAAAGCCTTTTGAGAAAGCAGAACGCCAACCACCGATCCATTCATTTCTTCTGTACAGTTTGATTGATAAATAAACCTTGGTTTACTTTCCTGCGAATTATTATAATCTGATAATCGGCTCTCCTGTTGACACTTAAAAGTATTTGTTATGCTTCAGGTCTATTTCCTGCTCTAAATATACTAATAAATTTCAATCAAACCCGACCAAATCAGGCACATAGCGCTCACAAACTAGTGACGTAAAAAGTAGGCCATACTTCTTCGTATCTAAGATACACAATGTCCATACAGCAATCGGATCATTAGCGCCAGTCAAGGCCTGCTGTTCCCGTGCCCCTTAAGCGTGCCTAGCGTTTGTCACTTCTGTCCGACACAACAGAACGAAATGTTCCGCTACAGTCGCAAAAGAAAAGCCCGCAAACAGCACTCTCTCCCTAAGCCAAATAAACAGGACAACACTCGGAATTCCAATAACCGTTGGTTCCGGCTGGGTCTTTTCACGTTAAACCGATTCAAAGTTGCGTTAATGCTGTTTATAAGCAAACGGACAGTGCATCAAGAAAACGGACGGAATTTTATCTTGTCCGATGCTTCTTTTGCTTTTAAATGACCACAACACCAGGGTAAATCGCATTTACATTAACCCATGCTTCCTCTTCGTTCTAGCTTCGAAAACGAAGTTCGTCATCAGACAAGCTATAAGGCACTGGAAGAAAAACAAGTGCATACGGTTTCGCCGAAAAGTGCCCTCGGACCAAGACTTCATTCATTTTTTCGACGATGGTGAATCGTAAGTATCATGATATCGATTTACGACTTTCGATTTACGCCTGATTGAGTGATCGTAACATGAGGATGGTGCACCATATGCTACGATTACTGGATCTGGTCGAATCTCTTGCGATATCCTCGTAATTTAGATTGCGTGGCAGAGTAGGGAACTACAATCCCATTGAGCATTTCTCCTTTGTAGGTGCTTTTCTTTACATTCTCAGATTTGCTTATACGCCAAGTCTCCGTGCCTATAGGTTTCAAGAAGTGGCCTACACGTTATGTTTCCCTAAAATAACGTGTCGAAATTGTTACGATTGTATCGATCGTTATTTATTTATCTCTTGCAACAGGAATTAATCTATATTTGAATGCACTTAATCTCCCAAAGCTCTATTTGTGCTTACTCGGATAACCTCACTTTCTTCTTGTTTGTACGGCAGGCCCTCTGTGTACAATCCCTAGCATAGATTTGTACACATTCGTATTTGAGGGGCTTCGATTGTATGAGTTATTGTTCAAAGAGAACTCGACTACTCTTTCTAAGGATGTTTTCGATCACGATTTTGCATTTAGCTATTGAGCTGCCCGATCTGGTCTGTCATTCACCTTGCTTCGATTTGTTTGCTTGGATGCAGCGGCACCAAACACTCGAGGTTTAGGACAACCTCCCTTGACTAACAGTTTGTGAATGGATTTCAGAATCAATGGGCATTAACTTTTTGGCTGGAGGTTGTTTGATCCCCAGTGACATGCCTTGCAATCAGTCCGGCAAGCTAGCCATGCCCATTCACAACACGTCTAGTCACGACTGTGAAATTGTGCCACTAATATGGCCGTTTCGGGAACTGCTCCGTGCCATTCTTAGTTTTACGATGTTTGTCAAGGGGGTAGAACTAGGCAATCCACCATAGTCATCATATAGCTATCTCTTAGCTGGCTAGATGGAGGCTCGTTCCTTTGCTTACTGTCCCCCCGGCTCCTCCAGACCCCAATCATCCTCCGGTCAACGATTTAGAAACAGCTTTACCTCTGCATGTCAAAAAGCCTTCCATAAAAAACAAGATGCTACTTAAATTGAAATATTTAGCAACTTTGCTCCCGTACTGAAGCTGTAATTGTTCGCTTAGGTCTTCTTGGCTTCCTAAACAGAACACCAACGGGTGTTAATTGCTATTTTGATTTCTCTGCGATTCAGTTCCTCCATTCACACCTTCCTGTCTCTCTTGGCACCTGTGGTCCTTAAGGGAATACAGGGAGCGCTCTCCCACGATTTCTACTCTAACTAACGACAATGCACAACGCGGTTTTGAGAACTCCTTGGTCGTTATTCTTTTGGCCTCTACACTTTTCCTATAAAGCGAGCATTCGATTTGAGTAGCACGTTTTCATACGCAACCATCCCTATCCAAGGTAAAACTCTTAGAAGAATCAAGGTTGCGCGGTATGATTCTTTTAGAAGATCAGGCTTTGCCTGTTTCTTGTTGAAATTGTGACACCTCACGTAAGCTTTTTGAAGCGTCCCTTCAATCATTTTGTGTTTTGGCTAAACGGTGTTCAAATCGCTATTTATGGATGTTCTAAATGGAAAATCAGGAGAAGGCAAATCCAGCCCACCTTAGCCTTTGTTGCCGGAAAACGAGGCAACGAGGCTTGAGCGTGAAGATGATTGCTAAGAGCTGTAGCCTCGTTGTGGAATAGAATTCTACTGGACTTCGATTCAAGAACTGCGAAAGACCACGTTATTGAATAGAGAGGGAGGTACTGACTTGTACTGTCCAAAGTCACTGTTGAAGCCACAAGTTGTGTACCTCATAAATAAAGAAGGCGGGATCTTGAGAAAATATCCGAATTTGATAACAAACAGGAACATGGTCCAACTACAACTTGCACGCCTCTGGAATTTCCGTGACTACGCAATGCTTGTCACGACGACAATGGCCTCCTTTCTGTAGGAGAATTTAAGCCACTCGGACGAGACCGCTTTACTTTGAGAAGCAGAATAGGCCCGCTGTTCTCAGACAAAGACAACTCTGACCCTACAAGTTCATAATTTCATGAATCAAAAGATTCAGCTACTTTGATTCAACATCTCTGCTTGCTATTAATTCCTGTATTCCTTCCCATTCCACTATTTGGTTTCCGGACACTAGGATAATAAACTTGGCCCTTTCTTCTAGCTTCCTCAGTTCCATCTATAGAAACAGATTTGCGCTGGACAAAGAAAACACGAGATCCCTTCTTCGTGCATTGACGGGAACCTCATTCTGAACGCTAAGATTCTGGGAGTTTGAGATTAAAACGCGATGCCTTTAAAAGAGACGGTCCTTTGCCTTGCTGCAGCAATGGCAGCCTGATCTTTTGCAAAAGCAAACGGGAATCCTCTTGCCAGCAATCCTGGTGTTTCTTATCACCATTTGCACCTGTGCGTCATCTTGTACTAATCACGGGGATGCATCCAGCTGACTCTTAACTAATTTTGTTCCAATCTGCGTTAAAGATTTTTAGAGAAACTAGTGCGCCATCTTTCTGTACAGTTTTCATGCCGGCTTCTTGGCCACTTCAAAGGCAGAAAATTCATTGACTTCCTGCTTCAAGCTGGCTATTGCAGTGCAATCACATTCATTACTGAAGAAGAGCACGATATTTACTTCGTTCATTCATTTGTGCGACAATTTCCGCCAATGATGCTTATCGCTTCCCCAAATGTTGTCAAAATTACCTGGAATAAGATCCGGAATTACTGATAAGTCGCGTGCCTTTTTATTAAGGAAATATTAGTCCTACGTATTCCCAATGCTTTGTTTGATAGGTAGCTAAGAGGGATAGAGAATAACTCTTATCACGACTTGAGTATGTCCCTGCTTTTTATTCTTGAATCTTCCCCCATTTGCAAGCTGTCATATCCTGTCTGAAATGTATGAGTGACAACTGGAGATGGTGTGTCCCCATGTTTAATTGCCACTGGTACTGTTTGGTGGACAAAAACTGCAGCATTTCTAGCTGGTACACCAAGAGAGCAGATATGATAGCAGACTGTATCAAGCCAGATCTACCACTAAACACTCTGACTGCATTTCGATCACAACAGAACGGCATTAGCGTTCTCGCCCATCTGTGAATACCCAAGGCCCTTTTATCAAAAGATTGCTATTAGGAACAATGCCACATAAACTTGATCAATATGGACGTCTAAGCATCATCTCATCTTCAAAGACGCCTATCGCACTGTGTCTCTCTTAAATAGGAAGAACCCCTCCTTATGCAGTATACCCTTGCTTCGCATGTGAAGCTGCAATTTGCATTCGCTTCATTGCTATAAATGTCAATCCTTTCATAAGCTCGATAGTTAAATGCCCCTGTGTGATATTATAGCCCCGTAAATTAGCACTTGACTTTGCCTCTGTTTATTTTGTCTCCAATTGACTTGATTGTCATAGCAGTGTGGCGTCGTTTTGGTCAATCTGATTGTTTCATAAGACTGACTTCCCAACATTTATTCCTCAGCAGCCATAATATTTCCTGGTTTACAAATTTCTGGGAATTTTAATCACTTGCCTACGCTCGTGAAAGCCGAAGCATGGCTATGTCTTATCGTTGCTCTAAATTCAGATCCATATTGACGTGAGAATGTTGCTTCTTTTAGCCAAGGGGAGGGGAATTGATACCATAATTACCTAATTAGCAGTGGTATCGTGAAAAGAACGATACTTAAGGTGTCACTATTTAATTTCAATCCTTGTCTCTCTGGAAGATTTATTTGGCGACTTGTGAATGGCACCGAAGTCGTCGATCTTTGAAATTATTCCTGTGCCATGTTCTCATTTTTCTTGACAAACGAGGGCCAAAGGGGCAGGAGACCTCGTTACGATACGGCCCCTTAACATTATTGAGGCTCTTGCTCAAAGTTATGTAAGCATCAAATTTTGCGATACTCGTTCAACTTTCCTTTCATTAAAGCTGACTTTGGATGTTCACTTGACCCTTGCGTAGGCCGCAGCTTGCAATATATTAATTGTGAAGTTTCTGCTACGTGGCGAAAACAAAAGGCCGGAGCTCAGTTGGAACAATGTAGGATCAAGCACACCAACGAGGCTACAGGATATTTCCAGGGTGCTTTTGCCAGATAGTGGCATCAACAACTTTGCCCTCCTTGCCATAAAAACAAAGCTATACAAGCCCCTTTGCTTCTTGACGAAGACCCTACAGGCCAGCGCCCGTCCTTGCTGGAGGTCTGGTAACGGTCGAGAGAAAAATATCTCAAACAAGTTGAACGGAAGGGCTTCTATGCTGGTCACTTCCCAGCAAAACTTCCTTTGCTTTATGCCTAGTTTTGCCTATTTGTGTGCCCTTTCTCTAGTGACGCATTCACCGTTTTGTTCGAAATGGCGCTAAATAAACACAACTACCTCCTTCCCAGCGTGATAAAGAATGCACCAGAAATGAACTTATATTGAGCCCAAGAGATGTGTCTTGCCGGCAAGGACCTGTGCATTGTTTTCTGCACAATCAACCTCCATTCGCTTCCCGTTTTGTGTGTCCTGATAGCGGAGAGAGCTCCCGTTAGAACTCTACACAGGGGAGGAGCTTTGCCTTCTATTTGTTCCCATTTCTGCAGTCTCACCTGTGACTAGTACCTTCAAAATGGCAACGAATTCTTGAGACGCCGGAGCCCTGCCGCGCGAAGTTTTTTTGATGCTACCAAGCCACTAAGAGGTTTAAAAAGGCGGTTTGTTCCACTATCACATTTTCCATAGAAATCTTAGGTACAGGAAACTTGGCGAATGCTGGGTAGAAACTCAAAATACCAGAACAATTCAAAAATGTCACCGTAAGAAAACACGCTAGAGTTTGGTAAACGTGAATTTGTACTTCAAAAAATACTATCAAATGAGATTAAATGATATCTTCAGTCAATCAAACGATTTTATGTGATTTGATGAAAATCCATTGGAAATGTTGAACATGGCGGAAGGGGAGATATTCCGGTTCCTTAAGGATTGGAGATAACTCAAATTGTTATCAGCCATGAGCTAATGTTCTAGAGGAAGGGCACTGTTTTAGAATATCAAAAATATTTACGTTATCCTCTGTTTCGTTAATCATGGCACTGATCACCGCTAAGGCTTTATAATGAAATTTGATTTTCACCGAAAAGCTCTCCAATCCCGCGAGTGACGCAGAATAAGTTCGTAGAGACACAAGTCTCGCGTTAACACACGAGTCACGCGGGTTCTCAGTTGAGTCTTCTCGTTTTAGCCACCGGGCACAGCAAATTGTAATTATTTAGCAAATGGTTAGCTTATGAGCTCGTATTCTAAATGTTTCGTCGATCTCCATGGTTTAAACAATAAGTAACCGACCAGATCGTAGGCCTTGTCAATAAATAGCCTTCACTCCACATTTTGAATCTTTCTTTGCAATTCTTTTGCATTATTGCTAATTCTTTCTGTCCCGGTTTCTCAAAGCAATATGACTGATCGGTCGGTTTTTTCTAAAGGTGTTGGTCGATCGTCGGAATGGCAGGCAACCAGCAGAACATTTCGATTGCCCAGCATTGCGCAACGGTTGGGGTGGTGATACATGAGATAGGCCATGCCGTCGGGTTCTTTCACGAGCAAGCGCGCAGAGATCGAGATTTGTACATTGAAATCCTCAAAAGAAACATCAGGAAGTCAGACCTTCAACAGTTCAGTAAGTAATGCTCTGCTTCTTCATTTCTCTCTTTTTCCTCATCTTTTTCTCATTGTTTCCCTTTTTTACGAAAAAGTAGAATAATCTTCCTTAGCTAAATTGATTAATGAAAATATTGCCATGAACAATTTGTTTGCCTTTAATCCTTGCAAATCGTCCCGATGACAGCCTGTTCTGCTGTTGCTATATTTTGTCATGTTATGTTATCTGAATTTTTGTTTACATACATTTTGATTGCAATTCAAACAATGAGTCTTACTGAGAAACAGGTATACGACATTAACAATTCTTTTGTGACACTTCTGTGACTCCAAAGCACCCCATCTGCAAGTAATCAAATCATGCACAGCGTTAAATCAAACTTGCCCTTGCCCGAGTCAGCTTAGGCCAATGCGAATACTGTTTACCTCAACAGAGCGAATCGGAAGCAGGTTTGTGGAATCGTCAGGATTCGCGTACGATTACTGGTCCATCATGCACTACGGCCCCAAGGCGTTCAGCGTCAACGAACGAGACACGATACGAATCACGAACATTGGAAGGGAGGCTGGTGTGACTAGAAATACAATCGGAAGCAGAGTTCTTTCCAAGCTCGATATTGCACAGATCAGAGAAATGTACCAGTGCAACCCCTTACCGTCCAAAGAGGCGAAAAATGGTATGATCTCATCCTTCCTTTCATTACGATTTGACTCAATTAAGGGAAGGTGTGATATTTTATAATACAAAAGGAAATTATTGAATATCATACGCTTTTATGGTCGTTATGGCAAATGTTATGCACAACAGACATTTATATGTCACTATTCTAAGAGTTGGGTCCCACAATGCAGAAGCTCCGGAACATTTCAACCCCTTGGTTCCCTGTGATTTTGCGCTAGAGGTCTGGTAACAATGACGTAATATGCCGTTGAAATTGTATATATTGAAGCCATAACGAATGAGTAAGATTAATCAAAGTTCAACTTATAGCATGAGCATCGAACATGGAAAGAACAAGTTATTTGGCAAAATTTGAATTCGAACTGACTGATATGAATCGATGTTTTAACTTTTTATCAAAGGGACTGTTTAGACAAGCATTTCTAACCGGCGTGGCTCTCCTTCCACAGGTTGCTTCAAGAGTGCGTACGGAGATGGTCGAGACTACAGAGGCAAGCTTGACTACACAGAAACAGGCGTTACATGCCAGCACTGGAGTGAGAACTACCCACATAAACACTCGAAGAACTTGCGTAAGCACGGGCTCGGCTCTCACAATTACTGCCGGAACCCAGGCGGTAGACGGCAGAGGCCTTGGTGCTTCACCACTAAGACCAATAAGCGGTGGCAGTACTGTGACATAAAGATATGCAAGAGTTGAGACGCCACCCGCAAGAAGGCCCCACTGCCATATCACGTGCAGATGGCCTAACTCAAAAATGAGAGCTACCTGCATTTTTCGTCGCTCTCGCTAGACAAATATTGGGATATCCCGTGAGGCACACGTGCAATGGCAAGACCAGTTACAATCGGAGATGTCCCACAATTGTCACAAACAGAACTGCGGGAAAGCAGAGATGTTGGTGGATTTGTCGACTTTTGATGAGCCACACTCGAATGTCCGCGTCTCAGGACAGCGGCGAGAGACTGGGGACGAGCAGCAAATCGACGCTTTGTTCGTAAGTTGAGTCGGATGGACGTTTTTGAATCTGCATTTAACCTTAGTTTTGAGGTCCGTTAAAAACTTTGCTGAAGATTTGATAGCTAGAGTAGCTTGTTTAAACAAGCTCACGTAATGACTTCAATTGTCTTCAGCATGAATGACATCAGGATTACTTGGAAGCCCCTGCAGCCAATTCCAGCCTAGTGTCAGCCCATCACAGACAATTGCATATCCACTTCCACAGCTCGTAAACGACCAATCACAGTCCAATCAGCCTTGGTTTAACCTTCGACAATAAAGGCGTTTCGAAGGCTTAACCCTTTTTGTCAATTACCGCTATGCAGGCTGGGTGATGAGGAATCTCACCCACTTTCCAATGCGTTTTGCTAATCAAAGACACCATAATCTGGTTAAATTACCGTTTTCGTCCGGATCGCATCCTTCTTAGACAATTTTTAAAGCCCTGAAGTCGACAACTTGTTCAGTTGATCGAGATCTGATTAAGCATCGTGAAGAAAGACTCTGTTCACTATGCAATCTGCTGATATCATTACCATTAAATAGATTTTGCCAAGAATAGGGGTGCTTTACTTACAACTATGTTTATGAGTGTAAGAAATCGTGCTATTCATTCGCCATGGTGGGGTGCAAGGAAATGCCTTTGTCCGTGAATGAAGGCATCAGGCTTTCTACGGCTTGGGGATTAGGGCCGAAACCCTTCTTGTAATGGCTCACATCAATAGGTGAAAAACGGCATACTTGGGTTTGTTCGTTTATCACCAGGATGCATTGGTATTACCCCCACTATCCACCAAGATTACCCATTGTCGCTATCCCCCATTGTCTCCTTCGGGCTAATGAGACTTGAATGAGCCTCCGATCATCCGGTCAGCGGGACGGACCCTTGATTCAATTACTTGCTAACTCAGAATCCGTAAACAAAAATGAATGGCAGTTTGGCCAACTCTGAAATTCAGAAAGAACCAATGTTGTTTGATTAGCAAGGTGTATTGAGATTTTTAAGCCAATTGCTCACAACACAGACTACTAGGTGTCTGTCCCAACTCGCTCTTATAGCAGAGTTCTTTCAAGGCAGACTTCCAATACTCAAAGCCTGCTCCACTTGATAATTAACACAACATATTTTATCAAAGAAGTGAAAATTTATTTGAACCTGAAGGAATCTTTCGCTGCTCGGAAGCAGAACTGTTGAATAAGTTTGCATTGTTCATAAGAGATTGCTATGTTTTATGCCTTTGCTAAATTAATTATATTCTGGACTGTTTCTTATCGTATGTTCTAATTTATTCAAAAGTATTGATATATTATATTAGTCATAGCTTAGATTAATTTAGTGCTTCCCCAAACAGCGTGTCTCAGTCCAACAGTGAATTATTTATCAACCTTCTTCTGCACTAGCAGGCTCAAAATCCACAAATCCACCCCAAAATTTAAATGGGGTAATCCAGATGCAGAAAGGATGCTCCCTTTCACAGTGGGCTGAGACACTTCCCATAAACTTCAGTTACTTGAAGAAAAGACATAATCGCAACTTTGTACATAAATAAAGTTTAATACTTGCTTTATGAGTAGAATTGTATTATTGACTAGAATTACATTATTGACCTCTAAATAACACTCAAGTGGCATCAAGCCGCGAATCAACACTGGCTTAATTCACGCGAACTGCATTGGAGCCCATTCATTTCATTTTTATATGCACCCTCTTTTGGTGCCTCTATCAAGTGGGCAGTCTTTGAAAAAATTCTACGTGTTTGCTGAAAATTCAAAGCACACACAGTGATAACTAAGGAAGGCACACTTTCATATTTAACTTATCATAGCCCCCTGTTAAATCAGGTCCCTTGGAATGCTTTGCTGACCTTGAAATGCTGATGCGTTGAGGCACACGTCTTGCACAAGGGCGGATCGTTAACTTCAAACGCCGACAAATTGAGCAACTAGAAGCAATCGTGCTTAACTAGCATTCTTTTCAGAAGAGCTAGACAGTACATAGCCGATGCAAGCATTCCTTTCGTTCCATCCGATCCCAGTCTTGGCAATCAGACTAAAGAATGTGCCACCCTAAGCCTTGTACCTGTCCCATTTGATTGAACACCAGGCCCTAATGCTAGTGCGTCAAATACACAGACCATTCAAATGTCTAAAGATTTGATGCTAAATTATCATAGTTCTGTTTGTTTTCCTTTTTTACTGCAGACTTGCAGGACGATGTACGATAAATTATGAACATAAGTCTATTTCAGAAGCTATATTTATTTCAAAAATTGCTATAATAAGGGTACTTGAATGCCCTCTCTCTGTTATTTATATATCAACTGACGTAATGGATGTATATATTCAGTTAAAAATCCTACATTGTAGAAGAGCGCATTCTATGTGATTCTCGCCGTGATTGAATCGAATATGAAGACAGATACTGTATACAAGATTCCGTTGTTTTCTTTGCCTTCCCATCTACTGTTGAGGTCCTTCCCACTATTATTAAGTTCATTCTTGTGAGGTTTCTGTAGCATAAATACTGGAAAGTCACTCAAACCATGCTACAGCATTAGACGTGTCTTGAAATTCTGGCCTAGAATTATCTAAAGTTTTCTCTCTAGTTCTTTAGAATACATAAGATTTCTTCTTTTTGGGATCAGTATTTGATTTCATAGAAGTAAGTACTAGATCTGTCACTTCTAAATTGTGAACATTTAGAAATTGTTTACTCCCCGTGTGAATCTATTCCCATCCAATTGCGAACATTATGGTGCCGCTATTTCTGGCTATTGAGAAATTTTATACAACGAAGCATTTTTTCACGAATCTATTTCCCTTGAGAGGAGGCGTAGCCTGCCCTGCACGTGATCAAAATTCATGCTAACATACCTATTCGTCCACAGTTTAACGCCAAATATTTCATTTACAGTTTTGGAGAAGTTGTGTCTATATTTAGGGAAGTGTTTATTAGGTCAATAAGTTATTTACTAGGTCTGGCTAAAACCTCAATTTTAAATTGAAGTTTCCAGCTAATCCGACCACTTTTTTACCAAGTGAAACGATTCCAAATTTGATTCGCCCTCTACCAATTCGTTGCCGAAAGCAATTTGGGCATCCCATAGCAAAAAAACTTTAACGTCAAAAAAGTTCTCAAGGTCTAAATACCTCAAGAGTGTCCTAAACTTTTTTTCGTTGAAAATATTTGGTAATTTCCAAAAGAAAATCAACCAAATAGGATGGCTTTGAAGACTGCATTGCGCTTTTTCGGATAAAGTTGAGTAAATCACCTTGCAAAATTATCACTACCACGTTTTTGCAAAGAAAAGATATTTGAAATATATGACACGTAGAATTTCTCTATAATTCAGTGCCAGTTCAAAGAATTCTTAGCATAAATATCCACGAAAAACTAGATTGTCGCCTTTGCTATGCTTAGGCCTTACACGAGTGATCAATTTCTTGAGCAAATAAATTGAAAAAATTGCAACCTCTTGCTCTTCAAATTCAATTTACATAATGCAAAAAACAAACCTGAAAACAGCAGATTTCTTCTGGAGTTCGTTAAGCCTTTCTCTTTCCATCAACTCGAAGCACTTCTCTGCATTTCTTGGGGCAAAATGCCGCGAATGAAGGCATCAAAGTTTCCCATTCTCTGGTGAAGTGAAGCTTTCGCAACACAATGAAACTTTTTCCCAGGGGAGGGCTACACGTGACATGCACCTCTTGGTGATATTTCGGTGATATTTCCAATTGCAATGATACTTCGCACTAGCCTACCAGCAATTTGACGCATAAGTGCTGGAAATATTGGAAAAGTAATATAAAGCCAATGTTTGGCGCGAAGACCCAAACAAAAGGGTTTTGATTTTGCTTTTCTACCAATCATCTTTCTTTTTCCATCAAACTTAAAAAGATAGGATGTCAAATATCCTGTAGTTCATCTTGCTTAGAAGGGCCCTGAATATTATTTTATTATCAAAGTATTTGGGGGTGGCTGCCTTTACTAAACCCCTTCAACAATCTTTGCGCTTTGATAATAAAATAAAATGGTCACAAGTGGAGGGTACATGCTCATTCAATTAAATTTCAGCTAAATAGAATCGGTTCTATGATACCTGCGCGAATGCATCACTATACATAATTATATACTTTCGTAAAAGGTGTTCTTGTGTCTGAGCAACACCCTCCTGAAATGGCTAGGATATACAGGGGCATTAACATTTTGGGGGGGGGGTGTAGAGGCTCATGACTTTCCACCGAAGCAAACAATTTATTTACCAAACAGTGGCTGCTACTACCTAGGGTGTGTTGGGGAAGGGGGAAGTTGGGGAAGGAATGGGGACTTCTCTATCTTCCACTTCAATAAGGCAACCCTATAATTAGGAAAATTTACAACAGCCTTGTCTACTTAGAAATTAAGAGCCGCTGGATCATCGTTTCCTACGATCTTAATCAATAAAAAATCAAATAAACGCACCGAAGCAAGCACTTGAACTCGTCGAAGTAAATGGGTCTACATTTAAACCAACAAGAGGATCAAACATGGAAATTGAATAAACTATTATGGCATAAAAGAACGTAATGGAAAGGTACACTTGTTTCGATGGCAGTGCACAATGCAAATATTTCGTTGTGGTCCGGCTCACACGCGTTCAAAGTATGATGATATTTTTTTCGTTCATATAAATAGTTCAAGAGACGTCATTTCCAAGATGTTAAAAGCCGGGTATGGACCTTTTAATGGAGGCCTAAGAAGTCTTCCTTAGAAGGGACTGTTGCGATAATGTATTATGCAGCTTCAAAAGTAAAGCTAACCTGCAATTTGCCAAGTTTTTTATACATTCATGATAATTTTAGATAAAATGCATCTGTTATAATTGGAATAATAATAGAAAAGGAGATAGCAACGGATTTCCACTTTATCAAACAGATTCAATTCTTGGTTTCCGGATCACGATGGAACCCATTTGGAACTGCTTTCAATTTTCAAGTAGTTGCCACCAGTTCGCATTAAACAGTTTCTCTGCTTCCGAGGTCTTTTCCTTTTTATTTGCCAATTTTATGGAAAGCAATGTTTATTGAATCATCTGTAAGATCCTTGCATCAACAAAGCGGTCTCTCTACAAACCGTAAACATTTAAGAATCAAGTTCCAGTGTTTTTGAATGGAACATTCTCCATGTGCTTAGAGACACTTAAGCTCAACCTAAAGGTTTGGAAAACTTTTGGTCCATGATTCTGTTCCATGATGCTGTGCCATCGAAACACGATTAATGAAAAGAATGTTGGATGACATTCACTCAGGTACCTCAGAAAACATAATTGTTCACGTGATTTAAGTAGCAATGCTAGGGGGTTGGAAGTAGCATTTCCAGATGGTTCAGGGATTGTTGAAGTGATGGGAGCTCTCCACAACGTTGTTAGGGTTGTGCTGAAAATAAGGTGATCATGACTTGACGGTGGAGTTAGGAGAACAGAAAGGAGATGATTTTTCATTGATAATAATGCCGCATTAAGGGCCTAAACTTGATGATGGTAAGGTGTGGGTTTCGATGAGGTGATAGTTGAAAAAAGAATTGGTACAGTGCTTCGCTAAAGCAAGAAAAAGCGGCAACAGTTTCTTGCACACTTGAAGAATGTTGAATAATAAAGAGCGAAACGACATTCGTAGAAGTTTACAATAAGAAGAAGGGAAACAAATGTGAAAATGCTGCTAATGTAGTTAAAGGTTAAAGGAATAGTAAATGCCATGATGAATGACAATTTCTATGTAGGCGAATTCTCGCACTCTAGATCTTTTGCCAATGAAGTGACAGATCTGTTGATCTATTGCAAAAACGGACAGTGCAAGTGCAAATGATTCTTGTGAAAAAGATTTGTCTCTTAATGTATATTGAATGGTTACACCAGATTCATTAACTTTTCATCAAAGCTTGCAATACCTTGCGTTTCATATTCATTTGGAGAGTTAAAATTCAGTAAGTTATTGTTGGAAGTCTGTTGAGGATTATTGCCTGTTGTAAGATGAATGCCCTACCTAGAAATGATGCGCATGTGAAACGTGCCAGAGTTATGTATGCAGCGTAATATGATGCAGGTTGCTACTAAAAATGCCTCAGCTTATGACCTTAAAAGGCATTGGCAATGTCAATATCGTCTTATGCTCAAAAGGATTTATTTCAATTTTTCAACTTTTTGTGATGTAACTCACTGATTCTTTTCATACCATTTTGATTCATCAGTAATTACTTGAATAGAAGGCAATACAGCCAACAGGGTGCTTGCACACTTGATATAAGGAAGCAACATGATGCATGGAATTGTTAAAATAATATCGTCGAAAGACTGTTAGTGCATGTTTTGCTCATGGAAAGCATTGCTAAAGTAGAGTTTAATGAAGAGAAAATAAAATCAAAATTCCCTAGCACCTAACAGCACGTGAGCGAAGAAATTCGAAAGATCATCAGAAGTTTGTCTTTTATTATTTAACCAAATCTAGTATTTTCCAACTTTGAACTGCTGATTCTTCCAAAAGAGAGATTTGCTCATAAATCTGGCAGATATAAGAGAATTGGCGAACGATACAGTGCTTATGTCGCTTTGCTCAAATTTGACAACTTTGGGGAAATCATTTTGACAGCTTTTGAAACTGAGATTTGAATCAGGAGCTTAAAATGTCTAATCAAAAAGTGACAAGTGATTAGCGTGATTTGTCATGGACACCCTGATTAGCGATTTAGTGACAAGGCTCTTTCTATTTAGGAAAACAGCAAAGTCGACATGTTGACATGTGACAATATGTCAAAAATAAATAGCTCAGCAATGGCAGAATTAAATGATGAGCAAACTGGATTGATGTTAGTAGAAGTTCATAAGGAAATGCTAAGCCGCTTCTTCAGGGCGTAAACTAATTACCCAACATATCAACTTAAGCTAATTATTATTTCAACTAGAGGAATTTCTAGCGTGCAGCTCGACACAAAATGTACAGGTGACAGATGTTGAATCAATTTTACCCTAAGAATACAAACTACGAAAACATACAGGACAGAGTGCAACGGAGAAAGGGAGAATGTAGCAGTGAAAAGCCATGCAAGAAACACTTTGTATTGATCACGTGACTAAACGTGGAAGCAAGCCCGTCCAGAGCCCTAAGGAGGTACCCTGCTAAAATTCTGTTTCCATCAGTTAGTCTAGCGTATCATATAAACACGTTCATATTATAAATAATGAATAATGAACAAACGATTAACATCTTCGTTTGTCGAATTTAGCTGATTGATGTTGAAGATAAACGCTATCTACGGAGGATAAACCTGGTTAGCCTAGCAATTAATTAACTAACAATGCAATAAGAACATAATTGCTAATAAGTGTACTTTAAGGTTCTAGTAACGTTTTTTACTTTAAAGAACAGAAAAGAAGTCAATAAAATGCTTTTGCCATAGGACTGTTATTGACATGGCCATACCCCATGTCTAGACAGGCGATTCCCAATCGAGGCTCTTGTGTCAAGAAGTACTTGGAAGATCGTCTACAAATAAGCAGGCTTTCAAAGAAGGGTTAAGACGTTAACAAAAGCGCACGACTAAGAAATTAGGGGTGCAATTATGAATATTTATTCTATTTTTAACTGCACCCATGTCAACGGAAGTCGAAGTGGCCCCCCAGCGAAAGACGGGTGCAGTGTCTTTAGGCCAAGGAAAAAGTGAGATTGGAACACGATACATTTCCCTGTTGGTGCATAGAGTCGAAACCGTTTGGCAGGAAATGGCTTTCTATTGCTTACTCGCGTATTTCAGACATGGACAAAACAGGTTGACAGCATGCTATGAAATTCAGGATATTTCCAAGGCATGATACCAGGTCATGTCGTAGCACAAGAATGACGTCATGCACTTCAATGTTTATTATCTAGCAAAAGATATTTTAGCCATGCCTTTATAACGAACGCACCCTTTAAAAAGTCATCATGATCTGAAAAAGCGCTCTTTATCAGAGATAAAGGATATCACGAGAGGTAATCAAGGATTCAAGTGTCTGCAGGCAGTGGAAATAGCGAAGGTTGAGCTTGAGATTAAAGTACCTTGAAGCTCCAGGAATAAATGGCAAATAGGATCTCGTTTAACAAAGAAATATGCTCTCTCGTTTACAGTACAGCATTATACGAACCTGAGCATTTGTGAAAAAGATAAGATTGGGCTGAAACTGAAATATCAAACAGGAACTTTAGAAAATATGAAACCACGAGATAATACATTTTAGGGAATGGCAAAAGCCAAAAAAGGTTGTAAAACCCAACTTTTCGCTGATGAAACTGGATGGATGCAGCGTTTAAAATTGTTCCCATCAGCTATTTGTGCAATCTAATAGCACTTAAGTGAAAGTCAATTGACGCATGTTTGGACTGAACTTTTCTGTTTTCAATACAATTTGAATTTTTGCCCTAAAGGGAAACATTTGGTCTTATTTTAGACTGAAGGTGGAATACTTTTGTGTTTGTTAGGGAGTAAAAGTTGGGGAGTAAAAGCCGATATCGTTAAACAGTGCTAAACAGGGATTTGAAAATCTATAAAAAACGGACTTGTGCTATTTTTAAGATAATAGTGCATAGTAAGTTCAATAATCAGCGACTAAAAAGCAAATCTAAAGAATTTTATGGAAACGAAATCTGAACCAACTTTAACGAATTGGCGTTTTTCCCGTTGGCTATTTTGAAGGCGCTGATCTTAGGATGTTGTTTTCGTCTTTCTATAATTAGTGACATGTCATTTTTAGAAACTAATGAAAACGTATTTTTAGACATCAAAGGGTTCTAATCCATTTTCTTCCGAGGTTTTAAGGACAAATGTGCACTATTTTTTCCCAAGGCCATTCATACGGCTAAACACGGCGTTTGTACAGTAACGGCTTAAAGTTAGTAATGAAAGGGCGTTGTCAAAATCAACCATTTCGGCAGATCTCTATTGCCATACCGGTATCACTTAAGGCTTAGGTATAGCACACAGAACGGTGCGTGGATTTCGCTGTTCATGTATGTTGGGCTGCTGGAAGGATTTTCCAGTGGGAAAATAGCGGAACATGAATCTCTGATATAATCTGATTTTAGAAGGGATTTACTAAAACATTTGGTTAGAGAGATTAGTCTATTTAGAAGCCCAATCGTAACAAAAATTGTATCCTTGTTTAGAGTGCTTCACCTCCGCATCTGAGAATGGTCATTCAAACACTAAGAGAAAAGACCAAATGCCTTTCAATTTATCAATTACCAGACTTGATAAGCAACTGTCCCAAGAAACAATGTAGCCTTCATCGTGTGGTCGCGGATTGATCTTTCGTCTTACAATAATTGCAGCTAGGAATTGAACAAAATCTTAAGTTCTTGGCTTTGAAAACTATTTCGATGCGTGTGGTCTTTTTCGGTGCACCCAAAAAATGTTGCTCGAATTAGAGAAACGTTCAAGGATTAGGTATACGAAACAAAAAGCCGCTTATTTTGCCTTACAACAGTTTGAGGAGAGCAGGCTTATGACGTCACAAGAAGAAACGCTGCGGGTACATGACGCTGTGAAGCAGCATGGATGTTTTGTAGGTGAATGGCCTACAGGACAGTGCGAGAGAATGCCGAAACACTCGCGGCCATAAAGGGCATCCGTCCTTCGCTGAATTTTGAAAAGACGTACAGGAGGAATGCACGGCCTCTTAGAAATTTGCACACGAGTGCCCACCATTCCTTTCATTTTATCACGCGATACGCCAATGCAGACCGTTGCGAATACACGTGAATTATTCGATTTTGATCTGCGACAGCATGCCAACAGATGGCAACCTCGGTGCGTTACGTCATACATATGAGAGCAAGAGCAAGAGCACGTGGCAAGCGGTCGAAGGGCGGACCATAGAAAATGGAATCCTCCCTTTCCAATTGAGAAAACTAGGCATGTTCAAGGCTCGGTTACACAGATATCCGCGGCTTTTGGTAAAGAGGAAGAGGCCTTTAAACCTATATCTCAATTTTTAACTATTGTTCACCACCAATCGCCCTTAACAATTATGATTCAGCGGTTCCTCCAGCCTCCCCATTGCTTCTTTTCCCCATTGCTCCTTCCGCAAAGATCATGCTACGCAGAAACGTAACTAAATTTGAAATATGCAACTTCGGTGCATGTCTCAGGGATGTCACAAAATGGCCTTAAAAAAGACACCAGGGACAAAGTGGCCCTTGTTCTGGCAGCATTTGGTCCGTGGTGCGTATATTCATAGTTCACGGTTAATGAACGTCCGTGGGACTTTGTTGGATGAAGTGGACGAAAACAACTACTAAGTAAGCATCAGCTTGCCGAGCAAACAAACATTTTCCTTCCGAAATATGGGCATCCTACATCAACTCAATGCATTTCTCGTGCAGGCCTGAAGAAAAACAAATAAGTCTGGACGTAGGTCAATACAAAATAATTCTGGCTTGGAACAGGAAATTCTTTCCACTAGTTAATTCTTTGACGCGTTTGAAGACTAAGTAATTAATCAATGTTTTGAAATACCACAGAACTTACGAAGAATTCTATTTCAAATGGACAAATCCAGCTTCCTTTTCAGCTTTAAGAACTCGCCGAGTGTTTTCGTTTCCATTGCGGCTTGGAAACCTTTGTAGTCCTGCGGAGGAGCAATTAAGCATTATGCATGGCTATCTTATTGCTTGAGATACTTAATGGAAGACCAGCAGTAAAAGTAGTTGGGGCAGTTGAAAAGATACAGTGCAATATATGAACGTCAGACCACTCATTCTGTGAGTGAGTGAGTGAGTGAGTGAGTGAGTGAGTGAGTGAGTGAGTGAGTGAGTGAGTGAGTGAGTGAGTGAGTGAGTGAGTGAGTGAGTGAGTGAGTGAGTGAGTGTGAGTGAGTGAATGAATTGCACACGAGTGCCCACCATGAGAAAAGTAATGATCCAATGGAAGGACCCAATAAGCTGATAATTTCTAGAAAAGTTCTCTTGAAAACTATATAAGCATGCGCTTTTGTCCTATCTTTGTCCTAGTCTTGCTTTTTTATCGCTACATCATCCATGATTTAATTATCCTATGAGCAGTAATCAAATGATTTACGCAACACTATTTCGGTGCCTTTGCATCCGCATACATTTATGGGTACAAATGTCTGCAAACAGATGCTTGAGAATCACTTACCCCGCAATAGTAATGTTTGTTTACAATTTGCGGCGGGAGCGCTTTCGAGTCCTCGGCGAACGACCTCATTCTGATTTTGTCTCGCTCAGAGGCTGCAACATCTTTGACTTCGTATTCTATTTTATAGGACTGCATAGCTGCTTCTATTTCCTGTTGAGCCTTTCTCATCTAAAAATATTCATGTTCACCTTTTAAACATCATAAAAAAAACTTTAAGCTTTTAATGTGTAGTTTAAAGTAGGTGTTGTGATGCCGTATTTAGTACATTAGTTCTTTATTGTCATCGTAAGCATCATTTTTAAGCAGTTGGACATTTGGCTAATGATATCTTTAGGTTGCAACAACTACGAGAACGCTTCGAAGTGCCTGGTTTCACACAAGGCCCCATCTGCCGACTTCACACACAAATCATAAAGAACATCGAATTTTCTATGCGAAAGACACTCAATAGCCACAGGAGTGATTAAGGGAAGGTGAATGCGATGTCGTTTAATAAACTCTTTGCATTGCTTTGGGTAGGCCCAGGCACAATAGAGGCGTGAATGTAATCAGGACTTTATGGGGCAATCGGATTGCCAAAGGTCCTCCTTTTGGTTCAATGCACATTGCTTTAATATCAAAATAGCAAGTATTTGTACCTCATTGTTGCCAGGAACAGTGGAGAAGTACAGAGTAATCTTCTCTACCGGCGTTTCGCTTGCCATTGCCTTTATCTTGGATCTGTGAATAGTTTCTGCTGCTTCTTGAAAAAGCTCCTCCCGCTCTGCATGCGAATCAAATTAGTTAAAGCCAAGTTGCGGACTACCAATGTGCCACATGCGCGGCTCTTCCGGGTGACAGCACCCCATCAGCTGCGTGCCAAAGGCGAAGATGCCGTCAAACGGAAAGCTCCGCCGCGAAAACCTTGCTTCGACTGCCAACAATAACAAATTCAAGCTGGAAAGACCAAGGAAAACGCAACCAAGTCAATTTGAACTTTGTTTGTTTCCTATAAACTATCATCATGTTTGTGAGACATTTACAGCAACAAATGGGCAAAAATTGGAATACCTGCTATAAATTAAAACGAACAAATTCAGAATATGGCGAATTTTGCAATAATGCAAATAACACTGAGATGCTTTGTATTTTTTCGTGATTTTCTACCATCATGTTAGATGTTAGCAATAGAAAGGCACTTGTAAGAAATAAAGAGGAGATTTTTCGTCACTGTTATGTTAGAAAACATTAATGTCAAAAGAATTCCATTCCTCCACTGTTTATTTTCTGCAGCCCCAGAATATTATTGTTGATAGAATCAGGATATTACCTTCTGAGGGTGCATTTATTTACAGCTCGGAAATGTTTATTGAATGGTTTTGGGAGTTGATTAAAGTTTTGGCTAGTTGTGAGAAATCATTAAAAAAATTCCCAAAAATCCGATAAAGTTTCATGGTGAGACATCCTTTCAATTTAACTGTTATCCGCGCTTTGTAACTTGTATGTACGGTGGATATGATCAAGAATATAAAGAGTAAATAATGAAAAATTCTATCAGTTTACGCGGTTAAATCTATTGGAAATATCTACACAACAACATCAAATAGAAGCATTTCAACGCAAGGCTGCCAATATTCAACGTTCAGAATCAAGCAATACCCTTATTCCTAGTTACTATAATTCTTTTAAAGAAAACGTGACAATCGTTGATAATTATTTTGTAATTATCTTGCAACGCGTATAAAAACTTATTGTTGTACAAAAACGGGTTTCTAATATTGGTGACGCTTGGTGTGCGATATGAAGCCTGCTTAGCAACCAGCAATATGAGATCGTTAGTCGAAGATCAGGCTGAAACAAAATATCATGCAGTGTACGCAGCAACGGGTAAACCAATTCCCGGTTGTTCACACCATCCTTTAAAACAAGCAAGCTGCTTGCAGGTCTGTCAATATGAATAGCCTTTGTGGAGGAGAACTTGTATGGTAATTGCAATATGGTTTAGAAAAATTCACGTGTGATACCGATAGAGATGACCTTCTAGAGAGGAAATGGTGCAAACGATAGTGTTGGGAATTTTAAAATTTGCGAGCTTCAAACCTTCGAGATAAAGATGAAAAAGTAGAAGAAAATTTGGCTTTCTTTGGGCCTTTATAGTTTTACAAATCATCATAATTTACGGGGTGATAGACCATTCGAAGTCCAAATGATGGTTGGGCGTTTGCAAAAAACCGCGTGATAATATTTGTTCGAATTGGTCTAATAACAGAAAGTATGGGGCATATTTGTACGAAAAAAGAGGACGACCTGACAAGGGAGACATTGAAAAATTCTATATGAAAACACGGTCGCAGTTAACAAGGGGAGCAATAAATGTGAAAGCATTGGATACATACTGACAGCATATTAAATTGTTACAATTTGCTAAGCAAAACAAGCTATAGTCCCAGGCGTGTGTGTGGTAAAATAATCAAACTGGAGCTGTCTGTAAGACTTATCAATCGACTGCAATCTAATTTTAAGAAGGGAACAAATTTTTTAAATATACTGTTCCTGGAAATAAAATACTTATTTCCTGGCTTTACTTGAGGTTTATCATTTTATTCATAATGTCGCTTTGCCGATCAAATGCATTCAAGATTTTTCTACCTTGCCAACAAGTCTGAATGGTTACTTTTCGCTTTTTTCTTTAATACTTAATAATAGCCCTTTTCTAAATACAAGTGGGATGAGACGGTAATGACGTACATACATACATTTGTAGAATTCACGAATACAGTAAAAATTTGAGCTAAAAAAAACAATACGAGGTGAATGTATAAGTTCAGATGGAGATGTAGCAAGCCAAGTGGAATAAGGCAAGAGACCTAGAAAATAGTTTTCTCTTTTTGGTTTGGTTCAGAAATGTCCGTAAAATTACTACTGGCAAGAACTTTTCATTGGATTAACTGTCAATTTTGAACGCATTTCCAAACACATTACTCCTCATAAATTTCGCTTAGAAGATATGCTCTATGTTTTAGAGGTCGAAAGACGGTGCCCAGCAAACATCACTCTAGTGTCAAGCAATCGTATCAAATTCTTAATCTTCCCACTTCATCTGTCTTTATCCTGCATGAAAATTTAACTAGGCAACAAAGATAAATCGTAAAAATCTGAATGCAAGCAGCATTGAAAATAAATAGGCACTAAATAAATGAAAGTGTCATTTGTCCCTCTACATTAAATTCCCTTTGTTAATCTGTGCCAAAGTATTTCCTTCCGAACTGGGTGGGTACTTCGTTATATACCTCTGTTGTCAAAAGAATCAGCTTTTTGTATCTATTCAAAACGTTGGTGACACCTGAGCAGAGAAACAAGAAAATAAAGAGCATGTTAGACATTAACCTTGCAAGGGGGTTAAAATGGTCTCTTTAACTGAAAGCCCACAGACAGCTAGCACTTAACAAATTAAAGCAAAACAAACAGTAACAGAGGTGGTTGTGTCAAAACAAAGCTGCAAAAACTATAAAACATTTCCTATTCGAACAACTGGCGACAGGCCTGTTCCTAAAAACATGTTTTCATGCTATCCGTTGGATACTTCAATGTTCTATTTTAGACAAAAACAGCGAATTTCCACAAATTGACAGGACAAATCAGGAAAAGGAGCTTGGTAGGCAAGGGGCCATCAAATTTTTGGGGGACTCATTTGCCAGTAAACAGCCATCAGATTCGTGTTCATTTGCCGCTGAAAAGCTGAAAGTCACTCAAAGACCCCAATGAGGCTTGACAATAAATGGTAATGCTGATTAATATCACTTTCATATCGCCTGTTGGTAACCCAAAATGAACACTGACTTACAGCTAAAAATAAGTATTTGCAAAAAAGAATAATTCAAGACGAAACTTAAACAAAGAAACATCTGCCTATTTGTAACAAATCAGATGAATGCTGTAAAATTTTTAACTTGAACCTAGAACAGAATCAAGCATAAATGGCTAGATCGAAAACAATAAAGACATTACCAGAAGAGGCCAAGTATTTGCTGAAGTGGAAACCATTACCATTCTAAGATTTAGATCAATGGGGGACACCGGGGGATAAAGAGATATCAGTTGCTCTTCAGTTTTCCCCCAAAAAAGGGCCTTTAAACAAATGTGATTTGACAAAGTGACTGAGGGACAGTCATTTAAAATTGCCTTTGCATTTGTCTTACTTCTGCATACTAATTTGGAAGCCATATCTCTTTGAAAATCCAACGTACCATGGTAAGTGGCAAACAATGTGAGGATGATAATTTTGTCCTCTTCGACGCCAGAATCCATGAGAACCTCGACTGCAGCAGAGACTGTGTTTCCGCTATCTGCAAAAATTCACAACAGTCATTAGAATCCCTGCAACAACAGTCATTAGAATCCCCGACAAAGGACCACTGATGAGGAATCGCTGATAAAATCCCCGAAGAAGGACTTTTTCAAAAAATCCTTTAAATGAAATTTATATCATCGTTTTAAAACGATTATACTCACAATAAACCAGCAAAATAGAAATGACCGTGCTGTTTGCATATTTTCATTAAACTATCAATACCAATCGAAATCAAAGTGCAACTTTGCCACTTGATCAAACTTTGATTAAAATACATATTTTGTTCTGAGAATGACTGCCAAATTTTTCCTTCAAGGTATAGGTTCCTGTGTCTTTTTCGTAAAGGAAACAATTAGTAAATCTTCCAATGTCTTTCAAGAGAGAAGTTCTTAATTAATTTTAGCCATCAAGCTCCTTGCTGTGCAAAAGAAAGCAGCAAGTGTAAACCTGGTCCGTGGCCTAAAACAAACGTGACTCACTGAGCAATGGGTACATCAAAAAAACTCTTCTTTGGTGGATGTCGGGTGGGAATCTGGCATAACAAACCTGATGGAAACAAATTTAAGATTACATAAACAAAAGTTATCGCTAAGTTCTGTTAACCCCCACAATTGCGGCGCCACGGGAAAACTAGAGACATGTTACCTTCACGCTCTTTACAGGATTGAAAATCTATTTAGAGTTGAAGACAAAATGTCTAGGATGGTTGAAATGAACTATTAATATATCGAAATTTATTATGGCTCATGCTTGTTGAAAATGGGCATGACTCAAATTTGTTTTGAATCTCACAGCCGACTATTGTTATTGCGAAGCTCTAAATGGCATGTTACCATATAAGACAAACGTAATTTCAGAGCGATGCGGAGAGAAGCAATGAGTAAGCAGTAGATCACTTCTGATCCTTCAATGGGCAAACTTGGATAACCAAGAAACTGGCAGAGCTAGAACTTGGACGAGGTGAGCGAGTAAGGTTCATTTACGTGTCAGTGAGTTTGGGGCGATGTTCCAGTGTTAAAGCCTCAAAATTACGCTAGTGTATTTTCTCGCAAGCAAAGCTCTCACTCTTCTTCAAGACATGTCTCTTTTACAAACTTTTTAGTGGCTGCTTCAAGCTTATACACAAATCAACCATAAATGTAATAATGAAAAAAAAAAGACATAATGTTAAACAAAAGCAGAAAATACAAGAACAAAGATCTAACTTCTTCACACCTAGTTATATAATCCTATAAAAAGCAGTTGGAATCTAACATTAAATGGGCAGATGAATTTGACATTATCATATGATCGAAAAAGAGGACATATCCCCTATCACCTGGCAAATACAGGTAAATCTTATTCCATCAGTGATCAAGATCAGTGAACATTGAACCCACCGAACCCAACTTGTAAGTTGCAAACAGATTGACTTATCTTACAAGCAGGTGTTTCAAGCTGCAACTTCTGGTGATAACAGCCCACTTGCTTTGGCAAGAAGCAAACCTTTCTAGACATTTATATTTAGGCAAACACATGGGCAAAAACAACACAGTATGAGAATAAGGACCAAAATAGAAATCTGTTATGATTCTTGAACAGTCAGGGAAACTGTTTACCTCCGGTTTTGCAGATTCCTCTTCAGTCTTGATTAACACTTTACCAATTCTAATTGACCTGCAGCATTCTCTCAATCCTTTTTCCATTGCCTCTCCTGCACAAGATGAGACATGAATTTGTGATTCAAACTTATGTTTGTTACCTAAACTTGCTGCTATTCAGGCAAAATTCAATTTAAATGCCTCCAGCAAGATTACAAACAAAAACAGGAGTTGCCCCATGAAATTTTCTTGATGATTGGCTCCTGCTCTCTCTTTGCAGAATGATTCATGTGAGAAAACAAATCAAAATTGCAAAAATGATTACAACCACCATTTGGTAGCAACAAGAAGCTATTTAAGTTCTGCCAAATATGAAGGCAAATGTTCAAAGCAGGAAGCACTTGAATAAACATAATTCCTTTGACTCAGAGCAATTATGACCTTCAAGCCTTTGATCTTCAATTTACTTCCTACAACTACAAATACATTTTTAATATTTTGCAAACATAAAACTTTTTTTAACAATGAAGTAAATTGCTAATAAAACATTAAAACAGTGTAAACATCTCACCACTTCTCACAATGCTCACTCCGCATATCCCTCTTCTAAACTTCAACCCGACATAGCTTGCACCTGACAAAGTTAAAAAATACTACAATAAAAGAGACTGTTTTCTCAAAAGGTGAAAATCATACCTTGGACATAAAGAGCTGTTAATTTGATTTCTTTGAAATAAGATAGCAAAATATTTCTTCATTTAAAAGCCTCTTCACCTCATAAATAATAAATCCCCCTTAAATAAAGGACAAAAAGGTTAGCTAGATAAGAATGAATTTTAGCAAATAATTTCAAACATGCACAAAGCAGTACTTTTGTGTTAATTATTTCAAAATTTGTATTAATAACATTTTGAGCTAAATATCAATAGAGAATAAAACTTTTTATATTATCAAAATATTCCAACTGTAAAATGAACACCTGTTGGAGTTTTCACACTACATTCATCAAACGGTAACTGATTCAAACCCTCCTCCACAACCAGCCGAATCTGCCAAAAAATGAACTTAATGAAACATTCTGTACAGCTAAACCATTAATGCTTACTTTATTCCAATGAAGAACATTCAATACTTTATGGTGGATGCTTTCCTTATTAATTAGAAAATTTATTTTACTGTTTCAAAAGAAACTGCTTTCATGGCTGGAAAATATATAGATTCAAATGCAAAAAATACTCTTCAATAGTTCAAAAAGAGGAAAAGAAGGAAAGAGTAGAAACATGTTAGTGTATTAAAATAGAGATAGCATTAAGTCATGAGAAAAGATATATATACTTGAGGCTAATGCAACAGTTCAAGTCCACATTTGTGATACCAATTCTTAATAGAGTGATAATGGGGATAAACCAGTAAAATTTACTTCATATTATAATATTTGGTGATGTCATTCTAGAATTATGATATGCATCTTTTTAGGTTTAGGTCCTTCTGCTCTTTGGCTTTTTATAGGTATTTACAAACTTAACCGATCTGTGAGACAAGACACATTTTGTGCATGACAGGGCAAGACAATCTGAACTTTGATGACTGCAATGGGAAGTTATGAAATTGTAGTTGTCTGGTCAAAGGTACAGATATACAAATTACGATATTTCAAAGGTAAATCTTGGTAACAAAAATACAGTGCATGTGCAATTCTAAACAAACAATTAGTGGAAACTGGCTTTTCTCATGTGCTTTTCAAACTTTTCAGTCCTCTGGCTATTTCAAAGACTAAATTAGATTGCCTGCCTCACAAGCTAAATTAAATTGAATAATTAATGCCATATTCAGTTCTGCTGTCAATATCACTTAGCAAAATATTTCATGTGGTTAGGACACATGTTAAGGAAATTTTCAATAGCTTCACCAAATAACATAACATCAACAATCACAATAGTTGACTTCATGAACACCAACTAAGAGATTATTCCTCTAGGAAACAAAGACATACCAGTCTATCAGCATAGAAAATGAAGTCACTTCTAGATGTCTCCCTGAAAATAAAAAACGGCATTACATTTTGACAAACAAATATATACATTCAAGCAGCTGAGAATACTGTGGCACAGAGAGGCAGCCTTCATTTAATAAAAATGAAGAAAAAATACTTTGGAAAATGCTTACCCTACGCCTGTACATTATTCAAGAAGGGAAATATTGCTTCCAGGTAGCCTACAATAATACCAATAAACATTCAACTCCAGTTGGGTTTGTATGTCTGTTTACACCCAAAAAGATTCTTTCTACTAGTCTTGTGCCTAGCAGATATTGGCTACATCATGTTTACAAACTTAACAACCGTAGCAAGTAAATTCATCCAGATGAAAGTGTTAAGGAATTTATCACAAAATTAACCGTCATAACTGTTAAAATGGAATATACATAAAGTATCACACACACAAATATGACACCAGACATTAGAAGTGGACATCCTTTTATTGTGTTTTGTTTCATTACTCAAGAAAGCAATTTCTTTTGGTACCAAATTCATATTTAGCATACATCCTTTTAACTTTGCCTGCCCATTGCTTGGCTAATATGGAGAGAAATGTGAGGAAAATTTTAATGAAAACTTTTCTAGCTAAGTAGCAGGAGGTGACAAATTCAAACATTACTTAGGCATACATAAAAAGGTTTGTAGTGGTTAACTGAGACAAAAAAATTAGGTTGAACTTCTGAGCCTGTTCCTTTTTGGTCATATTCTATTTTGTTGTTGCAAATATACCTAAAAGCTTCTGCCACACAAGAAATATACAACCTTTTGCATCTTCTGTTTCAAAAGAAATCTATTGACAACAAGCTAATAAAATGCAAAATTTTAGCATGATAGTCTTTTTGTTATACAAACAACACCAGCAAAATGGAACAAATCCTACAATAAACTTGAAAGAAGATTCTCTTTACTAAAATTAGAACATAGTATTCTAAATGTCTGATTTCTATGGGAGACTGTCCAGGTTGTTAAACCCATTAGACAAGCAAAGCTCATTTGGAAACATTTGTAAAGCAATACTCTAATAAATTGCATCTGAATATGAAATGAAGTGACTATCCAGCTGCTTCAATCACTTTCAGTTGGTTCATTAGGTTAGGTTAAAACTAAGATACCATTAAAAGCATGAAAATCTCAAACCAAATAAGACACAAACTACTGCGTGTGTGCTGCTTTTGCTGTTCTTATTTTTGTGGTGCTAAAGCTAATTACAACTTGACCTGATCTGATTGAAAGTTTAACTCAAACCGTGGCGATTTTTCTGCATCCAGTGGAAGCATTTAAAGTGGAAACAAGGTATTTTAACAGTTATATTGAATTTGAGCAAGCAAAGCTTGTCTCAACAAAAACTGATAAATGAAACACTACAATCATGAAACAGACTAAGAAATAAAATTCTGTTTATTATTAATACTACTCTACCACAGAAAAAAATTCTGTTTTTGGCTTCAATACTTTGTGGCTTTCTGCCAATTGCATGTCAATATCTTCCATTGCATATATAAAAAGTTTCCAGGCTATAAGCCTACTTTTACACAAATTTGTTACTATCATTATTCTAACTAGAAAATATTTTATTTCCTTGCTTCAATTTCCTTTTGAATCATGGCATAAATATTACAAATTGATGGACTGTCTTGATTTTAAAGATAGCATTCATTCTTACAAAAAGAGCTATACAATGTCAGAAAAACTTACAAATTTTAAAACATAAATTCATATGTATTTAAATTTATTTTTATATCACATATATAAATATTTGCAACATGTAAACATTTGTTATTATTACGTAGCATAACAAAAAGAGAGCCCGTTGTAATAACTTTTCAAACAGATCGGAGAGCAAGTTTTCTCGATGGCCATTTTCATTAATCTAATAATGTCATTGAAAGGTTTAAGGATTGAGAGAATAGTTAGGTTAGGGGTTAGATGTTGATCAAATATTGATGTTGGTCAGTTATCGAATTTCGCTGCAAAGTAAATTCCACGTGTATTACGTGTAAAAACGTGTTTAACAACGTGTATAGCGAAGATAAGCTTCAGGCCCATGGAAAAAGACGACAGCGGGAAACCCTGCTCTGAATGCTTCCCGTCTGATGGTTGCTTCCCGAGGCTAGCAAATCCTAGTTACACGAAATGGAAGTTGCCCGCCGCAGAGAGACCGAAAGTCGTGGCAGGCCTTCTCGAGGTAAAAATGGAGCACGCGTTAAGAAACATTTACATGTAATCACATCCCCAAAATATGAGGTATGGTTTAAGTTTGTGATTGTGGATGTGATTTAAGATTTCAGGTATTCTCAGTTGGTTGAAGGAAAATGAGGTGTCGAAGCAAGATAGAAACCGTCATTCGTAGCAAGAATCTCTCAAAGGATTACCTGTCTCGAAGAGTCGTTTGCAGCTCCCTCACTTGATCATTAACTCTTAGCAGTTTGAGTCTGTCTTCAAATTCTGTCAAAATTACTTTGAAATGTTCATTGGCCTCTTTGCAGGCAAAAAATTTCTCATCATCTTCTGCAACACGGGAGCCATTTTGCACACGCAACACGGGTGTCGATATGAGCCCGTTTTTAGTTGCACCATTAACCAGAGCATGCTCTTTGGAAATGTTTGGCTTCTCCTCATTTTCCTTTTGCTCGTTTTTCAGTAATCCTACGGACGAAGGCATTTTATTTTTCCGTCTGAGGCACCTTCGATACTTTCCCTTCACTTCAAGCACGTGCGCTCTATATTCCAAAAACTTCAACCTGTTTACTACTGTGCGAAGCTCCTTCATACTGACAGCAATTGCGTAGGAATCACATAATGGCCACCAGTGCCGATTCAACTCAACCGCACACTGTATATTTCACAGCACAAGTACTTGCACATTGCGAAATCTGACAAATTTAACGTCAGACAAAAAGGAACAGAATTTTGAAATATATTCAAGATTTGCATATTAGAACAGTTAGAACCGCCTTCTAGAATAAGTTCTTTACCACATGGACAAGTAAGCCAGTAAGGGTTGCAAATTTATAAGTAGGTTTAGTTTTGTGCATATATAGCGATTTGTATCATATGAGTCTAGTTAGAATGAAGGCTAATGATGCACCTGAAGATCTGTTATGAAGGTCAGTTGCTTCAGGGGACCTTAAATGAGATGGAGCCTCTAATCACTCGTGAAAAGCTTTAGATCTACATTAAAGCAAGTTGATTGGATGCTGGTCAACTGTTTTGCATGTATTGCAGAACTTAGGAAAATCTTTGTATGGAGAACACTGGAGGTCTAAAAAAGGAGGTGGGGCCCCTACTTCAATTATCTATGCCTACAATCTCTGCCAAAAGTCTTGGAACACTGGCTCTAATTTGCGAATATTGTGTACCACAAAGGTGAATAATCCTAAAAACAGAAGTGAAGAATTCTCATGTACCTATGGTTTTTCCCTAAAGATACAACATTGTTTGAGGGGGCTAGGGGGGCTGCAGCTCCCAAAGAGAGACGGAAATAGAACGGGGGTCGCAAAATCACAAAAATCTCACGGTGCTCCAACTACTTTTGGCAGATATTGTAGGTCAGATTTTCATAGCTCCGAGGTGAACAGTAGTGGGATTATGCATTGATTGATGGATTACTTGAAAATTCTTGGGACTTAAACTTCGATTTAGGGCTGATATTAGTTTTGGATTAGTTTGGGATTATGCATGAAACATTTCAAGCACAAAGAAGTTTGAAGAAATTAGGTAACATTTCGTGCTCGAAATCAAGCTTTTGCGTTATCCTGTTGACGTAGCTCTAAAGTTCAGGAAAGTTCAGTAGGTAATAGGAGAGAGATCTGGTGGTATACCAAAAGGTGCGATTAATTTGTGCAAAGGAATATCAAAATATCGAAATTCAGCTGATGGAAACAAGAGCAAGCAATGCAGTTGTAGAGATAACCTCCCTACATATCTCATACGTTAAGGCAAACCTACGAAACAAACTGAGCGTAAAGAATACCTTCAATGCTTATTTATCAGTGCAGCAAAGCATTTATCGTCACAAAGGAAATCGTGTAGTGACTTATTTCTGAAACTTTGTAGGCCATCAAGAGACTGGGGATTAATATGACATCTCTGTTCTGAGTACTTTTAGTTTGTAGTTTTAAAAGGTTTCATTGATTGCGCTATTCAGTTAATCAGTTTGATATTCGTGTCAAATTTTATTGATGAAAAATTTACATTGTGCTCTATTGCTGCACCGCTTATAGCCCTGTGAAAGAAACTTCTGCCTGGCTTGCTTTTTGGCGGGAAAAGGACGAGAGCCACAGAGAGCGGGAAAGCAGTGGGATGTGGAACGAGGTTTTGGCCTCTTTCAGAAAATGGCCTAATGATGAAATTTATTGAGTCTTGCAGGACTATATAAAGCTTCTTATATAGAGAATTCATAAATAGTATTTTGATTTTAAACATGAATTTGAATACATTTAAACGGATATTTTCGGGAATACAGCCAACGGGAGTACCTCACATCGGCAACTATTTTGGCGCGATGAAGAACTGGGTCGAACTCCAAGGAAAATCAGACCAAGTCTTGTTCAGTATTGTTGACATGCATGCATTAACAGTTCCCAGGGACCCAGAAATTTTGAGAAGCAGCATAGAGCAAACTGCTACTAGTCTGCTGGCCTCTGGAATAGACCCAGAAAAGTGCATCATTTTTCAGCAATCAAAGGTGAAACTCGTTACGGATTGTTAATGCACACGAAACCATCTAGATCTAGATATCTGGCCGGTAAACAGGTCTAAGACTGGTCAGTGGAGTCACACGGTGGCTTGGAGATAAGTGGGTGATGAGGACCATTGGTTGATGAAAAATTAATGTTAAGGCATGCACCTGTCACAGAAATCCTTATGAATAATCCCACTAGAAAAACTGTAATACAAAGTTAGATGTCATGTAAGCTTGTAGCCGTTCCAAACCATACATTTTGGGGGCTTAATGCAAATTTTTGCTTGCCTAAAGGTTTCTGAGTATTGCTACTAGCCCTTAGAAGACAAATATTTAGTATGCCATTTGCCTTTTTGACACCCTGGAAAGTAATAAATAATCCTATTGGTAAGAATTGAATTTTTATGCCTGCCCCCCCAAAAAAAAGATGCTAATTGGTAAAAAGACAATTACGTTTCTGCAAAGGAAGCTTAAACTTTGCACGTTCAAAAATTCATTCACCAACTAGCTTAGGTTTGAACCTTTTTTGAAACCCTTGCCTATTATTTGGCTTGCTGTCACTAGATAAGAGGGGGTTCCCCCAGGCTGGCTGATCAAGTGTCAAGTTGACTATTCTATAAATAAGTGAATATGAAAACACAAACCAGTGAACTGCATGACCTACTAAACAACTACATAAACCAAGTTGACAGGTGCTTGGAGGCAAACTGAGAAAGTCAGGAGGTGTCCCACCTAAGGCAATCCCAATTTAGGCACTCAGTGCAGCCAGATAGGTCAAAGTACCTACACATGACCGTACCTATATGTGACCCTGCACAGTACTGTAAAAAGCAACCTGCATCAAGCTTGCTTTGCAGGCATCAACATTTCAAATCATACAGGCCAATGTGTGTTTGTTTCTCTCTTCTATAAGTTGGGTGTTCAAGTAACATCGATTGGTCAATTATAACCAACCATATGCTCTTCTTATCACCCTCTTTTTTTATCAATCTGCAACTGGTTATTTATTGTGTCAGCTTTTGTCATTTTCTGAAGTTTTCACACTCAGAGTAGTGTCAGATGCAAAAGTACTTCAAGCATGCAAAAACTAGTTCTGATATTTCTAGCTATTGTGAAGTTTTCAACCTAAAAGCACTTGTTCACATAAATTATATTTGTAGGTTCCAGAACATTTAGAACTATCATGGATCTTGACATGTTTGACTTCAACGGGTGAACTTAAAAGAATGCACCAGTGGAAGGTACAGATTTGAGTAGTTTCTAGCTCTGAATATAATGAATTAATCCAAGACCTTGTAAATCAAACTGTTTGAATTTCAAAAACCTGCATTACTGTAAAAACCTTCTTTTCTTGTAATGCAGCAAATACAGAGTACCACCAGTGGAAGATCTAGCACTTCTTTCCCTTCCTTTTTGATATCATCACCTTTGACTCCTGTTATTTTTTTCTGAGTCTCTGATTTTTCTTTCAAAAGCAGACACATTCCATAATTTTTATTCAATTTCAGTCAAAAGCTGCAGTTCAGAGAGAAAAATCGTCACTTGGTCTGCTGGCATACCCTGTTCTTATGGCTGCTGATGTCTTATTATACAAGTAAGTGATCTTCTAAGTGATTAATGTTATTGTGTGATTATCTCTCACCTAGCTTATATCACTTATTTGTAATCTTGGAATGTGCTATTATAAACTAGATAAACTTTTACTCATAGCAGGATGTAATTAATGTTGTTTCAATGTTCTAAAAATCTATGGGATTAGATATCTAGTAGAAGTAAAACTTGGATTGCTTCTTTTCTGATCAGAAATAAATCCATACTGTTCTTCCTTTTTCTTTCTTATTTTTCTGTGAACAAAGGAATAATGTGAAAACTCTTCATTGAATCTCAGTTAAACTAATTATTTACCTTTAAGTACATGTTATAGATTTAGATAATTTCATATTTTACCCAACCAAATTTAAGTCTTATAACCCAGGATTTTGTTTGAACAGAACAACTCATGTTCCTGTTGGTGAAGACCAGATACAACATTTAGAATTGGCAAGGGACCTTGCTAGGTTATTCAATAACAGATATGAGAAAGTCTTTCCAGAGCCAATTCCTGTTTTATGTAAGTATGAAAGTCGCCAATTAAACTCCTGCAATTTCTGTGTCTTGGAATTTCTAAGCTTGATGTTTGATCTCAGTGTAAAAGACGGTCAATGCTTTCCACAAAAACATGTTCAGTTGAATAGAAATTGAATCACATTGTGATCCTGCTGGGCCAATGACCCCTGTTGCCTCCTTTACATCCCCCCTGGTTAGCTCAAACAAGTCAAAGTTATATTCCTCTTTGCCTCATTAGTACATTAAAAAAATATGTGAACAAGTGCTTTGTGCTTAAAAGTATGCAAAAAATAGTTCAACTTTTTCTAGCAATTAAAAAAATAACATGTTAGGCATATGTCTAGGCAAAGCTAGATAGAAAAATGTGGTATAAAACTGTTCCAAACATAGTTTGTATCATAAGCTCTTCTTTGACACAAAGGGACGAGATTGGCAAAGACAATGAAATTCTTTGTTTTTTGTGTGGCCAAGTATTACGACTAGTTGTTGCTTATGTTAATATTACTGAACGTGCTACTAGCATCCTTGAATTCTGACCATAAAAAAGTCACGATTCCCCGTGAATAGTATTCAAAATTTTTTTTCATCCAGCGACCCTTCTAGCAACAAACACCATTTTTTGAAAAATGAAATTAAGCGTTGCAGATGCGTAGGTGAACAATTGAACCTCGCCGGCTTCGGCCATCAGTCGTGAAACACGCTGGCGAAAAAGAAGCTCCATTTAAAGTTATCTCTTCTCCAACGCTGTGCAAAAACTCCGCGCTATTATTGAAATCGCAATTAAATCCACCACCTCTTGAAAGATGCTTCACCTGCCCTCGTGAAATTCTTTTGCAAGGACGATCTCGCTGCGTTTATGACAGCAGTTTATTAACGTAAGTCATTATTTATAATTTATGGCCCACCAAGATTTGAATAATTTTTTCTGCTAGTTCAAAGTATTCGGTCTTGGTCAGTGCAACAAATCTCTTTTAGTAAATTCACTTTAAGGGTTTACTTACTCTTAAGGATGAAATTTTCAATCCCATTCGTTCGGGTCAAGAATATTGCGACCACCACAGGAACGGTTCTGTAGCATGGGGTCCTATTCATTACAACAGTTGCAATCTTGCGGTCAAGATGCGCCTTGTTACTATGGAGAAGTTCGGAAAGTTTTCAATAGAGATGGCAAAAGCAACAGATGTCAGCACATACCATATCCCATTACCATAACTGGATTTTTTTGCTTAGACGATTTTTCATTTTTATGCTCTTCAATCTAGAAGGGAGGAATGAATGAAATAGGTATGAATGGGAGAATCAGATTGGCGAATTAATTGCTTATTGACTGAATGAATGAATGATTGAATGGATGAATAAATGGTTGATGGAATGAATGATTGAACGGATGAATAAATAATTGGTCGAATGAATGAATTAATTAATGAATGAATGAATGATTGAATGAATGAATAAATGAATGAATGAATGAAATAATGGAACAAATTTTGATTGACAATGAATATTTCAGAGATCCCGATGTGAAACTAAAGCTGGCTGTTTAATTGCATACGGAAAACTAAATTTCTCATGATAAGAGAAAATACACAGAGCCATTACAATAATATACCATCTTAAAAAAGTTCAGAAGGTATACAAACATCAGCCAGTTTTTGGTAGGTTTATAGGCTGGTGTTGCTAGCGAAAATAAAGTTGTAGCTATGTAGGATTTTCGAGAGAAGGAATGTTTGAAGATGAATGTTTATTAATGAAGTTTCTCAAAACATTGCCCGTTTTCGAAATTAAGAAATAACGTTCACTGTATTCGGGATTGGTATCATTACCCTAGTCTAATATTGAATATTTTTCCAATCTAGCAAATACTTGCCGTGTAATGAATCTGCAGGACCCGAGCAAAAAGATGAGCAAGTCGGACGCCAACAGTCGTGGCCGGATTGATCTCACAGACACCCGGGAACAAATAAACAACAAAATCAAGAAAGCGGTCACTGATTCTGTCGCCTGCTTGACTTATGAACCAAAGGAGAGACCTGGTATTGCAAATTTGATAGATATATTTTCATCGATAACTGGAGATTCACCGGACACTATTGTTGCGAGATATGCGGACAAGCAACCGTTTACAAAGTACTTGAAAACCGATCTCGCCGACCTGTTGGTCAAGGAGCTGGACAGTTTTCGAAGAGAATACGAGAAACTCAGAGACGACCGGACATATGTACTTAGTGTTCTTGATTCAGGCTGGAAAAAAGCAAGCTTAGTAGCAAAAGAAAATATGAGCGAAATTAAACGCCTGCTAGGTTTAAATATTTAGAATTATGTTCAGTTACTCTATGAATTTCTAGGTTTTAGGTTTATCTACAATATACTAGTTTGCAGCTTTTTTTGCCCTGGAAATCTAGAAAACAGCATCAATATTTGTAGTAATATATTGATAAGGCTATACGAGTAAGGAAGAGAGAGTACTGGTGTACCACAGGGATCCGTCTTTTTACTCGTTTTATTTACTTTCAAAGTAGGCAGGTCGATAATTTTCTCAGACCACACTTGCTTACTTGAAAGGCCGCACTAGTAACTCTAATTTTGAGAGTAGTTCTAGTCAAACGAAGACATAAACTGACATAAACTCCAAGTGCCTACAGTGCAGTCTTGCAGTCCTGGAGTCCTATGTGCCTAGCCTAGTTTTGACAGCTTTGGACATCTCAAGATCGCAAGTCTCTAAACTCCCAACGAGTTGAAAAAATTGCAAATCCTAAAGGTTCGTTAAAGTTCCAAGAGATTCCATAGCATCAATAAAACTGCATATACTTCTTCATAGATGTATCGTTGTGCATTTTGGAGCTCGCTATATGATATTATGTCTAAGAACCTATCTTCTGATGTGGTCTTGGGCAAAAGTAAGCATCTCAAGACATGTTAACAGCGCTATTTGCTAGATGATAGAGATCAACAGAGAAAATGGTCGATTTTGACTCACGGCTGAAAGAATCTTCTCTCAGTACAGTGACAGTTGCTGCGTAGAAATGGTGGGTTGGAAGCAAATTCAAGATTCGCCTAGTTGGAGCAACAACGTGGTTTATAAGTAAAAAAGTAGAGCTAGATGCGGAAACATTTCCGGAAATTGAAGATTACTAAAAGCTGCTAAATACTAAAGCTGCTAAATACTAAAGCTGCTAAAAGGATTGAATAAAGGACATTCTGAAAAATTCAGAAAGTTCTGTGCTTCGACAAATACGTGAAGAAATAAGATCAAAAGACAGTCGAATTCTCCAGAACTTAAAAAGCACCAAAAC
Organism: Nemopilema nomurai; assembly: GCA_003864495.1. NCBI lineage: Eukaryota > Metazoa > Cnidaria > Scyphozoa > Rhizostomeae > Rhizostomatidae > Nemopilema > Nemopilema nomurai. The sequence goes on from ML133478.1 coordinate 424,204, forward strand.
ACCTTGAGTTTCTACCTAATTTTCCACTCTCAATTTAGATGCAATGAAAAGAAGTTTCATTTGTCAACAAATAAAGAGACCATTTGGACCGACGTCCAATGATAAAAACAAATGAATTAGTCAGTCTCACTTTTTGTACCTGCAAACTTCCCCACAAAGTCTGCAGATGGCTGTTTAAACGACTCAAAATGTTGACAACTATTAAATTTATTTCTATTCATGTTAGATAAACTTAATTTATGAAGTTGATTCCTTAAAAATGACGAAGCTGGACTTAGTATTGAGTTTATGTTGTTGTAAGGAAAAGAGTTGAGAGAAAACTTGCATGTCGATAATAGTATAAAAGTTTCTTATTTCATTATGTTTAAAAATTGGCGGCACAAGGCAGAATATCTAAAAAGTACCACAACAAAATACGTTGGATATTGTGAGCAAGTCTATAATCAGAAGCCATGTAAGTAATTGGCTTCCATGGTCCAAGGTAAAAATATTTCCCGCCAACAAATTTAACAACCACTTATTGTTGTCAATGATACCGAATGCAAGACCGGTATGCTGTGCAGCTACAGGTTCTATCCGGCTCGAAATGAAAGTTCAGGAACAAAGAAGAGCGAACGTTAAGCTGTGGTCACTCCAGTCCAGGAAAGAAGTGACCACAGCATCACGTGATGCGCCTTGGCTGCGGCTTGGAGAAAGCGCTGCCAATTACATTTTTGAATGGGGAATTCAAGGCCTCATTGGGTTAATTCTGCGATGCTGTTTGGGTACGCGAGTGCTTTTGGGTAATACTTTCCTCCTGCCCTCCAAAAAGACTATTCCTCCACCACCAGCCAACCGCTCTATTGGGATTTCTGAACACATTGTCAATTCTTTTTTTTTTTAAATTCAATAATATTTTTTTTGTAAACCAAGGCTGGCCCATTAAAAATTGCTTATGTGATAGTGAGATTTTTAGTTGTAGTTTAAGTTGAATTGAAAACGATGGCTTCCCATCCGTTATGATATTTATAATTACTTTTCATTTTTATCAAATATGATCAATGTTTTAGTTATTTCTATGGATAAAATTATTATCGTTATTTTACACGCCTAATGCTTGCTATTTACTCGCTGCAACTTCAGGAAAACAAATTACAAACTACCTTCCAATCCAAAAATGATAATGGTAATATTGATGGAAATATTTCACTCTAAATTCAACTAAAACTACAATTACCGATCTCACTATTACAAGGTAATTTGCAATTGGTTAGCCTGGTTTTACGAGAAAACACTTTTACAATCGTAAAGGAATACTGAGAAATATAAAACAGCCAAAATTAAAAAGGGTGTTTTTCCAGATTTGTTCCATGGTCAATTTTTGCAAAAAAGTCTTTCGTAGTACAGAAAGCAATGTTGGAAAGTTTAGAAATGAGATAATAATAATAGCAATAATAAATGCAGACTTGGAATTTTAGTTGATTGTGAATATAATACCAAGGTTTCTACCTTTATTCTCGTTATATTCATCATCATGCCCGCCTGTGGCAAAGTACCGGCGAAAAGGAAAAGAGATCGGTAGACTCAAATCCATCTGCAAATGCCCAATTAGTTGACGAGCCTGGAAGCAAAATAGCGTGTGAGACTAAAAGCACTAATCCCAAATGCAAATTCGTGTAGTTGTAAATGCGTTTGAACGATGCTATTTACCAAAACACCTGCTTTAACTTGCGAGCATTTTCCAGTGCTCAACTCCAAAGCGATTATGTGGAAGGAGAATCGGGAATAAACACACGAAGAAAGAAGATGAGCCTTGAACGTACACGACGTGCACTTTCCCAGCGTAGCTAACGGCGATAATTCTGAATTTTGACTCGGCGAGCTCCAGCCAAACGCTTAGGCCTGTTAATACTACAAAGGCTTGGTTTTTGAAGGTGATAATCGTGTGTTTAAATGGACAACTTGCGTTGTGGGCAGCTGGTATTTTCCAAATGCACTTTTTCGGCTTTGATTAGGTATCTAGGTGCAGAAATCCTTTGGGCGTATATGCTAGATACTCGTTAAATGCGACACATTTGTACGTTATTTACGGCAGTGATTGGGAAGCAAAAATGGAGAAATACTTGTTATTGTACTTGAACCTTGATTTTACACAATTATTAGCCCTCCCATTAATGGAGCAAAATAGCAAGTAAATTCCTAAATTTTTGAGGCGCGTTTTCTGTCAAAGGTGAACTAAGCTCAAACAATCATTGAGAAAAAGTTCGCACCAAACATCAATCACATCCCATTTGTTGGTGACAAATGAAGTTTGTTTGCTATATCTAAAATATACCTGCAAATCCAAACCTTAATCAATCTAAAATAAACATTGTTTACTGAGGTTCTTTTAAAACACTTGACTGTAAACAGGTTTCGTCTTTCAATCTCCAAACATCTCAAAACTACCTAGATGTTGGTATTTTGGATGCTTCAACATAAAAACCAATTGGACGTCAGCAAGAGCGTGTAATTGTCTTCTTTGGGCGTTGAAATTTCAAGGTACTGTCAGCATGAGAACACTTATAGCTCCGGTTTGTGTACAAAATCTCACAACAGCAAATTCTCGTTTCCCATGACGAATATTTTCAAACAACAAAAACTAGTTTCCAGATTTGAACACTACTTTGATGATCTACCTGGCGGTAAATTTCCTAGAAGGCTGATTTACGAACTTCACTGCTATATTAAAATCCTATCAGCTCTACACTAATATTTGAATTCTTTCCTGAACAAACTATTCTTATTTTTTCAGTGATAGGACACATTTGATCATTGTTATTTTACCTGATTTTCAAACTGACAAAACATCCGTCTCTCGCTCTCCGCGGTGGCAAGTCTATACGCACCCTACTCTTCAAACCATACCCCAAACAAAGAAACCATAAATAGACTTGGACAATTAAAATCTTGACCAGACTATTGATTAGTCTTTTGGATTTTGCACAGGACAGTTTCTTTTGATATGTATAGGGTATAAACTCCACTTTTTAGAATATAAATTGACCAACACGTGTGCAGGGTGATTTCTAGGATGATGTTTGTAATTATTTTGAAAGAAATCGTCATCACCATATAATTTCAAAATGGACTCAAATGCTTTGAGATTTCTGGAAATTTGGATTTTGAAAACGTTAAAATTACAAGTCCAATAGGCATCTTTGTGATCATCTCCGAAAAACTTGAAAATGCTTCTAGAGCCATTTAGGAATGAGAACTGCTTCACTTTGCTCTATTATCTTTAGCTTGAAAGACATTTATGGGAAATATTTTTAGCTGCTGTTCAAAAGATCAGCATTTGACATACACATAATATTAGTAAATATAACAATACTAGAGATGAAATTTAAATTGGATCGAAACAAATTGTTGAAAATACTTGACTTGATTAGTAATAACTCAACTTTGCAAAAGCTGAACTCAACTTAACATAATTGCTTAAGTTGTTTTGCTCATCAAAACAATTGGTTTAACGTAATTAACCAAAATGGCCCTACGAGGGTCAACAATGTTGGCGCATGCAAGATGGCGTGTTTGTTGGTAAGACGCAGTACGTCAACATTAGAATTCCCCGCCTTTGCATCAAAACAAACCACTAGATCCCATCACCATTATCAAATCCTTCGTCACTTGCAGCATCGGAAACTTCCTCGCTATCTTGGCTTTCCATCAAATGTTTGTTCACGTCGAGTTTCTGCAAAAACTGCCGCACTTTATCGAATGTTTCTTCGGAATCCCGTATGTTTTGCAGGCGAGAGGAAGAGTTCGACAAACTTGAGACCAAGGAGCTGATCGAATGCCGCGGCGACAATGACGGCGTATGAAGCGGGGCGACCCCAACATTCTCGGAGCAGCGTCTCCCTTGGCGAAATCGGGGCTTCGTGGCCTCCCTTCTCTCCCCCTCGGGGGGCTTCACTGCCGTCAAGCATGGGCTCCCGGCCAACGAAGGCAAGGACAGCTTCTCCATGTCCGGTAAACTCCGTCGCCTGAGCGCTTTCTGGTCGGGCAAACCAAGCCGCTGCACTGTTGCGCTCGACCGCGACAGATCGTCGATTCTTGCGTCTTCGACTTTGCACCTGAGCGGACTACTAGCGCGCCGAGTAAACTTCACTCGCGGCTTTGAAGCTTGATTCAATGACATTCTCCGGTTGCAACCCAATTCTTGCCGGATCGCTTTTTCTTCCCGGGCGAGTTCCTTCTTGTAAATGCTGCTTTCTGCGTCCAAACTTGAGATTTTGATCTTCAACTGCCGATCGATCATCGCATTCATGGCGAGAGTCTTATCGGTGTACTCGCCTCTGAACTTCGGAGTGGCCATTTGATTACGATAACCAAGTTAAGATCTATAATCTGCGCCAAATCAAGGCCTCCTCCATCAAAACCTGGTGTCTGTAAACAATGATCCAGCGGTGGCAATTACGCTTTTATTTTTCAGCGCATATTGCATTGTTTACGCTGAGAAACCCTGTAACACGTCTCGCGTAGACGACAGGTGCAAAAGAGTACACATGAGCTTGGATTCTCATATGCCGACGTCAGAGGTTAAGCGCTGCGTGAGTGGAACCGAACACCTTCTTGGAGATTCGAGCCTTCTTTTGGTATGGTCAGGCAGTCATCTTCACAGACCCCGAGTGCCGCCAGTCACTAATTGATCATCGAGCACACGGCATCAAGACAGAACTCCTTCGCACTCAGATCGAGGTTTACTTTCGAATCCAGTGCCACATGTTTCCTACTATCGTCATATGCGTCAAAGACATTCACTGAAAATACCTGCTACCCAAACCGGCAAAGCTATACTTTATCAACGGCGAAATCAGCTTTTCCAAAAGCAATGTTTATAACGACACGTGCACTTTCGAACTAATAGACAAGCTGCGTCAACTATTTCCAGCCCGATCTCGCGAATTTCTTATGAGCAGAAGATCATCATAATAACCCAAGTGATATCCGCGTGTTTGATTTTCAGATCTTTGTACCTGTGAGATTTTTCGATCGCTACTGAGGGTCAAGTTGATTCCTTCGCGTCGACAGCAGCATCTGCATTCATGCACCAAAGCTGAAGTGGAGAAAATCCAATTTTACCCATTCATTCAATTCTTAAGTCATTCATTCGTCCAACGACCCAACTCGCCACTTCTTCATACGCGTATCGTTTATTCATTTATTCGCTCGTTCTTTCAACAATCGGAACAAATGTCTACTATTTCGTTCTAAAAATGTATTACAACTTGGCATCTTTCATAAATATTAGCATATCGATTTGAATAGACCTATGTTGATATATCTTTATAAACATCTTCAAAACAGCTGCCAGTATACAGCTTTACCCATCTTGCTATTTATCAATGCATTAATTCCTGATCTAAGGTGAGCTTCGTAGCTTCTTTCTCCCGGTTTATTAATAACGAGAAAAACGTTTCCTTCCAGAGCAAGAGTTTTACATTTGATTAACGTGTGGATAATTTTCCTGCAGAGTCTCTATGCAGGATTTGATCCGTGCTCACTCATCACGGTAGGATTTCGGTTATGTTAAACAACTTGGCTGTATGCGTTTCAATTCCTATCCATAAAGACAACTTAACAAAAAGGGCTGAACAAGTTTCTTTAGTGGTTGTTGTTGTCGATGCGGCTCTCTCGAAACATATAACTAAAAGGTAGGAATACATTTGAAAAGATAATTTAAAAGACATAACCTACAAAGCAAAACACAAATCAAAGCATAGGTGTGTGCAAGCAGATACATTAACTATATTGTCCAACTGCACAGATAGCAATTCCTTGGCCTATAGCGAACATCTATTATCCTGTTGATTGCCTTTGTATTCGAACGGGCAGTAGCAAATTCTCTTGTCCACTTCTCACCATTTCAACTTCTATTCAACAATCAAATGGTTTGTTTGATTTTCTGATTAATAGCAAATTGTTTATGATGAGTCTACTTAAATTGCAAAATCTTTTTGCGGTGTTTGGGAACCAAAATAGGGACTACGAAAACACCGGCGTATTGCAAACGTGCACGTGTAATAAAAATAATAACTTCCTGTGAAGCGATCTGGTGCAGTGTTTTTAAAGTGGCAATATTAGAAAATAATTACAACTTTCATAACAGGTGGAAAGCATCTTCACAGCTATCGAGTCCGAAAATACATTTACGTGTGGGTGAAATGAATAATTCATTGCTGGCAGCAGTCAGAGCATGAGAACTGAAGGCGACTACAATCCCTGCTAAAAGTGTTGGAACATTTAGGACACTTTTTCGTCCCGCATCCATCCACCAACCCAACCCCTATAAACAATGCTATCCCGCTGCCAAACAAATTTGTGCGACCAATTCTCTTTCCTTGGGTGCTTAGAGAGGGTGGGGGTAACGGCTCAGGGCGTGTTACAAAGTGAAAAATGCAAAAGGAAGATGGAAATACTAAAGAGTTACAGAGACTTTCGGCAGGCACTGTACATACGGAGAGCATTTGTTGGAGAAAATTTTGGTCAAACGCAGAATGTCTGATATTTTGACATTGAACATTTCGATGTGACGTCAAAATCCTACGCTAGAGCATCGCCTTAGTGTCGGCCGCTTTCAAAGGATGTTTGCTTTGCAACAGGAATAGGCCCTGCTATATATGGACACCATATCCACGGTCTAAGCTGCACACATCGGAGCTTTTGTGGTGGCAGCGAGGGCGCAAACATACAGAACTCACACTGAGTATGAGTGGAAGGAAAGGAGGCTGTCGGAGCACAATGCCAAGATACAAGCACACACGGGTCAGTGTGACAGAAACAAAGAGTACTGTGTGGATTTGCCCTTTGAAACACTAGTCGCCTTGGTAGAGAGGGTATTAAAAACACATTACGGAGTCAAGTGCAAAAAGCAACCCTATTGCATAAAGAAAAGGGGCCGACCAGCTGGCATGCGCGGCAAATCAACAAAACAAAGAACTCGTCAGAAAGACTTGTCTGATTCACTTGCAAAGGAGACATTTCAAATCATCGCAAACTTTGTGAACCAGAAGGTATAATCCACACAGATTCCGGTTACGTCTGAGTGACTACGTTTCTAAGATGATTTTTTAAATGGCGAACATGTGAAGCCGACCTTTGCAAGGAAACGGAGGGATCGTCGAAAGGGCAAAACAGCTGAAAAGACGACAATCTATAAACTTCAAAAGTACCTTACATATGAATAGAGTTGATGCTAGACAATATTCGTAACGCTCAATATGTACTAAAACTAAAAGGGTCTTCAAGTCTATGAAAGAAAAAGGTAAACTGACTCAAAAGACATCCCGTCGCTCTCTTGGGGTTGAGATAGCAATGTCTAAAAAGTCGCCGATTTGGAACTTCTTATCGGCCAGAGTGACAGCGTCGTCCACTGATTTGATCCCAGCACAAGTCGTTCCGATTTCCTTCATGATGAAATTGTTCCGTCGAGCATCGGGAAAGACAGTTGCGAAATCGAAAAATGTACCTTTCTTGCGGGCCTTTGGGTTCACTTCTTTCACCAGATTCATCAACTCTTTTAGTGTTGCATCCTTCCTGTTAAAAGTAAAACAAAACAGCTATACTACCAGGCGATCGAACACTCAGGGCCCCATGGTTTCATCTGGACAGATCAATGTACGCTTCGAACTGGATCATATATTTTTAAAAACAAGGGTTTTGCCTTCAAAGATTTCAAGCATTCTATTATTAGCTTTACTGGTACAAGACAGCCAGAGTTGCAAACCCATTTCATTTTTTTTTCTGTCATATTGTCTCTAGTGAAAAAATTCAGCTTTTGGGTATTGATCTTAATAAAGTGAATGAAATTATCCCTTTTAGTGGTAAAATTGACATCATCACTACTAAACTGGTAACTCATTGAATTATCAAGATTTCTTTCAAGTTTAAGGGAAACCTTCATTTGCACTTGAACTTCCCAGTGAATCCAGTATTTCAGGGACAAAAGGTAGCATTGCTAAGTTTTGAGAAAGAGACCCTAATCAATGTCCTCGGGTCATTTTTGTTTAATAACCTTACTGTTAAGTTTCTTGAGAATAACAGTATCATTCTGTGAAACAGATTAAGATAATAAAAACAAAGAAGCACCACAACAGACACAAGCTTTAAAATTTTTGATGCTTCCAGAAACAATTTTATAAAGGCATGCATTTTTAGGAAAATGTTTAACTGCTGTTTAAAGCAGTCCTTACTGAATACATTGTCCTCTTATGATAAGCTGTTGACAAGATGAAAAGAAAATGCCAAAAGCTAAATTTTGCCCACTTACCATGTGTATATCTGTAATTCATTCCTGGGCACACCATTTCTTGAATACTCATCAAGCCTATTAAATCACGCAAGGAATAATGTGTTGAAAAAATATTATTGAAATGCAACCTGATAACATTTTCAATCACATATATATAAAGTTAGTTATGAATTGGAAAGGTTTTGCAACAATCTGGTGAGTAAGGTTTGCAAAGGTGAAAAATATGGTACCCATTATAATTTATGTAGAGTGAATAGGAAGAGTTTCTATTTCACACGTAACAATCTATTTCTCAGGGGTTTATGCAAATCATCAACTTGCGGTGTTCAACTAACCAATTAACCAATAAAAAGGTTTTCTGATATATAGCTTGATATATAATTCATTGCAAAAGAATGAATGAAAAAGCAAATGTATATACTTTTTAAGTGTACTTGGCATGTCTGAGAGTAGCTCATTTGATTACTTATCAATAAAATGATATTGAAGGGCAAAACAAAGAAGACACAAGCCCTTAAAATCAATTTCTTCTGGCAAAATTTGGCTATGAAATTGAAAAAGCACCGACTGCATCTTTATTAATTCACTGTAGTTCAATCTTGTCGCCAAATTCTTTCAAAGCAAATTCTAAACAAGAGTGATCTTCTAGCAAAATTTGTGCTAACCATCAAAAGAGAGCAAGGTTGGTAATGTTACCCCAAGTATAGGGTCAAGCCTAGGGCTCCCTATACTGAGGATAACCCTACCATTACAGTTGTCAAGAGACTGATTATGGATGCTACAAAACTTTAAATAAGATTAAAATAAGTCATACCTATTGTGTCTTCCATCATTGTAAAACACTCTTAACAGCAATGGGCAAGTCTGCAAGAAATAGCAAACATCAAAAGCTGTATTCAGAGTAGGTTCATTAATCCTTTTGTAAGAGGCTGTGCATGGGTAACGTATCAAAATGAAGCAAACCAGAAAGCCAAGAAAGCAAGCTGAAGAAGGGCCTAAATGTCTGTGACAGCTGTCAAAAGTTTTAATTGCTTTCTAGACTCTTAAAGCCAAACCAAGGATGCCAAGCAAAGATTAGAAGAAGAATCGTGCCTGTGTTGAGTGTGGTAGGAAGCTCTCCCCCCAAAACCATATTTTAAACGTTAAAATCAAATGAGGTTTATAGAATGATGTTATTGGGGACACTTTCTGAACAATGGGAAGCAAATCAAACTTGGGCAAACCTTTTCCCTATCAATCTTTGTGTTTGCCTGTGGGTTTGTTAATGGTTTGACTTCGTCCATTTTAGCATCGGGTACTTCTCTATCACGTGGCCTTCCAATGGGTGGACGAGCCACTGCCTTTCTCTCTGGTGATCTCGACCGCATTCTTCTGTTTCTGGGAGACCTTGAGCGCGATTTTGAATGCGACTGACGACTTCTCTCTGATCGCCTGCGCTCACGCCTTACGTCCGCCATCTTTATTCGTTGTGAATTGCTGCTCAACTGTATTGAAGTGAATTTTCTCCTTCGCGTTTACAACCTCGCTCACTGATGCTTTATTGTTTCATGTCTGCTTTGTCCAAGGATACTCCAAGAAAGCTTCCAGAGTCAGTTTACACAAAAATTATCAGCCAATTTATAGCAAAAAGAATTAGCAACAGCTATTAGTTACTAGTATAACACTCGGTGGTTGAAACAACAAAAGTTTATTGACGGAGACAGCCTTCTGCGTTTTGGGATGGGGAGTGTCGATTTGTTGATAAGCTTTAACTTGTACTGGAATAAAATGCTCCATGTGGAAGCATTTGATCAGTATTCAAGTTTTTATTAGTATATTCTTTTGACGTCTTTTCCTCCTAAGTAAGCAGGTGATAATCATAGGCGCCGACTACGTGGGGGCTTGGGGGATCGAGAATTGCTATAGGGGGCTCAGCCCCCTGGGAATTTCGTTTGAAATCGATCAAAGAATTGAACTGATGATAATGAAGACCATGATGTTATATCTGCTTTATTAAAATGTTTTGTTTTGTTATTATACATATGTTGTATTACGTTATTAAAGCGACAGGTAATTTCTCTACCTTTTAACTTTTTTTAATTTTTTTTAAATTTAAATTTTGAGCCCCCCCTGGGAAAAATAAAAGTCGGCGCCTATGATGATAATCTTAAGTAAAACATTGACTTAAGCCTAGAGGTCACTGTGCTCAAAAGCTGCTTACTTTGTAAGTCAGGAAGTCTTATTTAAGACAGGTGACCAACTTCGAGACGTAGCAGGCAACAAAAGTGATGTTGTAGAAGGTGTTGTTGGCAACGAAACTGCGAACTTGGAAGTTAATCTTCGCAGTCTTTTTTGCAATCTAAGCTGCTTGATGCTGTGAAGAACAAGTCACATCTTATCATGATGTGCATCAATTCAAAAACCAATTGAAAGTTGCGTTGTTGGAGTCGGTCGGAGTCATAACTGTGCAAAAGTAAAGCATAAGCCATCTTTTCATTTTGAGAAGACAAGAGGTCTCAACCATCTTTATCACTGTGCCCACTTTCAGGCATGCAAAAATTGTTGAATTAGCTGGTAGAATCTTGATAAAATATGCATGTATTATAAACTTCCAAAATTCAAAAATCACACATTTCCGCATTACTAGTTTACAGAGCAATTCTACAAGAAAGCAAAGGAATGAATTCAAGGGAGAATCTTGAATGCTGTGTAGAAATATGGTTGCAATTGAGCAACAGCTTTTGCGTTCATTTAATTATAACAAATCATCCAGACCATAATCTTTGGAGACTTATATCAAAAATTTTTAGAGATAAGTACCAGCATCTGTGATAACCATGAATAATAATACAAATTCTACCATGAAATACAATACCAACATACACTGCATAAACACTACTCTATTATCACTATAAATAATTGCTTGAATTTTGAAAACTATTCACAATTCTTGATGTGTTCATTGTCAAAATTAGATATTGACTTACATTACAAAATCAACTCTCATTAAAAACATTTATGGGCCTGGCTTTATTGTTGCCCAACCTGATGCATTTCCAATGCTGTGATCAAAAGATGTCAAATAAAATAAAAAGTAGACAGACAGAAATTCACGATCAACAATCTACCAGGTTGGACCTAGCTTGCAACATCTGGGCCATTTTGATTAGACAGTTTCCGGGGCAAGTCAAAGATGATTGGCTTTTGGACAGGCTGGAACCTGAAGTTGCATATGGCAGCATTGATGTAAGTAGTAGTGCCATCTGTTGTTACCCCATTTCCTGGTGGAGAGGACCAAACAAGGCATAACAGGAATCAGCATGCATGACAATCTGAAGAAGTTGACTAGTGATTGGCAACTGGGTATGGCCCAAGGAAGTTGCAAAGACCAGAATGCTGCTACTGAAGATGCTTAAACTGTTAATACTACTTAACTTTAAATGTCAGATTAAATATTTGGGAGCATACCAATCACCATCGTAAACATCACCTTGAAAATCATGAAGCAGTTTTGCCCTTTGCATGTGTGAAGAAATATTGTGCCTTGTGGCAGATGTCAGTCTTTGTAATATGAGGTGTGCTATCGCCTCCACACACGCGCAAATTGTTCAAGACGTGCTAAGCATCACACGCGCAAAACAAAGAATTTGCAACAAAATTATTTAAAATTGCTTAATATGTTTCGAAGATGTTCAAAGCAGCGTTAACTCAAAGTCGCCAAATTAGGTCTCCTTAAAAGCAGCACCCAGTTCTTGACAACAGGTATGAGAAACAACTGATAAAAAGCGGTTCGCATCGCACGCCATCGCAGGCGCAAAGTAATCAAGGCGTGCGAAATCCTGCACTTGGCCTATTTTCATATTACAAAGACTGAGATGTATGCAATTCTGGGCTTCATACAATCACCTTTGTACATCCAGTGTTAGGTTGAACAATTGTGATTGTTATGACAACAACAATCAAAGAATAAACTACATTACCTTCATGTATGTGTCCAAAGACATTAAACTTAGGCTTCACTCTCTTTTGAATAGTTGACAGCAACTCTGCACATCCAACATGCTGCCCAAAAAAAGTCATATCACCATGACCTAAACAAAATATCAAAACATACTAAGCTTAAAAGAAAGACAAAGAAAAGTTAAATCTTACACTTTATTGATCCTTCTATAGAGCTTTCATGCAATTTCTGAGTAAGTTTTCTGATAGAATGACCAGCATTATTTGATCAAATTAACTACTTGCAACCATGTTAATCATAGCTCCCAAGGTGATGTACTGAAGTCAAAATGATAGAAAATGGCCATTTCACTTCAGCCATATAATTAAATAATGGTCAAATTTAGAGAAAGTCTCACCTTTAGGCAAAACTCTAATTAAATGAAAATCACTAACTAAGTCTACCAAATATAATTTTTGTTCCTTTTGTGCATGTAGGCCAGAGGTTTCCCAGTAGTTTAAGTTAGAGAATCCCAATAGAGACAACTACTAGAGCTCAAACACTTTTCAAGTTGCTTCTTTTCGTTTGTGTTATGTGGCAATTGTACATTGACTTTTAAAACATCCAATAACAAAGAACTGATTATTTCACAAGTTTTATACCTAGGGGTGGGCCATGAGTTATGAGAATGTCTGTTCCTTCTGGGATTTTGTTCCATTTCTCTAAGAGTGCTTGCCCTCTTGGTAAGTTAAATGCCCAGCCCCGGTGATATGGCTGCCTGCAAGGAAGTGCATTAATTGCATTTCAACATCAAATAAAGCAAAATAACAACTACCCACTAGCCCATAGTTAGAAGAGGCAATAGGGGTCTCAAACAGGATGGCACAAAGGTATATTATATACCCTTTGCTTGTACAAAAGAATCTTGGACCATTGATGTAAACAATTCAAGAAGGTCTGATTGAGTAGGCCATGAAAAAATCTGATTTGACTTATAGGCTCTTTCAGTTAAAAAACCTCGAGCTTTGTTTGCAATACTCCTAGGTGCCTAATAAGTGCAACTTCTAACAGCAAAGGCTAAAATGTTGTCTACCAGGGACTTCCATAAATTTTGTAGCCCATCAACTCAACATCTTCATCCTGCAAATAAACGCAGTGCTTCCGCAACATTTCTTTGAATTCTTCACCACTATCATTATCAGCCTTCTTTTTAAACAATCCGAAGAATGCCCCCTCCATGTTATTGAATGTCAGTTCATGGTTTCCAGCAATCAAAACAATATGTTTGTATCTTGCTTTGATCTCATTTAAGTAATCACAGAAACTCTCAACTTCGTTTTGCTTTCCTCGCCATGTAAAGTCTCCAGCATGGAGAAGAATGTCCCCATCCGGTAATTCAACTTTTCTGTGTGAATTGTGAGTGTCTGATATGCACACGAAACGGATATGGTCTTCTTTCTTTGGCGAATCCAATGGCATTTGCTTCAGTTTTTTGTATTGTTCTATCCATTCCCTTGTTTGAGAGAGCTCTTTGAACAAACTGTGTTGCTTTTCGGTTAATGGATGAACATCTACTGTCGTTTTGGTTTCATTAGTGGACTTGTAAGTATTTACAGACGGTTCAGCTTCGTTATTTGTGGTAGCAGATATTGTCAGGGATGCAAAGCCTTGCTCGATTTCCTGCTTTCCCTTTCCTTCATTTTCTACATTTTCTTCAGAAGTTCCAATGTCATGAATTCCGCCTATTTCATCAGAATCTTTACTAGTCATACCTTTTTGCATTTTTTATGAAACCCAACGTTCAATTACGCCACACCATTTTCTTTTCCTGTTTGATACTCAAGAGTGAAAATGTGCTGACAGTTGCAAAAATACTCGAGCCTCGTACGAGCGAGAAATATTTTCAGGCGGAGGCTCTGCGAAATAGAGCATTTCATGGAATCATATCGTAATCATAAGCATTCTGCAAATCTAATACCAACTAAGCTCCAACCGACTCCATAGAGCCTCCAAGTAACCAGAATTGTTCTATCTAGCTAGCTTCTCTTTTGCCTCATGGACATTTGATTCACGATGTGATTGATAAGGACTACTTGTCAATAAAAACTAGCCAGTCGACAAAGACTAACACAGCGTTATTATTTGTCAATGCTAATCGGTGTGATTATACACAGCAAACATCTCGATACATGGTCATTTGCAATCGCGTGCCCTATTTGTATGTCTTAATTTGCCACACTTCTATTGATGCAACTGGAATATCTATTCAAGCTTATGAAAAATCATGTGAAACAAAATGGGGCTGAGAGAGTTGGTTAAATGGAAATAAGGACGTAAGAAGAATCCTTAAAATTTTGGTTGGGAGACAGAAAAGGGTGACCTCTTGGGCTCCTCCTGTTGAAAATTGGGAAGATCGTCTGTACTTCTCCAGCTGTTTATCAACTTCACGAATTCCGCAAGCACATTGTTAGCAGAGTTTACAATACAGTTGAACGGTGAAAACTGAAATTCCTTTCATGCTTGCAAAAATTGGACTCGTGCCACTATGGATCTGACTTTATTTCCAGCAAATGTGCATCATTCACTGGTAGGTAGGTAGCAGAAATGTGGAAATGTGATAGCTTCGAAGAAAAAGAGGGTAGGAGGACGAAAGCATTGAGTAAACTTGATAGAGAATACGCATGCTTTTTGAGCATAGAGGGAGGCTATCATTTTTCCAAGAACCTCCTATGATGCACATGCAAAGTGCTTTTGATAGGTACTTACCAAGAAAATAATCAGTTACCTTGTGAAACTGCCAAAACTTTTCGTTAATGCTTAAAGCCAGAAAGTTTGAGCCAAACTTGTGTATGGCTTTTGCGAAAATCATTTTGAGGTCCTTTTAGAAAAAATCATCTCTGGAGCAGGCACCAAGAACCCTAGGGGTTCTGCAGAAGGAATTAATGCCCACTTGGGACGCTGATCTACTGCGCTTGTCAAGCGGATGAACCGCTGCGAGGCACAAGCCGGAAGCAATAACGTTCCGGCATTCAAGGAAGCTTTTGTTTGACCTATGATATGAAATTTGGAAGACAGCAATAAGGAACTTGCCAATGTCCTACTTGGTTGGCTAGTGCACTGCTGAACCGACCATGGAGACGATGCTCCTTTTAACTGGTCTATTGCTGGCCATGGTGGATAGCTTGAATGGTTTGTGAAATTTTTCCATTTTCTCAACAGTTCAAACATTGATTTTCGGCAAAACCGTTAATAACAGTCATCACCAGCATGCAAACTTTGCAATCAACGAACAACGTTAGTAAGCAAAATCGTTAGCACATTCCACGTGCCAGAAAATATTTGGCAATTGTGTAGATTTGCCTTACATAAGAAATAGGGTTAGGGTTAGGGTTAGGGTTAGGGTTATAGTCTGTGTGTTGTATACCCTTACTAGCGCCAACTGTTAATGTGTCAAAGTCAGTAACACTTTAAGTTTTGTATACATCTAATGACTCAGTTCATGCATTCTACTTCTTTGCTTTAGGTGTCATAAAGGACGGAACAATGTCGACATTCGTTGACAATCCGTCGACATTCGGGGACCTGGGACTTCATGAAATCGGTGAGTTGCGACATTATTAGCCGGATTGTGGTGGATTGTATTCTGGAAAGTGTGTGTGCGACGAATTAGGCTGATCCGGTTTCTTTAAATACACCATATACTTTAGTAAAACCTATGGTATATCATGCGGTCCTGAAATTCTTTTTGCAGGTATTAGCAACTTATTTTACCTGCCATCCAACCCTGTCGGAAGTCATATCCAATCAAACGGTAAAAGTTACGTGGTCAGGAGAAAAAGCCTAGTTTTAAATGAGCAAGGGGATTGAATAAAAAACCTCCATCTTTTCTAGTGAAAACCCTCCTCTAAACTGGTGCTGGCTAGGTGATATCCTAAATACGAGCAGGCCAAGGGTCAACCCATCTTGATTTCAAGGGCCGTACCAGAAACCTTGCTTTCAAAATTCCCGGGAATGACTGAACCACCCTCCCCCTGAAGCCTCCCTGCCCCCCGCTATGAAAGTCCTTGCGAATGGATGCATTGATTCATAAACAGTACCTTTTTTTAATTGAACAATTTCTCTTTCAAAGCCTGTTTAATCTCAGTTGTCCAAGAAATAAGGGCGTTTTTTTCATAACTTCTTCCTCGACTGTTTGGATGTAAATTAAAACTATTTGCGGAGCAGGAATAAGTTATTTCAAGACGCTGTGGCCTTCTGTAATTTGAATACTGGCCCAGTTATCTATTGACCTGACCTCTTTTCCATTTCAGCCAGTTCGCTTTATATTAATCATTCACCACTCACAAAGAACGCGAAAGGGAGGCAGCGTCGACAGGCGATCGGAGGGGCCATCGAGTATGTGGCCCCTATTACAACTGACCTCTCCGCAACGCAACATTGCCAAGGCATCTATCTTCGATGGAAAAGACCCCTTTCACCAATGAGGTACCCTATGTCCTTCTCTTTTTGCACCAACAAAGCTTGCACAGTTGCTCTTAAAGTGGACTGACCCAGTAGCTTGTCTTATGTTGTAAGGCTTACGAACTTGAAACCCACTATTGCAGAAGAATTCCGCTTGTGTTGCCAATTATGAACTATTTTAGAGTGTTTCTTTTTGTGTACCAAGCCTGATACAAATTATTGTGCTTATGCAAAAGACTCATAAATAATAAGATAAAATAAGGGATCTTAATAGGGGAACTTATTTTATTTTGCAGATACATGCAAGAAATGCTTTATACTACCAAGCTTGTCAATTGTTTAAAACAGGGAACCATTTTTTACACAAACCATTATACTACAAAACTTTGTAATTGTTTAAAACGGGGAAGCATTCCAAATTATTTAGTATGCTAAATGATGGTTGGGCTATTTCCCAAAATTTGAAAGTTTGAATATACATGGTTGATCGCTGACTTAAGTGATTTTTCTTTTATCTTCAGTTTCAACAACTTTTTCACGAATTCTGAGTTCCTTCACTACAATGTCTACCGAAGCTCGCGATATTTCACCAACGTGAATCAAATGACTCCGTATGCCTCTGGTAAGGAGCACTTTGAGCTTCGCAATTTGGCAAGCGTTTACTGGTTTGATAAAGATCCTCTCACAAATGACCACGTGTGGTATGCGGTTACGATAGTCACTAGAGACGGCAAAGAGAACAAACACGTCACTCCAGCCAAGGTTTGTGTTGTATAGCTACTAGTGGCACAAAGTGGGTTGACATTATGTTAAAGATGGTGTGGCTCGCTGTAAAAGCCCGCTTCTGTTATCAGAATCGTGTAGGAACGAGTTTGAACCATTTTCACACAGTGATATAAGAAATTACAGAGCAACAAATTATTGACCTTCTTTTCGCATAGCCTCCTCTTTTAGCCTGATTTCATTTTGTTTTTTATTTTGCCTTTTCTTAAGTCTCTTTAGACCTTCCACTAAACTCACCAGCTACCTTTCTAGCACGGATAGCTAACTAATTAAAGTTTATCTCTAATTTAGTCAGCCTAGCCTACACCTGTGACCTTCCTATCTTCTAGGTAGTTGACAAAATGTCTCCCACAATGTCCTCCTTCCTTCTCTCTAATTCCCCCTTTGTCCAATTCTCTATTCTGCATATTCTCCCACACTCTAAATCTCTTTTCCCCTACATTTTACCTCTTCTAATTCTCCCTTTTCTCTTATTCTCCTTTTCTTTAATCCCTCCGTCTTTTATCCCCCCTTTCCCTAATCTTCTCCTTTTCTTTAATCCCTCCGTCTTTTATCCCCCCTTTCCCTAATCTTCTCCTTTTCTATAATTCTCCTTTTCTATAATTCTCCTTTTCTCTAATTCTCCCTTACTCTAATTCTCCCTCTTTCTATAATTCGCCCTTGCTTTCCATTTCTCTGTTGAGACATAGGCATTCTAGATCTGATGTGCTTCTAAGATTTTCTGTTTCCTAAACAGGCCGTTTACTTTGGTGCTTTTGGTGGGTCATCAATAAGGATACCAATGACGCCAGGTGCTTTGAAAGGCATCACAATGAACCACGCATCTCTTTACAACCCTACCAGGGATGAGTATTTCATTGCATGGGATGTCGATACGAACCTCGATCACAAACCGGATCGGGTCTACTGTGTGAGACTGGGTCAGTCTGGACAAATTGTCGGTAGAAACATCCTGGACATCACAGCCAATTTGCCTTCAGGTATCAAATGTTTTTGTCATATGTCATATTCTGAAGATGGAGCTTGGATTATTTTTCTTCATCAATATAGGCTCAGATGTTTTGGTGCTTTCTCGTTCCGTTCTTTAGAAAAAATTACTTTTGCCAACCAAGAGGTGTTTTGGCAACTGCCTTAGATCATCAAATTAAGACACAAGAATTTCATGGTGTGCAAATTGTCAGTTTTCGTCACATTCCTTTTGGGCGGGCTTTAGGACCGTGGACTAAATAAGCATCTTACTTCTTACATCTTGTAGCTGTCTTTAAAATCCTTTCGTAATCCATTTTCCAAATCAACCAAAGGCTTTCAAGGCTATAGGCTTTAGAAGCTGCTGCATCAGGATGCGGTTATTCAAATTTTCATCTCTCTTAAAGTAAGATTCCATCTCCTTGCCACATTTCCCCATTTTTATTGTCTCCAGTTGGACATTTAGTTTAGTGTATTAGTTGGTCTGTTTGTTTGTGATGCAACTTCTAAAAGCGTGCTTTTCACTCACATCAGCTGTTCAGGGGTGGCCAACTGTTGCCTACAACCCAATTATGAACGAGTATCTCGTGGCGTTCCAAGTCAAAAAGCCAGGGTTCTTCAGCGGCAAGCCAGTTATTGTCGGACAAAGGATAAGAGCAACCTCCTTCGTAAGGGCTGCCAATCCAAGTCTTATGCTGAACGCTAATGAGAACAGACTTGGAAAGCTTATCCAGACCTCGGTTATAAATCCAAAGTTGATGTTCAACCCAGTTAACAGTAAGTACCACAGCAAATTGTCCCATCTGGTCACTTTAGGGTGGCTCAGCTACATTTGTGCCATGCAGCTCTCTTATCAGCCTGAAGAGTTTTTAGTTTTCAACACAAATAATGTAGAGATACTGACTACGAAAACGCTGGAAGCAGCATTGATGTGTTCAGAGCTAGCATGTGCTATATTTTATATAAATATTAATTTCCATTACACTTGTGCTACCAGATGTTCTGGCAAGAGTTTTGAAAATGAGTTTTTTTAATTTTGATATTATCAGTAAAAACATTCTTGCAGTGTTAGCTTGTCAATGCGATGAATCAATATTAAATCATCAATGCGATATGCTTTTTCAGACGGATATGTGCTGCTTGCGGAAGTAATTGGTTTGGGTGCCACCCACTACATCGCAATGCTACATTGTGATTCCCAATCTAAAGGAATAAGTTCTGCCAAGATTTACGAGCAGGATGCTCGGTCAGGCCGCGTTTTCTTCGACACCACTAGGAAGGAGCTTTACATCGTTGCAATCGTTCCGCACAAAGTCATCAACAGAAACAGTGACGTCAAACCGAAGCTTCCGTATGCGATTCTAGTCACTAAGCGAAATGCGACAGGCGGGGTGCTAGGGGCAGCCCCGAAATATGCTTTGGCAGGCGAAACCAACCTTCTTGCACCCTCTTTGTCTGGCTTTTACGATCCTGCACGAGATAGGCAAGTCTTAAGTTTATACTTTGGTCTTGTTGTTGTGTGTCACGATTATTGGCTAAGACGGTGAGAACTTTCGCTTGAATCATGAATTTCGTTGATTAGTGTGCTACCTCTTGAAAAGCTTTCAGTTAAGTCCATTCTCATGTTTGAGGCCTGGTTACTTTAGCTGTCAAAAGGTTTTGTTTATGATAAACGGCTCGTCCCCCAGAACCTGTGAAGATTTGAATTAATTTACTTGCAGGTTATTGTTATTTTGGAGTGACATTGTCAAGGGTAAGAGAATAATCAAATCGTCAAGAGTTGTGATGGATACCCAGCTAAGCGTTGTAGAGTCCATGGAGAACGACCACGAAGAACACGTTTGCCCTTCACCCGTCAGTGTCCAGTACCCGGATGCGGCCCCCCTGCCGACCACATCGGGACAGGTTCTAGTCTGGGAACAGTACCAATCCGGGAGGTAAGCACCCAAGCGAAACTAGACAGATGCCACTTCTCTTGCATGGTACCTTACTTTGCTTCTGCCTAGGTTTTTTTACTGAGTTCATTACAAATTCATTTCTCGCCACACCATCTCCAAAAAAATTTTTCTGGACAATCAAGTATGTAAATTCTAAATAAAGATCCAAGATTGCTCTCTTTTCTAATATTCAGTGCTGAACAAGAAATTATCATGTTGCGTCTTTGTTGCAGATTTGAAGATGACACTGTCCCTATATTGTTCATACCCTCACCTTCCTCTATTTTCTTCTTCTTTTAACTTGAGTCCCGTTCCTCCCCTGATTTTTCTATCAGCTAAAAACCCTAGTTAGAACAGAGCGATGGGACACTTTGTTACAAATATTGTAGTGATCTGTGGACTTTTATAAAAAATGATTGACTATAATATTATCGTTCTTAGAGACGCAATATTATCTATATTTGATTAAATATTCTTGTAGCTAAGCATGATTGTCCAAAGTGAGTTGAAATACAACTTTTCATGGCGGGCATTGCTTTTCAGTTTCATTCAGTTTCATTTTTACCTGCAGCTAGAGATGCAACTTTTTGCGAATTCTCTAGCCATCAAATATACTCCCTTATTATTCATTATGAAACATCTTTAGTGACCGTGGGGCCTAAAACAGCAAACCAGTCTGTTTTCATTCCTTTTCATCACCACTCGCGCGAAGATCGATCAATAAAAACAGCAACCTTCCCAATTACAGAACGAAGATTGGTAGTAACTTGGTCAAAGAGGAGGCCTTCCAGTTTCAAGGCAGGATGCAAAAGTGGCCTCGCATTGTTGCAAATACGAAAAACGACCAAGTATTGGTGACCTGGAAAGAAGTGATTAGGGGAGGCCAGGTTAACATGTTTGGAAGAATACTGAAGCCAGTCAGCCACCAATGTGCCTTTTGCCCCGCCCCAAAAGTGTGCAAAAAGGAGAACGTGTGTGTTCTACCGGCTAAAGGTTCGCTGGTTCTTGTTTCTAAGACAATACAATGTGTCTCGAATGTGTCTCTTTATTCAGTCTATGCCTCCAAAGGGCACATCTAAATATTTTGGTAAAGTCCCCCCTCGAATTGTCTATCTTTTGCTTTGATTGTAGAGTTCTTTAGGGTAGAACGTAGCTGCCACGGGTATTCGAATGTTTTTACTTCCTACAGCTAAGAACCCTTGCGCTGCGAATAATGGCGGCTGCTCACAAGTTTGCTTGAGGTCTTACGGAGGAGCAAAGTGTAGTTGCAGGGACGGATACCAATTGGCTAGTGACAAGAAAACATGCATACAAGGTGAGAAATGATTCACTAGTTTATATGTCGACGTTTTAGTGTGCACCTTTCTCCTTTGAGCTTTCTGCAGCAATCACTCATGAGAGTACAGCCTCCATTGTGGTTGTCTTGCGTGCATCTTCATGCAAATTTTACTCTGCTTAGGGCAAACATCTGTAGCCTACACAATCCTGGTGTGCTCAAAAGAAACTATATGGAAAGTTGCTGCAATGAATGATGGGAGTTTGAAGATTGATCGTATGCCTTTTAATGGAGCCAGCATAGTTGCTATTTATGTGGATGAGAAGCAGAGCACTTTGTATTGGAGTGATGTTGACAACGATGTTATTTGGAAGGCCAAGATGGATGGAACAACCAAAGAAGTCTTTATGAGGTATGGCAACTCTTAGAATTCCATGAGTTTACAGTCCTTAATTGCTTCATGGCTGTAGACCATCGACTTTTAAAAAGGCTTTTTCCCAATAATAATCTAACATTTACAATAATTCCCACTATGCAAATGAAAAAGTTTGATAACAATGTTGAGAGCAATAGAATTTACCTGATATTTAAGTGAGAAAGATTCCACGTTTAGTGCTATAAATACTTGCTTGAAAAGAAAAACGACGATAACTGATTCTAAAGTTGTAAACGGTGCAATAACCAAAGTTAGTATTTGTTCGCAGAAACGTAAGAGCAGACGGAATTGTCGTGGACAAGGAACGCAGTAAGGTGTTTTGGACTGACTTTTTGAACAAAAGAATTGAAACCGCGGATTCCAATAAGCAGAACAGAAAGGTCCTGGTGTCAAGTGGCGTTGAACAACCAAGAGCCATTGTCATGTGCAAACTGAACGGGTAGGTTGTTTCGTTCCATTTTGCATTGTATACATGGGACTTGGTTCATCGATTGCCTCGAGATTCACAAGCTCCACAGTTTTCTTCAGGGCTGGGTACAAAAAGAGATTGATATGCCTTCAAAATTTGATATTTCAAAGTATTTTGCCAGGGTTGGTCACAGAAAGAGTTAGTTAGGCCCTCTCGAACAGGGGAAGTTACTTGGGCAAGCCTTAAACCATGGCCTCTTTTTGATGACTACTTTTTTATTTTAAGTAAGCCATGTGTATTTAAGCCAATTGCAAGAAATGGAACGTTCTGTGTTCTTTTATAGAGCCACTTACGTCTACTGGACCGAATGGGGATCCCAAAGTAAAATCGAAAGGATACAATTGGATGGCAGCTATCAAATGTCGTCAACAGGCGTGTTATTGTCAATTATGGCCTTGCTTGGCCGAATGGACTAACCGTTGACTGTGAGCGAAATCTGTTGTACTGGGCAGACGCACAATATGACAAAATAGAATCATCTGATTTAATGGTAAGCAGTGCGTTTTTGTGCATTTGTCATAGGAATTCGTTTGGGGGCTGGGGTTAGTTCAATGCCATCACCTTTCGCTGTAGTATTGGCATAAAATTCTGCCTAGACTTACAGTACTCGTAACTACTTATAAACCTTCAAAGTGAATCTCCTTCGATTCAAGTACAAGGATGAAAAGTAATATTTGGGCATTTTGTGGGTGCTTAAGCATTGATACCTCGCATAAAGTAATTAATGTCTTTCTAAAATAGCAGATAACCTTGACAATTTTTCACAGGGAAACAACAGGCAAACATTGGCCGGCGCTTTAGTAGTACACCCATTCTCCATTGCACTATATGAGAACAGGTGAGAAACAAGAAGTAATTTCTGTTGATGTGACGTTGCACAAAGTAAAAAAATTGTGTTTTAAAAGATATAAGTTTTATTAAATCATCTCTTATCCAGTTGTAAAATTTTGTATCATTGAATGAAGAAAGATTTGAATGTGGTTTATCGTGTCATGAACAAGGCGGTGTTTCGAGTTGTGTCGTATCTACTGGTGCGGTGTTTCGAGTTGTTTTTGAGGTGTATTTTAAAGCTGCATCTTTTGCCATTGTGTTTAGCCTCTTTTGGTCGGACTGGGAAGGATCTCTCTACAAAGTTGATCAAATAACGGGCCTAGGCAAAGAAGCAGTTCTATCAACTATTGATCGACCGACTGGTATCTACATCATGAAGGGGAAAGGTTGGTAAAACTTTCTAATGCAGTCAAGCATTTTGTAGAATAAGCCTTAAAGGGTTCATTAGAATAATTTAGTTTTGACAACAACACGACCACGAACGACAGGGCAAGGCTTTACATGTTTTGCAAATTCTATGAATTGCTGCGTTAGGGTAATCTTCCAAATATGAAGTAAAATACTGTAAATTAATCAAAATTTGCCTTTTTACCTGTTAAAAAACTGTACGTTTACAGATTACTAAATATACACTCAGCTCTACCTCTTCATAGAGAGGAATGTACTATGCAGAAAGCAGTTCTTTAAAAGAAATGTCGAGCTGGGACAAGAAAGACGTCTGAAAAATTTCCCAGAAATGCATCAATGAGCATTTTGAATTATGGATCTGCCCAAAACGAAGCCCCAATTACCTCCTTATTTGTATACTCCTAGTGCTTCTAAATTATTTGCTGCCTTGCTACTTAAGATTTGGTTAATTTTTATACCTTATATTTTCACATGATAATATATACCCCTTGCGTCCTTTGCTCTTGAATATATTGCTGAAACGTTTGTTTATTTGGATTTCAGTAAAGAGCACAAAATCGTGCAAGGACCCAGGCGTGCCGGAGAACGCTCTAAGGACAGGAAATGACCTAACGGAGAACAGCCTTTTGACTTTCAAATGCAAGAAGAACTATGACCTCGTTGGGCAATCACAAATCAGGTGCAAAAGTGACGGCCAATGGACTGATGGAATACCGTTTTGCATCGGTAAGAGACTCGTTTATTGTGTTTTTAGTTTTGCCCGGTTCTGCCAGTCACTGTTAACTGAAGATTCTTAGAGAAGCATATTGTACTGGAAGCAGCTTTGGCCGTAGCCTTCAGCTCAAACCTGACCTCGTTATGAAGTTTATTGAGAGTAATGCTCTGTTACTTGAAAGCTACACCCGCATAGCTGATGATTTATTGTCAAATGACAAAACAAAAATGACAAATGTCAAATAAGTATCAAATGATGAAAATATCATAATTGCAAGAAACAATGGAAACACGATTCTGGCATACGCATTGTATATTCCTGCATTGTTTGTGTTCAGTGTATAGTATGCTAAAATTATTATTCCACTGCTTCTCGTAATTGCAAAGTTGCACCGCAAATCATTTGTTGATAGAAATATGTGATTAAAAGTATAAAATATCTGCCGAATCAGCAACACCTTTATAGAGTTGCCAAGTGCAGTAGTATTTTCAACTTGCTTATTGTATAGAATCGCGTTGTGCCGACCCCCCGGTACCTGACGGTGGCAATCGTGTTGTGACTGGATCACTGGTCGGAGACGCCGTTGTTTACACGTGTAACCCTGGATACAAGCTGATAGGCAATCAGGTCAGGAAGTGCCAGACCGGGGGGACCTGGAGTGGAAAGCAGCCAGCGTGCATGAGTAAGCATAGTTCCTACGTTTTTTAAGCAAAACAACACCTGGAATAAGGAATTCGCGAGTAATATTTAGTGCTTACACATTTGGAATATGTTGTGAGCTGCTGTAATACTTTGCTACTAATGCCGCTTGCTACTAACTTTCCTACAGGACCAAGTTATCATTCGGGACCATATTAGAAAGCCACACCCTTGTATTATGCATTCACAATTCTCTTCAAGGGAGTAGGTTGTAGAATGCATTTTGTGTTCCAAATGTCAATGTAAGCTCTGGATTTTTTTGGAACTGGTTAGAATATGAGAAATTTTGTGATGGCACTTATAATTTGTTTCCTCCTCCAATTTCAGTTGGTTGTGTACCGAAGATTTTAACGGTTTTTTATTTGTAAAAGGTGTCCCAGTCTTCACGGAGAAACCGCAAAGTCAGACGGTTCCTGAAGAGACGGCTGTCTTTTTGAGCTGCACTGCGCACGGAGATGGCACCGTGAAAACAGAATGGCTCAAGGACGGACAGCCGTTCAATGTCAAAGATGAGAGGTCCAGAATCCTTGTCATAGGCTCGAGTATTTACATAAAGAGAGCTCGGTTTTCCGATTCTGGTATATTTACGTGCGCAGCGTCTAATCCTGCTGGGAAAGTCACTGCAAGCGCAAAATTGAGAGTGCTGGGCAAAAAGATTCTAGGTAATCTTTGACAAGGGTTACACTTTATTTTTGCTCTTATGCTCCAACTATCCTTTTGGAATTTATGCAAGTAATCCTCCCCCGATACCCTTTGCTTCTGTCATAATTACCCCTACTTTGCTAGGAGTATCCCGCTGAAGCATGTACCCTTAAAGAATCAATCGATTTTTTAAAATTTGATAAAGCGTATGATTAGATTAACTATTTTAAGTCGTCCTCTTTCATTCACAATGCGCAAGAAGACATTTGTAGCTGTTTAAGGTTTATTGTGTTTGCAGAGTGCGGTGTTCCTAAGTTTGTAACAAAACAGCGTATTGCTGGAGGGCGGGTCGCTGGAGCAGGTTCCCATCCTTGGATTGCCATGATGTGGAGAAAGTCGACAAAGAAGGTATTCTGCGGTGGCTCGCTCATTGCACGAAAGTGGGTTCTCTCTGCTGCACACTGCTTCAGTGAGTTTGTTTCCACAGCTTGAACTGATTCTTCAACTGATTCGCCCTTCTTCAGCGGAAAGTTATGAGTCTGTAACTGAACTTGAAATGACAGATGCCGAAGTGCGATAATAGCTGCATTTATTCTAAGAAGGATTACTGCATCTCACCCTCTTTGTTCTATCAATATTTTGGCAAATCTAAACCGAAAACATGGTAATTCTTTCTGCAGAAGGTGCGGGGAATGTAAGTGCCAAGAGGTCTTTGAAAATCTGAAAAAGGGATATCTATCTAACGAATACTGAGCAAAATGTGCTTGAAGATTCCTACTTATTCTAGAATATCGATTATGTTGAGTACCCTTCCATAGTCATGCATCTTTATAACTGCTGAGCAATCGTTTTTCAATTCCCTGTACGCAGGATCATATTCCATGGCGGATGTTGTGGTGAAATTCGGTAAGGTGAAGCCAAGGAAAACAGAGGCGCACGAACAGATACGATCTATCAAGGCTTGGTACAACCAGCCTCAGTTTGACCAGGAAACACTGGATTCAGACCTGATTTTGATCGAGCTAGACAAGCCAGTTTTGATTACCGATTACGTCATACCAATTTGTCTCCCTCGTGACGACAGTGACTTGCAGTTGCTTAAGCCTGGAATAACGGGGGTCATTGTGGGTTGGGGCAGCAAGACCTTGGCCCAAGAGGTCAAAGGAAACACGACGAAGAGGCTCCGGGAGGTGGAAATACCCTTGGTGGATTTCGACCGCTGCGCCGCTGCCATGAGTTTACCCGTGACAGCAAACATGTTTTGTGCTGGTAGGTTTTCGACTTCCGCATTAAACATCCCCGTGTTTTCTTGACCACATTTTGAGTCAAGTTATTGTGAAATTCGAAAAGTGAAAGTTGTGTGAAATTTATATTAATGTTATTTTCCCTTATTCTAAAGGAGCTTTGTATTATTACGTGCGTAAGTATGAGCACTTCAAAATGTAGATAGCACTGAACCAAAGAGGACGATAGTCTTATGACTCGCGCGTATCTACCATTTCCATAACAAAGTTCTTTTTAAGCGACAAACTTTTCAAACGTTTGTGACCTGACAGATATTTTGAGGTTTCTGAACAAAGTTACAAAAACTTTGCTTGTGAGACGCTTAGAGCCATCTCACGACGCATTTATCTAGGTGCCTGGTGACTTGATTGACCTTGAAGTTGGCACAAACATGTGCACGATCGAATGTAGGTTTTGCCTCCATCTCACGGCTGCTCTTTAATATATACAGTATTCTTATCCTCTGCAAGTATGATTTGAAAGCAAAGAATAAACTGCTATTCCAATTGCAGGTGATGGCAAGAAAGGGGATGCTTGCAGGGGTGACTCCGGGGGACCTTTGACAGTGTGGAACGTCAAAACAAAGAAACACGTTTTAATTGGTGTTGTGAGTTGGGGAGAAGGGTGTGGTAAAACAGACGCCTTTGGTGTTTATGTTAAGGTGGAAAACTTCCTTCCCTGGATTAACTCATATATATCATAAATTGTATTACACGAAGCCTTGCTAAGATTGCCAGCTTTATTGAAAGTATAAATTTCGTGCCAGGTACATCGGGAAGTTATATACTTGTGTTTTTGTAAGGGTTAAGATTAGTTTTCTTTAAAGCCATAAAGTTTATGAAGAGGTGGGAAAACATTTGAAGAATTTCAATTCTAAGTCTTTTGCTGTTAGCTGTAAGCGTGACCAGCCACACCCCCCCCCCCGCGGCCCCTAAAATCGCCATTGGTAAGCAACAGTAGCATGACCAGGGTCATTTTGGAGCCAAGAAGGGGAGGGGGGACATCGTGAGTGAGTGCTTATCTGGAAATATTGTTGCGCGGCCCTACTTTTTGTCATTGATGGAATTACATCCTTTTCCCACCCCTGGCAACTGATACAAAATGTTTTTTTGACTGTGTTTGACTGATACGGGTCATGGCTTCTCTTTCAAAGTCACCCCTAGCAGTGAACCAGCTGGGTCTGGCCAACGGCAAATTTTGCATTAATTTTGAAATTTAATATAGCCATATTAGCGATTATTAATTTTAGTAAAAGAGACGGATCATTGGCTTTTAATTAGCATGTTAGCGTTTTGAAAATGTTTATTACCAGTTCCATCCGCGCGGATATATTTGGCAAAGAGATTTGAAAAAGCAACCTAGGAGCAAGTAGCTCATGAATTTTACAGTGCAGTTTTTCTAGTAATCAACATTTTATGAAGTAATCTCTCGCGTAGTACAATCGTAGTTTATGTTTAAAAATATTCTTATCATTAATATAAGTACATGGAAGATGCCTTTTCCATTGAAATTGCCTATTTATAGTATTTTGCTAGAACCGGCCCGGTGTTATGGCCTATTCTGCATCTGGGCCTTTCCTGTCTCGGGGGCAAGTATTATTTGAAGATATACCCGGTGTTGGGGACTGGCTCGGCATTATGATTCTGTCCGGTATTATCAGTCTAACTGGTAATAGGGGATTACCCGGTACTATAACCTTCCCGGTACTATAGCCTGCCCGGTACTATTGCCTGCCCGGTATTAGGGGCCGGCCCGGAAGCCGGTAAAAGGTTCTGCTCGGTGTCGGAATCTGCACATCCATTTAGGCCTCATATGGACCAAAGCTATGCTAAGACTGAATGACTGAAACAAACAGAGTATTATTTAATTGAATAAGAAAATAAGAAGTATAATTCTCAAATATGTTTATTAGAAAGGTGTATATTTGGAAATTGACAAGCTTTCTTTGCTTCAAAAGTTCCACTGTTAGATGTGACTCCAAAACACTTTGAGCAGGTAAGTTCAATGTATGCCTTACTGAATTGATCAATCTTTGAAACAACAAACACTTCAAATAGTGATTCTACTCTAAGGAACTCATGACTCAAAAATGTCTCTAATCAGAGCCTTCTTGTGGATTTTCCCTAAACTTGATAAGATTCATACATGAATGAATATAGCTTTCATATATGGAATATAGCATTTTGAAAATGTGGCGTCCGTATATTCTTGTGCGATTTGAGTGTGCAGTTTAAATGTATCTAATACTCAATCCCAAAGAATACTTTCTACCATCAACTAAACAAATCGAATTCAATCTTCATTCAATTCCAATTTTTTTTTTCTTTCCCTTCTTTCACTTTCGTTTATTGATGACATTTCAATACCTTTGTACACGTGAAAGACTTGCGAACATGCAGTATAACATTAACCAAAACATCAGTATTGGGAGAGGAGTTGTTGACGTTTTGTAAAACAAATATATCCAGGATAGCCGTCTCGTGAAACAAAACTTCACAATAGCAAGAATTAGCGGAAATATAAATTCTGCATACCTAGGCATGGGAATTCAAGGATATCCAATGGATATATACAAAGTGTTTTGATCACCTACGCAATTTGAGGTTAATGCTTATCTTTCTTCAATTCACGCCATTGAAAAAGGCTGCGTCATTCAATCTCCTCGGCGTTTAGAAATATTGAGCACTTTCAAACATCGAGTCTCTACCAATTGCTCCAACTAGGCTTTTGTGGGTGGCGTAGCACCGGATACAATTTTGTTGGCACATTATCAAATTCGCCATCATTGTCGGAGAATTTCTTAATATTTATTGTAACCTTGGTGGCTCAGACAAAGAATCATGTTCTTAGGAACATCAGTGGAGTTCTCCAACATTGAAACATTGACAAATCTTTTCACAAGTAGTGATATATTTCAAGCCATTGGGACCACGCCCTTTCACCTACCCTCAATGAAATGTTTCTAGGAATGGCCCTGATTTCAAAAGATTTCAAAGGTGAGAGGGGGCTTCGAGTGAGGTTGTATTGTATATATGTAGTAAGGGGGCCGGTTTTCCGAGAGTTTTAACGGGTATTGTGAAACAGGTCAGGACCATCAATAGTTGAAAACGCAGCTGCGAAAATTGAAAAGAAAACATTCTGCGCCCTTGTGGTCGCAGTTTCGCGGTATATTCGCGGCCCCACCCGTGAAACGAGTCACAGAGATCGAGTTGGGTCCGAACCGGAGCGAGGGCAGGCAACATCTCGGAGCATCCAAGCCAAACCCAAGAAAGTCCAGGAGCAGTGTGGTGGGTACGTATTTGGTTAATGCTATCTTGGCCATCTGTTTGCATGTGCTTTTAAATATCCAGCGCGGCTGAAGATAGATGTGTGCTCGATGATGCGTGTTTCTGTCTTATGTTAGGCCGATTAGAGAGCACCTTTCAAAATTATGCACCTTTCCGCAGACATATGCTGCATAAAAGGGTTGTTTACTTTTGTTTATCATTTTAAGATCAAGGAAAAATAAATATTTCTAGATGCTAGTGAAATTGCTTCCTGGAAGTGCTTTACACCAATGAATCACGCATTTCAGTTTTAGCTGTTGTCACAAGATAAATGTGTTCTTGTTAGAATGCTCAATGCCATTCCGAAGGTCCTTAATCGTTGCAAACTCGCTACCTTTTTCGATAACGTCAGCGAAAAATATGAATTAAGACGGATGTATAATTTTTTCCATGTTTGTTATTTCTATTTTTTTCCAAAAATATTTATAAGGAGAATCGCCAACCTCTGCGATGCATTCGGTCTAAGTCGCAGGTTTGCCTTTAGTGTTTGTTAGTCAGAGAAACCATCATACTTCGAACCACCTCGAAATAGAAGGCCAATTTTACATTATTACAGATTGAAACTCCACGGGCTTGCACACTTTTACAATGTGTTCAGAACAGTCCATTCAAATTTGATCCCACTTGACAAATCAGGGTCTGTGGCTGTCAGAAAAGGCTAATAAAACCTTAAATATCTAGATGTAATATCTTTAGTCAATGAATGATATTTGAAAGGTTTATGGTACAAGTAAGCTAATGATTCTATTTGTTTCCGAACTGTGACAATAGGCAAACCTTTAACCTATGGAAGCTTATGGTGACCTATGAAGCTAGAGGATCTTGTTTAATTAGACCTCAAGTACAAGGACCATTTTTATCAAAATGAATAAGAGTCTTTTTTGTTGAAGTTTATTGACAGGGAAGATTTTGGGGATCTCATGTTTTTATATTGCATGCACAGCCATCAGAGAAGTAAACAATATTTGATACTGGATAAAAAATATCTTTTAAGTGTTTCGTTAAATGCCTCTGAAACAAATGGACTGCAGTTTTGCCATGTGTGTTGCAATCAGATATTAACACAAAATTGCTTTGTTGAACCTTATCCCCCCTTCTTGTAAAAATACACAAATGGATGTGGGGTAGCCATTGAATTATTCCAGTGAAAGGACTGAGCCTCATCTTTATACCTGTTCAAAGTCTTTGATGCAAGCTGCTACATATGGCTTTGGTGAAGAATCGCAAGAAGTGTGTGTTTGCAAGTCAGGTCAGAACACCCTGGATATTGGACTTACCAATGTTACAATGATATATGGCAAAAGATGGTGGGTTGCTTATGTTACCCAAGCAGCCCTAGACACAAATTCATTGGAAGTGAGTTTCCTTCATCCCCACGACCCTAGCCCTTCTTTCTTTTTTCCAAGTCATCCAGACATTCTGACTATAGACTTTTCAGGTGTGCATACACTTTTCAATCCAGTTACAACCACGGGACGAGCCTATACATTGACAAGGAGTGAATCTGAGGAGAGTTCTTGTGCAGCTCAATTAAATCAGGACTGAACTTAATATTCTATTACAACCAAAGTCTTAATATAACAACATCTTTTAAATTATTTGAAGATATTTTTGTTATATAACACTTAGCTTTGATGAGCTGGTAGCCTTTTGTGACCTGACAAGCTTCAGTATAGAAAACCAATAAAAGTGGCATTTTTACACATGTCTGCCTGCTACAAATGTCTAATTCTATATGAACCCAATCTTACCCCACTCTGAAACTTTCTGTATCACCTTTGTGGTAACCAAGGAATAATTGAAAGAAAAATTATGAAAATCAAAATTGCCCCCTGGGCGTGGTCAACATTTGAAATCTTGGTTCTCTGTTTGTGTGGCTAAACTTGAGAGGAAGAATTCATGTGTAGTTTTATTCAGATTCAGAATTACAAGAGCTTTCATTTGATATCAAAATCTTTGTTGTAGGTACTACAGAACAGAAGCTAAGGGAATCTGGGTGTGGTCCGAATGCCCCCGATTTGGGAAATTTTGCAATTTTTGACCCATCATAACTCGGAAACGAGTTGACCTAGAACCCTGAGATTTTGGGTGTGGGCTTTTCTTATGAAGCCCTACATCCATGCAAATTATCAGGAAAATCCATGAGGGTCACTTTACAAGCTGGGTACACTTGATATGGAATATCCCATGAGGCTATGTGGCTGATCATAAGTTTTCTTTCTTTTTCAGGGTTTGTCCACAACATCTTATCAAAGATGAAACCAATATATTTTTTCATTGTTTTCACCTTCATCTGCCTCGTCAATGGGCAATCTGCCAATGATAATCGTAAGTGGAATTTTACCTCAGCTTAAGAAAATATGAATTTGAATAAATGTAATATGTAGCCAAATGTATTTTGTTTTAATTTGTATATGTGTGTATGAATATCATCTATATATCATCTCTACTAACTATACAAAACACTGAAATTTCATAACATTACCTGGACAAGAATATTGCCATGTTGCCTTGCTAAGCAAAGGTAACACCCCACCCCTGCGACCAGTACGCTTTAAGATCTTTTTTATCCATTCAAACTCAATTATTCTTGCCCCACGCTAAACATGAGTTTAATAGATGTGTATTCCCAAGAATAAAGAAAATCATGTGGTGAACAAAATTCTAAAAATGTCACATGATACTGTGATTTGGAAGTGGTCAGATGTGCCTGTCCTGTCATAAAGAATTACTGAAAATTCTTGACATGGACATATCCTTTCTCATTTGTGGCTTAGACATGGTCATGTCACATTGTTATGTAGTAAATCCGACAGAATTTTTAAAGTGGATCTTGACTTTCAGTGGCTATTTCTAGCCCGCAACAACTTTTGCAAATTGATGGCTAATATTACTTTCTTAATTTTAAGTATGCATTCTTTATCTGTTAAGCCTTATTTAAAAGCTGGTTGTAAACACATGGGTACACTTTCTCAAAAATAATACCAAAGTTTATTTTTGTATAGGAAGGTAAACATAGCTTAGCAAAACCACAGACATTCTACAAATTACTTAAACTGTTAGCTTTTCATGCTCTAGTAGGCCTTCCTGAAGAGTTTTGGAATGTGCATATTCTAACCAATATTGTATGCAGGAAAGGAGGCATCACAACTGTTCATCAGAAATAAGTGAACAAATGTTTTGTGGCACAAAACTTCACAATTGCGAGAAACACAGTGGACACATGATTTTAGCATACTTAAGTACTTTCTCGTCTGATACTCCTCATAATATGCAAACCTGGGAAAATTATCAGTAAATTGCTAGCTGTTGATTGAGAACAGTAAAAGAGGCTGAACAGAGTGTGTGATTAGGTGTCTAACAACCAATCAGCAACCTCTTCACATTTCTTTTAGAAGGTTGTTCTGAAACAATCGTGCCTCCGATGCAGCTCTCGGAGAACCATTCAGTTTTGTTGCAAAGCTCCATGTTTCATTTCTGGCTGATCTGTTTATTGTCATTTTTTAATGACTCAATGAAAAAGAAGAAAGTCAATCTGAATGCCCTATTACATTTGTTGGTTAAAATCTTATTTCTTTATGGCAGTGTCCCCTAAATCCAACGTCAAATGGGCAACTCTAGCTTCACTTTCTATAGAAACCATTGTCTTGAATGCATCCTGCTTCCTATAAATTTTTCTGATCTTTACTTCAATAATAAAGACCATGTTGATGTGCACAAGGCTTTCACAACATGATAGGTGTATAGTGTTGTTGAGATGTTCATCACAAAGCATGAATGAAATTCAAATTTGTACACATTTATAAATGATCATTTCTTATTTCAAGCAAGGAAATTCCAATTTCATGACAAACTTTTGTCTGATTTTTGTTTACTTATTTTTGTTTACTATGTTAGACCTTTCCATCCTTGGTTCCTACATTGGTCCCTTTCCATCTTTTATGGCTCACTTCTTTTCCCTTTTTTTCTCTCTTCCCTGCTTTTTTATCCTTTTTCCCCCTTCTTCTCTCGTTCTTTGTCATTTCTAGTGATAAAGTTTGCATAGAAATGTAGACAGACTCCAAAACCCCCAGATGAAAAGACGACCTAGCTTGCCCAATAATAAGGCCATTGTCGTTGATGCATATTTTGACGCAATCTTGATTTCTGAAAGATGTTGCTCTATAGCCGAATCACGCTTAACTTGGGCATTGCGCGTTGAGGTGCCTGAATTGATATTCACATACACTCAATTCTTGTTTTGCAGAAAAGCTGAATACGCCGATTGCAACATTGGCCACTCAAAATGGCTACACTATTGCAGCCTTCACTCAGAAGACTGCCGAAGAGATTCTGAAAATTGCATCCCCAACCCTGAGCTTGCAGAGTGTGAAAAGTGTCATTTCCCTGTCTACAGCGGTAGAGAAGCTACTGAATTCGAAGTCCATAGCGGATCTTGTTGCCTACTACGATGGCTTCCAAATGGTGCCAGGAATCTCTGAATACAAAGTATCCCCCCTAATGTTCATTCATATGACCACTACATTTGACTCGCCCGCAAAAACAAATCAGGTTGTCAAGTCCTTGGCAATGCTTTGCGGGAATGCCTCTATCTCATCCTTCCTAAAGACGAACGATTCCGCACTGATGAGTCGCGGGTACCTCACCGATGTCTATCCAAAACTGCTTGGGAATTTGCCGATGATTCTAAGTAAAACCAGGGAGAACTTTTTCCTGTCCATCAGCAAACTGCCGGAGAAATATTACAGAATGATTGTGAAGGAGCCAGGGATTATTGACGAAATATTGACCGCAAGAAGGAGCATGGGATTTGCAGTCGTCCGTGACTCACTTAGCAAAGTACAGGCGGCCTATAGGAGTCTGGAAGCAGCCATGCAAAAATCAGCCCAGGGTCTGGGCAAAACCGTCTCCATGTCAATGGCGTACGAGACCATGAGCCTGGCCAACGTGGCAGTTAGATGTAACGTCAGTAATTTGGAAGGCAAGTCATTCCTCCAGGTTTCTCTCAAGTGCTTCGGGCTGCCAGATGATTTTCCGTTGCTGAATATTATTTCGACGCACGGGTACCCCGTGAAGGTGTTTACCACCAAGCTGGTTGACGTAGCAGCACAGCTGAACATGCCATTTGAGAGCATGATCAAGTTGACATCCACTGCGATCATGGCACGGTATCTTGCGGCTAAACGACAAACGCCCTTGCATGAATCCATGTTCTTCGTTGCCAGGCGACAAGGACGGAGTATAATGGACATGGATGGTAAGTCGCTGTTGGATATATCAGTTCTGCTTCTCCAGATGAACGTTACAATGATGAGAGACGTTTTCAGCATTTCACAGGACATGCTCAATGCTTTGAACCGGACGAAACTCTCGCAGCTTCCAAATGTCACAGCTGAACTAAGCCATATTCTGTACCCTACGCGATACTTCTATTTCCTGTCCATGAACTCTGTAATTGAGCTTCTTAACACGAGTGCCAGCGACGCTGCACGGATCAATGCAAGTAATGCCGTTGAAGTGCCCATCAATGACCTTGCAAACGAGGAAATCGCCAAGATTCTTGGAAAAACAAAGCCGGAAGTGGAGCGCATGCCGCTAATAACATTCATCAGTTTGATAACCAACCAGAAGCCATCGGACATTGCGCAGGAGCTGAAGCTCAGTTCACGGGGTCAAGCGTTACTGTCCAATATGGCCATGAAGACTGCAGAAGAGATGACCAAAGCTTTTATTGGGGTCAATATGGTGCTGAACCGACCCAGAGTGGTTGCAATGAGCAAAAACGAGTTTTTCGAACTTTTGACCTTGCGCGTCAAACAATTGGCACGTGGATCGAGTCTGGATGCAACCTTGCCCGAGATCGCCCCGGCAATCAAACACGTTATTGGGCTGGCTGCGAAACGGATGCGTGTAAATGACACAGTTCTAAACTACGTTTCTTTGCATGAAGTAAAGTTTGCGAATGGCCTAACCGATGAGGAGCTACTGAATCGCACAGTCTTCGGAGTTCTTCAAGATCTGGCCAAAATGAGCAAGGAGGAGTTTCCAAGTAAGTTTTATTAAAAAAAATAGCTATCGTTTGTTCAATTTTGTGCCCCCATACCCCCACCCCACGTACACACACACACCCGACACCCACAAATCAAACTATTTACCAATTTGACGAATGTAGGCTCACGAATGTCCTTTCGTCTCAACCGTGTAAACTTTGGCGTGCTTTATTCTCCTTCAGCTTTATTGTATCACACAAAACATCAAAACCCAGCAGGCGGTTTGCAAATGGTTTTGTTTGAATCTCTAATGTCAGAAATCTCAATTTTGAATCTTCCCACTGCCTCTTGAAAGTAGGCCTGCTTTTTGATTTTGAGAATTTCATGATTTTTCGATTTGATACGATATCAAACGAGCACGATAGTCTGTCTTCGATTATTATCTTTGGGTTTCTCTTTCTTAAAATCAGTCTGCAGGAGGTTTTATTGTATGTTTTTTGTTAAGATGAGCTTTCCCTCCTATCACGCCCTATGCCAAAACTTGTATGGGGATGTTCATTTCTCTAGATACCATTACCCACACAATTAGACATCCAATTCGGCATATTCTCATATCCCCGATATTTTTTACGTCCATTTTTAAAATTTTTTTTAATAAGCAACTGATACCAAAGCCTCGCAATGGCACCACAGTGCTGTAACATTTTGTGTACTTGTGTACCTTTTAGGTCCCGACTTCAAAGTTCAAATTCGCAGCTTGAGTGCCAGAAAGGGCATACCGCTATCTTCTTTAAAGAATTCAACTTTCCTCGATATGATAAAACGCCTTACCAAATCAGCGTGGCAGATCCCATTATATCTGAAGTCAATCAAAGGTCGTCCCGGCGTAAAGAAATACCTGAAGAGACCCAGCGAAAATATGCGAGAGGTTTTTCAAGGGCCTATCAGAGGGTACGATTCCTACAATTTCACGATAAGCAGACTGCTTGATGTGTTCGTGGGGTTTGATGACGAGGCACACACCACCCACAGTGCAGATATTCTTCTAAGGTTTTTGCAAATGCATCTTGGCTTTAAAGAAAAAGTTCCTCTCGGTATAAAGATTTCTGATATCAAGGGTAAGTCATTTCTCGAGGCCGGTCTCCCCTATCTTCTCAATGCTGTAGAGAAGTTGAAAACTGAGGCGTATGTCAAGAAGTATTTTAAGAATGCGCAGAACATGCCTGAGAAGTTGTACGACCTTTTGAAGTCAGATGTGCGATCCGATGTGGGGGAACTCTTGTATAACAGTGCGAAACATATGGTCCTTTTCAACCCATTACGTAGCACTGGGCCGCTATTCGAAATTCAACACGTCGTTGCCAAAATGCAGAAGGCCTTCACAAAGAAAAAGCTGAAGGATTTGATCCGAGCTTGTGACATAAAGAATCCATTACTGCTAACGATGACCATCAAAAATGTGTTTCAAGTGTGCTTCAACGATTCTTCTGTTGATACCATCAAAGCAGCGTTTAATAGCTCCACGCTTCTCGAACCGTTTCTGG
This sequence comes from Nemopilema nomurai, assembly GCA_003864495.1. NCBI lineage: Eukaryota > Metazoa > Cnidaria > Scyphozoa > Rhizostomeae > Rhizostomatidae > Nemopilema > Nemopilema nomurai. Next base: position 462,162 of record ML133478.1, read on the forward strand.
ATATTCCTTTAGCAGAAATCAAGGATATTACTGGCCTCGGCTTCGACTCGCTGAACAAGAATCTACGCGACTTTATGAACGCTAAAACCGATGATAATTTTGGCATTCTGTTTACTCCGCTGAAAGACTTCTTCAAAAGTGCTGGTATCTCCGAGGCAAGAGGAAGAAACATGAAGCTTCTAGATTTGTTTATGAATCCGAAGTTTTCTAGCTTCAACAGCATGGAATACCTTAAGAGGAAACTTGTGCATGGAAATAATCTGGAATTCCTCAAGAACCGCTCCTTAGAAGATTTGGGTGTTATAGTTGAAGCTAACGATAAAGATTTTTCACGCACAAATGCATACGGCCTCATGAGGAAATCGATCAACCTGCTTCAGAGTGGTGAGGTTTTGATCAAGAATCTTATATCCTTTTTAGCTTGTTCTCCTAGAAGATAACAAGCCATCGTCTATGAAAGCTTGTAGAGTTTACATATAGAGATAGCATGTATAGGACTACATGGAGATAGCATTTAGACTTGGCATTGTAGAGATATTTATAGGTATCGTCTATCGTCTCATATAATAGAGATTTGCTAATCTATAGCTTTAGGCCACTTTTGAAACAACTGTAAAGCATCCCCTTGCAGCTCAATCGCTGAGATGAGGTAGCTGTCTAGAGGAAGATTTTTCAGAATTTCCAGACTTTCTATTAGGAGTCTTCTTCTTCTTTTTTCTATAGATCCTACTCGTTGCGAGAAACTGAAGAAGATAGCAAGTCTTTGCGATAAAAGAGCCCACTGTGTTGCTACGACGAGCTCATACACTTGCCGCTGCGATGCCGGACTTGATGGGGATGGTTTCAAAACATGCCAGGGTCAGTTGCTTCCTTCAATTGTCGATCTCCTGTTCCCTTAGCTTTAGACACTGTCCCCATTCTGCGGTGCACAAGCCCAGAACTGGAAGCCCCAGTGTAAGTGCCGTATTTACTCTAATATTCCCTCTGCGGGATTAGCGTTTCAACCTAACAAAAAGGCGGGATTACTGGGGAGACGGGATTATTCTTTCAATCTATGAAATACAAGCGGGATTACTAGAGAGGCGGGAGTAAAAGAGAAGCGGGAATATTAGAGTAGATACGGTAGTTGCCTACCGAAAACCTACAAAATGGAGAACCTCCCTGTTCCTGGACTATGGTGCTGGTGCATTCTTTCTTTCTTTCTTGCAATATTCTGTCGAATACTGTCAATTTTCGTGCCCTTCTCCATTTGATCGTTTTACCCTGGTGCCCTATATTGCATGGCGCCCTATAAACACCTGTTAAGGTGCGAGCGGACTGAGAAGATACGAAGATGCACCCTGATAAATTCTTTTAACCTTCTGCGAATTTCTTTTGGAGAGCCTTATTGCTATATTTTTTCAGTATCAAACCTCTCCCCTTTTCTTGTCATCTTATAAACACTTTCAATTTTTCAGGTGTCTTTCGTATCACTAGACCCTATTGCGGTATTATTAGATATAGTCCAAAGCCCCTGTTGTTGTACAACCTGAATCGAATGCTCTTGTTTGTAGATAAGTGTGAGAATGTGAGATGCCCTGCTGGTAGCACGTGCATCACGATGCCAGGGCGTGGGAGTTCATGCAAATGCAACAGGCGATGGGAAAAGATGATGAACGGAAGGTGTGTGATGGTGAGAGGCCATACGATCAAGGTCCGTAGTCTCATTTCCATCTGTGCTGCTTTTGAGATTCAGGCTTTGTCGTCGACATCTTTATTATCACATTCTTCGCCATTTTCGCTATCAAAGTAAGAAAAATCATCATGTGTTTGTCAAGCTTAAGTTATCATCATCGACGTTTGTCATTATTATTATCATTATTAATGGCTCATTTAGCCGCATCCTCGATATTTCCACTGCACAGAAATTACCTGAAAATTTTCACCCAACCTGGGCGTTCGCTTAGTGATGTCTTCCCATTTACAATCTGGATATGGAAAATTCTCTAGCGCACAGAGTAGCTCAGTGTATTCCTTCAAAGAGTTATTTAACCTTAAAGGCATTGAGTCATGATATATGGAAAGCGTATACCCAAATTGCAACGATTGCTGAGTCATTATGATAGCTCCGTTAATCTGATTGGCTGTCAAGCAAACTGCACACATGATGTTTTAACCTCGCAGTTGATGTCTGATCACATGAAAGCCGATTTATCACATGAAAACAGACAACAGCCCCAGAAAAACCCCTATTTACCATGACTCAATGCCTTTAATGCTGCCTTTTCTCGAAACTGCCTAAACGTCACTATGCGTCTGTTGCCACGGCAGGTATCAAAACTCAAGCTGAAACAAGTTTACAAGACGGAATACGAGGATAAGACCTCGAAGGCTTTCAAGTCCAAAGCAGCCGAGATCGAAGATGTTTTGTTCAATTCTGTCTGCAAAAAGGTCGGCTGCACAGCGGTCATTGTTACCTCGATTGCAAAGGGCAGCCTCGTTGTCGACTTTCTGCTTGTCTTCTCGTCGACCAATGTCACCGCCAATCAGGTACAGGCTGCTACGGCCGCTGCGATCAAAGGCGAAGAACTGAACGTTCTGGGTGCTGATAAGATGACGCAACCGCAAGCCAGCCGTAAGCCTCGTTTGTGCCTTGTTCATAAATGATATTGGGGAAATCCCTTCTGGACTTCAATTGCACTGTTTTCCACATGAACGCCTTAATATAGCTCATCATTTTCTCTGAATGGATACGGCCTCCAGCAACCCCGTTTCCCATTTTCGTTGCTTTTCCTCTGAGGCTAAATTGTTTGAACCAGTTTGACCTGGTATCAGCTATTCCCTTTCCACATATTTTGTTGCCATTAGGCCCAAATGCCCTCATTTTAGACTCATAGCATCATACAACTCAATTTTATAACAATGGCTATTGAGCAATGACCAATATTGATAGTTATGCTGTTCTACATTTTATTGTATAGCGCTTCAATCCCAACCAATGTCCTTGGACGCATAATCACTAGCTTTGGCGCTCTGTAGATGATTACTTTTTAAATTTCAATTTTGCATCCTAAATTCCCAGGAGCTCAATCAGTAGGCTTTCTTGTTAATAGTTATGTCACCTTATGCATTGGGAGAAGTTTCAAATGATGATTCGAGCACGTGTTCTCCTTTTTTCAATAGAAACAGACATCTGTCAGTCAGGGGCTGTTGTGTGTGAGGAACACGAGGATTGTCTCCCCACTGGAAATGGAGGGTACACGTGCACCTGTGCCAAGGGATACGAGCGTAAAGACAGTGTGTGTAAGAAGGCTGGTGAGTTGCCTCTCATGCATTATTGATTTCCCATGGGGCTCAGAGCTCTCCCTGAAGACCCTTTCAAACAGACCCCGCTGTGCACCATTTCAATGGTGGGCTGGCTGGCGGGCTCCCTGCAACTCCTTATGCTAATTAAATGCTTCGAAGTGTTTTCCTTGTGATAAAAAGGTGATTTTTGATACACATGCTTATGTTGGTAAAAGATCGACTGATGATAGATGAATGTTCACTTGACCACACGTTTACTTTCCTGGCCAACACTTCAAGTCACCCCTATGTGACTGCAGATCCCCCTGTATGACTCCCCAAATAAATAGGTATGCTGAATTAAGTTGGAGACATTATGTCCTAAAAACGACTGTCTTTTTTAGCAAAGACTGTTCCGTAGACTCTCAATAGTAAACTGCAACCTGCTTGGTTACTCACTGCTTTTGTTTTTGTTGAAGGTGGGCTGAGTTTTGTGATAATCATCATCATAATTATCGCTGCGTTTGTCATTATTGTCACGATAATCGCTTGCGTGATTTGGAGATGGAAACGGAAGCGTGCAGAACACAGCGCCAAGTACTCGATGGCGTACAACACCAATGAAAACGAGACCGTGCAGCTAACTGGTGGAGATTATGCTTTCAGCTACGGAGGAGAAACGGAACAAAAGCATGAAGAAACTGCGTAGGCACATCGCCTCCTCTGATCAATTCTTATTGCGTCAAAAGGCCTAAGCTTTCAAGCTGAAGGAAAATAATTGTTTTCGAAACGCATCGGGGCTAATTGCAGCTTGATAAACGGGACCAGGTCAATACATTTATGAAGTTGCTGCTACTAGCTGCAATCGGTGGGAACGAGGCTTAAGCATTATTAAATTTGTTAGTGATTTGGTGTTTTTCTGCACATACGGGATATTCATATTGGCTACCTCACTATGATCGCTGTGAGCATAAAAAGAGGAATCCAACACTTGAGTTTTGCAAAACCCTTTCTACACTTACACAGACAGATTGATGCAAAGGTGAAATATAGTTGTAACAAGCATATTTAGAAGTGCAAATTGCTACTTAGTTTAATCAGAGATTCTACCTGTACTCATATCAGCCTTTTGGTCATACGACTTCTTTACGTCCGTAAATTGTACGATGTGGGTCGCATTTGCCAATTCTTGCCCCATAGTGGCCAGAAATCAGTTTCCCTTCAAAACTACAATAGGCAGACTGGTTCGCCTTTAGCAACTTCTCTTTTAAGGCTTTGGTTGAAAATTTGGTATGTTTCTGTAATAGGATTATATGCATTCATATTTACATATTAACCCCTAAATGATGGAGAAGCCTAGAGACATGTACTATGAATAAACAGTGAAGTAATTATGCACGGAATTCGATCGTTTGAAAGTTGCACAGAGTGTATTCAAAAGACAAAACATGGAACCAGCAAGGAAAGAATGACGTTGGAATTTTTAATTCTTTCCCTGCTACCCCAGAGTGCCAAATCCTGGTACCCTACATCGTTCCCCGCGAGGGCTGTCAACTATAGAGATGTCACGTGAGATAAGCCTTCCCTACCAGAGCAACTTTCCTAACCCTTCGACCTGCTCCTTTTGTACGTCGATTTAGGTCATTATTTCATACAGTTCTTTAGTTGAGCGCAAAAAGATCATTCAATCCATCTTTTATTATAGTCAGTCAATTTTTTATGTGTGACGAATGAACGCTGACATATTGTTAATTTGTAGTTTTGCTACGTTGATTTGCTTCAAAATTTCAATCTTGTAAAAAAATTGTGAATTTTCTCTATTTATACCCCCTTTGCAAATGCATATTCATTCGTCAAGTTGTAGTTTTTTTAATATTTGATAAAAACCCTTCCTTCGTCTTTGTTAATGTATTATTTATCGGTTTTTACTTTTGAATGACACCTTGAACGTGCTTAAAACCCAATATTTAAAGAGAGTGAGGCAATTTTTGTGACATCTGATCGATGAGTTCTAGGGCATTTTTATTGGTGATGCCATAGTCGAAATCGCATTTCTGTAATAGCTTTCAAAGTTGATGTGATATAGCTGGGAGTCAGTCTGTTTTCTTTGTTTTGCACTATGTTCTATACTTATTGCTTCATTGTTTTTCATTGATTTTGCGTGAATTTGTTTTTTAGTGAGGCTGAAAATTACAACGATTTCAACGTAATGTAGGCTCGTTTGCTTGTTGATTTGACGCTGGCTTACTCTTTTTGTCTATATGAATAAAATCATTTCTTTGTACTTGTCGAACCAGTTTGGCTACACTGTTTATTAGCAAGCACCGGTGGCTCCGATCGAATTTGGGACAATTTTGGAAATGCGAATTAGTAAATTATTTGAATTAGTGAAGATGATTAAGTGCAATTTTGCCAGTTAACGTTTGTTTATAAAAGTATGTAAAATAGCGTTGTGAAAAAAACGTGTAGCAGACAGGGAGTTTTATTGACAAATGTGCAGAAGTCTGCCCCCAATACCAAATGGCCTCCACAAGCCCGACAAGGTAGGGCTTTGTGCCAAAATTGCAGAGTGTAAGAGGAACAGTAGAAAGACCCATCATTGATTTCAAATATTTGAAAATTTTGACAGAGAGCCAATGAATACAATTAAATTGATAGTTATAAACAGAAAGGACGGTAAATGAATTCTCAGTGCCCATTGACAATGATCCGTAAAATTTTCCCATGACTCACAGATGTATTAGCTGGCACTTGAATGGTTGAGCACATTTAACTATTTTTTGCCATTACTCGTTTTAAGACTTGAGAAGATAACAGTTTTGGTACAAGACTCGATTTGACAGAACGTTACCGTTCTGACGTCAGGGGACTGGGCTTTACCCAAAATCCTTTGTACAAGATCTAACGCTTTTGTCGTTCTTCTTCCCGTCCTTTAGGCCTAGCCCATTAGTTGACCAACAGAACACGACTTGTAAAGATGTCTGACGAAGGAAGAAAGTTGTATATTGGTGGGCTGTCTTGGAGCTATACTGACGAAGATCTGAGAGGCCTTTGCGAAAAATATGGCCAGGTAGAAGATGGTAAGAATTAAAGACCGGTCATCTTTTAAATTCACCGCTGTCAGACCCAGGCGTCCACGTTGCTTGATTTTTGATCATTTTAGCAACCTCTGCCTTCTTCTTTTTCCTTAATAATAAGCCTTAAGATTCGATTGCTAGTTATTACTTTTTTATGTTCATTCGAGTGGCCACTGCGTATGTGAGACATTTTTGTAGTTTACCAATCAGCATTCTATACACAACATGTGTTCAGAATCGCGCCATCTCAAGAAACCGCTATTTTGGTAATGGGGTTGGGGTGTATGTTTCTATGTTAGTGATGCGTATGACAATTTCCCAAATGCCATTTCTCAGGAGAGATTTTGAGGTCTGCTATGTCTGTCTCCTCTGTTGTTCTTGTCAATGGTGTATTTTCATGATACTACTTTTCGCTTAGAACAAAACATTCATGATAATCAAAAAATCAATCCAGCGATGTCCCATCTCACAGTAGTATGCTCCTAAGAGCTCTGGTTTGCAGGACTTGATGGTCCAACTTAAAATTTGCCAACATTGTCTGTTTTACCCCAGTCGTCTTTCAGAAATTCATATAACAGCTGATGAAGAGGGGCAAAGCTTGTCCTATTCTTATGTAACTCTGCCCTGATGCACGGAAAGAAGCAATATAAGTTATTTTCTCTTAAAACCCACAATGAGATCAAAAAGGCTCTTATGCCTAGCAATTGAAGATAGATTAATGACACAAACTTCATGCTCACTATCTCACTTTCTTCTCTAGTTTTTATCGTTACTGAGCGGCTGGATAATGGAAATAGGAGGTCAAAGGGATTTGGTTTTATCACCTTTTCATGTCCAGAAGAGGCAAATGAATGTCAACATGCTCTTGATAAACGAGTAAGATTCAATTTTTATCATTATTGACATATGAATAATTATGTTTTTTAAAGCAAATTCCTATGTTTCTATAATGCCTGTTGTGTTCTGAGTTCATAATCATCTGTTGACCATGAGTCTTGTTCTTTTGTAGGTTAAGAAAGTATATTAATGTGTGTCTGTTCTTTGGATTACTTTGGCCATTCTATTTACCAAGGAATTTTTACTCATACTGATCCCCATCATCTGTTGATTACAGGAATTGGATGGAAGAAATTTGTCTGTTCAGATAGCAGGACCAAAGAAAGATGGAGATGGTAGAAGGGGAGGAAGAGGTGGTTTTGCTGGAAGGGGATTTGGGGGTAGAGGAAGAGGAATGGGAAGCCCACGAGGTATCGGAGGCCCAAGAGGGGGTGGCAGTTTTAGAGGAATGGGAGGTCCAAGAGGCAGTGTTGGTGGTCCAAGAGGTATGGGTGGCCCCCCACGTGGCAATGTCAGTGGTCCTAGAGGTATGGGTGGTCCTCCAAGAGGAAATGGTGGTCCAAGAGGAGGAGGTGGCCCTCCAAGGGGTGGTGGTGGTCCGCCAAGAGGTGCTGGTGGTCCACGGGGTGGCGGCCCTAGAAGTGGCAGAGGAGGATATAGTAGTGGTGGTTATGGTGGTGATGGAGGGTATAGCAGTGGAGGTGGCAGGGGAGGTTATGGCGATGAAAATGGGGGCTATGGTGGTGGAGATGGAGGGTATGGTGGAGAAAGAGATTATGGAAGGAGAGGTGGCGGAGGAGGCAGTCGAGGTGGCAGAAGCAGTTATGGAGGAGATGAAGGATACGGTGGTGGAAGCGGAGGATACAGAGAGAGTGGTTATGGTGGGGATGGTGGTAATGATGATGGTTATGGAAGTAGAAATGATTATGGAAGCAGCGAAAGATATGGTGGTGGCTATAACAGCAGTGGTGGTGATAACAGTAGAGGCTACAGAGGGGGAAACAGTGGAGGCTACTCAGGAGGAAATGGTGGGAGCTATGGAAATGATAACTACGGAAGTGGTCAAGGGTATGACTCAAGTGGTGGCAATTATGGTGGAGGCTCATATGGTGGATACTAAATTCAGATGCCAGGGGCGAAAGTGAGTAGAATAAATCAGATAAGTAGGTAGCTTTTGATTCTGAAAAGTTTTGTAAAAGCTTTTTCTTTCTTTAGTTTCTGAGGAAGCAGTTAGTATTTACATATATGCATAAGTTTCCAGGCCTAAGAACGCTTAGGTAAATTTCATAATTATAACTGATACTTTGTTTTTCTCTCTTTCTGAATTGTCTTTTTATTGTTATTGTAGTGTTGCACACAGGTAAACATAGTTTGTTACGGAATTACCAAACATGATGAGCCTTTGTTATCTGTAAGAAGGAAACACAATTGGCAAAGTATTCTGAATCAAACATTTCCATGGTTTTAATTGTCACTAAAAGGCAATATCATCAATTATTGGGGTTTTGGCTGCATTAGGTTTATGGAATTTTATTTTCCCAAATCAGCTTAAATTTTTATTTCTATAGCTGTTTAGGGAAGAGTTGCTGGCCAAAAGTTTGTAAATAATTAAGGTGCTTGAACTTTGAATGACAGCAGAAAAATTATTTTGTTTGTTCTGGTTTCAACCTTTTGTTACATGTCATCTGATGGCGCTTAGTTATCATGCAGCTAGAACTTTTGTCATGTTCTGTCAGTGCAAACTGTCGTTAACATCACTCACCCATACAGGTGCTCAAAGCTACACAACTTTGGTACTATTGAGGCTATGAATACTGAATTGATCTGTATATTGTGAATTCAATGAATATTGAAACCGTATCAAAGTCTTGATTCCATTCAATATTATATCCATATGGATATTGCGACCACTCAATATTGAACCTACAGAAATCTTGCAGTCATTGACTGATAAGAAATTAAAGAGCTTTTTTGTTGTCCCTGCACTCATTTATTGTTTTGCTTCCACTTATTCTCAAGGCATACATGGTTCGGCAAGTGAGAAGTTGATGTAACGGCTTGTTCCACATCAAGATTGTGCGGCAAAAAGACTGTCAAGATATTCAGCAAGATTTCTTATTTACAATGAAAAACTGTACATACATGCCAGTATAAACATTTGTTGCATAGATTACTTGGTACTGAAAGCACTAAGCAAATGAGTTTGGCTTTCTAGTATTCAACAGTGTGCAACCTACTGGCATTAGCTGTAGGATGTCAATTTAGGTTTTTTGTCAGTCGTTTTCTATTTATAGAGGTGAAACGAAAGTTTTCTTCAATCTTTGCTTTATTGTGCCTCTTCAATTGCAATGAAAACCAAATGCTATAGTCGTTTTAACATCCCAAGAAGCCTTGAATATAAATAATGTTTAAAATGTTTCAAGCCTACCCATTTTGGATGAAAAAGTATTTGCAAAAGAATCTTCTTGTCACAATTTGGAACAAGTTCCACAAAGGTGAAACATTTGTAATAATGTAACTGATATTTTCTTAGCCTATCAGTAAGATGAATTTCATGATATCAGCGGTGGACATTACTTATGAAAATAGGGCTTGGTTTGGCTTTCAAAAAATATCTGGTGGTTCATTTGTACATGATCTACATGATGATATGGATTGAATCTTCTGGTGTATAAAAGAAATTTGAATTGAGAACAGAATAGTGTTGTAAGAAATATGCAGAGTTTCACTGGTTTTGACAAGGAAAGGAAAGGAAAGGTCCTCTTGTTTCTACTATGAGACCACAACTGCATTCTTGAAATCAGCAAAATGCATAGGAGTGGTAGAAAGGCTGTTCTTCATTGGTGCCGTCTTTGACAGTGGTGTGACACTGAACTGAAGTTCTTGTTCGGAGGTAGGGTTGTATCTTGCAATATTCCTTCAGTTTTAAGGGTTTAGATCATGCTTCTCTAAGAGGATTTGCAACATGCCTGTCAGGAGTATTCAAGTGAAAATTGTTGAAAAATGGTCATTACTTACTCTGAGGTGTGCCCAAGAATTATGTTTATTTGTAAGGTCTCTTAGAAGGTGCTCAGTTGGGAAAGTCAACTGCAAAATTGTTCCACTTACTGAAAAATGGTTCCGAATGGTCTGAACTGGCTTTTTCCAAAGATAGCAACTTTTAGGAGCAATGAGGTGCTTGGGTGAAAGTGAAAAAATGACTTGAAGTACTATTACTTTTGAGAATGGTTACAGAATGGTATCAAATTTGGTTGTAAATAAAGCCTCAGCTCTTAACCATGCTTTTTCAGGATATGTTTTATTATGCTCACTATATGGATTCTTTGTAATGTATATTACAGTGTTTTATTAAAAATTGTTTGTTTATTTAGTTGTAGATAAGTTTGCCTGCATAATCGTGGTTGAAAATTCTTGACTGGTGCTCTTTTTAGAAAGGTAAAGGCATGCTTATCCTCTCAACTCTTTTGACTTTACAGCTTTATTGAGTTGTTCAATGCCTCCTTGTACATCCAGTTTTATTTCACAGCAACATCTCAAGAGCAGAGCTGCATCTTTTGGAGCAACCCTTCATATCTTGTTCATTTCTACACCCAAATTGATACCTCAGAAAGAAAGATTCTGTTTAACTATTTTTTTGTGAATTCTAAATAGTTTTAAGCACATGCTATTAGTGTGATGAATATCGATTGTTTTTTATAAACTTTCAAGAAGTTTCATATACTTTCAAGAAGTTTTATACACTACTCTAAACCCACCCATCAAGAGTTTCATAGATCAGGACAAAAGGACTTTGCCCCTGCTACATCAGGAGGCATCTTTATGAGTATCATCTCCTGTACTTCGTACATTTCAGGAACCTTTCTTTGGTTGTTTGATGTTCAGATCCACTTGTCACAGGAAGTGGAATTGTGGAAACAAAAAACAAGAGATTCTCAGTGGACAGAAATTGATCCAAGGTAAGGCTTCTTTTGATAAGTGTCAAAGAATCACTGGCAAGATGGCCTATTAAGTTGAAATGCCTTTGCCTATATTGTTCAAGACCAACAAAGCTATTGACTTTCATGAACATCTAATTTAGTAAATTAACTGTTTTCTAATATCTTTTTGTAGAATTATTGAAATTCAACAGAGAACAAAACTTCGGCTTCAAGTATCAAAATTGAAGCTACCAGTTGTGTCATATTGAATTGCTGGATACTCCTTCTATAAAAAGTTCTCATTGATTTCCTAGTCATTGCAGACTTTCTTATAGCACATGTTTCTTTTATTCAGTTCCTGCATAAGTGACCTTTGTTTTTGCAGGTCAAATGATGTAAAATGAAGACAACACATGAACATGTGATGTTTATTAGCTTCAAGTACTAGACTTGGTAATTTTGATAGTTTTGAGAGTAATTAATTCCAGTCATTCTTTCTAAAAGAAGTTTTCTATTAGATTTACACATTTTAGCACTTCTATGACAGTTTAGAAGCAAGGCATGAGTTTACAGCTACAACAAGGAGACAATTTAAGAGCAAAAGTAACTTTTTCATTTCTTGGATAACAGGTAGACATTCCAATACAAAAGTATAAAAGAAGTCAACCTGCAGACATTCATGGCACGTCATTTTTTCCCACTGTCGTATTTAAAGATTTCATGCAATTCACTAAGCTATATTTTCCTCCCAATAGAATGGAAGAACAAACAATGCAAAGACTGCTACAACTAAAACTATACGCAGAAAAGACGCGGATTCGACGAAGCATCGTTTGCTGGTGTAATAAACGTTGTAAAGAATCATGAAGAGGAATGAAAAATGAACATTAGTTTAAAAAAAGAAGAAATCAGTAATGTTAAGATGGGTATTGAAAATGAAAATGTGTACAAAAATAGAAAGCGTTCTCTTCTCCTATCTCTTTATATTATGAACATTGATTAAAGCTACGTTACGCCAGGAATTATCGAGAAAAAGTTAAACAAGCATCTCAAGAAATTTGAAAACAAGAATTACGTCCGAACAAGTGCACATTTAAACATACTCCTCATTTTAAAACATACTAAAGCCTAATCTCACAGCAAAAGTGTCTGCGATTTCTGATCTCCATTCAACTTCACTATTGTCGTTAAATGACAAGACACACAAGACAAGTCGTTTTTATGACTTGCAACTCGAACTTCATAGCTTCTTGGGTCAAATGCTGTTTTAATCTACAATGCTGCCCTACTGGTCAGTGAAAGCTGAACTTCATTCTTCTGCTCTCCTCCTTTCCCCCGAACTTGTGCCAACATCCCTGATCGACTGCGATTCTATCGGTATAATCAATATCGACCAATAAACGAACACCATAATCAATATCATAGTCTCAAGTCTAAAACCACGTGACTGCATACATGGGGTGCATTCCTAATTTATTCAATGCCAAGTCACTTTGAATTGTTATACGATCCCAATTATTGCCAAATAAATCATGTGATAAAAAGTGTAGTTTAGACCTTAAGATTTATCATTATATTTCAACTCTGTAAAGAAATTATGTTTTTAATTTTTCTCCTGGATCGGTATAAAGCGGCGTTTCCGTCTCGATCATTTACGGTACTTAGATTTTCCTTTCGTATTCTTCATACTCTTCTTTTTCGTGGCTTTGATTGCGTCTGAAATTATTATTTTCCTTACATGTGGTCTTTCCAAAACTCTCTGCAGTGAAAATTTTCATAAAGTCCAGCGTGCTTGGTGGTGAAAGGGAGGGCAAGGACTCTGTTACCCACAAGTCATTGCGCCAACGCATGCTGCTCTCGACCTCTTTACAATTCAACCGCGTTGAGGAGTGAGTGGAAGAAAATCTTGACATACAAAATACCATCATGAGCGACGAAAAGAGAAGAATCTACGTCGGCAGTCTTTCCTTTCGAACAAGTGAAGATTCACTGAGAGAACTATGTGAAAAGTATGGCAATGTCGAAGATGGTAAGTTTATATCGGCATGATTTGTGAACTAGACACTTCACGAGCTTTGACGTGCCTAATTGACGGCTTTTATTTGAATTTTCCAACGGCTTTCTCAAAATAAAACTTGAGTCAGTATACTCCCACTGCAATAAAAAGTAGCTTTATACGAATTTCACTTGAAAGGGGACAAAAAGAGCGCAAAAACAACCGTCGTAAGTTTTGAGGAGGCGAATTTCACGAGAATGAACGTTGATTCAGTTGGCGACAAGACAAAGGCGGCCGCCTTTCCACGCTTGGCTTTCAAAATGTCAAGCCATTCAGTGCCAAAGTGTTTTTGTACGGCATGTTATTTTGCTTCTTTAGCTACATCTACTTCAGTGGGATATCTGTTCGTTATTTTCCATAACCTGCGAGGCTATACAAGCCTCTTTTCAAATTCTATTTACAACCTCCGTGAAATAATTGGCTAGGCCTAATGTTTCCAACATCAATGGAAGCAGCCCGACTTCAAAGAGCTAAGAAGTTCTTTTGCCGTTTTGGTTTTCCCAGTCACTCGGAACAGCTTTGTCAAAGAACATGACTACACTGCAATTATACTTGGCAGGTTGCTGCCAACATTGTCTTTAAACTCCATTCGAGAGATTTTCCTTGAAAAATATCTCAATTTGTCTTCTATACAATAGTGATGGAAATTGTTTTCCAATCCTGCTCTGCTTTAAAGACCAGATAAGAAATAAGGGAAATTAATGTGAAAAACTGTCAACCCAGAAATATATTTCATTATATAAAAGGGTTGGTCTGGCAGTATCAACAAGCCCCTGGATTACTCTCACATAAATTTGGTCATTTTCTTTCTTTCAACCGAGAAGCCCTGAAGAATGTATTCCCCATCTTGGCACAGAGTTACTAACATCAAACACAAGTATTGTTACATGATTGATAGTTACTGATTTGAGAAGTCACAAACGATTTGCTTGTTATGTGTTGAAAGCAAATATATGTTTCATGTAGAAGTGAGTTAAATAGACTGTAATTATTTGGAAGGTGCACATAATTATAATTTCTTCATCTTAGTGAAAATCATCACAGACAGAGAAACTAACAGGTCCAGGGGGTTTGGTTTTGTGACTTTTGGAATGGAAGAAGAGGCCTCAGCCTGTGTTGAAGCAATTAATGGAACAGTAAGTGGTTTTATGCTTCAAAACAGCTGTTTCCATTTTTTTTACCCAGGGCTCTTAAATTTGCCGAAGAGATGACTTCAAATCAGAGTTACTTTCAAATGGATTTGCCAGCATCTTACCTTTTTCTTCAAGCTGTGAAATATGGGAAGCTGGACTTAAGAATTACTGAAGAATCAGTTGATGACTTTTTTATATTGGACAAAGTATTTATTGTTGAGTATTCGTGTGAATTGTTTTCAAGTTGTTGCTTATGGTGCCAAGACAAATTTTATTGACCACTAATTCTGTTGCCTGAAACATCAAACAAGTTTAAATTTTCTTACATAGACATGTTAAATTTATCCGAAGCTGTGACCAGGCATAAATATGAACAAACATGAATATATAACGTTAATAGAACAAAACCAGGCCTAATACAACGGCTAACATATTCGAGAGTAAAACAGCGTGGTAAGCGAGTTATCTAAGAGTCCATTGTCCAATAAGCTTCAACATAACGTAACACGTGACTACAGCAAGCATAAGATAATAATAATCATATATTCTAATACTCCCACTTGATGATTATAATCTATGAATATTAATGTCCAGATACGTAGCAAACATTAAGTAAATTGCGAAATTTTTGAAAAGATACTTTAGGCAGTCCTTTAGTCATAATGTCAGCTACCATTTTGTTGGTTGGACAATACGTCACTGAAATATCCTTTGACTCAATCTTTTCCCGGATGAAATGGTATGTAACATCAATGTGCTTCGTTCTGCTATGAAACTTTGGGTTCTTAGAGAGTTCAATTGCTCCTTGGTTATCTTCCAATATACTTGTTGGTGAACTGAGATTGTGTCCAAGATCAGATAGTAGGCGACGCAACCATATAGCTTCTTGAGTAGCAAGTGAAAGGGCAACATACTCAGCTTCTGTTGTAGACTTTGCTACAGTGGCTTGTTTCTTACTGCACCAGCTGACTGTAGAGTTTCCAATTTGGAAAACATATCCTGAAGTTGAATGGCGAGTGTCAGGATCTCCAGCCCAATCCGCATCAGAGAATCCAAATATCTCAAGGTCTTCTCCAACTGCAGAGAGCTTTAAACCAAAATTTATGGTTCCCTTCAAATATCGTAAAATGCGTTTTATTCCCATCCAGTGGTCTTTACTTGGTTTAGACATGAATCTGGATAAAATGCTGACTGCAATAGCAATATCTGGTCTTGTAGCAGTAGATAAGTATGTCAAGCATCCAATAGCCTGTTGGTATAAAGATGGATTAAAGGGCTCATCATCTTCAGAAATTCTTTCAAATCTTTTCCCAGGCTCTATTGGGGTTGATACAGGTTTACAATCCTCCATCTTGAATCTCTTTAGAACATCATCTGTGTATCTTGGCTGGCTGACAAACGTAGTCTGGTTTCTCATGTCTCTTGTGATAGACATCCCTAGAATGTAGTGAACTTCACCTTGATCAACAATTTCAAATCTTTGACATAATAACTCTTTCTCTGACTTTAGGAAATTGGTATCATTCGATATACACAGTATATCATCCACATAGATAGCTAGGATACAAAGGTTGACTTTTCCATCTGTGGTTTCAACTTGCTTGATGTAGATACAGTTATCTGCTGTGTTCTTCTTGTATCCAGAGGAGATCAGGAAGCTGTCAAGAGTATTGTTCCAACAGCGGGCAGACTGTTTCAGGCCATAAATACTACGTTTCAGCTTGCAAACATGATTTGGTTTGCTTTGATCAACGAAACCTTCAGGCTGAGACATATAAATGTCACAGTCAATTGTGCCATTTAAAAAGGCAGTCTTGACATCCATTTGATGCACTTCAAAGTTGTAAGCGTTGGCAAGAGTTAGCAATGTTCTTATTGCTGAATACTTTGCGACTGGTGCAAACACTTCTTCGTAGTCAATGCCATGGGTTTGTGAATAGCCTTGAGCTACAAGTCGGGCTTTAAATTTATCTAAACTTCCATCTTCATTTCTTTTCACTTTTAAAACCCATTTTGAACCTAGAACTTTCTGGTTTGCAGGTGGTGGAACCAGATTCCAGGTATCATTCTTGATCAATGAATTGTATTCTGAATTCATTGCATCTTTCCATTGAGTTGAATGTTCACTGTTCAATGCCTCTTCTATTGTTCTTGGCTCATTATTTCCCTCACAATTGGATCTGTCATAAGGCATTCATCAGTGCGAAATCTTGCAGGAACCTTTGTCTGTCTTTTAGGTTCCAGATTCCTAACTTGCTCCATAAAATGTTCCTCATACGTTGCTCCCACTGGTTGTGCATTTCTTGCAAGTTCCTCAGCTAGTTCATGCTGATCTTCAGTAGTAGGTTCAGTAGTATCATCTGCGACTTCATCATCATCTTCAACATTGTTGAATTCATGAAAAACAATTTCTTTGTCTTGTTTTGATTCATTGAAGTCATGGAATTTATCTTCAAAAAATAATACATTCCGGCTCCTCATAAAACGCTTAGAGTTCAAATCAATTAGTTTGTAGCCTTTCGTTCCTTCTGGGTATCCGACAAAAATTGCCTGTAGAGCCTTCTGATCAAGTTTACGCCGCTGACTTTCAGGAACATGCACAAAAGTTAAGCAGCCAAAGACTCTAAGATTTGAGACATCTGGTTTCTTTTTGAACCAACATTCGTAAGGTGTTGTCTTCTTCAAAGCTGCAGTTGGACTTCTGTTGTGGAGGTACACTGCTGTACTCACTGCTTCTGCCCAATATTGTTGTGGCAATTTAGCATGAGATAGCATTGAACGTGCAGCTTCAATAATAGTGCGGTTCAGTCTTTCTGCAACACCGTTTTGTTCTGGACAGTATGGATTTGTCAGCTCATGAATTATTCCTCTCTCCTTGCAAAATTCAGTAAAGGCCTTTGAAGTATATTCACCTCCATTGTCAGTCCTAAGTGCTTTCACTTTACATCCTGTCTGATTTGCAACTAAAGTCACAAATTCTTTGAACTTGGTTATAACTTCATCTTTTGATTTGATGAAATATGCAAATGCATATCTGGAGCAGTCATCAACGAATGTTAAAATGTATCTGCTTCCCCCAAGTGATTCAACATTCATTGGTCCACAGACATCACTGTGAATTGTTTCCAATAGTTCTGTTGCTCTATGTGCACTCTTCTTTGGAAAAGGAATTCTTGACATTTTTCCTAATGCACATGCTTCACACTGACCATCAAACATTGTATCAGAATGTTCAAGTCCTTCCACAAGCTGTTTATTTATCAATTGATTCAAGTATACATGGTTCAAATGTCCATATCTGCAGTGCCATCTTCTCATTGTTCCTTTATTGGGCACATCTGTAAGACTCGCAAATTCTGGAGAATTCACACGATAGAGCTTTCTATCAATAATATAGCCTAAAGTGAGCTTCAGGCCATCTTTCAACACAGTACATTTATCCTTGTCAAATGTAACTGTGGCACCCATCTGTGCCATTGCAGGCACTGAAATCAAATTCTTAGCCAATTCTGGAACATATAGAGTGTTATGTAATACTAGCACTGCTGAATTATCTCCATCACAACAGGTAAGTTTTACTTTACCCTCGCCATATGCAAAAATAACTGTGTCATCGCCAAGATGTATTTCCATTGGTTTCTTATAACCAATAAAATCAAGTAAAATGCCTTTCTCATATGTCATGTGTTTGGATGCAGCACTATCAATATACCATCCATCAGATTGCTCACCTTTTGTAGAAGAAATAAGTCCCATCTCTTGAAAATCGATTGACTGGATCACTTTGGCATTATTTGCAGCCTCTTGTGGGTGCTTCTCTTCCACAATATGTGAATATGCTGTTTTTCTTTTATTCATGGGACAATTCTTGACAATATGTCCGAATTCCTGGCATTTGAAACATCTAGGCCCTTTCAAGTCCTCGTGACGGCCATGTTGATTTCGCTGTTGTTGTCGTGGCTCACGTGGTCCTCCTCTTCGCGAGTGAGAATCACCTCGAAATATAGCACCATTTCCACGAGAATATCTTTCACGGTTGGAAAGAAACAAAGCATCGTTCCCAGAATTATTTTGCTTCTCATTCTTATCCTTACGCTTCATAAATTCCTCAATAAGCGATCCTTTGATATTGTCCCAGTCGAGATCCTCAATATTTCTTGCGTTAAGACTTGAGATAAAATTTTCGTATGAATCTGGAAGGCTTCCGAGGACAACAGTGGCAAATTTTCTTGGTGAAATGTCCTCCTTTAATTCTCGTAATTGCTCAGCCAAGGACGTCATGTACGTAAGGTGTTCCATTAAATCTTCGCCTTCTTTCATACTTGCGGCATAAAATTTCCGATTTAGACGAACGACCTGCGCAACTGAAATAAATTCAAATTGCTGCTGTAAAGTGTTCCATGCAATGCTCGGGCTCGTTGTGGACATAATATGTACCTGCAGATTTTTAGAAACACTTAAAGCAATCAAGGAATATGCTTTGTCCGATCGAAGTCGGAAAGCATTCCTTACGGCAACAGACTCATCACTTCCCGGAGTTTCCTCTGTGCCCAGGGCAAAGCCCCATAATCCACGTTCCATCAACACAAGTTTCATGTTATATTTCCAGCTTTGATAGTTTGTACCGTTAAGAGGTTCAATTTTCGTAATTTCGGCCATCTTTCCTTGATTCTTGACACGACCACGTTCCTTCTCGACAAAATATTCCAAAGTTTACCCACGTCGAAGAGACAAACGATCGTCACATATCTACCGCCGATTTACACCGTTATTCCAGCAAATAACTAGGCCGAGAAGCGCTCCCTGGGCCCATAACCTGTTAAATTTATCCGAAGCTGTGACCAGGCATAAATATGAACAAACATGAATATATAACGTTAATAGAACAAAACCAGGCCTAATACAACGGCTAACATATTCGAGAGTAAAACAGCGTGGTAAGCGAGTTATCTAAGAGTCCATTGTCCAATAAGCTTCAACATAACGTAACACGTGACTACAGCAAGCATAAGATAATAATAATCATATATTCTAATAAGACAATGCTATATTGTTTGAATCTTTTAAACAGGAATGGGATGGAAGAAACCTGAAAGTTAGCATTGCCACAGGAAGAAGCGAGGGTGGTAGATCAAGAGGTGGACGTGGAGCTCCACGGGGTGCATACAGATCTGGTGGTTATGGGGACCGTGGAGGTGACAGTGGAAGTTATGGGAGCTATTCTAGTGGACGCAGACCCTATGGTGGTGGAAGTGGTGGAGGTTATTCCAGAGGTGGTTATTCTGGAGGTGGATACTCAGGAGGGGGCTCTTATGGCGGCAGCAGTGATTATAGCTCTGGTGGCGGAGACTATAGTTCAGGTGGCTACAAAGACAGGTACTAAAGGACAAAAACACACCCTAGACCTGTAAGTGCTAAATTTGTTTATTCAATTATACATTGGGTCTAAAATGGAACATTCTGATGTTTGGAGCAACCCAAGCAACTATATTTTTGTAACCAAGAAGGTTTTAGGGAAAGGCAGTTGGATTTCTTTGCACTATGTCTAGATTTCAGCTAATTATTTCTGTTGTACTTGAATTGGATTTGAAGCAGTGTTCCTAGAACTTTAATGTTTCTAAACAGCCAGAAGCCCTATCATAGAACCTTGCTTCCTCAATTGATGTTCTCATTTGACAAAATAACACAAAGTATTTTTAAAAGAGTACAACTTTTGAGCTCAGGCAATGGTTTTCAAGTGCAGAGAAGAATTTATTGCTTTCCTGTTCTCCAGTGCTCAGTACAGTAACCAGGCACTGTCACTCTCACAAGAGATGTCTGGTGGTTGGCAGGGGTGCATAAGGGAATGTGTAAACATTTTGGTGTTTGCTCAGGAAGAGCATTAGTAAAAATTGAATTCCTCATTGTCTAAGACAAATTGGCTTGCGAAGCAACTGCTGCTATGTCTGAGTATTGATCTTATCATCCGAGTTAACATTGTTACTTCTGCTTGCTCCTAAGGCACAAAGTTGGTTCATTGTACTATTGCAAGATTGTGCCATTACAGACCAGATATTACTGACAAAAGACCTCAAGAGATATTGTTATACTTGCATTCTGTGGTACTTTTAGCGTTTCGAAATTTTTTTTGCATTCAGTGTATCATTGTATTTAAAATGCCACATTGTGGTATCATAACATCGTCAGAAGCTTCCACTTAAGTTTCAATCAAAATCCCCAGATTTTTCTTCTTCAAATGTGCCAGGACTGAAAAAGACACTCCATTGCTGACAGAAGAATCACTTGTTCTCTGGTCTAGCTTTTTAATTTTGTGCTTGTTGGTGAAATAAATAGGTGGTTCGCAGGCAGATTAGATACAACAGTTGTTGCACCAGATATTCCTAAAATTGATCACTTCGAACACCTCCTATTTGAAGCTAAGTTGAGAAGCTTTTCATATGTCTCCTGCTTCAAAGCTCCTAGTTATTTGTGTCATCTTTCAAACCAGTCATCCTTTGAAAAATGTTGCAGATCATTGCCAAAAATGCTTCCCGTTAATGATTATTGAATTCCACAAAGCTATTGGAGCAGTGAAAATTCAAAGCACTTATTATAAATCAAGCCAAGATGATTTTTGTATTCCGGATTTTTCTGTTTAATTTTTCTGTGGAAGAAGTTTAAATGCAGAGTATGATTGTAAACCATCTTTGTAATGCTGTTTGATTTGTTTCTCATCTGCAAGGCATCAAATGCCTATTCTTGTGTCAGGAGTAATTTTCTCAGTTATGAGAAAGTACTGTGGTCTTTTTTACCAATTTGACAAAGAATCTTTGTCACATTGGGATAACAGAACCCTTTGAGATAAAGATTGGTTTGGAATGGCAACCAAATTTAGTTAGGCTGCCATTTTTCTAGTCGGCTAAGGCTGTGATGTTGGTAGTTACATGCAACAGATAATTGGAATGCAGCTCCCAAATCCCATTATTTTATGGAGCCCTGCTGGCTCAGAATAGAATCAGATTAAACGCTATGCAATCATCAAGGTATTGAGTCCTTGCTTTTTCAAAGAATGTAACTCCAAAGGCTTTGAAAATGGGCGTTGATATGCGCTATCTTATTTCGCCACACGTTACAACCTGAAAGACTTCTCCATTATGCTTTTAAGACTTTGTGGCGGTCCTGCTTTTTGCCAAACTGCTGTATTGTTGCGGCCTATCTCTTGAAACAAAAAAACGTGCTTATTTGGATTCAAAAGTTGATTTCACCCACTAAAGTTTGACACCAAGATCACCACATGGGGAGGGGGTTGCTAGTGGTGCAAAATGGTATTTGGACACGTTCACCGACAAGTCAATTGAAATGTCATCATTGTCTTGCATTGTATTGAGCCCCTGAGGAAAGCACCTTTTATGGGTAAGACCAGCGCTTGGGTGATGGCACTGAATAAAATTTTGCACCCTTATTGACCTTTATCGAAAAGGTTGATTTCGACGTCACCATTACGTGACAGCAGTGCCTGTTGGTACACACCTACCAATCGCAACCAAAGTTTGTGTGGCCTGATTCATTGTGAGGCAAAGGCTTGGCTGGGGGTTTGCCGCCTAGGAAAGGCGTGTAATCGAATGTTGGAGACTGTGTCCCAATTCAATTTGTGGACACTGTTCGTTGCTGGAGTGGTTGATTGTGGGATGGGTTGCTGTGTGCAATTCATGTGCATTTGTAACAAGGGTACATGTCTTTCTGGGCCATTGAAAAGCTTCTGGAGACCTTCTGAGGAATGAACGTTCAACCAGAATAAAACAAGAGGCATAGCCAATGAAGTTCTCCGAAATGGAAAACATAGGCAGGCACAAGTGAGGCTGTGGATTCGGCTTTTCCTGCTGTTTTTAAAAGTTGTATGGACATATTTGGTTGTTTACGTGGCTGAAGGTACAAACTTGAAGAGGAGATCTCGAAAAATACAGTTGTAGTATCTTTGTTAAAATGGAATGAAACCTTTCAAAATGCGTAAAGATTATCAATTGTGAATGATTAAAATATTTTTGTGTCAGTTTTGTTCTGAATAGGGTATTGGCCTCTGAAGTGAAAGTAAACTACTGCTCATTTTTATTAACATTCCAAACAACTAAATACCTCCGAATCTGCCACCTGAATAATTCAGCAGTTTGAACAAGCAAGATAAAGTGTGTTTTGCGATAAACTTTGGTAGCACTGCGAGGGCATTCTGAAGACATCTTTTCATTTGGGCAGCCGGAGTTATCCCTCTTATTCCTAGATGGGGGCGAAGAAGTTCAACGATTGCCCATGTTTGAAAAAGAAATGTACAATGTATTGCCATGGACTCCAATGACTACCATCCGCGTTTGGCACTGTTGGCCTCGTTGATATTAAAGCGTCACTTGGGGTTGCGTTGAATACATTGTTTTAGAAGAAAAGGACATTTCTGCTGAGTACAGTTAGCCATATGTACACGTGCCAACTGTCTGACACTGATTTCGAAGAGAAGAGGTAAACTTTGTTTCTCTACTGAGTTGAAATGATGGAAAGGGTGAACTTCTTAGAGAAGAGGTACCTATTTGCAAGTAAAGGGGACACGTTGATGCACAAGGTTGATCGGGGCCTGAGTTCTCCTTAGGCACATCTTCCTTTCTCCTTGGAAAAGGTCCCATTGGAGTCTTTTTCAAATGTGCTGATCTGATTTTGCAGGACGGAATAGGCGCATGTCGTCATCGAAGAGTGGATGCTGATCTGCTCCTAGTTTGGAGCACGTGGCTAGGAACCTAGGACTGCGCAGTCGGAAATATCCATGTGAAGTGGAGGAGCATTGCCAATGTTCCATGTAAGTCGATGAGAAACCGAATTTTTCACCAATGACTTGCTGAATGC
This sequence comes from Nemopilema nomurai, assembly GCA_003864495.1. Taxonomy (NCBI): domain Eukaryota; kingdom Metazoa; phylum Cnidaria; class Scyphozoa; order Rhizostomeae; family Rhizostomatidae; genus Nemopilema; species Nemopilema nomurai. The sequence continues at coordinate 485,311 of ML133478.1, forward strand.
GGCCTACGGTTACGGGAGTTTTCTTACAGAAAGTTTTTCTTGCCTGCTAAACTGCTGCTGTACGGGCGTAAACTTTCGTTTTATTTAATCCTCGGGGATGGCGTTAACGCTGGAGCTAGTTGTATTTCCATGGATGCGTCTGTTGGCTAGCTAATGACAAGACAATTTAAGAATAAACCCAACTATTTAATTTCCTGGACAATTCGTAGTCATTCTAAAGTGTAAAAGAAGTCAATATGCAGACATTGCCGCCTTTCAATCAAAACAGCCTCGAATAGAAAAAAGGAAATTTCACAAGAAACAGATGGAAATGGAAAGAAAACATTCTACGAAAAGGGACATGATGCGCCAAAATTTTCTAAAATTAAAGAAATAAAATTTTAAATAAAATACGTAAAGAACTGATGACAAACATGTTACAAGCACTATTACTTGAAAGACTGAATGAGCGATGAAATCGAATTCGCAACACTCGCAAACAGGACAACTTTAAATATTTAAATTCATAGAGCAGCAAGTGAAAATAAACTAATAATTGGATTGTGTCTTGATTTCCTAAAGTAGATAGAACTAAATAAAAATATATTAAAACAATGATTTAATATCGATAAAATTCAACAATACAAGGCAACCTCCCTAACGATAAATTCATTTCTAAATTTAATTGCCCCTTATTTCCAAGTATGAATAACGATACTTTCACATTAACGATACAAACAACACACACAAGACACGACCCAAATAAAACTTATGAAAATATTTGCACTCGTGTTCCTTTCGACGGCTCAATCGGCTACCGAAAATGTAAATAAAAATCTCCGCCTCGCTCAACATCAAGAATTGAAAATATGTTCTTTGGTGAGCGGTTGATGAGAAAAGAAAGTCAAACATTTGAAGAATATGAAGACCAAAAATCATAACGAGCGGTTCGGGTCGATTACCTGAGCGAAAGAACTTGGGGAACAAATAGAAGATGCGTAAACGTGCGATCAAAAGACAAAGACTCTAACTTTGTATTTTAATAAATTGTATTTTATTTAAATAAAAAATAATCTCTCTCAAAGGCTCTTAAAAAGTACTACGAGATTTCTTTTTTTTTTTAATTTCAGACGATTTCCGAAATCTTATCACGGACTCAGAAAACAATAGTGACGATTCTGAAAACGAGTACGAAAGAAAAAGTAAGATCATCTTTTTTTTAATAAACCCTTTTCGAATCGAATTTTTTTTGCTTCTTTTTTCATTATTGTTGGATGAACTACTATCCTTCACATATAGGGACGTTGAGGCCGAGGAGGAATGTTGGTTCTTTGGCGAGGAAGCTGAATGCAGTTTCTGTTGTAGGGGAGAGGAGGAAATAAACAAATTTAAGAAAAATTACGGCTCTGTAAATAAACCAATAAATGTTTTTTGGAAAGACCAGCCTTGCCCAATGTATTATAACGAAACTAAAGACAGCAGATGTGACGGACTAGACCGGACAATTCCAGTTCAGGACTACGCCGACATACCAAACATGTTCTTTAGCGCGAAATTAAAGTAAATCTTCTCTATATAAACTGTTTTGATTTATCTTTCTATTGTAGTTAAGTATGTCATCAAATATGAACCATTCGAAAAATTTATTCAAAAAAACTACAAAAAATTTTTTTTCAGAAGATGTTTACAGCGAATATAAGAAAAAGATGCGTCAAGTATCACGCCCAGATGTAACAAAACTCAACCCCCTTGTCGAAGCTAGAATTCGCCAATTTGGAACAATAAACAATTAAAAAATCAGAATGTTTAAGGGTTGTAGAATGTAGAACAAACTTAGATACCAACCTATGTGATTGTTTCAGAAAAAACTTTTAGATGGTGATATTTTATAACAAATGTTTCTATTCTTATTATTCGTAGATTAGTTAAACAAGAAAATTTCAAAATTGTAGAAAAGCCAAAAGAACCGTGCATTCATAATGTAGTTTTATATTTTCATATGTAAAATGTATAAAAAGTAGTTTAATTACAATTTATACTTCTACGTGTGTCTTTATTTCCGCCTTGAAAAATTTCGTATGCTTTTCGCTATTATAGCTGCGAAACTGGATGTTCAGTATTTTGGAAAACAAAGTATCCCCTACTGCTTCCCTAAGCCACGAAACCTCAGGTCGACTACAGCAGTGTTCTTTTTTGAAAAAATTTGTATCATCTGTATGAACTGATATTACAACTCTTTTTCCAAAACAGAATGAGGATTTCATAAACTCAATGTGCAAAAACTTATCATATGCCAGCATTTTCCTCATGTCAGTTGCGAGCTCATCAGCATCTTCCGAATTTCTTACTTCCACATTAAAACTTTTTATCACAATACCCTCCTCTTCTCCACTTATCTTTTAAGTAATGAATGCAGAAAACAAAAAACCGCAGATAATCAGGAACTTCATATTGATTAGACGTAAAGGAACACTACTAATTTTTTATTTTGTTCTTATTCAAATAAAAAAGTAAAGTACTATACTGATAATTTACCTTCAAGTTTAGTTCGAATATTTACGATATTCCACAACTGGAGTTGTTAATAAAACCACACAAATCCTTTTCTTCTTCATTCAAAACATCCCAATATTTGTGAATTAATGGGACCGATACTGCTAAATGTAAAAAGGAACGTCTCTAAATGGCTTATAATGTCGAATAATTTTTTCTCAGAAATTTTTATATGGAAACCAGGCTAAACTCCTCCGGTCTACCTCACAGATAAGTAAACTCAACACTTGATTTTATTCCATCGAATAGTGAGATAGGAAGAACAATTAATGAAGGCCAAGCAACCCAAATCTCTAGGATGATCTAGATCGACTCATTAACTGCATCGCTGATTTTTTTGAATGGTACAATCATATAGCATTACCAACATACGGGAGGTCGCAACTGTACGTAAGTTTTCAACAGCAATGGGCCGAGACAAGAGCACTATGGGAAAGGCATAGCCATTACGGTAGAACAAAAAGCATTGAACCTGCGAAATTAATATGTTATCTTATTAACCCAGTCGTCAATTGCATTTGATTACATTTTTGCATCTTCACAGCTCGGTACTTACGTTTATTATATTGCAGAAAAGCCTCAATAATTGAGCTGATAAATACTTATTGTCGATTAATATGAGTTTTCTATGGAGAAATGCTCACTACTCAAATGAATATATAGTTATGCAAATAATTTGGGAACAGCTGGTCCCGCAAAAAGCCTTCGTTGTTTATTGAACATCAACTGATTAATAACCTCAGTTTTATTGTAACCCTGACGACTCCGAAGATCCCTTTGGTGCTGACTATGCTGTTAGGTGTTTGACCTGTCCGATCGTATTCTTGCTAATGGAGTAAATAAATCCTGCAAAACATTAATGCTTCAATAAATACTTTATTCAATACTCTTGATATCGTGTTTTTGATTATTACATTTGATCCTAACAGCTCAGAAAAGTATTCAAGATGGCATCGATTCTGTGCCAGGAAATGTTTTACCACTGTTTGTAATATGTTCAGAACGTAAGGGAATATATTTAACGAACATTTCCATTCCGACATTTTGCCATAATCGTTTCATTCGTCACCTTTTCCCTGGCTATATGTCAAGAACCAGGCTAAATGTTACATTTTTTAGGCCTGACCTTGAGCAATCGTCAATTCTTGGTCAGACCAAAGGAGAAAAAACTTATGAAAATTATCTCTCTATTCTTTCTAGCCACGTGTGAAGGTTGTGGTCGTAATGGGGGACTTAATAGTACCTTCCAACCATTGTTTAAAATCGTTTAAGCAGGTTTTTATAATAACGTCTTAACTCGGTGCTGAAACCAATTAAAATTATGGCGTTGAAAGTAGCGTTACAGTTGGCTAGCAAAGCTAAGTACATAGTTGGTTTGTCGAAAATGTCTATTTTCGATGTCAATTGCTTGTAAAGATGATAAATGACCGCCGGTGTATACGAAACAGTATACGCGGCGAGAACGAATATCATGGCCTTTCCAAATTCAGTTTGTGGCCTTTTCCTTCTGCAACGAGTTTTACTTCCAGTGCTTGCGTTCTCTGTGCCATGTTTGCTCTGGGCTGCGCAGTTAGAAGGTCCTGCGTGGCGCATTTCTCTCGCACCCTCCTCTATGTTAACAGCTGCTCCAGCAATGTCCCTCACTTCTCTGTTTTCGACAATGCTCGGGCCAGCTGTGGTCTTTCGGTAGCACTCTTGATCGAACGAAACATGTGACTCATCCATTCCTTCAACACATTGGATACTTTGGGCAGCTTTGTCATTGCCCGTGCCACGATCCCTTGAGGCGTCTGTTTTCATCTCTGGAGAGGGACCGCTATTGTTTCTTTTAGGGTCTTCATGTACTGCATTGCCAGCCACTCCGTTCCTGATGGAAGCGTACGTCCACAGATAGACGAAGAGAAACATAATGTACATTGCAAAGTACAATAAAAGTAGAAAGAGATAGTAATAGTAGCCGATTAATAATAGGGCCACACTAAGAAAAGTATCGCACACCAATGCAACGTAGCTCTTTCTTTTTGTCATAAAGGCTGAATACTTGTAGAGTAATTTCATGTGAATGCAGCGATCAATTCCAACTGTAATGGCAAGAAAGCACGAAGACTGGATGAAAACATGCTGTACAAGTCTTGCAATCATTATCGGAAGACTAGTGTATGCATCTTCCCATGCGCTCAGAACGTGATACGTGAGCCCTGTTACACCAAGAAGGCAGTCAGACACACTCAAGCAGAAGATGAACCGGTACGTTGCAATGTGAAGCTTCTTCAGCTTCTTCAATACGCACGCGAGAGACAAGTTGAGTGCAATGTTCGAAATGTCTATTATAATCGCAATTGTGATGTAAACAACGTGTGCTGTGTTCACCATGCTTCATCTGGTTCTAGGCCGATCAAGCCTGAACAACCCTAGTGCTCCTCCGTTGCACGAGACAGTAGTTTCCCAATGTAACGGCGATTCAGCTTTCTACAGCAACAGGCAAAATGTTACGGCCGAATCGCGTCTTGCCTCCGCTTCTCATTTCACAATTGGGGCTCGGCATCCCGGCGTACTCTTTCTTCAATAACCATGTTTACCTATCTAACCCATCGTTCCCTTGTTTATTATGATTTTCACCTGCGATTTATAATCACCCGTTTGCCGTTAATTGCGCCTGAGATTCTAGTGAAAATGCGGCATTTTGTTTTCATGAGTTATTAGAAGAAGCAATATGCAGTCTATTATCTCCAAACAAGAAGAGAATATTCCAACAGAACCTAGTGAGGGTATCTAAACCCGCAGAAAGCGGTTAACTTGGCTGGTAGCAATCTATTTGTGAGGAAAGAGTTATCTTTCTTTATCAAGATCCAGTGGGTAATTGATTGCCCTGCGGAAAGTATATTTGCACGACTATGGCTAGTCTATTGCCATGTCATTAATTTTTTTTCAACTGCGATATTCATTCATACTAACTTTGCACACTCTTCCATTTCCTCTACTTTACAATAGCGCAAGGGTGTCATAGGTGGGGGTTTTAACCACCTTTCCCAATACTACTATTTGAAATAGCTGTTAGCTCAAGTCTGGTCAACATCTATTTGCCTATTCGTTATCTCTGCCCACTATCAAAGCCAGAAATTTGAACAAAATTGACTCGTTTTTCGTTCCACCAAGAATTCTAGTTCGCAAAACGAGGTTTGACGAAATGCGCCTTCGAAGCACCACTGATTGCATCAGACACCAGGCGCTTGACTTCATGTGGCCTCTTCTAAAAGGTATAATGGCGGATGAACTTTAAGGTTCATGTGTTGTAAGAACCAAGGATTTGTCTTTTTGTCAGTTACAGTTTTGTTTAGTTTTGCAACAAACATGGCAGACGAAACGGAAAGTGCTCAAAGGAACATGCAACCACACCTTGCCAAGCAAGATTTATCTACGCTAGTAAGTTTTCAATATGGTTGTTTTCTGGCCTGCCGTTTTTAGGCCATTGGGCTTGTTCGCTACTTATCCTATCAATATTCGAATTCATGCGTGTCGGCACAATTTGGAAAATTGTTTAGTAAATTCTCAAGTGACTGAGTGTTTTCCTTTCTGCAATTGTCTGAAATATAAGCTTTTAGCACTAGCTTCATAAGAAAAGCTTAGTTTCATAATTAAGATGCGGAAACTCTTTGGCAGACGTCTCCTAGTACTTGAAATATATTTTCTAATTTCGTTGTACAGGTAGCAATTTAAGTAATTAATACGAAACATGATTACAAGCCAGTTTAAGTTGAAAAACTTTAGTCTAGCTGTCCAACAGCTTTAATGGAATGCTTGAGTTGATTTGCGAATCATGTTAATTTTCAACACAATTTCTTTCTCAATCAAGGACGTGTCAAGACTTCATCCATTATCTCCTGAGATTATAAGCAGACAAGCCACTATAAATATTGGTAGGGACATGTTTTGCTTCACTATTGAGAAACGGGTGCTTGTAATAGACTTTTTTGTTGAACATACAGCATGATTCATTAAAGCCAATTGTAGCTAATATCTCCCATGCAAATAATTAGATAATGTGTAAATGATTAGACAACTTTTAATTTGGCAAGCCCTTTCTTAAAAATAAATCTTGCTGTAGTGCCTACAGAATATTACTCCAATTGCCAAAGTGCTCTTTCTAAAATCAGTTGGGAGAGTGTTTGTTAGGCAAAAAATTTTCTGTACTGTATGTATGTTCCATGCCATCTAAAACCATTAGATGTAGCAAATAGCTGTTTTTAATTGGAATGGTTTCTGTTATTAATGACACCAATAGTTGATTTCAATATTTGTTTTGATAAAGATGTTTTGAAATTATTTTGGATGTATTCTGTACAAGGATGTATTGTTTTATAGAAAAATAATTTTCTTCTTTATTTGGTTCATCATAGGTACTATTGGGCATGTAGCTCATGGTAAATCTACTGTTGTTAAAGCAATTTCAGGAGTGCAGGTATTTTAAAAAAATTCTTTCAAAACAAGGATTCTTTACATAGGTGAATTGGAACTATTAATCTCTAGATGAACATATATAATTCTATTCTATTCTATAGCAATTTTTGCCAGTCCTGCCTGAAATATTTGTTGCTATCTTTGCAGTTGAAAGTTCATATTAAGGGAATTCTCTGCAAATTATTTAAGCAACCTTTCAACGGGTATTAGTGAGTCTGTTGTCAGAGTGATCATCGATATGACAAATTCAAAACAAAGAGAGGTGGTATTTTGGGTGGAGAAAGAAAGGGGTTTAATCTCTTTTAAATATCTTTTATCAAAAACATATGTTGGGTTGTTTTTATATTCAACTTACTTTTAAGATAATGAAATGTGAAAATGTATTTGTTCCCATTTTAGACTGTTAGATTTAAGAATGAACTAGTAAGAAACATCACAATTAAGCTTGGATATGCAAATGCCAAGGTATGAATATATATCAATATGATTAAGATTTGTTATTCATGTTCCCCATTGATGTGCCTTAAGGCTTTGTTTTGCTGTGGGTAGCTTAATCCATCTCCCGTTCAAATGGTGTGCATAGTTGTGGTAATACTATTAATTGCATTATGTAAAAACCAGAAGATTTTTCAGTAGTGCTAACCTTGTGTTTCCTTCTTCTTTATTTGCTGTAAGAATTTTCTTTTTCAGTTTAATAATATTTTAGTTATAATCATCAATAATACTAAGTCAAAAAAATTCTTGGCTATTTGTGATTAAGGTGGCTAATACTTTAGTATGTATAAAAAGTAGGTAGGTTTTATAGTAAATAGCTGTTTATAACTTTTACACTAATGTAGCAGCTGATTTATTTGGTTATGATGATAATAATGATGATGATGATATTTTCCATTGCTTTTGTTGCTAGATCTACAAATGTGATTCTCCATCGTGCCAAAGGCCTGCTAGCTACAGATCTTGTGGAAGTAGCAAAGAGGATCAGTTTCCCTGTGACAGAGCTGGCTGTACTGGAAAATTCAGGTTGATGAGGTGATGCCAATAGTGATCTGTCACCAAATTATTCATAATGCTAGACATCAATGTATGATTAATGTATATATTTTGAATTATTGTTTGAGAGGTAAGCCTCATAAATTTTTTTTTGTCTTTATAGGCACATTTCATTTGTTGACTGTCCTGGTCACGACATTCTCATGGCTACCATGTTGAATGGAGCTGCTGTTATGGATGCAGCCTTATTGCTTGTTGCTGGAAATGAATCATGCCCTCAGCCACAGACGTCAGAGCACTTGGCAGCTATTGAAATAATGAAGCTTGAACACATTCTCATTTTGCAAAATAAAGTTGATTTAGTGAAAGAAAGTCAAGCGAAAGAACAGTCTGAACAAATAGCTAGATTTGTCGAAGGTAATATTTGGTTTTATATATCACTTTTGTTATTGAAGAATTCCTGTGTTTATTCACCCTCAATCTCCTCCAAAAATGATTATCTTATGTTTTGAATTGGCAGTGCTAGAGAGCTATCCGCATCTACATATTTAAAGATCAGATTATTGATTTTACAGGAACAATAGCAGAGAAAGCGCCAGTAATTCCGATATCTGCACAGTTGAAGTACAACATAGAAGTCATCTGTGAATACATTTGTAAGAAGGTCCCAATTCCAATAAGAGATTTTACATCTGAGCCAAGACTGATAGGTATGAAGACTTCATTTGATTTGAATATTTGTCTGTTTTATATAAGTTTATGAAAGTATCAAACATGATGCTTAAAATGATAGGGGGATCATGATCCTAAAACAAAACAATGAAATAAGTAACAGTTTTGCAAACTTTTTGATAGTTAAGATATATAAGATTTAGGATGTTTCTATAGATAAGTGTTATCCTCAAAGGTACATCCAAATGTTTTAAATAACATTGTAAAAAAGAAAATGAAATGGCAAGGCAACATTTTAAGAAGATTCTGTTTTGAATTTAAGCACTCCTTTCCCATATACGATGGCTATAGCATGCTCCCAGAAAACTTCAGACAAAATGTATTTGTGATCGTTTCTTTCTGCCTGCAAAGATTTTTAATCCAATGTTTTCATTAAGGCTGTACAGTCTAGCATCACATTTGAAATACTTATTGGGTTTAAATACATACCCACTATATATGTTTTAATCAAATGGCATTATGAATTAATGATTCCTATTTCCTCATTAAACTGTTGTATTACCCTGTTAAAACAAGTGGATGCTATAACCAGGAAAAGAAAGTGTAGCTGATATAACAATCCTTGATTTTCACTGCAGACCAAATTTTCTTTCATCTTTCATCAAATCTTCTGTCAGCTTTTAAATGAGATTGTAATGCTAATGTCTAAAGAATTGGCAAAGTAATGTATCATTGCCATTGCAAATATTGAGGTACGAGAAAATAAACAACATATAGTTAACAAAGGCTTAATAGCCCACCAAACAAGGAAGGGTCCTTCTTAGCCCCCTTTTTGTCTTGTTTTTGAAGAGGCCTGCAGCTTGAAAATTTTCAGTGAAATAGATGTTTCATCAATTAGTAGGTTTCTCATTGTAGTATGAACCAGCTGAATTTCAGTTTAGGCCTAGTATAATTTAGAAATTCTTTTAAATATGATCTTTATTCAGTTATCAGGTCCTTTGATGTGAATAAACCAGGCTGTGAGGTAGAAGATTTAAAAGGTGGTGTGGCTGGTGGAAGTATTCTCAGAGGTGTACTGAAGGTATTTTGGTGACCAATGATTTGTAAATTTATTGATAGATAATTGCCTCAGCTTTGTTTTTAATATAATATTAAGTGATGTATTATTGGCAGTGACACAATTTCCTTTCAGTTGGAATGATGTTCTCTATCATTTAGCAATGTATCAATCCTTGATTTATCATCCATTAATTTTAGGTAGGTCAGGAAATTGAAATCCGGCCAGGTATAGTTTCTAAGGATGGTGATGGAAAGCTAACATGTCAGCCAATATTTTCAAAAATTGTTTCACTATTTGCTGAACACAATGATTTACAGTTTGCTGCCCCTGGAGGACTGATTGGTAAGAAATCAATTTAATCAATACTTTTATATAATGTTATAATTTAGAAATTGTAGTATTCAGCACCATACATGGTTTCAGTCATAGCTTTGAAGACCAGCTCTTTGATCTTCTTGACCTTTTTTGATAATTTCATTGTTTCATTGTTATATATTCTTAAATATTCTGGACACTGGACCCTCCATCTAATGTTTTTTAAATATATTTCTAGGTGTTGGTACAAAAATTGACCCAACACTTTGTAGAGGTGATCGTATGGTTGGACAGGTATGTAATATGTAGAGTTTGTTTTTGTTGTTGTCTTGTTTTAGACCAGTGTTTAAACAATTTTTGTTTATTTGAGATTTTCTTATTAAGTAATTATGATTAAAAGTTTATTGTCATAAATCATAATGTGATTTTTTCCATCTATTATATAAACTTCTGTATCAAAGCTAATTGAACCAGGCCTGGTTGCAAGCATTTAAGCAGGCAAGCGATACACTGCTCTCCTTGGAGATTGATAGGTGACTAACTTTATATTGAAGCCAAAACATAGAGGATCAAAATTCTATCAATATCAAGACCAAGACGGGCGGTCAACATGCCAACCAACATTGAGGCCTGATTGAACAGTTTAAGAAAAATTCTGACCAAAATTTTGATTTCATATAAACAAAGCATTAGAATGGGATTTTAACATAAAGGAGAAATGATGTTTATTTATAAATTTTAATTATCTATCTTCAGGATCTCTTCATACTGTAATTGGGACATGTTCTTTGAAAACATGTCCAATTTTTTCAAATTAACAAGCTATTCATTCTTATTTTTAGGTCCTTGGTGCAGTTGGTGCTTTGCCAGAAATATATACAGAATTTGAAATAAATTATCATTTATTGAGACGTCTGTTGGGTGTGAAAACCGAAGGAGTAAAAAAAGGTGCCAAGATTCAAAAACTTGCGAAGAATGAAGTTCTCATGGTGAACATTGGCTCCTTATCAACAGGGGGCAGAGTAATTGCTGTAAAAAAGGATTTAGCAAGGATTGTTTTGACACAGCCTGTATGTACTGAAATCGGTGAAAAGATAGCACTTAGCAGGAGAGTTGAAAGTCATTGGAGGTAAGTTTTACTAGAGAAAATGAAGTTCTTATTTGCACTCCTAGACATATTCACTAATCGTTCAATATGTCATTGTAAAAATTGGTGTTCTTTGTTGAAAAAAACTGTCAGTTTTTAAGTGGAAGAAATGCAATCTTTGTGTTCTTTACATAAAGATAAGCCTGTTCAAACACAGCCTGTACATTTTAGCCCCTATTATTCAAGTGAATAATGTTTCTCAATTTTTCTTAGATTGATTGGATGGGGACAAATCCGTAAGGGGGTCACCATCAATGCAGGGTCAGTGGTAATCTTTTTCTCATTGCCTGTAAATTTGCCAAATCTTTTTTTCATGTCTTCAAAGCCTGATATACCATTGGTATACCATACCATATGTGACAGTATGACTTGATTCAAAGATGTAAGCTACAGCTTTGCTAAAATATCGATTGTCTGAAAATCACAATGATTATGGATCAAAATCAATCAAAAAATCTCTTTAAGCTTGAAGTGACACTCAATGACTCCTCAGGCAATTATTTTCTTGTTTTTGAGTTTATCAGATGATTTTTATCAGTTATTATGTTTATGTTTGTGCAAAAGTTATTTAAACTTGAAGATGTTAAAGGAATGCAAATTCATTTTCAGTACTTGTCCAATTAAGGCTCATAATTCACTTGAGTTTAAAAAGTAAGAGTTATAAAGTAAAGTAAATCAGTGGTCACACAAAACTGAAATATCACACTATTTTTTACTTCTTAGCCTTGACAAAATATTTCTCTCCACAGTTTTATGGGCTTATTTTCTATCTGGTAAAAACACTTTTTTTACAGATCTGCATAGCCAGGGATTAAAGTTCTGCATTTCTGGAAATGAAACCAACTAGAAACAACACAGCACCAATGAGTCCAATGTGGAAAGCAGGATGCAGAAGTAACAATAATGCACTAAAACCAAAAGATGGACCCTTCTGCTTTTGAAATGGATCTATTATTTACCAACTTTTTTCAAAAGAAACTCTACCTAATCATTTCAAATATAAACATGAAACTTGGAGCTTTAAAGGTATGATGCTGTAGTGTTTTGGCAAGAAGATTTAAATGCCTTGACTGCTTTTGTTTCTACTGTTGATGATTTTCTTTAGAATAAAATGACTTCTGTCCAAACTAGTGCCAAAACATCAACCACACACGGGACTAGTTTATATGAAGAAAAACAAACAACTAGCTGCTGATTCTTAAAGTTAACAATCACTATTACAATACTATTACTTAGCTTCAAATGAAAGGAGGAAAATTGCCTACCACAACTTGTGCTAAATCTTGTAACAACAGCAACCATACAAAAATAAATAATTTGTAGAATGATGCTAAGTGTTATCATCAATATTTGATTGCTATAGTTTATATTAATTAATGTCAAACCAAAAAACTGATAACTGCAGAATGAAAAATTGCTTCAAAATAGCTTTAATTTCAAAATAACTTTTTTTTGATCTGAGTTATTGATATTTGACAAAGGTAATTATAGAATGCCCAGTAACACCAAGTGAAAGTTGTATTTCACTTAATAAGTGTCACTGATGATCAAAATTGTCTTTCATTTTTGGTTATTTCAATATAAGTACTCCAATGTAGGCTTCAAAACAAAATTACAAAGATTCAAGTAACATATAGAAGGTATATCTTACTGTAAAGAACGAGGCAAGTAAAATGCTTCATTGCAATTTAAACTTCTACTCTGGCCTAGAATACAATACTATAGCTGAAATAACCATGAATGCCCCAATAAGAAACTGAATACTGACAGTGAAACTAAAAATGTAAACAGAAACAACACAAGAGACAATAATGGAGAAGGAAGTTGCAAAACCTTTAAGAATGTTATCTGCATACTTCACAACCACTGCCACTAAAAGTCCACCAAATGCTTGCATGAAGATAACAATCCAAACAAGTGTGTTATAACCGAAGAGAAATCCTTTTTGCTGCACAGCGGCTCCATCATTGGCAAACATTCCAATAATCCCAACAAGAACACCAAAGATACCCATCTGAATATTTCGCAGCCAAATTGAGCCAGGAGTGCCTTTTAGGATCTTTTCAAAATAAACCCCTGCAAATCCTGAACACAGACTTGAAGCAATTACAGCACCCAAACCAACAAGTGGATTCTGGGTGCTGTCTGCAGATGTTGGGGACTTCTTTGCTGATGTACTTGTTGGTTGCAACTGCACCATGGCAACGCCAATGAACAACACAACCAGTGAGACCCATTTTGTCCCATTAAGTTTCTTGCCAAGCATCACAACAGAGAAGATAGCTGTTGTTAATATTTTGAGCTGATATGTGACCTGAAATGTCGCTGCATCAAGATTGGAAATGGCAACGTACTGCAAATTGTTCTGCACCACATAGATCAGGGATGGAACTGCAACCTTTAAGGTGTCTAACGGCTGAGACAGAATATGTCCATGCAAGAACCTTAGCCACTCTGGTATGCTTTTGATTTGAAAAAGGGTAATACCAAGACATGCAAGAACTTTGAATAGCTGCAAAAAATTAATAATGAAAAATTTAGAGACTTTACAGTTGTGTCAGTGAAGTGCAAGTCCTAACAAGGAAGCGTATTTAAAAGGTGAACACAATTCAAGGCTAAAATCACAAAACAAAAGGCTAATGATGATTGTCTTTTACTTCAGGGTTTCGAGACTTTTAATTTGCAATTATTTTATTTTTGAAGAAAAACCATTTTGATCTAATAATTAGGTGTACTACAATATACCGTAGAAATACAGTGTCAACAAAGCTTTAGGAAGTTCTGGCTCAAAACGCAACTAAAAAGGTTTTCTTTAGTTGTCAAACCAAAACGCGTTGAGTATGTCTTCTTAGTGAAATTTTTCTCACATTTGAGTCTAAGTTACATCGCATCTGCCTCCAAATGACACCAGCTCCAAGAGCACAAAGAATGGTACACAGGTTCTCTCGACACGTGGAAAACGTCAACATCATGTTGCATCCCCGAATAACCCACCCCTGGAAACCGCACGAAAACATACGCACGACAACGAAAAGCTCCCAAATGGGTTGGCCTAGCATAGGAAATGGTTTTCTCACCTCTGCTAACACCACTGCTGTGCTTGTGATGTATCTGTCTCCAGGTAGAATCCTAGAGTACCTGATCAACAAGATCAAGGAGGCATTCTGCAGTGTGAGAATGACTAAACTCCAGTATTTGAGAGATTTATTTGCCGCCGTCTGCGGATTCTGCTTCATCTCTATAGCCACAGAAGCTCCTTTGGTAGATATTGTCATAATCAGTTGTTTTAATGATGCAGATACTCGTTAAGGCCTCCGGCAGAATTATCCACGTAGGCCCACGTAGCAGCCACATCAAGGCCAATAATTGGGCTACGCAGCGCCTCATAATACCTACGCAGCGCCCGGGTGAAGACAGTTTTGTCTGACATGTTTATCAGTCCACTATTTTCAAGACTTTTACCTCTTTTTCAAGACTTTTACCTCTTTTTTCTATGCTGCAAGCCAATGACGAATTCTCATATAATATCGTGCAATAGGAAGCCTTTTATGTATTTTTTTAAGCAAATAACATTACAACAATTATATAACAAGTGAATCTTTGTTGCTGAGCTCCTTGGCCCTTTGCCTTTGCTACACCGAAACACTCTCTTTTCTTTAACAAAGACAGCCCTTTGAATAGCCATATTGTCATGCATACGGAATCTATAAAATGTCATAATAATTTGAAAGCAAATACTTCTAGAAAATGAATTTTGCTGTGACATCTTGCAGAATAGTTACAAACGACGCTGCGCATGAAAGCATATACGTAGGCAGTTGCGGGCGGCCTGTGCTCTTCTTGGTTTTGATTGGCTATCCCCGTTTCTCCATTGTTGAAGCTGTCCAATCATTATTTGAGGTGGAATTTCAAATTCGTTTAGTTTGTGTCAAGTTTGGCAAGGAAAGATGAAGTAACCATTAACTTAATGTCGATATAATTTTTCAAACGCACTAATTACAAAATCATGTCGGACGAAAGCTGTTACTACAGTCCAGGTGAAGCGGTAGAGAGCGAGAAGGAAAACAATGTCAGCCATCTCGCACGCAATCTCATGTCAGAGTTCCAAGATGAAGTTAAAACCATTCCGGATAAAAATACTGATAATCGTGAACCAATTAAAGTTTATTTGAGAATAAGGCCATTTTCTCAAGACGAAATGAAGGCATCAGAGGATCAAGGCTGCCTTCAAATTTTGGATGACAAAACCGTTCTCTTAAGCGCTCCGCGAGATTCGTTCACATTCAAGAGCAGCATTCGTGGGGTTGCAGAACAAAGCCATCAATTTTCATTCTCAAAAATATATGACGAAAATGTTTCACAGAAGGATATATTTGATGACACAATGCTGGGATATGTTAAAGACTTTATGGATGGTATAAACTGTCTGATTTTCACTTACGGGGTCACAAATTCAGGAAAGGTATGTAATCCACTTTATTGAGTAAACAAACTTTGTACTATATAGAAGATTTCGCGATGGACTATATAAATCATAAAATAATAAATATGAATTATAGGGCTAGAGCTGTCGCTGCTATCAAAACGCATTTTCTTTTCTAACGCATTTTCTGTTTGTAATGTTTTTAATTTTCTTGAAGCAAGGGATGTTTTTATAAAAAGCTAGAATACAAAACCACACACATTGATTTACAGAAAACCTACAGCCGTACACGTATTGTTATAAGAAAGTTTAAAATGACTTAGAAATTCAAACTAGTATTCAAACTTTGTTTTGGGGCAAAAATATACTATTTTCTTCTAAAACATTTCCTCATAAGAAAAATATGTGTAATCTTGCATGCAGTACTATGTCACAATGTTTGCTTTAAACTGATGCTTGTTTTCATACACTTATATCTGTGGTTGTTTCCACAGACTTTTACAATTCAAGGCAACCCTAAGAATGGTGGGATCCTACCACGTGCCCTGGATGTTTTGTTCAATAGTATAAAAGGGAGGCAATATGAACATATGAATTTAAAGCCAACAATGTACCAAGATGTCTCCAGCTTGGACCAAGGAAAGCAACACTTTGAAGAAGTGCTGAAGAAAGCTGTTTTGAATGCTGGTGAAAAGCATGACATTGATTTATCAATTTTGTGGAAAATGGACACAACTGCACAAAATGACACATCAAGCATATCTGCAACCAGTACTGCTTCTAGTAGCTACATCACTGCCAATGAAGATGGTATGGAATATGAGATTTTTAAGTTTTGAATGTTCACCAAAAGATGTCAAAAATATGTTCTAAATAAGCATTATTTGAAATCTACTAAATATATTTCAAACATTGTTGAAAGTCAGATAGTCAATGTGGTAATGGTCTATTGCTATTACCTGCTAAACTGGAAAGTTTCCTGTGAATCTTTCTCAAGCTAGTACAAAAGGTCATTTAAGAGTCATCAAAATCACTTAAAGAGTAATGTGTAATTTTTATCTTTTACTTCTATTAGTTGATTATAGCACAATATCAGATGAGCTGAAGGAGAGAGTTTGTGATGGCACAGTCATTGACATTAAGTCTCAGGGACCAGTAAAGTTTAGTGTCTGGGTTTCTTTTGCCGAAATTTACAATGAATATGTTTATGATCTTCTGGATCCAACTCCACTTGCAAGAGGAAAGAAGAGGCCAACATTGAAGCTTGGTGATGACAAAAATGGGAATCCTTACATCAAAGGTATATATTTCTGGTTCCCGCTAGATCAAAAGAAGCTACTTTCATTGAATATTCAGAGAACTTCCCTGGATAACTTTCCTTTGCATCATTTCTAATGGTTTACTAATGTTGGCTTTTTTCTCTTTTCCTCTTAGGATTGAGAGAAATACAAGTAAACTCAGCTGATGAGGCTTTTAAGGTAATCAAGATATGGATACATTGACTGGGACCTTTTTGATGAAATGCTTTCAGGAAACACAATAAGCTTGAAATCTCAATGCTGCACAATAACGGCTATGCATTATAAATTGTTAAATACTTGGAAGTCAGAGAGACAGGCAAAAGCGTAAAGATGGTATTTGTTTAAAGTTAATTGCTATTGTTGTCCAGCCACATCTTATAATTTTCAATACAAATTTAACATATTTTGTTTTTTTAAGATCCTTAAGGTTGGACAAAAGAATCAGAACTTTGCTGCAACAAAGTTGAATCAGAATTCTAGTAGGAGGTTTGTTTCCTTTTTGCTGTGTTTAGTTCTTTTCATTATAACCAGCTTCTAACTGTTTGATAATAGAAGGTAGAATTAGACAAACATGGTCAACCTGTCATGGAGGCTTCATTTGAAGGAAGCTATTCTCGAGGGCAGGTATGGACCTTACTTAAGAATATGATACATCTCATTAACATGTCTCACTTTATTAACTTTGCTTAAAGCTAAATACTTATTTTACAATTATACCAAAATGGAGAATAACGTGCCAACTCTCTCATCTTTTCACCATAACTGTGGTGCCTAATTTTCCAGACAATGAACCTTAAGGTAGTTTCCTGGCTCCTTATGTGACAGAGAAGCCTCAATGACCCTTGTAGATAGCTGTTCTATTGGCTGTATTGAGCCATTAATGGTTGAGCAAGCGATTGCTATACACCTAACTGATAAAAATTGATATTGCTAAATGTTGCATTTGATAACAGCTTTACTGGATTTAGCTACACAGTGTGTCAACAAATGCCTCTCTTGTTTGGTGGTTTCATTTCATTTTTCAAGTGATGGTCTTGCCATGCACATTAGGATAGACCTTATTAATCACTGCATATCAGTTAGTGGTCGATGGCCAGTGATGATTGCATCAGTTTCATTAAGCCAGCTGCTTTTTTCTCTCAATTTCAGCCATTCCATTTTCACAATCAAGACCCTCAGGGTTGTTGATGTTGATAAGCCCCATGTTGCTCGCATAAGCAGGTTTGCCATTTATCTTTCCTTGTCTTTGGAGTCATGCTAACGTGAAATTGAATATGCTATTTGTTTGTGACAATCTACTTTAACACTGTAGATTAAAAATGCCAAATTTGTTAAAGAGTTTGCTGATGGAAATCAGTAAACATCTTTCTTTACTAAGAAAGAATGAGCGTCAAGCAACTTCTGCTTGAAATAGCAAAGTCGCATTATACTAGCACTTCTGAAGGCTTCATAGCAAAATGTCTAAACAATACTGAATCATTCTCTGCATTCACCAGGTTGTCTTTTGTCGACTTGGCTGGCTCAGAAAGGTACTGTAAGACCCAGAGCACAGGGAGCCGTCTGAAAGAGGCCTCGAATATAAACACGTCCATCATGACTCTTGGCAAATGCATCGAATATTTACGATACAATCAACAGCACAAGTAAGTCAAGGTTATTCATCACTGTTAGATTAAGATTAAGTTTGCAGATGGCAATTTTATATAAAATTGAGTTTTGAAGGTTTTAGCAATTCTTGGAAATATCTTCGAAACAATAAAGGCTTGATGTTTTGGTACAAACTACCTCGATTCTTCAGTCTACCTTTATTGAAGTACTTACAAGGTTGAATGTGATGTACTGATACAGAACTCAAACACAAAATACTATCTCTTATTTTATCTTTTTTAGCTGCAGTTAACCTCCCCTTATTAATCTAGCGTACATTCACATAAATTCCATCTTGGTGCAATTTGTCCTACTCCTGAAGTCATCCAAATACTAGCCTGAAATTTTCACGTTTCTTGGCCTACATGCTGCTCGCTACATTTTTGAACTGCCTCTTTTATTCCAGGAATCACCCGGTTATCATCCCGTTCAGAGAGAACAAACTGACTCGACTGTTTCAAGGGTTCTTTGTCGGCAAGGGTAAAGCATGCATGGTCGTCAATGTCAGTCAATGTGCCTCTGTGTTTGACGAAACGTACAACGTGCTCAAGTTTTCATCCGTCGCAAAGCAGGTTAGAGGACAGCTGCCTATCGAAATTTCTAAATTTATAGCTACTATCCCAAGTAGTCGAAAGTTTGTTTTTTATAAAGAGAAAATCCTGTGGACCAAGAACATGCTTGGTACTTTGAGGGGGGGGGGGGGGGCGTGTTTTGAGCAAAGTGTCTTTTTTCTGTGAGCATCTCCCCTCTGGCATCAAATGGTAGAAAAGAGACAAATGGAATGACTTCTAGTTTGTTTATTCAGTTTAGAAGTAAGACCAGGCCAGTTTTTATCACTGTAGAAGTTGAATGCAAATTTTTTGGAAATAGCCAGTTTGTCACACGTCACTTGTAAGCAAATTTGTTCTGGTGAGGGCATTTAAACAAATGACACCTAAACGACTAAAAAAAATCTACAGACCAACTTGCTTTCAGAGGTACTCTTTAAATATTGCATTGAACATAGAACAAAAGAGCTGATAATAAGTTTATAGCTATTAATGTGTATCTTTAAAATGAAAAAGTCACTTTATCATAATGGTGCATGGAAAATGGGGCAAGCATGGTGTGGTGATGAAAGGGGCTGGTGGTGAACTAATTGGTATGCTAAAAATTTCCCCGTTTATTAAGTAAAGTTCAAGCTTTCTTTGCATTTTCAGTTAGAATCTATATCTTCAGAATCCGTATCTTTAGCTTTAGTTAAAAGCTTAACGTGATGCATTCTATCAAACAGGTTACGACAAAAGGCGTGCGAAACACGGAGATGTTTAAGCCGAAACTGCCACCGAAACCGCAGATACCAAGCGTAACGCAACCGAAAAAACTTGGACGGCACACTCTATTTAGCGTCGGTTTTGCTACGCCGCGGACAATAGGGAAGGAAGCGATGCGCGAATCGATGTATGACAATGCTGACGAGGATGATTGCATTCAGGCTCTCGTAAAAAGTTACGAGACTCTGCGAAAGCAGTTGATCGATGAACGGCGCAAAAATGCGATGATGGAGCTGAAGATACGAGAAGAAGTTTGCGCCGAAATGTCGGAGCAAATTGTCGAAATCGAAAGAAATTACAAGTAAGCAATGCATGTCGCATTTTCGAAATATTATTGCTGGTGCAGTTTTCTCACGCAAGGATTTTTACTTTCTTTTAGCTAGCCTAAAGAACTTTGATTGATGCATTGGTCAGAAAAATTTTCACCGTCGATAAGCCGTATTCTTTAAATCTGGACCGGAAAAGTCCAAGGAAAAATTAACTTTTGAGAACAAGGAGAAATTTTGTCCTTCTTCTCCAAGGCATTTAACATTGCAACCACTTTTGAGAATGAGCCCATTGACAAGAACTCTCGACCTATGAATCTCATTATGAATTCAGCCACTTAGAGCCTCGTGAAAGCCAAACGCCTTCATGCAATCATGAATCAATTGTGCAAAAGGAAGAGACGCGGAGTATCAAGATAATCAATAGCATTTCATTTAGCATCAAAGCAAATTTATCACTAAAATGATGATGGAAACTCAGCTAATCGCTTCCAACTCCTTCTTCTTAGTGCATAATATTTCACCACTGTCTTCTAGCGAGCGACTGCAGGAGGAACAGGAGACGATGGAAGAAATGTGCGAAAGAAGAATGAAGATGCTGACGAAATCGATGAAGATAGCGAGAAAGAAGAGGAAGCTTGAGCGGTTACCATCGGAAGATGATGTACCCGACGGACTGCTTCAGGCGGAGAAGACCAAAGTTAAGGTCAGAATCACTGTCATCAGAACTTTTTAGTTTTCCAGAGTCTGCTGGCATTTCCAGAGTCGAAATTTTGATTTTTGAAAGTTTACTGGCAAAAGTAAGTTTTTCTAGTCGATTGAGAAGGCATTGGTTGCCGGGTTCTACGGGGTATTCTAAGGACCTCAAGTCTAGAGCCGCTTATATTTGGAAGTCAAGCAGACATCCTTTTTTAAAGCGTTTAAAGACGCTATAAAAAGTAGTTTATTTTGCTTCTTCTCCCTTTTTTGTATTTTCATTTACTTGTAATTATGGTAAGGTTTTTAGAGGATAAATAATGTTTCTTAGATTTTAAGCACGGCCCCCTGTAAAGCAGTTTTTCCGATTAATTGAGTGACCGTGGGTAAAGAGTTAAAGTAAACAAATGAATAAATCGATCGCGAAAATTTTCTAATATTCCTTTGTTCGGTATAGTCGATGTACTTCTGCTAACTAGACGCAACCGTTATAGAAAGGTTTGATAGTTGATAGAAGCACTTCCTGGTCATTTTCTAATCAACGAATGCTTTTCTAAGCGGTTCTTTATTTCAATGACAGGAACGCGATGAGACCATCCGAACTCTTCGCGCTAAGCTTGCGGAGAAAGAAATCGCCCACGAGTTTTATAAGCAAACTCAAACTGCGGAGGAGCACCCTGAAGTTATCGAGCGCTTACAGAGTGAACTTGACGAGGCGAAGGAGACGGTGAAGGTGAACGAGGCCCACATCGAAGACTTGCAGACAACGCTTAATTATACGCAGGACGTCCTTGAAGAGAGGCTGCTTGAAATCGAGAAGCTGAAAGAAGTTGTTGATTTGACTGATAGCAAGGATGTGAGTAAGACTGGATACCTCCTAATCATGAATTGTAGTCTAGAGACACCCCTTACTTTCCTTGAGTCCAATATTTTAGATCTCAACTGTGCATCTTCATGTCTCTAATTCTGTTGCATGGCTCGCGGTTAACTTACTTTGATCTTCAAATATTAAAAACCGGTTGGCTATATTATGTTGCCTTTTTGTTACAGGAACTCGTCGAATTGAAGGTACTGTTAGAGGAGACCAGCAAGGCTTTGAACGAAGCTAGGCTCAAACTGGATGCCAGGGACGAGAAGTTGAAGCAGAAGGACGCCGCCATTTTGCAGCTCAGTGAACAATTACGGGCTCTTCAGGGTTGGTCTCTCTATCTTTCATCACAGAATAATTTCAGTTTATGATAACCACGTGAATGTGTTGACCTATTCACTGGGTGTTCAAAATAAGTTCGCGGGCATTTGAACTAAAAAAAGTAAATCTTGATCAATTGCATTTTTACGAAGGAATCTTCTCACCAAGGCTTTTAAATATTTGTGGATTGAAAGATCAGCTGCTGGATAGAGCTGCAGTATCAAATTGCCCGCTGATCTAAATTTCTAACGGGTTGGGTCGCGTGCTCAAAAATTACGAGAGATTTACAACTTTGTTTGGAACAGCGAAATTCTGAGACTTCTTAATGTACATAATTACACTGATTTTCTCTAATAAACTAATTACAGATTTTTTCTAAATTGTCAAAGCCACTGATATTGTATCTTTGTTGATATTGTACATGAGTTGCTTACTTTTCCAAATGCAATACTCACTTGCATGCGAATTAGTCTCTTGGTACTCCTTTTGTAGAGACGAATGTTGACAAAACCGAAATGGAGGAGCTTTGGCGTGAAGTTGCGCAGCTACAAGAGGAGGGGGGATTATTGCGCGAAAGATACGACTTTCAAAGCAAAGAATTGAGCGAGTTGCGACAAGAGAAAAAGGATGTTGACTCTCAAAAGAAACTGCTCAGCAACAGAGTGGAGGAGTTGGAGAGACAGCTAGCAGAGAGTGAAGATCGAAGGGAACAGCAGGTGTTCAAAGGGGAGGAACAGGACAAAAAAATCAAGCGATTCGCAGACATTGTTAGCAATCAAGAGACTGCCCTGGCCGAGAGCGAGGCTATAATAGAACAGTTGAATGAGAAAGTTGAAATATTGACTGCGAAGCGTGCAACCGAGGCTGATGTTGAGGTGCAGAGGAAGAGGAAATGTCAAACAGTGAAGACAGTGAAGACAGTGAAGACGAGGTTGTTTTGAAATTGCCGCCAACTGAAGTAGTGACAGTGAATGTTAATGAGAAAGGTGCCCCTGCTGTAGAAAGGTTTGATTTAGAGCGGGAAATCGAGGAGTTGAAGGAAAAAGTAAAGGGACTTGAAAAAGAGCTTCTTGCGAGAAATCAAGAGCTTTCGAACCAAAGGGACGAGTATGAAACAGAGTTGAAAGCCTCAAGTGAAAAAATTGACGAAGCATTAAGAGAATGTGTGGTTAAGGGGGCAGAGATCCAAAGATTAAAAAAGAACCATTCGGATGAATTGAAAAGTCAAGAAGAAGGATTTGATATTCGTAAAAAGGGAATGAAAAAGAAATTTGACGAGTTTGAGGAGGAAATAAAGAGCCTGAAAACTGAGCTTGAAAAGAAGGGTGGAGTGACGAATGCCAAAAAGCCATGCGTGAAAAAGCCAGTTGATTTAAAAAAGAAGGCAATCGATGTCAGTTCTAAATATGGAGGCCCAGTTAAGGTCAGCGCGATGACTGGAATGAAATCGAAACCAAGGCCCGCATCTGTAGTTCGAGTAGCAACAGCCAGCCCCAGATCCCCTTGTAAACCCAGTCAACCAGCCTTGAGAGTACTGGAAAGGACGTTAAAGGAAACGTCGGACGCGCTTGACAAGAAGAACGAGCAAGTGATTGCGAAAAACAGGACGATTGCAGAGTTGCGGGATAGAGTCGCCGAGCTGGAAGATCTGCGCGCGGAAAGTCTTGGGGTCAAGACGAGGCTTGAGGAGGTTACGAACGAGGCGAAGAACTTTGAGCTTCAAGTTGCAGACTTGAGGTTAAAAGTAGAGAGAGCAAATGGAGAAATAGCAGTTAAGGACAATGAGGGGCTAGAAAACCAGAGGGAACTCTCAACTTTGCAGAAAGAAGCTGAGGTTTTTAAGGAGGAGAAGTACCTTCTTGAGGAAACTGTCGAGAAATCTCGTTTGAAAATCAAAGAGCTTGAAGACTTGTTCAATGAAGTGAAATTGAAGAAGGAGCACTCGGAAAATGAGCTTACAAAGTTAATGTCTGCGCAAGAAGCTTCCTTGAATGAAATTACACACCTAAGGGAACAACTTTCGCAAATACAAAATGAGCTTCTTGTCAAAAACAAGGAAATAGTATCCCTGAACGAGAGTGTTGCAAAATTTCATGAAATGGAGCAAAACTATGCAACCTTCTTGTCAGAAAAGCAGAAACACGCGGACGATATGGCGAAGAAATTGAGAGAATACGACGAACTTAAAAGCCGCCATGAAGCTCTTGTGACCAGATTGAATTCAGAGATCACAGGGCTACAAGCGGAGCAGGGCATTCTGATGGACCAACTTGAAAGCAAAAATAGCGACTTGCGATCAAAAGTTATCGAATTGAACAAAGCGATAGAGGAAAACGTTCAACTGAAAAACAGTTTGTGTGAGGCTGAAAAGAATTATTCTCTGCTTGAATTGCAAGTAAAGGTAAATTTATCTTGAATGGCACTGACCATTGGCATTATGTTTCAGCTATTCTCAATTCCTCTGTTTGCAGCTCCTTTAGATGAAGAGGGCCTTAGACCGTTTAATGTACCGGACTCGGATTTAAGCAGCCAAAGAATCAAAATATTTTTCTGAAGCTGTTTTTGGGTGACACCGAACGCCTAACACGTTTTAATTAACGTTCGATAAAGGCCTCTAGTTGATTTTCCAACTTGAATTGTTTCAGTGAATTTTTTGAAAGCCTCGTCGCATTCCTTCTTGGAATATGTGAATGGAATTGAAGCCAATTCTTAACAATGTCATATTCTTGTAGGTATATCGCTATTCTTTGAATTCCAAAAAAAAATATAAAGTTACTTACAGTAGGTTTCCGCGAATAAGAAACCATTTTTTAACATTGCAGCCTCAGAAAATTTAATATTTAAACAGACCAAGTCAAGGAAAGTACTCTGCATGCGTCTGTATTGAACATTTCTGGTAGTGTTGTACAATAGATGCTGTACATATCAATAATTTTTGGGAAGGAGAATGTATTCGGGTATAAACTATAACAAGCCTAAAAGTAAGAAACCTTTTGCTTACAGACCTAAAACTGTTTCTTATAAAGCAGCTCCTTTTGAAGCGAATGGGGCCTGTTTCTTATGTGAAGGGATTTATTACTCGCGGGAACCTACTGTAACCTATACTTCTATACACCATATTTAGTGGGAGCTGGGGCGGCCACCCCATAGTATAATGCTATAGGCTCAGACAAGGCACCCTGCCTTGAAAGCCCTTAACTTTGCAATCAACGGGCCTAGTGCGTTGCTTGCAACTAAAAACACATAAAGAAGAATAAGGATACATCGAGATTTTTGAGCAAAAAAATTTGAATATTTCATTTCCGTAGCTACGGGGCGCTGAGAGGGAACTCGACACGATGCACACGCGGCAGCAAGTAGCCAGTGCACTCGCGAAAGGTATTCTAACTAGTTGCTTATTTTTGCTGATCAGGGGCGTGTCCCTTTCAACTGTAGCCTGAATGGTCCTAACTTGTCATTTATATGAAGTTGTTTGTACAAATGATTAGGTCATACCTCTTTTCAGCTTCAAACCATCATGTCTCACTAGTAAACAATAAGGAATATTTCTTCTCGCTATTTTTTGCGAAAGGACCTAACGATGAGGTTGGCAAGTCTTGCGATGAGATGGAGTTATATGAAATTGATGTTATTATACCACTTCACAACTGAATCTTTTTTTGGATCGCACGTTTCCTTTGCAACAGCTCAAGACTTTATCAGCCAAGTAATCCACCAACTTATCTGGAAATCTTATGACATCTGGAAAGATACAGTTTTGTGGTGAGATTCGTTCTTCCCTGGTTCTCACTTGAGAATGTTTTTTCAGCATCAAAGAAAGAAGAAAGGAGGATAAATGACATGACTGAGATGATGGCGGAGAGAGATGAGATCATGGAGCAGCAAAAAGAGCAAATAAAAGATAAACAGCTGGAGATTGACGACCTCGTGTTGAAACTAGAAGAAGCTAAGAGTCTTGAAAAAGGTTCGGCTGCATTTGCTTACTGATAAACCGATTAATGCTGAAAAGAGGTTTCATGACATACCTAATGTTGTTGATGAATGATAAACTAATAGATAAATTGCTTTTGTTTAAACACTTGCCTCTATTGAAATTTACTAAGCATGGGTGCTACAGTTTTTGAAAAAGCACGTGGATGGAATTCTCTAGAATCAATTAAATGTAACATAGATTCTAATTTTTGGAAAACAAAGAAGTTAAAACCAGAAAAGATCTCTTGTCTTGTTAAATTTTATCAACGAAAAACTTGCAAAATAGGTCGACGCCAAGACATGGTTTCTAACTATGCTCCTTCAATCACAGGAAATTCATTCGCCGGCATCATATTTCGAAAATCTAAACATGCAATAACTGTCACTCAATCTTATAACAGTTGCGTATTCTTGATTCTAAAATTTTATTAACAATTGTTTTTTTCATAATTTCACAGAGTTGGTGAAAAAGCAACAAGCCATCCAGGAGCTTCGCTGGAGTGTCATAAAGAAGGATGAGAAAATCAAGGAATTGAACTCATTGGAGGATAAAGTTTCAGATTTAGAGAAACAACTGAAGGAATTCGATGAGATAAAATTCCAGAAAGAAACTTTAACGATGCAGTTTGAGACTCAGAAGCGAACTATTAAAGGTGGGTGTCTAAGATCACTTCACGGCTAAAAACCTGTTATCTTGGAAAGGCTGGCATCTGTAGCCTTTGTTTCTTCTTCTTTTTTAATTTTAATTTACTTCATTAATTCATCATTGCTGTTTGGGTTACGACTTATTATTGCCTTCCTACCATCATATATCTACACTGACTCCTGATCCTTTCATTTTATAATTTTTGCAAAAATACACATGAAATATAACCGTTATGTGGATTATTCTTCTCTTTCGTTTGATCATGAAAGTTTGACATTTTCCTGCTCCTATTCCTATAGAGCGCGAGCAGCAGCTATCATCTTTGACGAATAAACTCGAGGAACTGATGCAAAATAAACTGAACGCTGATTTGTGCAGAGAGGATGATGCAGAAGGAAGCGTGTTTGCGAAAGTAAGATTGTATTGTGAGCATTTCTACCCACGCATTGTGTGCTCCGCAAAGTCGTTTTTGAGCTGCGAAAAATTAGCTTCTGGACCCAATTTTACATGCGCATTTTTCTTCACAACAATAACCTAGAATCATACAAATTTCAGACCTCAGAAGCAAGTTTCATTATCTTTAATCAATTATCGGGAAACTTTGAATCGTTTACTGTTGTTAGTTACATATACTGTGAAATGAGATGGGAAGCCTTGTTATCTCAAATCAAAGCTTAAAAAAGTTTTCCAGCATGATTGAGGCCTCCTAACGTGACATTTGTGTTGAAATCTAAATTTCTCCTTCATCGTTTGCTTTGATAAAAGTCCAAGGCCTGTTTTGCAAACGTGTACCTTTTCTTTTAAAGGAAACTCCAGGATCTGAATACAGAAGCAAAAATATTGGAGATACTCCTCTTGCAGCGGTGGGTATTATTCTAAGTCAATTTCTTGGAGAATTTCCGAAGTTTCTTTGTTCATACTATAGTTGTGCTTACCAGTCTTCTTTGCATTTCCTTTAAAAACCCTTTTTCATTTTATTAGTTGAGAGAGTGCAACTCCGACAAGAAATCACCAATAAGGTATTTGGCTTTAAAATTGTATGTTGCAATGTTTCACATTAATCATCTTTAACAGTTTGATATTTTTAACGGATATATTTACCTAAATACTGTTTATATTCACAATTCTTCAATTGAACGACAAGATTTGCACGCTTTTCTCGATACTTGCTAGGGACACCCATACCTAATTTGTACTTTCATTGAAAACACGACCTAAACTAGTGCGCTGATAATTTTTTAGGATAAGTCCAGGCCATTAGTCATAATATAGCGTCCACTATTCGTACACGGGTTTTCTAAGTAAATAATTTAATTTTGGTTTTCTTCTCTCGCTCATCTTATCTGCTACAATAGGCCTCTTTTGAAACCCGTAGTATATCACCTGACTTTGCAATGGCAGTTCCTTTTAATAAACAAGCCTTTTCTTAATCAAGTTATTTTCTTATTTTTATTTTATTTTATTTTGCAGGCTCAGAAAATCAGCCAGAATCAAAGTTTCATCGCTGAGGAAGGACAAAAACCAAGAAAATACACCAGTTAGTTCGCTTGAAAATCTTTTTCTTAGCAAATATTATCTCTTGGAAGCTTACTTAGCATGAGCCATATTGCATGTTAGGAAATTTTCGACAATCATGTTAATTTTGATCTGTTAAAGGCTCTGTACCGTTAGAAGCGGTGATAATTAACCTGCAAAAAGCGTTCATGTGGTTGGAAATGGTTGATGCTGAAAACATTTCACCAACTTGCTTTTTGTTCATGTTCTCCTCTCCTCCTTCTTCAAAGAACATCTATTTTACTGCTGGTATATTTGTTTAACTTATTTCTTGTCGTGATTCGTAATACCATTGATATTTTTGTGCATGTCTTTAATTTATTCCTACTGTCTCTTTCAGCAGACCACAGGTAGCATGAAGAAAAAAGAAAGCGAAAGGAAAGTGCTGTTTGATCTGGAAGAAGGCAAGCCAGACGATGTTAGGGGTAAGATGCTATTTTTTAATGATAAAGTTTCTTATTTTACCTTTTTCAGTTATAAGTTGGAAAATTCATTTTGTGTCCTATTTCGAAAATTTGGAGAAATGACTTAATGGCTCTGGATCCAATGGCCCCAGCTTATTGCAATTTGTACCTTTTTCAAGTTTGTTACAAATTTATCAAAGTGACCCCCCCCCCCCCACACTTTGTTGGTCTTATTTGAGGCCTGAATAAATGAGCTTTGTTCTTTTTCAAAATTTCTTTCATGACGTAAGTGGAAGCTTGTATGGGCCATGTCCTTTTCAAGCAAAATTGCAAATCTGATAATTGGATCTTTTTTCTTCCTATTTACAAAACTGGTTATTAATGCCATGCTATTTCCCACCAGCTGATACACACAGTGTTGTGCAGCCAGAGAAAAAGCGAAGGCGGAAACTGCTCGCGAAGAACACAGGCATCTGTGCAGAATCACCCCAGGTTTGTATACAATACTCCTAGGCACATTGCTTCGCTATTATAGAGCGATGCGGTTGCCGCGCGTTTGCGATTGCCGCGCGTTTCCTCCCGGACGCTGCTAGTTCACTACATTTATAAGTTTCACGTATGATATTCTAGCAAGCTCGAACAAGACAGTTGGGCATTAAGCCCGCTGATGCAGCAATAACCTGTATACAAGAAGTGAAGGCGCCATTTCAACGAGCGACGTTGAACATCAGTGGAAAACTGCCCACCGCCCCATCCCTTCCCAATTTTGCGCAAAGACCCTCCTTATTTGTGCAAAGTATGAGGACTTTCTCCTGGTGTACCTGTCAAGAGCCTATTTGCAATAAACAGGTTATTGATGCTACATGTATTACAATGACAAAAAAGGGATGATTGTAATAAGATGTTCCCATGACCACACCCTTGTTTTTCTGTCAACACCCACCAAAGCCCCTCTTCACGGCCGTTTGAAAACTCTGAGCCAGTCCTCTAATGTTGAACACGATTGCTCAGCTCAGAATCCATTTCTTTTTTGCACCTTATTGACTTGAGATTCCAAACATTTAAGTGTGTTTTTGCCAGGAATGGGCATCAAACATTCCTAATGATTTCAATTTTACTCCTTGATTAGGTCATACCCCCGTCTCCGGTTAAAGATGACGAAGTGACGCTCATAGTCAAGCGACAGCTGCGGTCATCCACCAGAAGATGAGAGACGCTGGTTGCACTCCTTTGTGATTTCAAACGAAAGCTTGCCTCCTTGCAGTCAAACGAAGGCATCCTATCAAGGGGAGACATTTACTGACCACCTGAATAATAGTGGTGGAGAATAGTGGCAGGACTATGTAGAAACATCAGTTGACACTAGAAAATGATACGGCGTAGATGTGGCAGCCGAATCCAAAGCTCAAGTTGCTAGTGTTGAAGAACAGCAGTTAGTGTAGAATTGGTATGGATTCTTTAGATAATCCGCGAGATGTTCCAAAAGATCGATTTCCATAGTGGAAGGTTTCCTCCTCTGCACGAGTTCCCAAATTGTAGCTCAAAATTTCGTTTTATCTTTTTAAGTTCAATATTTCAACCATCACAGAGACAAAATTATTTCTTTTTAAGGGTGTTTTAGCAATTTGCAGGCTACTTAATAGTCAGAATAGTCAGAATCACGCTTAAAACATGTTTGGCCATGATTCCACTAACAACCCCCCACCCCTACCCCACCTTACCGCACCCCACTGCACCCCACTGCACTACACCCAACCATTCCGCACCCCATCTGCTTTGGTTGTCGTGCATTAGCAGAGAGAACATCGACACAAGCAATACCAAACATGTTGTTGAAGCCAATCCAAATATTTTACGCTATATGCGCGCGCATGATTCCTCATCATTGTGAATAGTGGCATCAATTTTGTTCTTGTAATTAATATATTTATTTCATAATTTTAAATCCCAGTCAGTATTTCAATAGTTTTAAATTTTTATATGAACCATCATTTACAATTCGATCCACTGTGCCCTTTTTTCTGCTCTTCTCGGGCGCTAATAAAAGAACTCAACCATACTCTATAGTGAAATTCTAATAATTCCATTTCCGTCACAAATCAAATTAGAATATAATTCGAAATTTTGATGGACCTTGACCTGAAAGCTCCTATACTAGTTCTACATGACATGCCGCATCCTACACCTGACAGGAAGATCTCTTTAGCGTTCAACAGATAAAAAATATAGCAATCATTTATCAACGTCACTAGTACTCTTTAATCTGTCTCTTAAAAATTATGTACAATTGAGCTGAGCAGAAATTGCATTGCACTAGTTACGCCATTTTACCTACTGAACGTTCAGGAAACATTTAGCAACGGAAACTTTGATATGGAAATGGAAAGATATGGAAAGTTTGATCTGTAAGAGGGTTCGCAGATAGAACACCGTATATCAAATCGATATCTATGTGCTATCTTTATGTGGCAATATTCGGGTAATTTTGAGCTTGGGCTTATTCGTGAACTTTTGGTAATGCTAGAACAGAATACATCTTTCCAGTAATGCTAGCACGCCTTCTTTTGGACCCTTTATGGGTAATCATTGCTTATTGGATTGCCTTCGCAGTGTCGCTGCTAGTGTGTTAATGGATGTCTTTGCAAGCTTTAGGGGTATTTCACCCTGTTCTAGGCTAAACTGTATCAATAGCATTAAGTGTTGAAAAACAATTGCAGTAAATAAAATAGATAATATTAATAATGTCAACTCATCTGTAAACATGAAAGTAGAAAGATGAAAGTTGCATTATGAGAACAACAGGGAAACAACAGCAAGATGAATGTACTCCGAGCAATGCTCGTTGCCTTATAGAGGACTAAGAAAACCTTGCTTTTTAATGAAAATATTTTAATTTTGTGTCAAATGATGTGTTGGCATGTGTTGATTATGGAAATTTAATGAAATGTTCTAGCGAATTTTATTAAATCTTTTTAACTTTTATTTCATTTAACTTTTGTTAAATTTTGGCTTAGAAAATTAAAGTCGTTTGTTTAGAGAGGCTTGGTAATCTCTTCAGTCTCGTTTGCATTCTTACTGTCTATTGGCTGAAATTGCTTTTTCTCTTGTCTATAACAGCCAATCACTGCAGAGAGTGAAATTTAAAATGTTGGAAGCGCAAAGAAGCAACAACTTAATGATTTCCAGCCATCGAGAAAGGTGCTTCTGCTATTAAAAGTAGCCCCGGTAGTAAAACTGATGCAAAGTCTACAAAACGAAGCTTCAAATATTGCTTTATTGAGGCGAGATTAAAATGTCAGTGAAAGCCTGTTACTTCAGTCCAGGTGGTGTAGCAATGGAGAGCGAGAAGGAAAACAATGTCGGTCCCATTGCACGAAACCTCATGGCGGAATTTCAGGATGAGGTCAAGGCCATGTCAAATAAAATTGTTGGTAGCCGTGAACCAATAAAAGTCTACTTGAGGGTAAGACCATTTTCCCAAGATGAGACGAATGCTTCTGAAGATCAAGGCTGTCTTCAAGTTTTGGACGACAAGACACTTCTCTTAAGCGCTCCTCGGGACTCATTCACATTCAAAAGCAGCATTCGAGGGATTGCAGAGCAAACTCACAAGTTTTCGTTCTCAAAGATATATAATGAAAGTACCACGCAAAAGGATATATTTGATGATGCCATGCTGGCATATATCAAAGACTTCTTGGATGGTATTAACTGTCTTGTTTTCACTTACGGAGTTACAAATTCAGGAAAGGTACGATTGTGTGTTTAATGATGTTTGAATTTGATGTTGCGATAAAACAGTCACGAAAACTGCTTGCAGTCTTTGATCTTCTTTTATTTCTATTTGACTGTATTTTTGGGTAAATTTTCCCCCAAGGTCAGTTTTTTGAATATTGAAATTTTTGTGAACCAAATCAAGCAACAAACTGAAGCTGTTCTCCAGATTCTCCATATTGATTCATAAATAATTATTGCAGATAAAAGGAATGTATAATTTTATCCTTAAGTTACAAAGTTTTACCTCTCATTGTATTGTGCCCCAACGTATAAAGTTTGAATGTTAGAAAATCTATAAATGATGAGATTAGAGTTTGAAATATTCCTTACAATTTACACTTTTTTACAGACTTTTACAATACAAGGCAACCCTAAAAATAGTGGAATACTACCACGCTCCTTCGATGTTCTGTTTAACAGCATCAAGGGTAAACAGTATGAGCGTATGAACTTAAAGCCAAAAATGTATCAAGATGTTTCCAGCTTAACGGAAGAAGAGCAGCACTATGAGGAGACGTTAAAGAAAGCTGTTTTGAATGCTGGTCAAAAGCATGACATGGATTTCTCCATTTTGTGGAAAATGGATGCCACTGCACAAAGTGATGTGTCAATGGTATCGTGTACCACTACCAGCACTGCAACAAACAGCTCTATTGCAACAGAAGGTATTATATAGATAATTGACTTTTCAACCCTTTCCAGTATCATTTAGATAATTGGCCTCTAACTACAATAATATGACTTTCAAAAATTCCTTTATAAATACAGTTTTAGTGCCTCTATAAGCTTCCATGATCCCTTTGAATATTGATTTGAAAGCATAAATCAAATCTGAAATCAATTAGGTTTTCAGCTATTTGAATTAGTGCTTAAAATGAACTTCATTTTTTGTAGATTTTAGTTCAATATCAGATGAGCTGAAGGAGAGAGTTTGTGATGGCACAGTCATTGACATTAAATCTCAGGGAGCAGTGAAGTTTAGTATCTGGGTTTCTTTTGCGGAAATTTACAATGAATATGCTTATGATCTTCTGGATCCAACTCCACTTGCAAGAGGAAAGAAGAGGCCAACATTGAAGCTTGGTGATGACAAAAATGGGAACCCTTACATCAAAGGTATGTAATGGATAAGTTTTCCAAATATCAAGCCCTCAATTTTTTTATGAACAGTTAATATTTCATTAAGTCATTTACACTGTCTTGTGCATAATTTAGGCTTTTTGGCTTCAAAATTAAGTGTCAAGATCAAGCTAGAAATTATAGTTTGAAAGGGTTGCAAGATATGATGAGTCAGTTACAAATTCAAATGTTTGTTGATTCTTGTTAAATTTATCCGAAGCTGTGACCAGGCATGAATATGAACAAACATGAATATATAACGTTAATAGAACAAAACCAGGCCTAATACAACGGCTAACATATTCGAGAGTAAAACAGCGTGGTAAGCGAGTTATCTAAGAGTCCATTGTCCAATAAGCTTCAACATAACGTAACACGTGACTACAGCAAGCATAAGATAATAATAATCATATTTTCTAATAATTCTGTGGTAATAGTATTAAGAAGGGCAAGTAAGTCAAAGGGGTAATAATAAAAGGTCATCAAGGATTACTAAACGAGAAACAGTCCTATCATATTTTTCTATTCATGTCTTTTGCTTCTCTCTAAATATTATATATAGTTGAAGAAAAATATTTGATTACAATAATGAGTTATTTAGATGTATTCGTTTTTTGATGTGCTTGTTTATGCTTTTTATATAGGATTGAGACAGATACAAGTTAATTCTGCAGATGAAGCATTCAAGGTAAGAAAGCCACAAATGTTTAGCATATGTAAGCAGTTGTATGGTGATTAAAGACATTCTTCATTTAAAACATTCAAGACATAAAGTAGAAGTAAATGAAGTACCTCATATGTAGAGTACTTAGTTTGCTTTCAGAATTGGTGCAATACTTTGTTGCAACAATGTGATTTTTTCGTTT
Source organism: Nemopilema nomurai (assembly GCA_003864495.1). Classification (NCBI taxonomy): domain Eukaryota; kingdom Metazoa; phylum Cnidaria; class Scyphozoa; order Rhizostomeae; family Rhizostomatidae; genus Nemopilema; species Nemopilema nomurai. The sequence goes on from ML133478.1 coordinate 519,658, forward strand.
TAATTCTATAGGTTTTGCGGGTTGGTCAAAAAAATCAGAATTTTGCTGCAACTAAACTGAATCAAAATTCAAGCAGAAGGTTTGTCATTTACAAGCTGTAGATTTGTTTTCATTTCATTTCTTAGTTCTAATTTTACTGATGACTTTTGAAACAATTTCTGAAAAAATTAGATCAGTTTCAGCAACTGCTATATTTAGCATAATTTAAACTTTAAATTTTGCATGTGTTTTATAAACACCATCATTCTTTATTTAACTTCCAGCCATTCTATCTTCACCATCAAAATCCTTCGTGTTGTTGACGTTGATGAACCACATGTTGCAAGAACTAGCAGGTTTGTTGACAACATTTTTTACTTTGCTACATGACTTACGAATGCAGCTCAGGAATTTGAATGCAAAACGTCGAAATTGAGCAAAAGCGGTCGAGAAACATGGATTCTACACAAAAGACTCCGCATAACTTTCACAACTTGAATAAGCAAAAGCCTGGTTACAGTCTGATGTCTAACTAGCTTCTATAAAAGAAATGACATTTTTAAGCATTTCATTTCTATGACATTTCTATTTTAAAAAGAAATGGACAAAAGCACACAACGTTTTATAAACCATGGAGAGACACTTTTTAACATATGAGTGAACGGTGCTTCTTGAGTATGCGGCTTATCATAGAAAGCTTGTCTCCAATAGGTTGTCTTTTGTGGACTTGGCCGGCTCAGAAAGGTACTGTAAGACTCAGAGCACTGGAGATCGCTTGAAAGAGGCCTCAAATATAAACACGTCTATCATGACTCTTGGCAAATGCATCGAGTATCTACGATACAATCAACTGCACAAGTAAGTCAAGGTTATTCAACAAAGCAATCTTAGATTTCAAAGGTTTAAAAAAGCACTATTTAGGTACTTAGTATTTTTCTTATTTCACGCACATAAGAGGGCAAATTTGTTAGTAATGCCTATTAATGAAGTTTGCTGTTTGCCTGTCCAACCTTGCAGTCGTGAAGTATATACCCTGCCTTGGAGGATAAAAGACATCATACATCACTCCCCTGGTTGACACTGATAAGGTACAATTCATGCGATGACGAAGTTCTGTTTCTGTCCTAGGAACCACCCGGTTATAATCCCATTCAGAGAAACCAAGTTGACTCGATTGTTTCAAGGGTTCTTTCTTGGCAAGGGCAAAGCATGCATGGTCGTCAATATCAGTCAATGTGCCTCTGTGTTTGATGAAACGTACAACGTGCTCAAGTTTTCATCCGTCGCAAAGCAGGTGAGCTGGTGCCATGACCCGACTTGAATGTTTTCGTTCCAGTTCTTCCCTCCCATGCTGCTATTTCGAGGCACAGAGTTTCAGTTAGGATTCCTGCAGTTCTTCTACTGGAACTGGCAAGATGTTTAAAAAATGCAAGCTGCCTGGTTAAAACCCTCGCGTCAGTGTTATGGCCGAATTTTAGGCGAGCTTATTGCATTAAAAGGCTTCAGGATGCCAGAAAAACATTCCTATTGTAATGTTGAACTTTGTGCTGCACCGTATCATACCGCTTTTTAGCATGAAGCAGCAAAATAAGCAAAGTTTCATTTTATTTTATAAACGCTAAACCCATTTCCAACTTCTTATTCTCATGATTACTTCAAAGGTTACGACGAAGATTGTGCGAAACAACGACTTCGTAAGGCCGAAACCTCCATCAAAGTCGCAGCTTTCGACGGCAACACCAGTAAAAAAACTCGCAAAACACACTTTGTTAAATTCTGGCTTCACTACGCCCAAACCTTCCCAGAGAGACATCTTATTTGAATCGATGTGTGATGACAATGAAGACGAACGAATTCAAGCGCTCGTGGACGGCTACCAGGAGATTCGCAAACAGTTAATCGACGAACGGCGCAAAAATGCGATGATGGAGCTGAAGATACGAGAAGAAGTTTGCACCGAAATGTCGGAACAAATCGTCGAAATTGAGAAGAATTACAAGTACGTTTTGAAAATGAAAATTTTTCATAGAGTTCTTCTTAATTTAGAAACTGGATGGTAAACGCACTTGTTCTATTGTAAGAAGTCATAGAAGTTGGGCAAAGGCTGTGCCTGTAAGGAGAAGCAGTTTCTATAGATAATGACTCTTTTCTGCGTTGTTGAACGAATAAGGAGTACACAAAATGTAGCTTCTTGTTGTTGATGATGATGACTAACTAACTTGTTGATGATGTTATTTTATCTTACGTCCCTCGAATAGTGACCGACTGCAGGAAGAACAGGAGACGATGGAAGAAATGTGCGAAAGAAGAATCGAAATGCTGACGAAATCGATGAAGAAGGCGAGAAAGAAGAGGAAGCTTGAGCGGTTGACATCGGACGATGATGTATCCGACGTGCTGCTTCAGGCGGAGAAGGCCAGAGTTAAGGTAAGAATCACTGGCTTAGTGCAGAATCCCCTTTTTAATGAAACTGCTTTGTAATATTTTCACAAAGCTTTACAGACTTATTTGTTGGCAAATTCACTACTCCACTCTTGAAATCTTAGTTGATTCATGCATTTGAAAAAATCTACCGTCGAGACGTCGTCTTCTTACAGTTAACTTCCAACGGCATTAATAGACACATCTCCGCATTTAGACACAAATTTTATTGAATTGCCATTTTATCAGCCTCTAATAAACGAATGCTTTGTTAAGCGGTTCTTTATTTCAATGGCAGGAACGCGATGAGACCATCCGAACTCTTCGCGCCAAACTTGCGGAAAAGGAAATCGCCGACGAATTTTATAAGCAAACTCAAACTTCGGAGGAGCACCCTGAAGTTATCGAGCGCTTACGGAGTGAACTTGACGAGGCGAAGGAGACGGTGAAAGTGAACGAGGCCCACATCGAAGATTTGCAGACAACGCTGAATCAAGCTCGTGAAGTCATTGAAGATAAAGAGCTTGAGGTCGAGAAGCTCAAAGAAGTTGTAGAGCTGGCCGAGGGTAAAAATGTGAGTTTTTATGACGTTTAGAGAGTTGAATTTTTCATGTCTGAAGCATCATCACCGGATCAAATGCCCGGAGCAGCCTCAAAAACAGTCCAGAAATTAGCCGGGACCATGTACGGTTATACGGACTGGTGTGAGGCTTCTTCGTCGTGTTTTTGTTTTCTTGCTTTTACTTTTGTAGCCTAAATCAGTTTAAATGTATAAGTTTTTCACGATGGGCATGCTACTTACTCTTTTCTATTTTGAACGTCTCTCTACCTCTAACCATAACAATGGGTAAATTGTGTAATAAATTCTGTATACTGTCCAATTGTTTCCCAAAGGAACTCGCCGAGTTGAAGGCGCTACTTGAGGAGACAAGCAAAGCTTTGAATGAGGCTAGACTGAAACTAAGCGTCAGGGACGAGAAACTGAAGGAAAAGGAAGAAACTATTTTGCAACTCAACGAGCAGCTACAAGCGACGAAAGGTTAGTGACACTTGCAGATGAATATTCGCGATTTTCTAGCACAGCAAATCAGAGAATGGCAGCCTTCCTTTCATTGCATCTATTGAAACTTTGCTTATTGGCCCCAAAAATAAGCCTAGAAGTGCTTTCCTATGCTTAACAGTTCTAATGTCAAGGGCTTTAGTGCCAATAAAAACATTAAAGCTCACATTTTATAGTTCCGTGCCACATGATACGCGCATAGTGGTCATTTGCAGCGTCGGGTTGGTAGTTTTTCGGGCAATCAAAGTTGACTAGCTTTGTCATAAGTCAACGCCGGGTTGTCCTTTCAAAAGAGGACACCTCGTTACGCTATCAACTGGATATGAAACAAGCAAGAAAACTGCTTCGTTTTAATGTCGGTGGTTGTTCGGGAATTCCAGTCATGTTCACCGTAAACAACTTTTGTTGTTGTTATCGACTATGTTAATAAGTGGCATAGTAATTAAGTTTTTTGTTTGTGGCATAAGGCCCGAATCGCATGAAAGCCAAACTTGCGCATCATTTGTTGATGTTGTCGTCTTAAAATGTAAAGAAGTCCACCATATCGAGGCCAGTATTCCAATGACGTAATCAGCGTGACAGGTAATTAGATTGGACATGAACAAGTTTGGTAGCTTCACCGCACAAACATTCTGCTCCACAATGGAGAGGCTTTTGCTCCGCTGGAGAGGACGAGAGACTGATCGAATCTCATTGGCTAGTCATTATAGATTTGGCACAGGTTGATTCGCTGGGCCAATCGTAGATTTGGTTGTTTGACCATGAAAGACGTGTGGTATTTCCCATAGCTGGTCCAGCTGATGACGTTGAGCCGAAAGCGAAGCGAACGAGAAAGCTGCTTGCCAAGAACACCGACTCAAGTGCAGAAAAACCTCAGGTTTGTGTTTGAGTTGTGCCTTTAAACTACAAAGTGCATGTTAAATCAATCTCTTTCGTACTGAGAAGCGGTAATCATATCTCCTGGGGTAAATAGGAAAATCTGAAGTTAGGGTGAAACAGCTGATTGTTCCGGGCAGGACGAGAGAAACACGCCTTTCGAGTTGACTAGAATGGTGCAAAATGTCTTTAGCAGTCGTTCCCCACAAGCAAATTTGTTGTTTCGGCATTCTTATTCTTAATTAACTTTGAGATGTACGGAGTAGTTCTGAGTTATTCAAATGGACTTCAAAGCAAAATGAAATCGTTGTCAGCATGATTTGAGCGGTTTATTTTGAATTCGCGTTTATTCTTTTTAATAACAGGGCGTATCCACTCCAAGAGTAGAAAGCGAAGCAATAACGAGGCTCAAGAAAAAACTGCGCTCTTCTACCAAAGTCTGAGCACGACGCAGACCGCAACGCAGGGCGCAACGTGAACACTCTACGTCGTGCACCCAACAACAGAACGTTTGAACAAATGACTGATCTGAATGTGCCCAGAAATTGACTAATATTACCTTTGCAGCAGTGCAGATACTTCAGATTAGCAACGTGTAAAATTTCAGAATTTCAGTGTAAATAGTGGAAGGGTTGTGGACGCAATGGGACTATCGCCCGTATGTCCAGATCGGTACCTTGCGATCTTAACAGCGACAAATCAAAAGCCTCTGTCGCTAATGTTAGGTGTAGTATGATCAGTATCATATAATCCTTCCGTTGTTGCACCTTCCAGTGATGGTAGAGTTCACTTCCTACTGTAAATAGTATTCTAGTTATGCAATCCTATGTGCGATTATGTAGCATGATTTAATGTCTCATTTATATTCAAAGTTTTCGTTTTTATAGACTCTTCTATTTCTTGATCTAGGCATAATACACAAAATATATCAAAATCGTAGCCAACAACGATGATAAAGAGCTTTTGAAAAACAATTTTATCCTTATCAATCAGGCTTAGGTCATAGGGTGGTCTGTCTACTTTGAAAACACGGTCGTAGTTTTTTCTAACCGTTGGTAAATCTGCTTTCTAGACCATGGCTAGCAAAGGGTAGTCCAATAATCCATTTTTCTTCATTTCGTAAAATATGTTTCCCCTTTTGGTACGTCATACTGGTGTTTCTTCGATCAATTGTATGCCTTGCATATACCAACACTCTCGAAGGGGCAATGGCTTGTTTCCCTCCAAAGCGACCCTTCAAGTGTGTTCGAGACATTCTCCGCCGCAATGCTAAGTTGTTTTGAAATCAGAAACTTGAAATCAACTGCAAAATCGCAGTATTGGTTTTCTAAGTGCTGTCGGCAAAGTTTTTAGTAGTCAAGCCAAAGTTTCTACTGATTCTGTACTGTTAACACGAATCGTTGCTTCATGCACTCTACTGGTTCAATTTAGTTTCATTACGCGATTCGATTTACAATATGTTTGAAAACTGCACGTTCCTCAGAGGCTGCAACTTGCCAAGATTGACATCCGCATCATGTCGTTGAACATTCTTGGTTATGATGCTCATTAGGCAGTACACGCTTTTTTTTATAAGCATCTGATTCCGTAGTGTAGCGGTTATCACGTGCGCCTAACACGCGCAAGGTCCCCGGTTCGAGCCCGGGCGGAATCATAATTTTTCTTTTTTCTCGGTCTAGAATGATTTAGCAATAATTTTCTGGAATTGTTCATTGCATTTAGCTATACTAAGATGGACCATGTGAAACTTGATGACGAAAGAGAGCACTTCAGTTCAAGAAGGCCTAGAAGTTTGCTATAGCTTAAAAAGCTACTACTAGAAGGGTCGCTTCAAGAAGGCAATTTGTTGACCTTGTGGCTCCACTCTCCCTCCCCTTTCGTATCGCCGCCGCAAGTGATAAATTACGTGATGTATACTGTGTTGTTAATACACGCTAAGGAACCTACCACAAGGCCTAGTTCCAAAAGTTCCTTATTCCTAGACCTCAAGTCATCAGATTTTAGTACCAAAAGTTCCTTAAAAGATCCTTAATTTTCATTGCACATCAATAAGCCTTAGCACTTAATAGAGAGAGGGGCGAGATAGACTATGCGGAAACTACTCGATAAAGCACTTGACACACGAATAGCAAACAATCTATGCGAGTATTGGCTGCAAATGAATGGAACCGGCTTTTAAGTTCTTGATGCTTTCACTTATAAGATATTTTCTAAACGAAAAGTTCCTTAGGGATTTCGTTTTTAGTAGTATAAGTTCTTTATATATTTCGGCCTTCTACGTGTAGGTTCCTTATAAAGTGGTTCCTTATAAAAAAGCATGTATCTTTTGTGACAGTGATGTAAGTAATCATGATAAACCATTATATATGATCAAGATGATGATGATGATCAAGATAATTATAATGGTGATGATAATCACGATTTTACGGGCGCCCCAGCAAATTGCTCTCCACACCATAATTAGATTGTATTTACTAACCAGTGGTTGTCGTGCGTATTCTAATTCTGTTTAAGTCTCTCGAATATTGAAATTTGGTGGCAAATAGAGCAAAACCCTCGCATTCTCAGTAAATATTGATTAGTTCTAAAATTTTTATCCCATCTAAATGTCACGTCTTCGAGATTTTCGCCGACGTGCGTAGAGTGTGCACTGCGATTCCGTTTTCCGCGTTTTAAACGCGTCACAACTCGCTGTGAAAACATCCTGTTACGCATGAGCTGTATCAGTCAGTACCAGAGTGACCTTGTGGTGGCTGGTTGCCGTTTGCGTTGATACACCAGTTTACGGACTACCGATATGTTTTGCTTCCCGAATGTTTGGGCTCCCGCTGCTTTGTCGTACTTCACGGCCGTCGCTTCGCTCGCCTTGTGCCTCCTCATCATCGCCGGGAATTCCCTCATCATCCTTGCAGTTGTGCTGGATCCGCTGCGGAAACTGCGAACGCCGTTCAGTTACTTCCTCGTCAATCTGGCAGTCAGCGACATGTTTGTTGGGCTGCTCACCATGCCGGCGTCCGTCGACATACACTTGCACGAAGCCCAGGGCTACTACGAATCGTACAAAGTCACTCTAATCCACGTGTCCTACTTCGTCTCGTCAACGGCCAGTGTGCTGAGCTTGGCTGCCTTGTGCTTGGATCGATTCGTCGCCATCAAGTGGCCTATCATGTACAGGAAGAGCCTGTCCTTGCCGAGGTGTCTCTTGATATCCCTCACCATTTGGGTATTCGCCTCCACCGTCTCCATGGTTTACCTCAAAGTCGGTTACGTCGACTACCTGATGGTGTTCGCGCACATATCAATAATCGTCACCTTTGGTATTCTGATCTTCACGTATCTTCAAGTGTACAGGGTATTGAGGTCTCAGTCGCGCAGGTTCAGGAGCCCCCCTGAAGGCGGGGCCATCGAGCTGGGTGGGGCCGGCATAGAACGCCACGGTGGACGCGAAATCTCGGTACAGAAGAATGTGACAAGGGCCTTTCTCTACATTTTGGCCTTGTTCATATCCAGCTACGCCCCAGCTATTGTTATGATTTACGTCTTGCAGTTCTGTACAGGCTGCAACTGCACCGTCCGACACGTTATGAGGGACCTGCAGTTCGTCCTAGTGGCAGCCAACAGTGCCATGAACCCATTTGTTTGCGGTATCAGGCTGGGGGCATTCCGCAAGTCAATCATCCACATTATTTGTTGTCGGAGAAAAGCGCCCGAAGATGCTGGCTTAATTCATCACATTGGAACGAGGTTTAGAAGTGACACTGTGACGTCATCAGCAGCAACGATAACAGGAAGTCACGAAGTCCACGAGGTCCAGGAAGTCTATGGAGACCAAGTGAACCACGAAGTCCACGAAGTCCACGAAGTCCACGAGGTCCAGGAAGTCTATGGAGACCAAGTGAACCATAGAATGACAGAGAACCAAAGGACCCGTGGAACGCAAGAGGCCCACGGAGCTTGTGCGCAGTTGCATTTCTAAAGAGGAGGGTGCAGAGGGAGGGGTGTACCAAAAGGATGTAAGGCTAAGATTTTTATGCCACCTTTTACCGACAAGCCAAAAAATAACAGACGGCTTCTGCAAAGGCTCGTCGGCAAGCCCCTGATTAAGCGGAGCAAGAAATGAAGGAAACGCATATATTTTGTGCCAAACGAGAATCAATTTATAGTAACAATCATTAATCGCCAAAGTTTTATTATTATCAAATATTTATGGGAATATTTTAGGGTAAAGGTATTGTTAAAGCCACCAGTTGATGTTTCTTCAGAACATTGAGGGAAAATAATTCTTCAGTAATTTATGCTTTTGAAGGGTTTTTATTTTGTGTCATACGAGAATCAATTTATAGGAGTAATCATGATTTATTAATCGCCAAAGTTTGATTATTATCAAATATTTATGAGAATATTTTAGGGTAAAGGTATTGTTTAAGCCACCAGTTGAGTAATTTTTGAATAATGTTTTTTCAGAAAATTGAGGGAAAATAATTCTTCACGGTAGTTTATGCGTTTTGAAGGGTATATATTTGTCGCAAATGACTAATAGCAAGTATCTTTGAAATTGCTGTATAAAACGGAGGGGTCACTTTTGTTAGCCACGTCGCTTTGAACGAGTTGACAGTGAGAAAATGCAGCGATATTTCATTAGATATGTAGCGATATTTCAATGATGTCCAGTTTGCGCCTAGCTGCAAATATACGCCGGTTGCATGTTGTAAGTAACGTGACATGTTTCGTCACCATAATATCATAATTGATCGATCAATATTCAGAAAGTGGTATTTGCACGGCTGTTGATGAACGATGTGCCTTGTATGTTCAGCCGATGGCACAAATTGATTGAAATTATAAAACCCTGATCGAAAGTTTGATCATTGGGTTTTTATTTCCAACTATGAGCTCCAGGTCCGGGGAGGAAATTTCCTGTCTATTTCTCTGAAAATTGAAACTGCTACTGTATTATTTATGGCAATTTATGAAATTATTATCTATTCAAAAAAATTTTTGGCCAGTGATGATTATCTTAAAAGCTTAGGCTATAATATCGGATAAGAAAAGCATTTGGAAACCAGGCTATTCAGCCAATAATCAAGTTGTTTTCTGCAAAAGTGCACACTGCTACTAAAATCTTTTCCAAATTTACATCCCAAGTTTTGAAGTTTAAAGTTCAAATTTAAAATCTCTGTGAGTGAAAAATCAATCAATGTTTGAAGACGGCCATGTTAGATTTGTTGCAGATTGTCGGTGTTTCAAGGGTTTCGGTGGGTACTCGCATGCAAGTGTTTTCGTTCTTGACGTTTCAGTTGATGTACAATCTGCAAATATGACGGTAATGCCACTCTTCTAGCGATTCTAATTATGTAAAAAGATGTCCATTGCTTAACTTTTGTCAATAGGCTATCATTGGAAAAAAATTTTCTTGATATTTGAAAGGGGGCCTAAGTCCTTCAGTGAACATTAATGAACACATTGTAACAACCGCCTATTTGATTTAGCGTCCATGGAAGCGTCTTTACTATTATTCTGCTCATTCAAAACATTGCAAATATTGCATACCTGGATGCTGTTTTTCGCGATTTATTCGCAGCCACTTTTTGCTACTGTGGTCTGTCTAATTAACGTTGAAATCGTTTCGCGTTTTCTAAGGGCATTTAGTCAGAGTGTAAACAATACTTTGTTCGAGGACGTGTGCTGCAACACCTTTGTTTAAAACTTGATAACATCTCATTTTCACTTCTTCTCAAATTTTGTTCTTCATTGCGGAAAATGAATCAAGTTTCCAAACTAGCAGAAAGACATTGTTAAGAAAATGATTCCGCTTTCCCGGTGGCGCAATACTAAACGAGGATTAAGAAACCATTTTTCAAACCTGTGTCTTTCAAAAACTGTTTAGGCTACGAGTTTCTGTTGCTATTTATAGCGATGAAGCATTTATCTTAGTGGTGTAGCAACAACAGAGGTTTCGCTTTGCCATTTTTGTTGAACGCAGGCTTTTAATTGGTTCAGCAAGTCTACAAACATGGTTCCCAACCGGCAATGAGCCTATATCTTAAGTGAGATTCGTCCCAAATCACGTGAAGTTAGCAGAAACATTCACACCATGTCTAAATATGCGGAAATGATGTATATTCAAGTATCAATCTATTTGTTCCGTTACCAGGCTGCAGCTATATCAATTTTGTATTGGCTAGCTTATTAGCCAGCGAGTGAAATGTAGACAACAGCACCACTTAACAATCTACTAGCAATCAGCCAAAGGCGAGTCAGTTTTAAAAATTTCTGAAACCAGAGAACTTGCCCTTAGTCAATTTAGACCTAGCAACATGCCACTTGGCATTTCATACCATGAAGAATGCCCCCACCCTTCTTTTCGCTCTTAGGTACTTTTTGTTGTTAGTAGCAACTGATTTTAGGCATAAAAATTTCTTTACGATTCATACAATGTCTAGGCAAAACCCCCAGGTGATTTTTAGCCATTTCGTAGTTCTTGAGGCTTATCAAATATTTATTTTATTTCGATTACAAAAGGTTAAGGGGGATCAAACATTGGGAAATAATGTGAAAAACTTGGTTTGAAAAAATCTACAACACTTGTGTGTATGCGAAAGCAAAGCAAAGTCTCAGATTTTTAGCGATAACAGAAGATTTACAGAGTCACATTCATTAGTTGCATATCATAAATTATCATGATTGTAATAATCTGCCCATTACAGCAAACGCTATCATACCTTCATAATTTATTATTTCTCCATATCTTTATTTGCATATATGTTTAAGCACTTCAGCGTGCACATCAGCCACAAGTTTAAAAGGAGAATTCGATTTACAGGGCTTGTAAGTTGTTCAACTGAAGATTTCATCAGTTGTGAGGTATACCAACGTTGTTTAAATAAATATATGCGTGCGTATGTTATTTGTTATAATTTTACAACTTTTATGAAATAGACACTGCAGAAACAAGGGCGTAGGTGCGTTGTATTGAACTGTTTATCGTGATTATGTCGTTATCTTGCACGAGGTGCTGCTCTGAGAGTGTTCATTTAAATGTTCGATGAACAACAAAGAAGCCATTGCTGCGACAACTTCGTTTTCCCGCGCAGAGGGAAACCATTATGTGCGTTATCACCGGACGCAAACGGACCTGTGATGCAATAAAACTGATCTGGTTTGGCGACTGAACACTTTGCCATTGTTCCATTTTGAATGCGTTCCTATTGCATTCAAGGAAACTCTGCTGGTAGGCTGGTGCATTTTTCCAGTTTTTCAGAGGTTTTCTGGACTCACATTGATAAAAGCTCAATCATTTTAAGCAAATGACATTGTTCCAAAGCACAATTAAAGGCTGAAAAGCGTGGGCGAACAAATTGTTTTAACCAAGAGATATTTCACCACTGAGTATTTCAAATGGGGTCAGGCAGTTTTAGTTTGTCTCCACTCTGATATTTCTGATATGGTCAGTAGCAGGTGTTTTTGTGGTGCTGGGGGGGGGGGTAGGGGTTGGGGGGCTGATGATTTAGAGTGAACATCTAATAAAAAGTTCTTGCAACATAACATGTTAAGAGAGGTTAATCTAAAAGCAAGTAGAAAGTGAAAGGGTCATTCACGTGTCTTACCACGTGGAGGGTTCTTGCACGCCCCACCATGGTCAGCCATCGCCGTTAAGCTTAAAAATTGCATTATTTCTCCAAGTCTGGGAATCTACGATGGCGTCACTGGATCGTTCATGATTACAACCGGGACCTGAAAAGCTTTTTTGGTGCAGAACCTGCTTTTAAGCTCAACCTTCAATGTGTACCATATCCCTGTGCCTGTGTCAGAAGGGGTTGGCGCAGGTAGCTGGGTGTTCCAAATGACAATTTCTTTCGGTGCCACAGATGGGCCAGTTATCGACGCGATAGTTCTCGTCTTGCTGTGCTGCTTTTTCTCGCTGTCGGAGCCCCTTTCTACTAGCACTGCGTAGAGGTGCCTGTATCCTTTCTTCGCACTGTTTCTGCACTGCACCGTGAACGTAACGGCCTCTCCTGGCTTGTAGTAAGTCATCCCAAGCCTACACTGGAGGTCTAAACTGCGACTGGTCGTGCCATTTTGGCTTACAGGGAGCTGATACCCCTCTCCCGATTCGTCCTCGTGGACTGGACAGCCTTTTCTCTTCCCATTTGAAGAAACAGTTGCCTGTATTAACGTGGAAGTTTCGCTTGGGGCAGTTGCGGTCGCCTCGGTAGTGAAGTCCTTGTTGCCATCGCAAACGATCACGTCAGCATAGAACACAACCCCTTGTTTATCGACGACTGCTGCCTTCAGGTTGTGCCAAGAGAGAAGTGTTGTCGAGTTGGAAACATTCTCGTTCTTTTCATATTGATGCACCTGGCTCGGTATCTTGAATTCAAAAATATGGTCACCGGCTTTGAGTAAATGAAGTTTTGTTGATTCTATTTCGCCGATCAAACTGTGTATGGTTTCGATATAGAACTGTCTGCCAATTCTCGTTTTGGTTTGAACAAGTTCCTGACAATGATGCGTCGTACTCCAGCCAACCATTAACGAATGTATGGTTAGATCTCTTATCAATTTGAGTCTCACAATTCCCTGAACAGGCTGTTTTGGATCAACGAATAAACGGTTAGATTCTTCCGCCAGTACACTCAACTGAAATGCCTGAATCTCTTTCTTCATTTCGTTGTTGTCTTTTCCACCTCCACGTGGATGGCTTGTTTCGGGCAGATGAATGACTTCTCTAAACTCAAGGGCCTTTGTAGTTGCTTTTTATGCCAAATTGTTTGGCAATGACATCACAATATCGGTTAGTCAGTCAGTCAATTGCGCGTGCAACAATATGACTAAGTCCATGCGGCAGTGGGTATTTTGTTGATAACGGCCAGCCAAAAGATTGATAGTTAGTAGGTCCTTGTTTCGTCTGGCTTAGCAACATTCCATGCATCAAGGTTCTTGAAAGTCCAGCTGATTTGAGTCAGCTCCAGTCTACCTGACAGAAGGGCTGGAAACAGAACAATAGTGAAACCCGTAATAGGATCCTTTCGTCTAATTGAGAATTGAAATTCATTAATTCATTACTAATTAACGATTCTCCAGTCATCAAGCGCTAAGCTTTAGGCTAAACAAACTAAGACGTGTCACCGAATGAAATAACATTCGTCATTTTTTGTCTGCGCCCACACCAACCCGGAAATACCCGATTATTTTAGTCCAATTTTTTACTCCAGCTTATATTTTTTGTCGTTCGAAATATAGTCCAGCTGGAAATCACATGATATGGGTGGAGTTGTAGCCCAGCCACGTGACCCATGCGCCCAATCAATTTTTATCAATTCAGCAAATTGTTTACTCGATTCATTTTACGAATTAGGCACATTCAATGAAGCTGGAGATAAACGAACGATTCAAATAATAACCGCCATCCCCAGGTTTTGATTCACACTTCCAGTTGGTTGATGGTCGAGCGAGCCTCGCTCCGCCCAGATGCAACACGCCTAGATTTGATAATTTTGCTATCGAAGACTTTGTCGTCGAGTCACAAACAAGATCTATCTTCGAGTTACGGAAATACGCCGGTGGAATAGAACGTAGAGAAGTCACTTTTTGGGAGTCATATTCTGCGACTGTACCATCTTGGCTGGGCGGAGGTTGCGAGGGCATAATTAGAAATGCGTTCTTGTCACTACAGATACAATGCTTTAAAATTATAGTTATTTGCCGTTAAATGAATACTATATCAAGCTTGATGGATCGTAGAGTTTATTTCAGTCAAGAAAGGGTTGATTTTAAGGAAAATACCTAATTACTCTCAAAATCAAATAATAAATTTTATGCTTTGGGTTTAAACGCTTTATATTTACACTTCTAGTTCTAACGATCTAATATGATACTTCATATTTAAAAGAAGGGAGAAAAAAGACACATTGCTTCTTATTTTAATACTTTATGAATGTGCAAAACAAATGTTTAGATATGTTTGCCCTTTTTCGTGTTTCTTTATTTGCCCCCCCTGCCCTTACTTTGTTGGTCTCAGCAGAGGTCTTTCTTGAGGGGGTTTCTCTACTTGACAATCCCAATATTTTGGGTATTAGATACAGAGAGTCTATGTGCTTTGTGCTAATTCTATTTTTCATTAACATGCCCTTACAACAGGAAGCATAACCATTTTCCATATATCCCCACTTATAAACACAATTCTAGTCAGCTAGCATTAATATCAGAGAAATGTTCCATACAATGGGCTATAAGGAGAGACGGAGAGACTAGACCAACACCCTGCATTTCCAGTCTTCAAGTAGGCCAACAAGGCTCCAAGTATGGAGATGATGCAAGATTCAAGATGACTTTTAAACTTGTTAAGGATAAGTCCAATTGCAACATTGCATACAATACATTGTTGATTCTTAATGATGCAGTTTATTTGTTGTAACTATGGATAACAAATCTGTAGGACTTATAACTTGGGAATTTGTCCAATGTAATGATCACAGCAATGAAAGTACATAATCAAATGCATACAGCATTGTCCGACCCAAGGGAGTCATAAGGTATGATGACAAAAGTCACTATTGTAAGATCAAACTGATTTTACATCACATCTATTAGATATGACAAATTAACCTAAAACAACAAAATCCTGATTGCGATTGCAAAACTAACCAAACTTGATAAGATGTTATAAAGGAAGACGAAAATAAGTTAATTAACACTTTTAACTACAGCGGGAATTATACCACCATTAGAGTTGGTACAGGTTGAAATCTTCAACCCTTGACAAAAAGTCAGCAACTGC
This sequence comes from Nemopilema nomurai, assembly GCA_003864495.1. Classification (NCBI taxonomy): domain Eukaryota; kingdom Metazoa; phylum Cnidaria; class Scyphozoa; order Rhizostomeae; family Rhizostomatidae; genus Nemopilema; species Nemopilema nomurai. The sequence goes on from ML133478.1 coordinate 534,774, forward strand.
TCATTTAGCAGTAGGTGTTCATTTAAGATAGACATGATGAGAATATCCGTTTGACAGCATTTCTGAAAAAGAGGCCAAAAAACACTAAATGGAGGTTGAAGTATCTGAAGTCATATACAAAGATCTAATTTGGCAGTCTTAGAGTTAATTGCAGCTAGAAAGGTTTCCAATGAACTGATTTAAAAAACGAAGAGCAAACTACCAGGAAAATATCATTGCCTTATAAACTTCAAACTTCTATTGATATTTTATTTACATCATTCATGTTTAATGTTTTATGGTCACATACCTGGCAAAGGGAATGTAGGACAGGCAGTACCTGAAAACAAAATAGAGGTGATACGACTTGGGCTTTGTTGACAGTAAGTTACAAACTTCGATGAACATAAGAAAATGTTATTTGTCATAAAAGCATATAAACTTGTGTATAAAGTTGTTTGCAAGCTGATTGATTTTTGTGAGAAAACATCTCCACAAATCACGCTTTTGAAGATTAGAAGTTAGACTCACCAAGTCATTGCCAAATATTGTATCACACAAAAGAGTAAAGCAAGTCCCATTTTTTTCCACTAAAAGAAGAACCAAAATGAATTAGAACCTGCTAGGTATAAACTGGTAAACTAATTAGCTGACAAAAATTCATCTTGCTAATTGCATTCTGGAAAATTAACCTCTACATTTGCTAGCTTATTTGACTTCCAAAAGAAATTTCATTGAAAGTTTAGGTTCAATGCAGATTTCAAAAACATGATATACATTGAAGCTAAGACAAAGGTAAAAAGATGAAACAACATGAAAAAGCTAGAACTATGAAAATGAAAAATGAAGTATAAGTAATAATGGCATGAACATAGAACACACCCATAGTGCTGCACAAAGGGTGAGAGCCAATGAGCACTAAAAAATAAATGATGAGATTAAAAAAGCATCATCTGAAAAAGTAATTTCTGGACTTTCTCATATCAAGGTCAAAAACAAATTTTACAAGAAAAGTGTTTCTTTTCAACGCAACAACTTTCTTTTGCTAAGCTCTCCAAACGTCATTAAAAGAAAGTCAAACAGATTTTATTTCCAGAGTCACAGTAATTTGTTGTTTCCCAAAAAAATTTCTTCACAATCTTGACTTGATATGCTTTTACATTATTGCGTTAATTAACTTAAAAATTTTTCTGCCAGTACAACTTGCAAGCAATACTATGCTTGACATGACTTTTTCAAAATACATAAAAAGGAACAGTAAGGTGCTTTTTCTGGAATGGATTGAAAAAAACTATTTTGATTGACAGTTAAAGGCTATTTTGACATACCAGCATAACAATGGTTGCGATTAATCTTTTCTCTTTAAACATATTTTTCAATTGCTTGAAAGGCCCAAGCAAAAAGCATGTGCTGAAAAAACAAGAGTGAAATGACACATTTGGTATACGTAAAGGTAGGAATGTATAACAAAACATACATCTTAAAGGGTGCATATCGGAGAATATTGATGACAAAGAAGGAAGGAATTTTACTTCTCTCTTATATTTTGCTCCTCCCAGTTTCAATAAAGGCTGGTATAATTTGTTGGGTAGGGCCCAAATTTGGTATAGTCACTTGATTAACCAATAAGCCAATTACTAGATTTGCTTCATTAAAGGGATGCTATAGAAGCAATTTTATTAAAAAACAAAGCAAACATTCAACAAGCAGCTGATAAATTAGGAAAAAATCCTGACATATGAATATTTGGCTGTTTTTAAACACTCACAGAACAGTGAATGGCTTAAAATATATAAATCATGATATGTACCTTGCAAGAGATGTAACATTTCCAAGAGTGTAAAAAACAGCGAACATTTTCAGATTCTTCAAGATCAATATTGTACCCTGTTTAGAAACCACTGGTCAGTCATAGATTGTAACACATTTTTAAAGAAACAAATCAACATAAATAGGAGCATATTTGCCACCTGTTATTTTGAGACATGATAATTACAACAACTGCTGTGTGTCATCAGTCTGTCTATATCATCTGCACCTGGGGCTTCATGCCTTATTGGATTGTTGTCTCTCAGCCCCCAGGTAACACCATTAGCAGTAGGGTTTGGGATAACATAGAAGTGCCTTCTGTCCCCTCTTAAATTTTAAGCTAAATCTTTTCAGCTGGTATTCATCTAATCCAAATTTAAGTAGCAATTTTTCAGGCTGTCCAGAAATTTATCTAAGACCACATTCCTCTAAGTCCCCTTCTTCATGTAGATAGCTTGAACCTGACTGAAAATCACATGAGAGTACTCCAAAGCCAAGAATGTTTATAGTTGTCACTCTTGAATAGATGAACAACTAGCACACATGGTTATTTGCACAACGCTAGTACACATGGTGAGTTACAGTGATGGTTGTTTTCAAAGAAAACATTAAATGCTTGTCCCATTGTTGGTGCTTCTTATTTAAAAGTCAACAGCATTGATTTCCCCTAATAGGAAGAAAACATGTCAGCACCCTTACTTGCAGCAACTAGAAAGCAAGTAGTGTGCTACTATGAGACTGTTCTCTGATCATAATACAACAACAATTCTTACCATGACAGAGAAAAAAACACCCAAGGAAAAGCAGACTGCAAAGCATTTCAGTCTTGTCGACCAGCTCATTGTTGTTGCCTCGTTGACCTGCAAAAGAGGAGAACCCTAAACAGGGGTATTTTTGTATTCAAGAAATCTGACCCAAAAATCCACAATTCACCCTGATTGCCAGGACATACTCAAAACATCGCCTCCTTTGATATGTTGGCACAAAATCTACAAGCATAGAAGAAGCTTTTCACCAAATACAAGAGTGCACGGTTAAAATCTAATATTTAATTATTTAGGCCGGTCTCTGAGGATCAGCGTATAATCCTGGGATAAAATCTACTGCTCAATTCACCAGAACGAAAGTAAAAATACCTCCGCGACAATGCCTTGCTCTTCCGCATCAGGCTGGACCCCAAGGGTTTTCTTTATTCTGTCCATAGTTCTTTTTATTTAAAATGCAGAATCAAACTAGCTTTTTTCCAGGAAAGACTTGCAACTCCAGTTCCCAATGCAAATCAGAGGTATCGACTGGGGCTCCACAGGAAAGTAAATAAAAAGGAGGTCAGCTTGTGAACGAGGTAGCAGTTTCCATGAACCATCAAGGTGCAATGTTGCTGAAGAGGATTTTAAATATAACTTTGTAAGAAAAGGAGTGTTGGAATTGGAGCAGACTCAAGAAAAAGTTGAAACAGGCTCAGGTAGAGATATTTTGGTTAGTGTAAAGACAAGGCCTCACCCAGCTTGGCAAGTCTCAGACATATAAAGTAGAAAATCCTGAAGCTCAACAACTGAGCGAGTTTTTAAGTGACTTTGGTTTTTTACAAAAGAAAAGCAGACGCAGACTGCCTTGTATAGTGCACATCAGTCCGACAATGTGATGAGCGTTGATTAAATTCGAAAACAATTTATTCATTCTCAAATTGTTGCTTGTAATATTTGCAGATTATCCCATTAGAATATTCTAATCTTCACAACAGTTTTATCTGTGCAATCGTCTTAACTTTGCAGATGAATCGATATGAGCTCTGCAATCACGACAGCTTTGATCTTGAGGAAAACAAGTAATGAGAGCAAAGAGTCTAAGTCATATGAACTTGTGAACAATGTAAGTCAAGTTTGATTAGTTGTAATTTAACTTGCGAGGGAAGGATTGGGGCCAAAGTGTTTTTTAATGGTAATGGGCACTGCAGCTAAGTGCAAGAAAGTTTGCACTGACTTATAGAAGCAATTTTTTAAAAGGTATGCGGAGGCAATGAAAAAGTCTCCTTGTATATTGCTAAATACTATCTATCTTTGTTGACTGTACAAAGACCCAATATTGGGTATTATGCACAGTTTCGTTAGTGGTTAGTTGTTAGAAGTTGATTGATAAAATATAATATTTTGCAACTTTCTAGGAAACTATACTGCTAGAGATTTTCAAACAGAACAAGACTTAATGGTGCAATGAGGGCAAAATTTATGAGTTGAGGGGTGATTGATATGTGTTGAGCAGTATCAGTTTTCCAAAAAGAAACAAATTAAATGAGATATAATTTTACTTTATTTTATGATTATTCTCAGATTCAAGTAAAGTAAAATAATTAACGAGAGAAAAATTTTGTACTCTTCAATAATAATTTAAAACATTAATGTCATCTGTAGTTGTCTTGAAGTTATTTATTGACTGAATTTCCCTTATTGTTAATTGACTGATGTAAGAAGAAAGTTCATTCCAGATTTTAATGGATGCTGGGATAAATAGAAATTTATAACAATTGGTTCTGCAGAAAGGCGGGATAAACACTGCTATATAATTTACATAATTTCAAGCTGTTTTTTAGATTTTGGCTTCTTCCTGTACAAATTTATCTCTTGTAGGAAATTTAAGACAATCCAGCTTACAGTTTAAAAAAAGAGCTAAAGAGTTTTGTAAATATTTTGAAAAACGCCACAATTTTTTTTCAGGGAAATTTAATCATAGGGACATTTTCTAATTGTTTGAAATATCTTTTTCTCTTATTTCATTCTAATTCCATATTATTTTGTTGGTTAATATTTTTTCCCTCTTTATTCTGTAGTTTACATGCCCTCTTCTTAAGGAAGAGGATGTCATACTTCACATTCACACTTGCTGTCTGAGCAGAAATAGCAATGAGGTAATAATTTATAATGCCCACTAATAACATGTTGAGGATTTGGGCATTCCGTAAAAAATTGGCCTAAAATTTATTTTGAACTAGCAGGATGCATTTTGTGTTACATCTAATTGTTTGTCCATTAGGATTTCGCATGATGATACCAAGGGCTAGCATTATTTCTAGAAAGAGATTAGAATAGGGAAATTGCTATAAATGTTACAGTTAGGATATGATGGAATATAATTCAATCTAGGTTTGGCTGACACCAGGTGAACAAAACAAAGAAGAATTTCCTGTTGGAAGTGAAGTATCTGGAACAGTTACTGAGGGTATTTGTAAATTTTCTGTCATTCAATCCCCTTGGTCAATTTTTGGTGAAGCCTGTCACCCTTTTTCTGTAAGCTGTAACACTAGCATTGGCATCAATACAAAGTTACAATATTTTTACTCAGTTGTACAAGTCTAAGTCAGGTTAGTTTGTGAAGTTTCTAACATTTTTGAAAAGCTCTTGGATAGACCATTATGGTATAGAATTTAGTTGTATTTACAATTAAAATTCTTTTCTCATACACCTTAAAATAAACATGTGAAATGGGGCTAGTCTAGCAAGCCTGATTGTTAGGTGTGTGATTACAGACTCACACCCCCTCCCCATGCCAAGGCATGTTCTTTGTTGCATGCAATGTTACCTCATAAAAGTTTTGATTGATTTACAACTTTGTTTTGGTGGTTTACAGTTTACAAGCATTTTAAAATTAACAAAACATATGTTTCTAATGTTTTGAAATAATGTGCAATGTATAGCTCTGAAGTAGAAATCATTCATTTTCCTATTTTTAGTTGGCAAGTCTGTCTCAAGGTTCAAAGTTGGTGACAAAGTTGTAGGTTTGTTCTTATGTTTTGATGCTTGTTGTTTGTGTATAATTATTTGGTCTGTCTAGGATCTTTTTTGCTGTTGGTTACATCCCATTTTTTATTTGTTGGGCTTAAAACCCAGTCTTTGTCAGTGGTCTTTGGTTTATCTGCACAAGTGTTAGAAGCCAAATTCAAACTTTGATTGTTAAGTTAGTGCCATGGAGATGAACATTGAGATACTAGGTTTGTTAGGGTGTCAATTCATTTTGATTTCCATTGTTATTACCAAACTTAAGGTCAAAGGTGTACCTTGACGATTTGAAGTGGGCGATGTGAACAGTTGAATTTACTGACAAATTCTTGATTGTCAATGTAAAACTGATTTATAGTTATAGTATATATTGTGAATTTTAACTGTTCTATCAACATAGCCTTGTTAATTACGAGCAAATGAGGTCCTTCCATGTGCTTTTCAAAAACACATTATCATATATATATATACTAATATAAAGTCAAGATACATATTAACCAACAATCCATAACATTTACTGACTGTCTGTAAAATTTACCATTTTACTTTCAAAAAGTGGAAGGGGGCTATACCACCCCTCTACACCTCTGCCCAAGGTGTATTACAAGATGGTTTTACAGCCTATATCTGGTTTACATAATGAATAAGTGGGAAATTTATTTGGGAAGATGGTCATTTAGTAGAAGCTTATCATGGCGATTATCTTTTAGGGATAGTTCCTCCTAATACACGTTCAGCTGGATGTGCGAAAACTTGCATTCTGTCACAGTATGATGTTGGTGAGTTATTGTTGAGTTATTTCAAATTTTTTGTTTTGTCATTTTAAGCGTTAGTGCATGGGCTCTTTTGAGTATAGTTTTACAACTTACTTTTTAGGAAGTCACAGTAGTTATCCAATCAACGTTTCACGCGAATGACTTGCCAATGCAACCGTGTTATAAGCCAGTGTTGTCTGTTTTAAGTATCTCTTTGTCGCTTTGCAGTATTGAAGCCAGAGGGTGTCAGTGATGAGGCAGCTGTGGTTGTCTTGAAGGATGCAGTCAAGGCATACACGGCCCTGCACTATTTGGCAAGGGTATCCGTTGGCGATACCTTGTTGCTTTGTAACGGTGGATCAGTAAGTGTTTTCAACATTTCGTCATTGATTATTCATGCTAATAGAGAATGTTTTTACTTCAGTACAACGGTTGCCAATTTTCATTTCTAATGCCGGAACGTCGATTTGAAAAGGTGGTAATCAGTTTTTGAAATGCTGTCAATAAAGTGAAGAACAAATGTAATTTTAAAATTGCACGTAATAGCGCAACCATATTTTGCAAAACTTTTTGATCTGACAACCCTCAAGTATGCAACCATCAGAAAGTGACTAAAAACTGAGAAAGTAAATAGTCAGATTGAAAAGACGAACCAGCTGCCCAATAGTTTATCAATTTTTGTTGTGGTACAATCTGAACTTTTGAATAGATATCTCATAGCCAAATAATACTTGATTTAGCATGGCGTGTTTTGCAATTGTTTACACTTCTGCTCTCTTTCTGTAGTGGTTTTAGTCCCTTTGCTTGTGAGATTATGCTTTTAATCCTTTCCTACAATCTTGAAGACAAAATATCTACGCATCAAAACTATTGTTGAAAACGGTCGTAGCTTGATTTAATGGCTACCAGGTGCTCAACTGTGCTTTTGCAATATCACAAGAGCCAGCATCCTTGCATTTCCCTCTTTTGGAACGCACCTTTTCTTTACGACATTTCTCTTGTTGCTATGTCTCAGACGTCCCTATCCTGTTTCAGGGCTTTGGATTAATTGTTGTTCAGCTTGCTTGTCACATTGGTGCAAAGGTGAGAGAGAACTTGCTTAATAAATCCAAGCATTCCAGTCTACTTTTCATTTGCTGTATTGGTACCACAATGGATTGCAGTTATGAATGGCGAATGGTAGAATCGATCACACGTTGTTGTTACAGTAAAGTATAGTTTGAAGTAAAGATAAATGGAATACACAGCATAATTTGGCGCTTTATTGCTGGAGAGCTTTTAAATTACATGTCTGCCATGTAACTAATAATTTTCACCGCAAGATTTATATGTCTTTGTACTAGTTTCAAAAAATTTGATTAGACATTTTTCTAGGTGCATCTCAAAATAATGCTGACTTGAAGCAACCAAGTCTGGTAGCATAAGCTGTTCTTTGTCTCTTGGCCCTGTCCTGCGATGTTTGAGGGACTTTCGTCTTTTTAAGGTCATAGTGACAGAAAGGACTGACGAAGGCTTGAACTTCTTAAGACGACACCTGAAGGGAGATGGTAGGTACTAGCCATATTCTGATAAGGTTAACAAGAGGATAAATCGCCACCAATCCATGTCAGATGTCAATCAATGTCAATCGCTCATGCTCACTGCTAATCACTATTAAGAATGATTAGCTATTAACTAATCACTATTAATCAATGATAACTAATCAATAATCATCAGTGTGATTGTCATCAGTCAACATGGATCGTAACTGAGCATTGACGTGTTGTGGTGAAGCATTCGTATGTTGAGAAGTCAATCCTCTCATAGAACAATTCACTGAGAAATAAAATCAAAACGGGGCGTCAATATCAGGGCTACGGTGGGATAGGGCTCTAGTGATTCAATAGCAATATATTACAATATGTGTACAGTTGTATATGTGTACGACTGAAACTGTACAGTTTTCATAAATATTTCACACTTCACAGTGCTGACAGGCGCTTTCTTCTGTAATTGGCCGTTTATCTGGAAGCCCCTTGTATAGACGAAATTGTTTATAGATTTAAAAACTATACCATCTTTAATAACCCTTTTTTTGAAAACAGAATTTTTTCCAAGTAGCTTTTCATTTTGAGACCTTAGAAAAAACAAAATTTATCACCTCTGATTACCTGGCTGATGATAGAAATCCATTTTTAAAAAACCAAGTTTTTTTTCATATTCTCACTTTGTTTTTCTGCTTCGTGCTTTTCGATTTTCTGTTTATTTTTTTGAATTGGCTGAAATGAAGGTAGCATCATATCTCAATCTGCACAGGTACTGTCATTGTTGACATCAGATCAAAGAAGCTTTCATTTGTGGACACGTGCATGGAAGAAACTGGGGGATTGGGAATCGACTGTATAATTGATGATGGAGGTAATTTTCTGCAGTATTGCCATTATTATTCACTATGCTTATGATGGGAGCAATTTTGATATATTTTTGCAGAGTTAAGGCAAAACAGACCAGGTTTCTTTCAAAACGACTGTCAAACACTTTGAATGAAAAACTCAAAACTCATGGCGTTTTCCCCTAAGAGAACTAACATTTTAAGCGTTTAGTCGGTAAGGATACGAAACAGAAGATGCTGCTGTCTGTAAGCTAATACTAAACAGATTTCAGACATTTCGTTGTTTTTTCTTGATGCATTTACAATGCTTCAATTTCAATTGATCTATTAGTACGTTGTATTTTGAGCTTTTCCACAAATCTTCGGGATAGAATTATCAGTCATCATGTGAATTCTTAGTTTTTCGATTATCTACTGAAAGGTCCTTGCACCAAAGGTTCTCAACTGTAAACTCAATTTCTGTTGCAGTTGAAATGTATGGGAACAGCGTGGAAGAATCACAGAACGATCTTATCAGCTTCGAAGAAAATACCACCCTGAAGCCTCACAAACATGACGTCATATCGTCTCTGGCTGTTGGCGGTCGGTGGATCACCGTGCAGAGTGACCTCCAGGTACAGATGCACATTGTTAGCGGATATATTTTGAATTCTTGGAGGAAGAAGTTATTGGGTCACGATAGAGAACGTGAATGCTCTTGTTATTGTGTCAATATAGAAGTAAAGCTAGAGAGAGTTTCTCTCCAGTATTACTAACAGTGACCAGAAAGCAGGTCTCAGTCGATAGCTATTGGGTTGAAGTGGGATGGTGAATAGTCATACAGGATCAAGACTTTGTTGTTGCTCAACACTTTCCAAAATTTGTGATATTTTTGCGTCATCAGATATGGGAAAGTGCTGTAATAAATATTTAGTGTTTTTGCAGCTGGATCCGCCAGATTCAAACCTACTGTTTCTGAAATGCGCTTCATTGCACTTTCTGTTTGAAGACTCGTGGACACTGTCAAAAAGTAAGTTATTAGAAATGATAATCCATCTCTCACAGCTTCTTTCTGCTATCCCTTATCTTAGTTATAGTTGAGATATTCTTAACTGTGCTCTTCATTTAAATTACTTTTTATCACACATCTTGTAAAATTACTTAATTTCACACATTTTGCATCTTAATTTCGCACATCTTTTCTGAAATCTTTATGAAACTTTTCTCTCTGTGAAGTCTTTCTACTTCATACTTATTCTGTAATAATAATCAACACTGAAAACTGCTGATGTGATGCATGATGTAAATTTGGTCTTTTATCAATAAATTGTTTTTTTTATCAGGTGCTTATGGAAAATATTTACGTATACTTTTCAATAGTTTCCTACCCCTGCATTGATATTCAAATTCTTGCTGTAACTTACAGTTTTTTAGAGTTTTGCATAATATTTGTTCCAATGTATTGCATAATTCACCTTGTTCTAATTAATTCAAATACAGTGAAATGCATCACAACTTCTCAACTGATCGCATATTTTTTTGTCTGATGTCATTTTTTGTAAGAGCATGCAAGGTATTACCAAAGATGCAAATTATTTCTGTCAGGAGAGTTTTCTTTGACTTTGACAAGATATTCTTGAAGATATATTGGAAACTTGCGAAGTGGATTTTAAGGTATATATAAATCTTATAAGTAAAACCTAAAGCAAATTCATTTTTAGGATATGTCACTCATAGTTTTATAACTTTACCACGATAGTCTTAAAGTAGTTCCAGGCTCCTTACAATGAATGATACAATTGATGATCAGACTACACCACCATAAAATTGCTTGCTTAGTGTGAACCCTATCATGAATAGTTGAAATGTTAAGATTGGTTTTCTTAGCATTTGATGAAGATAACAGTCTGTATAGATCGGTAGGCCTGCAATCTGGAAGTTTGCAACTAACAGGCAAATGCATATTAATACTAGGTTTAATACCAGTGTATACATTCAGTACAGCAAACAAACATCAGACTGTATCTTCATAATGCCTTTGCATTATGTATCTGAACTTTTTTCCAGACCGCCAGGTTATGATGTCATACAGCTAGAAGAATGTGTTGGCTTTCTAACCAGTTCAGATGAGGACAAAATTAAGAAAATAGTTGTCAGAGTAAGTTGATACACGTTAGGGTGCACAGGCAAATGCATATTAATACTAGGTTTAATACCAGTGTATACATTCAGTACAGCAAACAAACATCAGACTGTATCTTCATAATGCCTTTGCATTATGTATCTGAACTTTTTTCCAGACGCCAGGTTATGATGTCATACAGCTAGAAGAATGTGTTGGCTTTCTAACCAGTTCAGATGAGGACAAAATTAAGAAAATAGTTGTCAGAGTAAGTTGATACACGTTAGGGTGCACAGGAATTGGGAAGAACCAAAAACATTTCATTTTCTTTTCTTTTGCTAGTAAGAAGTGATTAAAGAGGAACAATACAATGTCAGGCTCATTATAGTAACAGTTCACTACTGTTTTGTAATTTTAGTTGGCTAAAAGGTTCTAGAGCAAACAAATCATCAATTAACCAAAGTTAAAATACAGCACTAATTATGACATTTGGTAGTTTATTGGAGTAACTCTATATGTTTAAATGGAGTTCACAATAGCTGATTTTCTGTTTGGAAGTTTTATGGACAGATAATAAACCATGTGGCAGCCATGCAGCTTTTAATATGGTTAAAATGTCTTTATTTTACTGTCTCGCCAAAATGAGTTTAACAGGCAACTTGCACTAAATCCATTTCTGATTCAATCTATAAAACTTATTCATATCAGGAACCAATAGCTATAAACTGAAAGTTTGCTAAAATCACTTTGTCATATATCTGCAAGTAATGTCATATGTCATGTATCACTAATTGCACCACTCCTCCTGTTGCCAAGAATGGTCATAGAGCCATGAGTAGCACAACAGGGCAATGATCACTTCCCATCACTGATGGTCTAGTTGAGCTTTCACATAGATCACTGACTAGAGATTTTGACAATACAAAGTAATCCAGTCTCCTGCAAAAAAGATATTTTTAGAAATATTTTTTGATGTGCAAACAACTGAATTGAAGTTTTTGTATGTTAAGATTCTGATAATAAGAATAATTTCTGTTGTCGCCACTATGCCACTTATTATAGGTGAAAATTCAAGGATACTTTTGAAATGTCGTGAAGAGCACCTGGGTATTAACAGATATGGAAGTAAATGGACCAATACTGCCTATCTTCTATCAGGGGCCACTTGAATCAAATAGATCATTATGCCTTTGAAAGCGATTTCTCACTTATTCAAGCCTATGTTTTCAGTTTTAAAGACCATTTTTCAACTCTAATAGTCTTCAATTTCCTTAATACAGTTACCTTAATGCAACTCTTCTGCTAACATCGAGAAGCTTTTTTTGTATACTGTTCCATGTGCTTTCATATAATGTCTGTGTATGCTTTCCTAACTGCATTCCCTTCATCATGCATCCAACTACCCTTATTCTATTATGAATATATTAAAATGCTCAATTTATATGCCTCATACTGGAACTGCTCAATTTGATTTGTCTTTTATTGTTATTAGCTGGATTTTTTAAAACAACAAAAGCTTGAATTTTGTCATTATGTATGTTCAAAAGACTTTCACTACATCAAAATGAATCACCATTTAATGGTTCATAAAAGGATTATAGGTCTTTGTAAACTTCCTTTTCATTTACTTTTCTTGAAAAATTTCAACTCACCAACCAACATTTTTCTCTCTTGCATTTCCCATGTAAGACCAAAATGTGTATGTCCCAGCCTTGCCTGGGTTTATGTGTCTATATGAATCAACAAACCCGGCCTCTAACAAACTTGAAAATTTCTCTCTTTCCTCCTTTGTAAAGCCAGGATTTTTGACATTGCTTTTCGGGTTGGCAATATCTGGTTGCAAATGAATGTGATTAGTGTTCTGTCATGTGCAGCATTTCAATTTGAAAAGGGGGACATCTCAACATTTGCTATTCAAGGAAAAAGATTTCACCACCACAAAATCTTGAATGATAAATATAAGCTTTGTAATGATTCCTTTAGGTGAGCTATTAATAATTGGCCACTTTATTCAATTTAAAAACCAAGTTTGAAGTGATTGAGTCAACTAAAATTCAAATAAATTGTATCATTATATTTACCTAGTACTCATTTCATAGAGCTGTTTATATTTTAAAAGAATTGATTTTGAAAGTTTCAATTCCTTACCAATTTCCTTATGAGCTACATTCAAGTCACCACAAAATATGACTGGCTTTTTATTTTCAAGACCCTTCAGATAGACCTTCATGTCTTCTTCCCATCCCATTCGATAGTCCAAACTAGAAATATGAAATGATGAACTAAACCTACTGTGAGAATGAAAGGCAGTTAAGATTTGACCCTAACAGCAAATGGATCAGTTGATAAATGAGTTTGTGTAAAAAAATCTATTAATAAAAATATCATCTGTAATGTGCAATACTACTATATCATGTATGTAATACTGAAGTACACTATTTAATATAGTAGTGTTAAAGAGTAATTCTGCTAGGCTTCATTGAATGTTGAAATTATAACAATAAATAGGAGAATTGCTCACTTGAAAAGACCACGTCCAGAGTTGGGTACATCTAGAAAAGCAAGTTAAAGGCCAATAGTTACATGAACAGAGAAAAAAGAACATTAAAATATCACCAGGCAATATTTGAGGATAAGTGCGAAGCAATGACTTTGCTTCCACTTTTGTTGACTGACTTTTTAACTCTCCCAACTAACCCACTGACTTGTTGGTGGTCATAAGCTCAAGCATTATTCTAATTCATTATGTGGTCATCTAAGTCACAAATCTTTAAAGAAACATAATTTTCTAGAATAAACTTGAATTGTAAAAATATGATACCAGTTCCATCAACAATACAAATGCAGAATCAGTCTCAATAAAACAAAAAGGAAGCAGTCTGAAAAGTTATGTACTTACATGATGTGACCAGATAAAACTTTTCATATTCAGCTGTGATAAGACGGCCTTCTTTATCATGCCTTTCGATACCTGAAATTGCATGAAATATATTTCAAGACCTTTTTTAACCAGATTTGGATAATGACAACTGACTTTTTTAAAAAAAACAAATAGAAACCATAGGAATTTTCTATTACTTGAAATAAAGATTAATTGTAAATTATGAACTATAGATATTGGTACTATAGAAATTGTAGAGCCATAAGACACCCACAAAGGCAAATGCAGATTTGATGGGGAGAACATACTCCATCATAAAAGGGAAGAGAAAATTATGACTTAGTTGCCCCAGTTCCCAACAAATGTGGGTACAGAAAACGAATGATGATTTAAATGATTACAGAAGAGACTTCTCATCTGGTTCAGAATTCTAAAAATATTACCTAAGCCATATGTAACCTTCAATGGTTTCTGTTTTGACAATAGCCTGAACGAGGAAAATGAAGCCATCCTTAAATTTACTTACTTCAATATATCCAATATATATATTAAAATTCCATTTTTCAAACATTTCAATAACACAATTTGCAAACAATAACCAATGATAAATAACCAATTTTAGGTAGTGCAGCATAGCAAACAAAAGCATTTCATATCAAACTTTGATACTAAAGCATGGTTTTCAAGATGAAATATATATGATATGGGAAACATAAACTGAATGGATGTGTTGAAAGTACCAAAGTGTGTTGTATCAGGGGAGTCTGTGTGTAATAAAATGAATAGATAGCATTCCATCAAATTTCTTCCAAATTAATCTGCTGTGTTGGAGATGTGAATGCAATTTTCCTAAAGGGGTCACAGAGTGTTAAAATTCATAGAAATTACTTACGCTGTGCCACTATATCCTTTTTTCTCTGCAGCTGAAAAGTACATATTGTATTGGATATCTGGCTTCTTTGCAAAGGAAAGGCCACCAGCTTTCAAGACATTAAACTATGATAAATGTAATAATCAAATAAAAATTAACACCAGAACATTGAAGTACCACATTGGACATTTATGAAAAGAACTTTTCACTTCTTCAAATACAAATGTAATGAAAATGTTTATTCAAAAATGTTTTAAATTGCTCAAACAATGGGAAGATATTTAAGGTAAGGGAACTAGAGGTAATAACATTGCTATTCAAAAATTCTTTAGAGTCAACACAAAAATACATTGCAAATTAATCTAAAATTAATCAAAGGTAAAACTTTAACAAAAAATTCAAATTTTTCACGAGGTTCAACTATGCAATAAGGTGCTTAGAAATGCATTTTTGCCATTTTGTGAAACATTGAATTTTCTTCTTCACCTCAGGAGGACATTCATTTTCCATGCATTTTGTCTCCTGAAGGCATATAACATCTGCATCTTCTTTTTTCAAATAGTCCACTCCATGCTTCTGTAATTAGGAAAAAATCATAATAAGAAAAAGCAAGTGTGATATATATATATATATATATATATATATATATATATATATATATATATATATATATATAAACCATATATTATAATAGAAGATGGGCTAGGAATAAGACATGCTCTCTGTTACTCTGAGTTTTGTGCTTGCACACTCATCAGACAAACTATAATCAGATAGACTATAGAGTAGCAGACAATAATCAGACAGACTATAGAATAACAGAGAACATGTCTCATTTCTAGCCTTCCCTCTATTATATCTATTGCTCTGTGCTTTTGCACATCAAGCACTGTTAAGTCAGAATAGACAAAACAATCTGGAATATATTATATATTATATAAACCTGCATCTTAATATATAAATATTAGCAAATTATATATATTATATATGAATATATATATATATAAAATATCTATAATACAGAAATGCAGGAAAACATGCAAAAGGCTAACATTTACCTTGACCATGGCTCTTAAAACCAGCAACATTCCAAGATACTATTTTGATATTGTATGGCCTATTAAGAAAATGTACTTCTAAATGAATAAATTCAAATTTCAAACATACTTTCTAAGTGAGAACACTTTTAAGAAAGAGGTAGTAGCTGACTAAGGTCATCAAATATGAAAACCTTTTCTATGTTTCAATTAAAGTAATTGAGCTCATAAATGTTTAGCTCTCATTGTACTTGAAAATGAAAATTAAATTTTTGTTACCGTCCATCAGTTGTTTTAGTGTTCAATTCTTCAAGTTTGAAATCTGATTTCTTGTTTGTGTTCTGTTTTTCTTCTGGTTTCTGGACCATAAGACACATAAAATGTTATGCAGTTTTGTAAAAAATATGAAAATAAACAGTTGATAAGTACTGTCAAACCCTTCAACCCAGTATACAGTTCAAATCTAAGTATTCAAAACAAAGTAACTGGCGACCGAATGGTCCAAACAAACTGAACATTCTGATGTCAACCTGGATCAGAAAATAGGTAAATATGTTCATTCTTATAGCAAGCAAGCATTTCTCTAGAAGTTAACTAGAATTATTGTAGAGGAACTGTACAAGCATCCCCATTCCTAGAGAGTGTAAACTGCTTTTTGGTATCCTGCTTTTTCGCTATGATATATTCCAATACTATTTTTGTAACGTTACTGTTACCTGTCTCCATCTTTGTTTTTCTTGGGAGATGCACGACTTTCATCTTGAGCTGTTAGCTGGTGACAATGACACAAAAGCCTCGGATTACAGTGGATTCTTCTTGGACACAGGACATTGTGTCCATAGGAGGTTAACGGGCGGTAATACTCTTACTTTCCCTAAAAGTAAAGTTTCTTGCCACGCCTTTAGCACTAGACAGTAAATACTTAGCCAAACTGAGAAATTCTGGGTTTCTTATAATGCTGATCTTTGTCAAAATGAAAGTTGTCATGGTTGGTGTGTAGAAATTGAACGGCGAGGACATGTCCGTTATCTTGCCTTGCTATTAGAGTTTTTTAACGATCAGAAGTTATTTTTTCAGTTCTGCGCATGCAAAACTTTTATATCTTACAATTGAATATAATTTACCTTTCGTTTAGGCATGTTGATTATTTTCACACAGGCTACGACAAGACAGCTTTACAGACGTGTAGGCCTGTCAAGTACTTTTCGCGGCAAAAATTAAGTTCGATAACGAGGCTCTGCACAACA
Source organism: Nemopilema nomurai (assembly GCA_003864495.1). NCBI lineage: Eukaryota > Metazoa > Cnidaria > Scyphozoa > Rhizostomeae > Rhizostomatidae > Nemopilema > Nemopilema nomurai. The sequence continues at coordinate 551,595 of ML133478.1, forward strand.
TGTGATCAGAACAAAACATGGCGGCTGCTCTTACCAACTACTTCTGCTTTCTACCGCTAACTTTATTTCCACGAAGACATAGAAACGTTTAAATTCTTCTTGAGAACAAGTCACTCTATTTTCAGGTTTGGATCGAATATCAACCAAAAACGTGCATATGTCCTTAATATACAGCGCATGTTCAAAACATTGCCGCCGAACGGAACCAAGTACTTTCAAGAGCTTTAGGAAAGCTGTTCCCCTGTTCCCAGTGTAGTAAGCCAGAGACCGATGACAAACTTATGAAATAAAAGAGGAAATAAACCGAAAAACCAGCGATAAATAACGGTGATGGCGCATGACTCCGCAGTGAAATAATAAAAAAAAGAAAATCCTCAGTTGCTGTTGTCTGCCGTCACCCGTCACCCAAGAGAGAGAAACGATAGCAATCTATTACAATAATTAGCTAATATAACCATTGGGAAAATAAGAGAAGAAAACAAAACCGTGTAACATCAATCTTTTGTATACACCCCTCTCCAACTTTTTTCAGCCTCATATTCTTCATCTTATGAGTATATGAATTTTATTTATTTTATTATGAGAATCGAATTTTATTTATTGTAAAATATGAATTTGAAATCAACAAAAGATACCAGAGGATTCTTTTGCGATAACAAGAACTTCATTCCCGACTTATACATAAAAAGAATCTAGAAACAATAACTCAGTTCAGGGGGCAGGGGCGGATTCAGGGAAAATCTGACTACAGCAAAGAAAGGGAAATTTTTTAGAGCCACGCCCTTCAGGCTGTCTAAAATGAAGGCCACACCCCGTGAATACTATTTATGATCAAAATTTTTGTTAGTGGTCAGCACTAAAATCATATAATAGAATCTAACAAGTCTTTGATCCCTGTTTTCTGTTAGGAATGCATCACATTCACAGAACGGAAATCGCAAGGGCTATTGTTGACATTTTCAATATTGAACGCGACAGCGGTGGCGAATACAATTGCATAGGTCAGTATATCTTTTTATTGGACAGTTAAACAACAATTGCATAGATCAACTTGTATCTTGATTGGCTATTTGAGTCTGCACTGGATTTTATTGGACACTTTCTACAACAATTGCATAGGTCAACTCGGCTTCTTATTCGACAGTTCAAATTTCACCTATGCTCGCGCCAATTATTTTCCATAACTAGAACCCAAACTCCTTTCGGTATTTATACGAGCAACGCGCGGCGTTCGACCTTCAACCTGTTGGTGTTTCGAGCTGATAAGAAGCCAGTGGAGCCACGTGTTTGAACAAGTCGGTATTTTACTTTTCTCTTTTTGAAATAATCGTATTCCATTCTAGCGTGGATATTTACACTAGTTACAATTTGTTTTTTAGTTATAGATAACCAAGATAATTGCATGCTACTAGTGACCTCTGACCCCACACGTGCAAGGTTCAGGGGTCGAAGTCGATCCTGGGTCTTCTTCCGAAACACAACCAGGTTTTCTTCATACGCATTCGTCGTTAGATTTATTGAATGTACGAAGAGATTTGAACGAATTGACTGGACTTTTTAAAGAGTTCGTTAATTATAATATAGGCAGGGATAAAGAGCGGAGTTCTTCCTGCACAGCTGTAAGGCCTGACCAGCATTCACTAACTCGTCGCAAGAGGTCTTATGATGAAATATCTGTATGTCAGACCCATAATTCATTTGAGCACGATTCTGTGTCTCACACCAAATGTTATCCGGAAGCTTTTTCTTCCGTTGAAAATCAGGATGCTATATCATCCAAACGTTCAAAGCGAGTTGACTCGTTGTTTCATGTGCCTTCCACAGTAAATTCTGAGGCATCTGTCCCAGATCTTAATATGGAAGAAGAAGTTTTGGACTTTGTTGATAATGAGTTATCCGAGGCAGTTTTAGACAAGAAAGGCAAGGGTCTTTCCTCTGATAAGCTGGCCTCAAAAATTGAGGAACAATGGAAAAATCCCAGCAGAAAAGCAGTTGCTCAGGTTTTTAACAGGCACAAGCACCCTCTTAACCTTAAGAGTATTTCTGTTCCAGCTATGCCAAAGTTGATAATGAAAATGCCATCATTTAAAGATTCTGTTTTGGCTAGGGAGAGGAAATTATATGATGTTCACCATTCTGTTGCTAAATCCTCCCACATAATTTCAACTTTGGCTGATGATTTACTTCTTGCAGAAAATAATCATAGCCTTATTGACACAAAGGCTATTGTTTTGAAAGCCTTTGATGCACTATCTGTTCTCTCTAATGCCAGTGTCAATATCTCAAATTTACAAAGGCTCAATATAAGACCTATTCTTAACAAGGATGTACAGGGACTATGTGACCCTACTCGTGAAGTCTCAAACCATTTGTTTGGAGACGACATTGAAAAACGCCTGAAGCAAGAAAGGGAGTCTAAACGTCTTGCCTCTGCTGCTACTCAACCGATGCCTCAGTCTACTAGGTATAGACAACATGATAGGCAGATACCAGTTGTTAATAGGCGAACACAGCACTCTTTTTATAATGGCCCTACTCAGCAGTCTTTTTTAGAGAAAGGCCAGAAGGCTCGTCCATATCGGCGGAAGCAGAAGCCCTACAAGGGATAAATGTAAATAATTTTATTTCATTTCTCCCTAAACTGACCAAATATCTTTTGTACAAGATTGACACATTTAGAGCAGGTGCACTTAAAAATCATCTGGAACGTTGGTATACTGTCACTAGTGATTTTGAAACATTGCAAACTGTAGCTGGCTTACAGCTTGAATTCTCATTGCCTCCCAATTTTGACGCCCACCCGACCCAAATAATTATATATTTCTCCCCTTTTTCTAGTGTTCATTTTCAGGACTGGCAGGCTCCACTGGCATGTCTTTGAATCAGGTCGAACGCCGCGCGTTGCTCGTATAAATCCCACGTCGTTTGGTTCTAGGTATGGAAAATAATCTAAATCAAACTACACCAAGGTTTGTTTAATTTTTTAATTATTTTCCATAGCTCAACTTTCCTGCCATTGGCTTGACGAACGAAGCAACAGCAATAGCGGCAATAGGTTGTGATGTAATTCCAGAGAACAGGAAGAATTTTTGTGGCACTGGATGACGTTAATTGATGCAAAAGGAAATTGTTTGAGAAAATCTGACTTATGCTCGCGCAAAGGTTGCTAACGTCTGGATCCGCCCCTGGGGGGGGGGGGGGCAAACAAACAATAACTTTATGATGAATTGCTAAAAACTATGGATAAACATACTCCCCGAAAACCAATAACGAGAGAAATGCATAGTGAATTCATTAAACGAATGTCTCACTTCAGTCGCACAAAAGCTAGTGAAACAAATGAAACCATCTAAAAAATAGTTTAACGAATTTTTCACAAAGTCGATTTTGAATAGAACTTTTCTAGTTCCTGTGACTCCAGAGAAAGTCAACAGTAAAATAGCTATTCTTTCTTATAATGTTTCTTATAAAGTCCATTAAACTAGTTCGCTACACTATTCCTGTAACCTTTTCTGTAATAGCCAACTCCTCTTTTCTAGAAAGTGTCTTTCGAGAAAGTCGAAATTTGCTGAAGTTACCCCTGTACATGAAGGCATAGTCAATAGAAAAGGAATGGTTAGGAAAGCAACGGCGGAACAAAGGATTTTGCAAATTATGTTGAACTAATGGTCACGTGACGACGAACCGGTAAGGTTTTCTATCGCAATGGCGACAAACAGTGAAGTGAGTGAGATCGAAGCGCTTCCCGATGACGAATTTACATTTTCAGATTCGCTTATTTCAACTAATGATTTCGTTTTTGATGATGAAAGTCTTCCTACCACATTCATTTCGGACGATGATGTTATTGAACTGATTTGTGCGCAATAATTTCTTTGCAACTTGTGTCAACGAATCTGCCAATCAAAAAGTGGCCTAGAAGTTCACATGGGAGGAATCATTATTCTTTGCCAAAAGAGCCATTTCTCAAGGCTGAAGACTTTGTTGTCATTGCTAGAGAAATTAAGGAGAATGCATTGAAGGAAAATATGTACAGTGCAGAATTAATTGAAAGACTGCCAAGTGAAGTTCCCCTAAGGCTCCAGTCGTTCATAAACAATTTGTTATCGCATTACAAGAACGCTCGAATTTTTACCTGATAGAAGTGTGGAAGAAACAAATTTATTTCTTTTAAAGTTGGCGACAGCCATGCTGTATCACGTAAAAAAGGGAATTCTCGGTGATGTGGAGAATTCGTGTGAAAAGGGGCTAAGACAGGAAGAACGCGGTCCGTTGGCCTATGTTGCCGGTTCAGCTCTCAGCCAGATTTATAAAGAGGCTGTTTTTCACAAGAGAAAAAGCCCGTGGCAAGAAGAAATCAAATCTCTTTTTGCCAAAACTTTATCGGTTGAAACTCAGAGCATTTTTTAACAGTGTGACTACTGGGGAACGTTCCCCAGTAGGCCCAATGCTTTCCCCAGTAGTGAACACCAAAATCACAGAATTTCCCCAGTAGTTGGGGCCCTTTCATCTCTCACTTACCTACATATTTATTTTTTGAAAATCAACTTTTAAATCAAGTTTATTGAATTTATAAACTAAACTCAAGATGTGAACGGTTTCCAAAATTGAAAGATAATAAAAAAACCTTTACGCAAACAAACAGAATTTGTTTTTACTCCCAAATGCCTTTGGTGTTTTATTTGGTATTGTTTATAACATCAGGCCCCTCCTCCCCTTTGTTGTTCTGTTCTTTTTCCGTTCAGGTTTTTTGTCCTCTCGTGTGAAAGTAAAACAGATGTTGCGGATGTAGGCATTCGATGTGGTACAAAGGGAAGAAACTTGACTCAAGCTGGTTAATTTTGTCAGAGTGTTGTCTTAAAATTCATACAGAAATGAAAAACAAGAAGCGACGCCAGGTAATGACATGTGAGTTGTGTAAGAAATACGAGGAACAGGTTGTAAAATTCTCTGTCAATGGACGCCTGCTTATGGCATCTGGAGTACGAATTGACGGGAAAGAAAAACTGAAATGGGTTATAGATCATTTAGAGTCGCACAATGAATCCAAAAGGTTGAAGGAGCACGAAGATACATGGAGGAGTATGTCAACAGATCATCCATGGGTGAGGATGATTGAAAAACACAAGAAAGAAACTTTGGAATTTCTTCTTAGATTGGCTGTGGATGTCTACAATGACTGCAGAGCCGAAACACTAAGTGCAAGAAGTTGGCCATCAAGATCTCTTTCTTTCGAGCATAACAATAATTTAATGCGAGTTTTTCAATCAGAAGGGTGGGATGCTGATTTTGTTGGTTTCGAGAAGTCAAGCTTCTATCATTACCGAGATCCCGTCACCTATGCTGAAATGAGAAATATTGTTGTTAAATTTGAAATGTAAAAAGTTGCAGCTGAATTGAAAAACTGCATTTTTTATTCTGATAGACAGCAAATTGACTCCAAGTTCATAACAGCTAGGTATGTGCCAATCGATGAAGTCTGCGTTAAAACTGTATTTCTTGGAGTTGCAAACAGTGACAGGGGTGGTGCTGCTGGACTGTTAGACTCACTGATCAGTTGTTTGGAATCGGTGAACGTAGACACAGAAAAACTGGTTGGCGTTACGACTGATGGGGAAAGTGCCAATACAGGAAAGAAAGGAGGTCTCTGGAAATTGCTGAAAGATCATGTTGGCAGGGACATTCTGACTGCTTGGTGTGTATGTCATAGATCAGATTTGCCTCTCGAATCTTTGCAAGCAGAAGTGCCTGAGCTGCCGATCTGATTGAGCAATTTGCTAGCTTTGGTCGACTTTTTTAGAACATCTCCACGAAGAACGAAATTACTTCATCAAGAAGATGAACGTTGCTTGACGTTCCCAAAACATTTTAAGGTTAGATTTGCGCAGCACACACTTAATCTGATCAGGGCTGTTTTGCATAATCTTAAGGCAGCTACGAAAGTGTGGGAGAAAATAGTAAGTGGTGAAATCACATCAGATAAAAAAGAATGTGCCATGGCACGTGGTTTTATGCAAAAATTGAATGCTACTTCGCAGCAACTATGGCTGACAACACTTATGTACGATTTGTGCAAGATATTTGAAAGGCTTCAAAAGATATTTCAAAAATCATACCTAATACTACCAGACGTCATAACAGCAAGGGACTCCAGTGTCGAAAACCTCAAGATTATGGATCAAATGCCTATTCCAGGTGGTAAAGAAGAAGATCATTTAAGGAAATTGCAAGAAGATAGCGCAAATAACGAAGCAGAGCAATGTAGGAGAAAAACGGGAAATCATTTTGTCACTGCGATGAGAAGAGACAACAAGGCAGTTGGAAATGAAGTTGTACAATCTGCCATCAACTTCCTGCATGAGCGAATGAACATAGAAAATGACGGAACAATAAACAGTCTGGAGACAGTGCTGGAAGCTAAATCACCAGAAGTGTTCAAAACATCCAGCAGAGAACCGGTGTCACAAATGTTTGGTAGCCAAGTGATTGAACAATTTGTTTCTGATGTTTTTTCTTCGTGGGGCAAGATTTCTGAGGTGAAGAGCGTTGATGTTGAAGACACGGGAACTGTGTACGCCCTTAAATTGAGAAAAATGACGCAAGCCAGTCAAGGCATCATGAAAAAGTTTCTGGCATCTTTCTTAACACTGACCCCTCACAGCATGGCGACTGAAAGAGTAGTCTCGCATTACAACAACATCAAAAGTGTGAAACGATCATCCTTGCATCAAGAGACGATCAATGGTGTAATGAACATATCTCTAAATTGGATAGGCACTGCCTATTATGATCCAAGACCGGCTGTGTTCACGTTTTTAAAGAAGAAAGACAGGCGAAATGCACAGCCTTGCAGTGAGCTTTACAAACAAAGAGATTTTGTCAGAAAGTTTTTTCAAAGTGACAATGGCTGTCTTTAGTTTACTATTATATGTTTGTGCTGTGGCTAAAAACTTGTAACTACGAAAATTCATTAATTAAAACAGTGTGTTTTACAGCGGCATATACCTGTGTGCTTCTTTTGGCTATTACACTTTTGGGCCTTTTTGCAAATTTTCCCCAGTAGTTGAAATTCCTTAAAAAATGCCCTGTTGAAACTTCCCACAATGCCTTCATTGCAAGCATGGACAAGGGCGGTTTGTGGGCACCTTCAACAAAGCTGATGGGAATCATTGAGATCCTGTGCGAAGTACTTTGCGCGTAGGAAATTCGTCAATATCGCTCGGATTAAAATGTGTTTCACACAAATAAAATTAGTTATCTTTAAACTGTCTGTCTAGATCGCTGTTCCTTACACGTTTTCGACAAACAATTCTTATCCATTCCTTTTTCGCAGTAATCTTTTTCGTTTCTTCGCTGTCTCTTTCGTTTGGTGACGGAATTTAGAAAAAGGAAATTTTAGAAATCAACGGATCTTTTCTTCTTCTACTTAAATCGGTAGTTCTGTTGTTCGTACATCCATAAAAACCACAGTTTTCACCCGGCATTTCGCATCGTTCAACAATTTCGTGACTTGGTTAGGCCAGGTTTACTTCCCGCCTCGTCGTCACGTGACATAGGAAATCGCGAACAATAACAATGCTGTTGAAAGACAAAAGCTTTCCTAACCATTCCTTTTCCATTGACTATGCTATTATGAAGGCAAATTAAAAATTAGCACGTTAATTATCGTCCGAATTCAATAGGCTGCTCTCTAGGCTGTCTGTCTAGATCGCTGTTCCTTACACGTTTTCGACAAACAATTCTTATCCATTCCTTTTTCGCAGTAATCTTTTTCGTTTCTTCGCTGTCTCTTTCGTTTGGTGACGGAATTTAGAAAAAGGAAATTTTAGAAATCAACGGATCTTTTCTTCTTCTACTTAAATCGGTAGTTCTGTTGTTCGTACATCCATAAAAACCACAGTTTTCACCCGGCATTTCGCATCGTTCAACAATTTCGTGACTTGGTTAGGCCAGGTTTACTTCCCGCCTCGTCGTCACGTGACATAGGAAATCGCGAACAATAACAATGCTGTTGAAAGACAAAAGCTTTCCTAACCATTCCTTTTCCATTGACTATGCTATTATGAAGGCAAATTAAAAATTAGCACGTTAATTATCGTCCGAATTCAATAGGCTGCTCTCTAGGCTGTCTGTCTAGATCGCTGTTCCTTACACGTTTTCGACAAACAATTCTTATCCATTCCTTTTTCGCAGTAATCTTTTTCGTTTCTTCGCTGTCTCTTTCGTTTGGTGACGGAATTTAGAAAAAGGAAATTTTAGAAATCAACGGATCTTTTCTTCTTCTACTTAAATCGGTAGTTCTGTTGTTCGTACATCCATAAAAACCACAGTTTTCACCCGGCATTTCGCATCGTTCAACAATTTCGTGACTTGGTTAGGCCAGGTTTACTTCCCGCCTCGTCGTCACGTGACATAGGAAATCGCGAACAATAACAATGCTGTTGAAAGACAAAAGCTTTCCTAACCATTCCTTTTCCATTGACTATGCTATTATGAAGGCAAATTAAAAATTAGCACGTTAATTATCGTCCGAATTCAATAGGCTGCTCTCTAGGCTCAACGTTGCTATGGGTACATAGACATAGGTGTGAATGGCAACTATACAATGGACAACATGATTTCATTCAAGACAAGACATTGATTTCAAGACATGATTTCGCTCGTGAACATCAATACTCTATTTTATGTACGGAAATTCACAAATCGATCATTTCCATGCGGGAATTCGCGCTCCCTACCACTTGATAGAAGTACCAGTGTCATTATTTTTGGTTTCTCTAGATAGGTGTTATTTTTTAGGTTGAACCAATGGCTCAGCCCCCCCTGGAAATTTCGTTTGAAATAAATCAAAGAATTGAACTTATGATACTGAAGACCATGTTGTTATATTTGCTTTATTAAAATGTTTTGTTTTGTTATTATACATACTACATATGTTGTATTACGTTATTAAAGCGACAGGTAATTTCTCTACCTTTTAACTTTTTTAATTTTTTTTAAATTTTAATTTTGAGCCCCCCCTGGGAAAAATAAAAGTCGGCGCCTATGTTCAAATAGCAGTAATACCTTGTTGTGCTTGAAAACCCAGGCAGAAACAATTAGAATGCTTGGGTGAACACGATTACACGACAACGATTACATGTATGTGGTAAAAGTCAACACAGCAACACAGACATGAAAATGACTGGGAGAAATGCTTCTTCAGCGTAAATTTCACAGCAAATGACTCCAAAGAATGGAATGGCAAGGAGTTTATGATTTCAATAATGAAAATTTCAAGGACTTTGAAGTTTTATGCCTTCATCATTTCGTTATTGTATTTGGCCTTGGTAGTAAGCCAACTTCTGGTCAAGAATAGCTTCCTAAAGCAATGGTTATTTTCAAAATCATCTGCTGAAGGTGCATCTCCGGCTGTTACGAACACAAATTGGGTCCAAAGCCTGCCGTCGAAGAAGTCTTTATGTAGCAATGAATCTGAGTTTCTTCTCGGAAGGCAAGATGTGAATCTGGACGATCCGTTGGTGGCCAATCCCGTCCCAAACAAGACTTTGCAGGTTCGTCCTGGTGGAAGCTGGTCACCCAAGGATTGTTTGCCTACGAGAAAGGTTGCAATTTTGGTGCCATACAGAGGAAGGCCCAAGCAGCTTACGGCATTTATGAACCACATTCACCCTATACTCCAAAGACAACGCCTCGAATACACAATATTTGTGATTGAACAGGTAAGACTACTTGCAGCGAATCGGCTTGCATGGGATGCTCTCGAATCAACGATAAATCATTCGTTTTCGCCCGAGTGGGCCTGATTCAAGTTAGTCTTTCGCTAGGGTATTTGTCAGGGAAAAAGTGCATCCTTTTTTAAACAAATAATTGTGCTTTCCTGTAAATAAACTTGCTAAATTTGGCTTCATATATTGTGTTTTCGTATGACGTCACCAAATGGCTTTCCGCCATCTTGGAGGACAACTTAGCGTTCGAACCAAACAAAACCACTGTACTGAGCTCCAAGTAAAGATAACATGCTCTGTTAAGCAAACCAGGCTTGTTTTAGTACTGTAAATATTTTTTATTCAAAAGGAACTGTCTTGGTTTATAGGGTTAACGAACATTGAACTCTTTGAGATGTTGCATGAGTTTTGCTTGCACGTTGTAAATGTAAGTGAATACTCTTTGCTGAGTTCATTTCAAGAGCCAGTGTTGACTTTATCAAGATAATAGAACTGAACTGCGTTAATAGAACTGCGATAATATGAGAGCTTTGTAAGAGATATATAATCATTAGTCATTCTGAGCTTTGTAAATTTCCGACAGAGATATTTTTATCCATTTATATGTATGTTTTATGTAAAGGTAATTTGTTTCCAGTCACCGATGACTAAAACAGGCCATCAGAAAAATTACTCTTTTCTTCATCTCCACACATGCATGAGTAAGCTTGATACGCAGATTAACATGATCTGTTCTTTAGCACGACTTTAGGGCAAGGTCTACCCTCCATTTTCATATCTAGACGTTGCTCGTCAGTCAATATTCCTTGCGACGAAACCAAAAAAACTTTCTGCCGAATGCATTGAGGTTACGTTAAGATAATTTCAAAACTATTGCCTCCGAAGCAAGAGCATGCTGTTTTTATTCACGAAAAAAGGAGCCGAATCAATGGTATCAAAATGGCGAACTATTAATGCGTTCGTTATGGTGTTTGTTGGAGCTACAATAGAATTTATTGCTTAATTGTGAGTTCTTTATCTAATTGCCTTTGAGAAATTCTCTTGCCATAGAATAGTCTGGACAATACCATTTTTCTATGGCATCTTTGTTTTCATGCAATTTAAATGAAACCATTGATATAGTGAAATCACATCCAGCCATATTTCCTTCTCCTGGCCCTTCAAAAGCTATCACTGAGAAGACCTCACTGAAAAGTTAAATCCAGTAACTTTGGTAAAGTTCACTGAAACATCAGGATTGATTTTCTTGGATCTGCATAGAATTTTCCAAGTATTCCATACCATATAAACATTTTAGCTTTCAACTAATTTTGGCTTAAACTGTTTGGAAAAGCCTGGAATAATAGACAAAACAAATAATTATGCACCACAAGTATCCAACTTGGCTCAAAACCAGTCAATTTCTTTGTCTGTAGCAAATCTGCTTTCATTTGTAGTGGCACTCTCTGCATTATTCTAAGGACAATCACTTCGTTACGGAATTATCCACCACCTCTTTCGAGGGCCTCCGAATTGTAAAATGAATTTCCCTGCTAACCTAAGCTGTACTAAAACTGTAATTGTCATATTTGTAAATGTTATTACTTTGTACTCCCTGTGGAGCAACGTATAATCTCGTTTCCGTTTGAAATATAGTATGTTCATGCTTTTTTATATTTGCTGGTCGTACGATCTCCTCTCACTCTATAACTAGAGATTATGATAGTAAGCACATTCAGTGACTATTTAAAGCTGTTTCAAAGCGAATGGAATGTAACTTCTAGGAAGACCAACGCTAGATATCAGAAGCAGCTAAAAACCTAACAATGCGCAAACCCCAATAGTTCACGAAATACCAAATAGAGTTTCTCTTTTATCTGCAGCGCACTCTCCTATATAGCTACATTATTCCGGTTGAAAATAGATTGTACACCATTAACATGGGCCTAAATTCCTTCTTTCAAGGTTGGAAAAACTAAATTCAACAAAGGAGCAATTTACAACATCGGTTTCAACAAGACACTCGGATATGATGATTATGATTGCTATATTTTTCATGACGTCGACCTTCTGTGCGAGAACGATCGCAACTACTACGGGTGCCCTGAGTCTCCCATGCACATGTGCCCGGCTATAAACAACTTCAAGTATAAGTGAGTAACCCCTTCTATTTAGCCTCAACTATTAATCACCCTTTAGCGTGCTCCAATCACCAGAAGAAGTCGAGTCGTAAGAAGTGAAACAGACACATCAAGTTCTTTCTACGATGGCTTGTCATCAACGTTGAAGTTTTAAGCTTTTGATTTGACATCTTTTCACGTGAATTGTGTGAAAGCTTGTGATTTGGTTTTGTAGAGCCTTTAAGCAAGTTTAGTACATTGCTTGGAACAGTGGCTGTTTTTAAGGGAAGAAAGCGGCTACTGCCCCACTCACTGCTAGTAAAGAAAGCAGCGTATATGATTATTGGTCAGTCACTTAATTGACTCTGTGATGCAAAAAGAAAGTTCTGCTTTCGCAAATAGAGGAGGACTCTTTTGTTTTCAGTGTCATACAAAAGCACTTCAAAAACACGGAATAGCTGAGTCATAGCAAGTTTTATTTTGTCATTTTTCTCACACCGTGAAGCCAACACAGTAATTTATGTTCTTGTCCTAGATTACCCTATCCAGGGATAGTTGGAGGCGTTCAAGCATTCAAAAAAGAGGATTACTTCAAAGTAAATGGATATTCTAACATGTACTGGGGATGGGGCGTTGAAGACGACAACCTCTACCAACGAATCATTAGAAGTGGACTAAAAGTGAAACGGCCTTCGATTGATGTTGGTCGTTACAAAATGAACTGGAGAGATCACTACCGCAGTGATGGATGGAACCCCGAAAACGGCAAAGTGCATGTCAACAAAAAATATAGGCACAATGCAGATGGCCTAAACAGTATGCATAAGCTCAAATTCAAAATAGAAGAGCGTTTTGAGCCTCACTTTACCCATATATTGATTGACCTACAGAGACAATAAGCTGTAATATTCAATGGAATTTAGATCAGTGACAGCAAATCCCATTTTTGTTGTCGTCGCCTTGACGTTTTTGGCGAAAAACCGCAATGCTGTTATTTCTGGCGTTTATTTTCTTTTGGATTAGCGTACTGCATTTTGTATTTTTATTTAACAAAAGCTGAAACCATTTATAGTCGAGTACCATTGAGAGATTTTTCTGCAGGCTGCGCAAGAAAGAGCGCAATCGTTCATTTTCTCAGGGTTGCCAAGTCCCACGAGTGACCGAAGCCTGTCAAAAGTCCAATTTAAGACCAAATATTAAAACGAGGCTCGAGAGAAATAGAGACGAAGAAATCAAAAGGAGGCAGCCTTCGGTCTAAAGTATATGTTAAATTGACGTTATATTGAAAAGAGCTCACTAAGGTATAATATAATTCATAACAATCTGATGGGAAAGTCCTGCTTTGCCCCCCCCCCAGGATTTTTGTCGGCCTCTGCATTTGCCCCCTCCGGTTATTGGTTAGCGTTTCCGTCCAAATGCTTTACGCATAGCTTTCGATGTGAATTGCTTGAGCATTCTCTCTCAACTGTCGCATGCATTTATTCTGAATATCAGATTTTTAAACAAGGAGATTAAGATCACCTAAAAGTATGGCGTTATTTTATAGATAAATTATGTACGTACATCACTATCCCAGAATTTTCTGCTTTGTCCCCCTCCCCAATTTTCTCTGAATAAGATCGCCGCTGAGTTGACGCTATTTCTCTGGCTAAATCTATCTAGAAAGAAAATTGATACTCTGATAGAAGGGTCAAAGAGATAGCGAAAGCATTTATAGTTAAAAAGGTATTCCCAAATCAAATATGGACTTATCAGAGTCCAGCAGTTTCCACTCAGTTTCCTACATCCTTTTGGACCAGCTGCACATTTTTAGAAAAATGAAACGAAGACTTGATTATTAAAGTAATTTTTTGGAATACAATTTCAACAACGTGATGAGTTGGCTTTATCAAAAAGTGCGTTATGAAGTAAATTCAGCGAAGGCTAACTATCAAACTATGCCCCTTCTGTTTACACTGCCGTTGTTTGTGATATCAACACCTCGTGGAGATGGCGGGGGCCTAATCACTTCGACTTAGCTTCAATTTTGAAACGACAAAAGGGCTGTGAAGACACACTTCCTTACTTTAGGCCTAATTATTTTCGCAGTGGTATCGTATTGCCAGTTTTGTAAACCGATAAGTTTCAGTATTCAGTTCAGCACACTACACTAATTGATATGCGATAACCCAGGCAAGATGGAGGCAGCCCCAAGCGGCTTTTTCCAGAGCACCGATAGACCAATCAAATACGGTCAAGATTCCAATGGCATGGTGTCAAGATCCAAATTTCATATTTTGGAACAGCCAGGTGGGGCTGATCCTTATGGACCCTTCTACCAACGAAAACAGATGTTATGCCTTTTGCGAATTGAATGAAAGCCTTGAGAACTTTGGTTATTGGAGTATGTTACTACGGTATATCTCTTATGGCTGTTTCATAACTGACCAAACCTGTTTGTAAAACCTGTTCCTCTTGTGCTTCTGCTATTCGAATGTTAGCTAGACAATGACAGTGGCGTGATAGGGACGAGGCTGTAAAGGGGGGGGGAAGGGTCAAAATGCCGCCCCTCTTTTGTTACCCTTTCACTTTGTAGGTTTAGCTGATTCTAAACTGTGCATGAGATAAGTTTAGGGACCTATGAGAAGAAAGGATTAGTAGATTATCAAGTATGAATTATCATTGCCATTGAAAACCGAAGTCTGTACACAAATTGAAAAGTGATCACTATCCCTGCGATAGTGACTAAAAGATCCTTGAAGATGAATTAGTTTCGCAATAAAAGATCCTTTGCAAGCTCGTCCAAATCAGTGATCTCGTATTTGCCTATAAACATGCAAGTCTGTATTTCCAACGCCATTTTCAAAAAGACCATCACGGCGCTCTTAGATTTCTGTTGAGCCCATAACATGGGCTCCGACGCAGGTTGGAAAGTGGAGGGGCCAATGAAGATTTTAACAATCATAACATAAGATGTTTAAAAAGCTATGTTTTTTACAAAAAGTGAGTGGGCATGGCCCCCCTGGCCCCCCTTCGTCGGAGGCCCTGTATTAGTGACTTTTATCCAATGAACTCACTGGGATGGCAACTGCAACTGCAACTCGAAAAATGTGCATTAAGGTTGGATATGCATCCATGAGATGGCAAGTGGGATGGCGAAGTATTTGCATAACATCAGAGAAGATGACAGACGGATATCTTTTCCAGTTTGATTAACCATTATGGCCTAGCCTAGGATCATTATGACCTAGGATCTTCTCCTCTGGGTTTCTTATCCTCTGTAGAGTCTGCACGAAGGCTATTATGTCCCTGATCGATCACTTCGTAGTCTCCCATGCTATAATAATGGTAATAATGTAAATTTCGATTTATAATGCAACAGAGCGTAAGAGTTCGGAAACACATCGATCTGTTTATAAACTGTACTTTTTACGAAAATCATTCATTTTTTTCCTGAAACAATGGACGGTTGTATGATGACCATTGGAAAGTAAATTAAATTTGATAAAAAAGAAGAGGTGAAATGTGTCACAGCCAATCACGCCCAGTAGCTTCAGGAATGTAACACAAAATATATACCTTCTAGGAAATAGTATTTTCAATCGATAGGGAGGCTGTGAACGACAACCACCACTTTATCAAAAATGGCGCAGCCGGCGGACGTGCCTATTGATGAAAGTGAAACTTTTATTCTAGATGACTATGATTGCTTTGGATTTGATATGGACCACACTGTCGTACAATATCATCTAGAAGCAGTTTTTAAGGTAACACGAGAGCTTTTTCCTTTATTTCTGGTACGAGGACACTGGCCTTCTAACCTTGCACTTCTTATCCTCCCCATTTCATCATAATGATTATACACTACCGTTCAAAAAGTCTTGGGACGATTCGAAGTTTAGAAAGACGCTTGCTTATGATAAAAGCTTTAAAAAACTTGCATTTGATCTTGTCTTATTAAGTACGACAACCGGATATTTCCATGAAACTTCATAAGACATTGTTCATGATTCGAAGTATTTCAATTCCGCCACATTATTCGAAAAAGATTAACCGTAAAATTTTCTAGGCCAGAAACATGAACATGGAGGTTATCAAACATCGTGAAATATCATACGAGAAGCGTCTGGAAATTATCTTTTATAAAAATAATGGTAAAAGTTACCAAGAAACTGCATCAATTGTGAGCTGCTCAAAGAACGCAGCTTTCGCTGTATACAAAAAGTCCTTTAAATTTAGAACCGTGAAAGATTTGCCAAGGGTTGGCAGACCGAAGAAGTTCCAAACGCCAAGACATGAAAGGTCTTTATTGAGAGATCAAAAACAGGATACATCTTGATTAATTTGCTAGAAGGTCAAAGTGCAAAGGTGGCAAATTCTGATAATTAATTGTAATGAATAAAGAGAGCTGAAATTTTGCAACTTGTTGATGCTTTTACTGCGTTATCTAGACAATTTTAAAAGGTAATAGGAGTGTTTTAAAAATACATTTTTGATTGCCTTAAATTGTTTTCATTTCGCCAGGAGATTTGAAACTTTGAATTGTCTCAAGACTTTTTGAATGGTAGTGTAGTTAGTACACGCTTTTTTTAAGGAACCACTTTATAAAGAACCTACATGTAGAAGGCTGAAATATTTGAAGAACTTATACTACTAAAAACGAAATCACTAAGGAACTCTTCCATTTGAAATTTTTTTTATAACTGCAAGCCGTATCCTTCATTTGCAGCCAATACTCTCATAGATTGTTTGCTATTCGTGTATCAAGTGCTTTGTTTAGTAGTTTCCACATATGCTGTCTCGCACCTCTCTCTATTAAGTGTTAAGGCTCATTAATGTGCAAACTTTCCAAACAAATTTAAACTTGCCCTGCAGACCTCCTTTAAATATATATCATAATAAAGATAAATAATCAAACACATGTGTGATGCACCAATTGCTTGGATGTATTAAATGTAGAAGTGCATTGGAGAGCAAGAAAGATAACTAGGTCTTTGTCAAGTAACTATTTAAATATTCAATGGAATATTTCGTCTGCTTGCTCTTAAACCCTAAACCAGATTCTAGTTACTCTTATTGTTTATAATAGCTCATATACCAAAGCTTTGCACAATACCTCATTGAAAAGAAAGGTTATGACAAATCTTTGTTGGATGATAAATTTTCAAGACTTGAGGACTTCAGGCAAGTATACGCTATTCTCAGATATGCTTTGATTGTATGTGGCTGATGAAAATTATTTGGCTCAACCCTTTGGATAGTTTTTACAGATAAGATATGTTCTTGTTAATTTTGCTGCTTTATTGTAAATAGTTTAAGTTTATTTTAAAGGATTACTACACCTGGTATGAAGGCTTATGTCATTTAGAAGGTATTCATATCTTACTGTAAGATTCAGTATTAGCAGTTTCTTGTTAAAAAAAATTGCTGACCCTATTCTATTTGCGTGATTGAAGAGTTTGTTCTTTGGCTCAGTTGCCAAGATGATTGGTCTCCACGATCACTGCGCAATTTTTTAATATTTTAGAAATTCATCTCTTTTCAGGTTGCAGGGATTTGTCTTTTTATTAAAAGACTTATCTTGACATCATATCAGAAGAATGTTTTTTTATAAGATTTTTAAGTACTTGAAATAACAATCCCATTTTGATGTGCATTTTTTAGCCTCAGAGGTCTGACATTTGAATTGAAAACTGGCAATTTTGTGAAGCTTGATAAGAATGGTTATATTTTGAAGTATGTCACATTCACCTTATAATATATTTCCTTTTATTCTCCTCTTATGATTTCTTGTTGCTTTGTCATTGTCCTGCCTTTTTTTGCTGATTTTGTAAAGGATGCAAATTTATCAAATTCTAATGTGTATGATGATTGATGCACTTGTGTTCATCTGTCATGTTTCCTGTTTTCATGAAGAAAAGCTCAGTAAAATGATTGTTCCATGTACTGAATAGTTTGATATTATGCTTATAACACAACATATAATGAACACAGGATAGTTTGTCATTGTTGTATTCAATATGCTACAAAGAATCCAGTTGTGCAATGATTGACACTTTTATAATTTTTTTCCATGAAAGCTTCCCTCACTTCAATGCACCTTTATTATGATGTTGTCCCATTGTTTTAGGGCATGTCATGGGATGAATCTGATGAGTGACACAGAAATTGAGGCTTGCTATGGTAAAGAAAGAATCTGGAAACATTTTAACAACTTAAAGTCAAAAGTACATCATGGAGGTAACTTTTTCTTGCAAGGTTTTTAAAGGATTGTCCTATTGCTAATAAAACTGTCAAGGGCAAAGTCTTTGAACAGTCCTGGCCGTTTGAGGCTGGTGATTGCCAGTACACACCCCTGTGCTTCCCTTTTGTTATCGGGCTATTCATCGCTTGCCTCAATGTCAACATAAACTGCCTGCCTTGGTCTTTCTCTCATTTCTCAACACCTCTAGAAGTAATACTAGAATATTGATACAAACTTGATCCCCCATGTTTTGACTTCAAACTAAGCTCTCACATCACAAAGAAGATTGAGCAATTAAGCATGTTCCCCAAGATCCCCCTCTGATAGATGTGCATGACTTAAAGTCCCTTTTTAAGGACTGGTACAAATCTGTCAGCTCTTTTTTTCAATTTCAAATTTCCGGTGCCAGCTGAATTTTTTGTTTTTCTTAATAACGATGTGTATGTTTCTGTGATAACAAACTCTGAAATTACATGCCTTCATACACTCAAACATCAAAATGCCAGTTTTGGAATGACTGCTTATTGTATTGATGTTATAAAAAAATTACACTGTTATTGATTAACGACTACATGAAAACATCGCTCTATTTCTATTTGAGAATTACCACATCATTTTTCTAAACTTAGCTGTTAAAAGACTTTTAGTTATTCATATACTTTTAATGACAATTTTCAAGAGACTAAAAATCGACAACCTCACTGCTTTTTTCCTTGCAGTTTACTACAAATGTTTTGAAAATTTCTTTGATATGCCAATTGGAGTCCTTTGTGCCAGGATTATTGATATCATTGATGAGACGGTTAGTGAATGACAAATTGCTTAGTTGCTCATTTGATTTCGGTTCTGCAGTTATCCCTAGCAATAGAGTTAGTGTGCATTTTTGTCTGACATGAAATTTTATGTGCATATTAATACTTGTATGTAAATTGTATCTGTCAAGCATCTGAAGTACAGTATATTTGAATGTCTCTGTCATTCATTTTTATGTATCAGTATTTGCATAATCATCATGGACGGACTTACTTGGGGGTTTCTTCCTTATTTATCTTCTCGTCGAATCAGGTGATGTCAGATGAAAAATGGGCGTTTCTATTATTTCCCAGGCACCTGAAGGGCGTGACACTAAAGTCCGATCATAATCTAACAACCCCCCCCCCCCCAATTGTTGCCTCTTAAATCCGCCCCTGATAATCATAAGACAAAGGCAGGGGAAGATTCATTCCACAAGGGTGCTGCCTCATTAGCCATTACACAGTGACTCGTGTGGTCTTCTCATAACCATCTATTGTTTTAAAACTGGCTGTTAATTATGTAAGCTTTTGGCCATTTCCCGAAGTTTGTCTCCTTTAATTAGTGTCAGACGAATAAGTATGTAAATTTGCTGAATTATTGTTCCCCAGTCTCTTGTTGTTTTGGTGTATTCGTTTTTTTTAGCTTGGGCTGTTTCTGCTCTTGATCTCTCTCTATCAGTATTGCTGGCAGCCTTGCTGGCATTAGTCGAGTCTATATTCTATTTATTAGACATATCTTTCCTGTTATCTTATTCAATGTAAGCTTTAATAAGCTACCCACCACTTCCCGTGACTGGTCAACCACTCTAGCGATTTTAAATTTTTTTTCAGCGCAAGCGTATTTCTTTATTTTCTTCTTTAGTTTCCAACCATTCAAAGATCTCTTACACCCACGAAATCTACAGAGGTTATACTTTTCGAGAGAATTATTCTGTTACTCACCAGATTCTCAATTCTAGAAAGGAAGACCCAAAGAATACACTTTCTGGCCTGATATTTTCGACACTTTGATGAACAGCTTTGGTCCCAAGTGCTTTTCTGGTGAGTTTGATCAAACGGAATGAACATACTTTATCTCCTTGCAAATTCCTCTTTTTCTTCAAGCGAGACAGCGTTTGAGGCACATTGTTCTCTTAGGTCCTGACGGAATCGAAGCTGTTCTGAAAAACAAATTGAATTGGCCTGATTTGAGGTAGCAGCTCCTACAGGCTTTCTGTGTTGAAAACTAATCAGAAGTTTGAATTGTTTCACAACTGAATCATCACAAAGCAGTTTAATTAACATTGATACCTTTTTTCTACTTTCCAAAGTACAGTCAAAGAGTTTTATGAGCATTTGACTTTTCGAATATTTTTCTTTTGTTGTTAGACTTTTGCATCGTCAAAGAACTTAAAGAAAATAAATGAACTAAATTTTTTGCATTTAAGTTGCCGGCATTTCCATTTTCTTTAATCACAGAACATCGAGGGTATTTCTTCTCTGCAATAAAAGAAAATGCCGAAAAGTATGTCAAAAAGTGCCCAGACGATGTTGTCAATTGGTTCAAAAGACTAAGAAAAGCTGGAAAAGTTTTGTTTCTTGTGACGCAATCACATGTAGAATACACGAAGTTTCTCATGGAGTGGGCGCTTGGGTATGTGATCTTGTTATACGTAACTCATTAAGAGATATTGTGTATCTTCTGTTACAAGATTTGAATGTCTATTAGGGGTACAAACTGGCCGAATTTTTGTTCACCAAGCTCATGAATCTGCTTTGGAACGTTGATAGTGTATTGGAACGTTTTTATAAAACATAGACGAAAAAGTGGATATTTAATTAAAGATGCAATGTGGCGCAGAAAGCAGCTTTCCTTCAATATTTTGTGTATCCAACACAGGCCCCAGATCTGCCTGATTTTGCACGATCAACGGTTTTGAAGGCTGTCTCACTGACCTTATGATCAAGATTAAAAATTCAGTACATTTATTTGTGTAGATTATCTGACTGTTTTACTTTGGTCGTTGTAGGTATTACCAAACAAAAATGTTTAGAAGAGTTTCCATTCATCTTTGATATTTTCCCATTTTTAAAATTCAACTAGTAAAGTCTATTGATCTCTCATCTTTCCCAAAATCAAGCCTGCATGCCTTTTGTCCGCACTTTCTTTCACCTTTTGGAAAGGCATCTTCAATTATCCGTATTATCGCCTAACCCGGCAGTCGTTCGTGGTTGTTTTATTGTCCACAAGTACAGTCATATTTATACAGCTAATCAGGCTAAACTGCATTTGTTTTGATAACTTCTGACTTCTTTTCTCTTCAGCAAAGATTGGCTAGATTTGTTTGATTTGGTGGTGACAGATGCAAAGAAACCAGGTATGCAAAGTATAGTCTAAGGTACCTTGTGGAAGACTTCATAATGGAGTTTGAAACCGAAAAGCAATTGCGGGAAAATAGCCCATTCTTTGTTTATTCTAATAAGATATTCAAGCTAATGAATGAATAGTCTGAATCCATCAGCTTTGACCCTGGTGCCTTATTGAACTTTGACGTCATAAAGCCAGGAGTTGTTTTTGTCAAATCTTTAAATGCAGTGCAATGCAGTTGATGTTACTGACCTGTTTTGTGTATGACTTCTCTAATCTTCTGCTCAAAACAGCTCAAACTGAAATGACTGTCCAATTTGTTTTCAGTTTTTCAGTTCATCGAATAATATTTTCGTCCAAATTTACCCAAGTACTCCAGTGTAAATCAAATTTAAAGCAAACTATTATTTTCATTTTTATTGGCTCAAAATACATGTACTATTGATTAACTTATGATTTACAGACAAGAAATATGCTTTACAATCAAGTAAAATATCCTAAATTTGTTTTCGTTAACTTGCAGAGTTCTTTGTCTAGGCTTTTTAAAATGAATATGTTGTTTTGAATTTGCTCCTGTGGAAATACCGAGTAAGGTTTAGCTGTATGCACTATTGAAGGTATAATACTGCAGAAGTTTCAAAACTGATAGGCCCAAAGCTTCCTTTCATCATATAAAGTCTCAACTGCTTGCAAAAAGGTCGTGAAAACAAGTGAATTATTATTTTAGTTGCTTTTAGTATCGTTTGCACTTAGGAATGTGCATAAAAGATGCATGTACCTACTCATTGAAAAGCTCATTTGTGTGGCAAGAGAGAGGAACAGATTTTGCAGAAATGAAATTTGACCACTTGAAATTTGAGTTTTTAAAGAGAAATGAATGGCGAAGGTTGTTTTGCAATGGTTCACCAATGCAATGAAAGGCCTTTTTATTTTTCACTTGCAAAAACTGGCTAGAAGCGAGGTCCTTTGTTGTAAACCGAGTTAATTCAGGCAAGAACATCACCTAGTGAAAAGCTTGGCCAGTTATAAAGGCTTGACCTACGGCAGAAGCGTTTGTCACATTGCGAGTGATGAATGATGAGTAGATCGTATGAATTGCTCTTTTATCACAGCTCAGTCTTTTACGCTGATTCTGAGTTTCGTCCTTTTGTGGGCACCTTTCAAGCAAATCCCTTGTGTGAATGACTGAAACAAAATATGAAAATGTTTTTATCAGCAATACTCTTTCTTGACTTCCATTCAACATTCGTCAAAATTGTTTACATATTAGATCGGAATTTTGGACGCTCAGAGGAATGTTTTGCCAAATATTTGTGGTTGAATGCTCTGCCTTTGCATTTCTTTCTTTAATCATGCTGTTTATTTGAGTAGATTACAGGCTTTCTTTATCACCTCGTGTTGTATCAAGCTTGAAGTTCAGAGGAATTATAAGGTTGCCGCTTTCTTCTCTGAAACTTTCGCTTCTCGTTGATATAGAACGCTGACATGTAGCGAGCAATAGGCCTCTGTTTCGATGAATGGGTAGAGTTTAGGCTTTGCTGGGTACGAGAGAGAATTCGAAATGATAGTCAGCAACTCTTTACTTTAGGATTTGGTCAGAATTACCCATAATCAGCGGAAACCACAAATTGATTAAAATTATGCTTATTACATCTATCTTTGAGAATGTGTCACAGATGAGGAGTTGGCTACTGCAAAGTGTTTTTTCAACTTGATTGGGAATAGCGGCTCCATACTATTGTGTATTTAAAACATCATGTAGCAAAAGTCGTTCGAGGTGCTTCATGTAACTGCCAATTTTCTTGACTTGTCCTTGAGAATTTTCTGACGTCATGAGTTGTTCCCGTGTTTTCTGTTGATCCGTTTACACTGAAGTGCACCATGCATAGGCCATGTATATTTTGTTAAGAGGAGGAAAGTAGTTGTAACATTCTTTGCATGTATATAGCTGACAATGAACACTCTGGGCGTGTGCATTCCCTGAGTGCATCAAAAGAACCCGATATAAGCAATTTGAACTTATTGAGCGAAAAAGAAAATGTTTGAAAAAGACGCTGTCTTGTTGAGTTATGGATTAATTATGAGTTTGTAAATTGAACGCAGCCAAAGATTATCTTTGTTCATTAGTGGCAGTTCTCTTGCGAAATTGCGATCAAGGTTAATCAGATGAGCGAGCCAGATCACTTAATTGCAATTTTGATCACGTGATTAAATGTTAGTTTCCTCAGTGTTTGCTTTTCTGCTGCCCGAAATCAGTGCTTTTAATAAAGTGATTGTTTTGGCAGGAGTTAGGCCAAATTTGACTAGAAATTGTGTGTACGAGCATCTGGTTCACTATTATGCCTTTTGTCTTCCAATGTAAACCAGCAGGGAAGTCGATGAATCTCTTTACGGGAAAGACGAAACAAGACTGATGAAATTCCGTTATAACCAAGATTCTGACATGCAAAGAGTCTTACGTTCTATTGCAGAGATTGAAATAATATTGACCTTCAGATTTATGCAGTTCTATCCCAGGACAAAGAGAAAAGGCTTTGCAGCTTTCTTCTCTGTTTGAAATTTTGCCAACTTTTATCTGACCCTTGGCTAGCCATGTGTTATTTCAAGAAATAGTTTGCAATTGAAAGTTTCAGAATGTCAGAGAGAAGTGTCTAAGTCATCTTTATGAAGAACTTTTTGTTTCGCCTCTATTATTTTAGCAGTTTTTTAATCAAGAGTTCTTTTTTGTTCTGGTCGTATCTACTTGTCACAAAGTAACCAAAAATGAAATAATCATGAAGAAATAGTCAGTTGATTCGAGTTGACCCAGTTGGCCATGATATTAATTTGGAAGCTAGAAGAATTTGGGGAATGGACTTATGGTATCAAAGTATGATGTGATCAATTTTTCTATTTTGTGGGAATTTATCCATTTATGATGTTCAAAAATACACGTGTGATTTGTTATGCAACATGGTTCGATTTTCTTGAAAATTTTTATATTAATTTGTAATTTTTTCATTTCCAATTCCAGATTTCTTCTTTGCGAAGCCCGAAAACCGACCGTTCTTGTCCACTGGTTAGCAGAATGTATTTCATTGTTTCATCGTTATACCCTGATAGAGTTTCTCAAAAGATTCTGCAAATTGCATCGAAAACGTCATAATATGTCACGTGATGTCACGTACTGCGGTGGCACTTCTACCAAATTGTTTGCCACCATGAATTTATGGTCTTTGGGACCTGAGTGATTTTCTTGTTCACGCGCCGATTTATTCCACGGTCTCGTAGTGTAGTGGTTATCACGTTCGCTTTACACGCGAAAGGTCCCCGGTTCGAGCCCGGGCGAGACCACTTTTTAACTCACATTTTTGGGAAAAGCTAGCCTATTTTTGTCCTTGAGTCTAATGCATTGGTCATCAACGTAAAATGATAATATAAATCTAGTCACTAAATTTTCAAAGTTCGTTAAAAACTTCCTGGTATTCCGAACAACCAAACAACTTGGGCTTTAAAACTTTCCACTTATTTGGAGCATTTTTCATTTAGGATTACTTTCCTTGTTTTACTTATAAAAGACTGAGATTCTCAATCATAGACGGTGCAAAAGAAGAAGGTGTTTGCCATGAATTGGAACGGCATCACTGTTACGCGCAAGGGACAGCCAGTGTGCTCGAGAAAGTCATGAAGGGGTTTTTGAGCAAAGACAGTTTAAAGGTATGCAAGTTACGTCAACCATTAGGTCGGGTGGAACTGAACAGACACTACCTGTGTCACATATGCCTTTGTTGCGACTTCCCTTTCTGTCCATCTCTGCATCTAATGAACTGCCACTAGGAATACAGCCAGGGTGAGAGACCAATATCAAGACAAAATATTTGCCAGAAAGCTACTTGTTGCCAACATTTAAAAAGTTGAAATGAATACCATCATGAGATTTTGAGCTGAAGGTCCGATCTTTCATAGAGTAAAACTTTCTTAGTTTCATCCTATTCTAATGGCTTACTATTGTCACACCATTATTAATCTTTTTGGTGTTTCTTGACAGATTGTCTATTTTGGTGACAGTCCGAAGTCGGACATGTACCCTCCATTCAAGTACCGGGGTTGGGCCACTGTGGGTATTTTGGAAGAAATGGAGGCAGAGGAGGTCCATTTTCAGAGGCACTCGGTAAGTGCCAATTGCTTGAAATTGTCTGGCAAAGACTCTAGATACAGCAGAATAAAATGTAGCAGCAGGTCCATAGAATTATATGCAATCTTGGTGGTTTCGTATAACTATTTTATCACGTATCTCATAATCCTCTCAGATAAACAATCGTTTTATCCAGAAGAAAAGATGATTTTTGCAAGAAAATCAGGGCAAGTCACACTCCAAACATTTTTTTCTTTGTACATATATGGATTAAGAACAAACCAAAAAGAAACCATAAAAGGTATTAAAGTTTGCCGGATCTTTACTGCTTTGAAAAATGATTCTAGTAGCTAAAACCATTTTCACACCGATATTATGTGTGTTTGCAAAGAAATGCTGAAATATGAATCTTAAGTTCTTCTTTCTAAAATCAGCTTGATTTGATTTTTTTATTATTAGAAGTGTCATCAAAATGAGGTTCCAGCAAAGAGACGAAAAGTGACCATGGTATGTTTTTGAATTAATTTCAAATATGGCGTTTCCCCTTACATGTGGAATGGCAAGGTCAAATCTCTCCATCAGAAAAAGGATAGATGGATGGATTTTTGCCAGTTGTAACCTAAGACTTCAGACTTGATATTTGTAAAACAAGAAAAGATGCTATCGACTTCAGAAGGGAACCTCATTGCATGCACTGAGCAAAGAGGGTCACGCCAAAGACGATTCACTTTGTGTTGTCTACTCGATTCGCGCATCTGTTGATCGCTGGATGACTTAGGGACTTGCTTGTGGTGGTCTTTGTGTCGTTGCTAATTTAAAGGGCTTAACAGCTAATAAGCTTTCATGGGCTAAATCTGCATCGACCTTGTCCTACAAAGATCATTTGTTTGCAGCACGCCCGAGCGCTGTGCGATTCCTCCGCTAAGAACTGAATTGCTCTCCGAATTTCCCCAGGCTGATTCTCCAGTCAGCCAGAATTCTGTCGTGTAATTGCATACGGATTTGCGCTTGCCTCGTGTTTGTTTATTTCTCTTCATCACCTTGCTAAGCAAGCACTGTGTTGTGTTGCAGCATTTAGCGAAGGAAGAGAAGATTATCGTTGCCTCGAAACAATGGGGCTCTTTCTTTCGAGACGACAAACAAGATGAAAAGGATGCCTCCAACTGCCACGAAGCCATTGTCAATACTTTCTGGGCAGATGTCATTCGAAACCACTGCAAGATAGCGATACCTCTTCTCGACTACATTACAGGTTTGTTTGTTCAATGTTTGTCGATGCTTCTCTTTGTCTTTGCTTGCAAACAGATCGCATCTTCGCGTTGATTGATAACATGTCTGCCAACGTCTAGGCGATATTGCATTATACCACAATGTAGGCTGTAGTGCTTAGCCCCAAGCCGAGGGCCTCTGCGTAGGCAGTTTCCTTTTATCCGCACTCGAGCGCCGGCCTAGATCTTTTGGATCAGCGTTGGCTTTGAGTTTTAGCTTTATCTCAATGCGCCATTATCTCACCAGCATGGTCCTTTAGATGCTTGCATGATTTTTTGCTACCAGAAAGATAGAGGTCAAAGAAGCAGGGATCTCAATATGCTTCTTAAGCAAAAACAGGACTATCTCCCTTGCCTGATTATATAAACTAAGTTAGCTTCCTTTGGACCTCTTTCACCTCTTGCTCTCATATTGAGTGCTCGAAGTCGGCCATTTTTATTGATATCTGTTAGTTGAAACACCCGCTTCGTAATGCTAGGTTCAGAACAGTTTAGTATGAAAAAGCCTCTTTGCTCAACAAGTCTTCCACATCTTTGCACGGCAATTGTTGGCGAATACATGTTTGGTTGTTCCTATTAAATGCTTGGTTAGCAGAGATTGTGCTTAATATTTTTCGCAATCTCCCTTTGAAAAAATCTATTAAAATTGATTATTTTATGGTTGCAGAAATTTCTAGCACCGATTTTCAAATAGTGTTTTAATGATCTTTGTTGTCATACTGCGAAATGTGTTGTAATTTTGGTTGTCACTTTCGTCGAGTGCATTTGTTTGTGATTGCAAAGTCGACGCAGTTTGATTCGATTTGATTAGCCCTCATAAACTGAACCAGCATGCAAGGATGTGAAATTTTTGGCTATTATTTATTGCCCTTAGTAGATGGATATTTGTCAGATTTTTTCCCTACGGCTGTCACTCCCCTCTTTTTTATTTTCAGATCTCCCGCTCGACTATAAATTCCAATGCTTTACAAGAACACAATTGGGGTTTTACCCCAGTCCCCCAAGCACTGTTGTGCATGATCATTGACTTGAGAAGGGTTTTTTAAAATGCCCTTTGGGTATTTGCTTGCCACTTCTCTCTCTGATTGGTAAGCCAGTGGGAAATGTAGATATTCTCAATCTATCAATATCTTATCCGTTTTAATGTAGGGTATCGTTGCAAGCGAGCCAATATATGTGATTCTGTTTTAATGGTATAATCCGTGCTTTAAGTGTTTGTTTTCATTTTTACCACTCTGTAGAAGCCAGTAAAGAAATTTTGTCTAGAAGATTCTCTAGAATTGTCTAGAATTTGAATCTCTTGTAGATTGGCCCCAGCTGTTAAACAGCAAGTATAGTATTTTTCTAGTCTTAGCTGCTGCAACTATCTAGCTGTCGTAACTGCCGTAATTACTTTGCTTTCGTAACTGTCGCAACTGACTAGCGGTCACAATCGTAGCCCTGTAGCTGCTGTATCTACCTAGCGGTGTTGTCGCACCCTTTTAGCACTAATCACTGTTACTATATGCCGGTGCAGCTGTCATTGCAATCTGTCCATTACTGACGTAACTGCCCCATCGTAACTACCCAATCGTCGCCAAAGTGCCACACTGTCGTTGTCATAGTTTTCTAGTCAGTGGAGTTGTCGTAATGTGTCGTAATTTCCCTGCTTATTTCAGATGCATTGCGTCACTTTCGTTTGCTTATCTTTTTCTTCCAGCCGTACAATAAAACTGCCTGCTTCGACTTACCATGATTCGTTTAGTCCCTCTAAAGGATTCTTTAAAATCATTTCTCCCGTGGATCGTTGTTCCGAGATAGTAAATTTTTCAATAAAAATCAATTTGGATTATGCTGTTTTATCTCATAATCTGCTTAGACTTTGATTTCATGTGACAAAAGTCGAATCGTTGTTTACAACCTTTCTTGTAGTGTAACCTAAAAGAAACCCAGATGCAGGAGGCATGAATTCAATGTCATGTGATCAATGTTTGTTGACTTGCTAAGAATACGTCACATTTATAAGTTTTGGGAAGAACAGAAGAAGATGCTCCTTCCTACTGCACCCAACAGCCACTCAGCAGTATATTAAGTAATCAGAAACTTGCGCCCCGTGCAACCAGCGTTTTTTAGTCTTTCTTTGCAGTTAGATTGGGTGATAATCTGCATCTCGATCTGAAAACGGATCTGACTTCGCATGATTTATTTTTTATTTTGTCTTGTTGTCTTATATTCCGACAAAATCATCCAGATTGAATCCACCAGTGAACCCCTAAGTACAAGATACATGTAGATGTTTTCTGTCCAGTATTGTCAACAATTTCTTATTGTCTCCCATCTCGTTCACCTTGTACATTTAGCTCTTATTTCTCTTGCTGTTTCTTAAGATTCGATCTTTTATCAGAGATTCTCCTAAGTGCTTTATTTCCTGCGCTTTTAACAGCTCGATGGCATAACCTGCCTGAGCCATTCAATTGCTTTTGACAAATGCATCTCAGACAATGTCCTTTCAGCTTATTTCGATAAAAACAGGTGTTTCTATTATTTATCCAAGACTGTTACTCTTATCACAATCCGTATCTCATCTTGTCAACTGATTCATTTCCTTGCAAATCGCCTTATCAGCTCTTTGTTCAAAGGAGGAAATTTGATAACGTTCGCTAATTTAATCTTCATATTCTGTCGAGTCGCCATGTCGAAGCATCCATTCGTCATTCTCAAGATCCATATCACCTGTAAGCCAAGATCAATCTGTCTTGTTCCCTGATCCATTCGCCCAACATTGGAACACGTGCGTGCTGGTGATATTCGATCATTCATTGCTTGGGTAGATATCTGACTCGTCGTCATTCGGCCAATTGCACCACAGTTGGTCCACTTCTGAAATGACATTGTCCCTGTTTCGTGCTAACTCGTCAGCTATTTTACAGAAGAATCAAATACTGGGATCGGCACTGTCCTATGCACTTGCTACTTGATTTTTCCCGGTTTTGACCGAATGACCCTTATTCTATAGAAATGATAGAAGTTGTAGCAAAAAAAAACTTGTGAAATACTGTCACAGCATCTAAGGTGTTTGAAATGCGAAACTGCACTGGGAAAGCAATATAATGGAGTTACCACCCAAAGAAGTCCTTTAATTTCCACTGTACTTGATATGATGATGATGAAAATGGTTATAATGATTATTTTGATGATTATGATGATGATGATGACCATGATGATGAAGATGATGACCATAATATAATAATAAGTATATAAATAATGTTCATTTCTATTGTACACCAGCCTAATATTTAAAGCAATTATTTACACAATTATTCCTGTTCATGTTTCTAGGAAGTGACCTCTGAAATGACTGAGCTACGAGCGTGTAATCTTAAAGGCCTCGCTTTACTAAAATATCTTTGATTTATTTTGGATTGCAATACACAATCGTCATTTGCTACCAATAGTTTCCAAGCGTATTCTTTGTACAGGGCGCCATTCACAATAAGGAGATCAAGCACAAGATAATAAGAACATTGGATGAAAATGCATGTTGCTACTCACTCACTAGCATGCAATTAATGAGATATAGGAAATCCAAATCTGGTTTGGTTTGGAAGTCATGCCCTGCTAAAGTTAGAGGACCACACGGGAAAAGCGGTCGAGCGACTTCCACTATTCACGCTCTGCTTGCGACATCGTCACGAACGATGCCAAGCCGGGCTCAGCCAAAGCCAGTCTGACCATATTCATGATGTGGGCGTTCATCTAATCAAGGCGGCTAAATTCATCCTGCATATTCAAATGAAGTATTTTTTAACGACTGACCTCTCACTGCGAAATTGACCTACAAAGAGTATTTCCACTTCTGCTTACCTTACATCTAAGAGTGTCTTACCTTTCGTTTGACTTTGTGCAGTGACTTGCTCCAATGCGTGGTAGCCTTCTACTTCCTTTAATTTCGAGCTTTTTTCAGTCTTTCTCCCAGAACACGCGTCTGTTAAGTTCAAACTTTTACAATTTTCATGGAAAATAATTTTTATAAATTCCAGTTGAAAATGAGGTACTAACTCATAGCCAAATTGGAGGCAAGCAATCGTGTCAAAGTTTGAATTTTCATTTTCATAATCTGACTACATGTCTATTCAAATTCGTATGTGGGTGTTGTTTATTGTTATTACGATCGACCAAGTTGTTTAAGAATTTGTTTGCTCGATTTGAAGATCAACATATTCTCTCGGGCATCAGGAAAAAAACTTCCGCAGAAAAAAGCAGTCGCTTCAAAATCGTGAATTTCCTGTTGATATCTAAACCTTAGTTTGAAAAAATTCTTTCCTACCACGTTCCAGAGTTTTCCACAACCAAGTAATCCTCAAAGATAAAACCTGGTACGGCACTCATAAAACTCATCGAACGAGACAGAACAGAGAACTGTTAGGTATTTTGCGAGAAGGAATCATCTAGAGCAGGAAAGAGGCTTGTCAGACAGTATAACAGGCACTACACACTCTTCGATTCATTGCACAGCGCAAAGATTTAAAATGACAGGAATGCATACCTGCATGAGCTTGCTTTTCCTTCACCAATTTTCTATTAATCGCGAAGTTCCCATCCATAAACTACTCCATTAAATAAAACTACAGCTTAATCGTAATCTTCTTGCTGTTTGTTTTACTTTTGTTACACAAACTTCAAACTAAATCTCAAATTAATATATGCTTCCGGCCAATTTCTTATTTTTAGGTTATCTCATAAGTGAAGTATTTACGCGAGCATCGAGGAAACCCGCTAT
Organism: Nemopilema nomurai; assembly: GCA_003864495.1. NCBI lineage: Eukaryota > Metazoa > Cnidaria > Scyphozoa > Rhizostomeae > Rhizostomatidae > Nemopilema > Nemopilema nomurai. The sequence goes on from ML133478.1 coordinate 582,927, forward strand.
CAAATTGAGGTCTCGGCGGACAAAGGGCCCTTTGTGGAGCGATTGTTAGCGAATTAATAGAGTCAGTCAGTGATTTGAGCATAGACCCCAGAGGACAACAACCTCATGTTGTCATTTCACACGAGACAGTCTGCCGATCGGTGCAGAAAATAGGGCACTGCATATCTGGATGGACGAGCGGGTGCAATTGCTCTGTGCAGGTTTGACAATATTTACAGAATTGGTACTAAGCTCATAATGGAAAAGAGTGTGTTTTGAGGACACCCTTAATGCAGCACATCGAGATGAAACCAGATGTCATGCCTTCGACTCTTTTGAAAGTACCTAAGTCAATCTTCTAATCTTTGTTGGCCATTGTTCTGCTTCTGGCAGGACTTATTTGAACATCCGTGCTGTTCAATTAACACAGAAACAAAGCCTGTATCGCGATAGATTATCCCCGAATTCCATTCGAAAGCTAGCAGCATCGACGACAAGCTCACCTTCAGCAGAGCATTGACAGCTAGGCCTCTTGAAGCCATGGCTCTCGACAGGGATGTTCTACCACGCAATCAGTCTTTAAGCAACAACTCGATAAAAAACCCAAAGCCAAACCGGGATCTTCGTGTGGAATATTCGTCTGTGAAACAGGAAGCCCGCATATCGGACAAGACCGACGCTCAAGTCCGATCGCAGCCAATCGGGCTTATTTATTGTGCACCAAAATTGAAGCGGGTTGTAAAAGTTCTCTGGACGTTAATCTTGCTTGCGTACGTTATCGTTTTGCCAATTTTAGTTATGATTTTATTTCGAGACTATTCAGAGAGCAAACAGCGACTGGATAATTTACAGGAAAGATGGAAATCGCAGGAATCGGCAATGGAGAAAAACAGAGCAAAACGCGACGCAGAAAAGGCAATGAGAGATGCGTACAAGGTTCATCGAAATTGCTCGGCAGCAGTGGAGGAATTCAAGAAGAAGTTTCTTCACACGGAACTTAAATTGAAAGCTCATCAAATAAGGTTTGTCCACCTCCTTCGCTATGAAATTGCTTCGATACTCAATTTACGCCCCTTCGTCTCCAGATGAACTTGTCGTTAGGTCTATATTAAGCTACGTTAGAGGGGATTTCGATGCGAGTGTTTGTGAACCAACCCCTAAACGCCCACTGTTTGCGACGAACCTTTATGACAAAGCCCAACAGTCTGAGGTCAGAGATAGCGGACTTCTTTCTCTGATTACTAATTCGAAAGAGTAAATAAATATTAATTCACTCTCTTTTTACCAAGCGATGTATGACCAATTAAAATTCCACGCTGCATAGTCTAAACCAGATTGTGGTGCAGATAGGACCAATTGATTGGGGATTTGCTTGCACCCTGGCTTGCTCCCTTGGCACAGGTTACATAAACCATTTACTTCGCTATAAAGTATCGATTCTTATCTCAACCGCCAACTTATTATGGTTCGAATGCCGCTTGAATTTGCATTCATCTCTCCATGCCTGTACCTACCAAGGCACCAGTCTCTTCCGTGACGCCTGGAAGAGGGAAAAATCCCGTTATTTAGAGCTCCTTCGGCTTGTTTTCATTCCAAATCCTGCGCTAGTGTTCGGGCAGTGTGGTTGAAAAAACACGGAGCCAAAGTTGATCTCTTGAACTGTAAGCCGATTTCATTGTGTGTTTAGGAAAGCGAATTTTGTCAAAGAAATCTTCTCCACTTTTGAAACCGGTCGGACACCGAGTTGAACAACAAAACAAGAAGTCTTATCTTAAATCAAATTCCAACATGGTCTCAAAATCGAGACACGATTGTTCTAGGGTTTCTTATTCAAATTTGGCACCACTCTCGTGTTTGAAGTCTTTGCAAAATTCAGAAAGCTCTATTTCAGAATTGCATTAGGCTTTATTTGGGTTTGCGCATGAGGTTGATCCCGATGTGATCGTATTTCCTTCTTATACACTGCATTTTGAATATCAGCATTACTCTTTGTGTCGAAGATTTAAGCAGAGAGTCACGGTGAATCAGTGGTGGATTTCGTGTGCCCACAAGTCTTCTCTAAGGCAAAAGGACTACCCAAAGTTCCTTTTATTAAAAATTCCATTAAAGTTAGGTATCCTGTTTACGCACATTACGATTGCCTAACTGACCAAGATACGACTGAAAATTTTTATAAAGGTCGATAAGAGTGTGAACAATTCATTCTAGTCTATTGATAACCGGCTCTGCTTGCTATTGCAATCGTATACCCATATCCAGTCGCCCTCTTGTACTGTCTTTTTTAACCCCAATTCATTTGACAACAGCCGCAAAACAATTGCGATTCTCAAACTGACGTGTTCATCCATATGTGCCTGATTCCGTTATGTTACCATCGCGTCGTCATCACAATGACAAAGACATCTAAACTTCAGATCTAAGAAAAGCTCCCTATTCCATGGGACAGCTTTTTAGCTTAATGCCCGATAATACGGCCGTTGGAATACAGAATCCTTTCTGCTTTGATGTACAGGTTTCTGTCTTTGTCTTAAATGTGTTGGTTCGTACAGGTAGTTATTGATTCGTTCCTACAAGGTCTTCTATGTATGACGTCATATGTTCTCTAAATCCAATGCGATAGGCAATGGGAAAAGGCCTGTTTACGATTCGAGGCTAACTTTCAAGTTTGCCACCTTGCTAAACTGCTGTAGTGCTCTCTTCTTAATGTGTCATTCTATGTGAAGTCAGCCGATCTTTAGTGTTGGTATGAAAACAATTGCTAGTTTTTCCTGGTTACATCCAGTACAGACAATACCAAGCTCCAAAGATCTGTCCTTTTTGTCTGACGGAGAGAAAAGGTTGATGCTTACGACAACACGGGGTCTGTATGAGAAGCCGCTTGAGAATCGTTCTGCCCACGCAGTTGAACGTTGTTTGCTTCCCATTGCAGGACTGTTGTGGTCTGGATTAGGCCTTTTCTAGAGAAATACTCCTTTAACTTGAATTCACTTAGTCTACAAATCTACAGGTTTATCAAGCAGAGAAGAATAAGCAGCCTTCACTTCAATTTTGTTTGAGCAGTGCAATGGCGCCTCTCACCATCACGGATACTGTTTTCAGAAGGGGAGCAAAGTTGTTGCCATACTGTCTCTTAAATTCATCAAGGCTCTATTAGACAAAGAGATTATCCCGTCTCGGAACGAGGCCAAGTCGTGTTTAAAGACCTATGTCTGGGATAAATTTAGGGACTTCCGGCTCTTTTCTGGAGATCTTCTTGCCTACCTCTTGCTAGCTTTCTCCTTCGCTGTCAGAGCTTCAAACCTGCTTCTTATTTCATTTTGAACAGGCTTAAAAACATTACTTTGTATGCTATTGCTGGCTGATTGTTACCAAGTCTTTGAAGGTGTTTGCGTCTAGATTTAGGCAACTTACACAATCGGATGTCTTTATCAGGCTTACTTAGGTGTGCAAAGGCGTTACTGTTGGTTCAAAACATAATACTCTGCAGCAAACATTGCCTGCGCAAAACGCTACGTTTTCTAACCATATTTGATAATGTTCGAAAGTTGTTTGTAGAAAAAATAAAGGTGCTTATATTTGCTCCTGATAATGACCTTGAACTTCTCTCTTAAAACAATGCAATGCAGAAAGACTTTAGGCGTGGTATTTTTTTCAATTACCTTCCTCATATTCGCTGGACAGTAGGCATAATGACCACAATGCATTGATAAAAGTTAGAAAGGTAGATACCTATGCAAGCTTTATAAAGATTTGATCTAACTGTCCATTAAATATCAAATTGATATTCCATGATCATTGTGATAGTTTTCACTAGAAGCTGCTTTTGTCTTTGCATTGTATGTTTAGACATTTTCTCAAATTTGTTCAAAATAGTCGCGATTTTGGTACTGATGCATAGATATCTCTCAGTGCATTTCTTGGACAACTACTTGGAATATAATTATAGTCGGTGTTTTGTGTAACCTGAAGATAGATTTATTTCGCCACAAGTAAATTACTTGTTATGATTTGCTAATCAGAGAAGCCTAAATAGGTCCTTGCAGTTCGAAAATGTTTTTTAAATGTGTCTCCTACTATGACGCTCAAGATTAGAGTTTGCTCCTTTGTGTAATCTCTAATCTCTAGTAGAAACCACCTCATACAAACAAATTTAGCAATGAACCTCAAATTAAATGAGTTCGTGAAAAATTAGATTTTCAATCAACGATACAGCAAATCCCCATGGAACTTTTAATCCATGAATGATAAAGACGAGCAATTACTGATGGGGATTAGGAAAAATTCCGTCAGTTGCTTGGATTCAGGAGTGAAAATCTCACTTTCAATTCTTAAAAGCTTTGTTGCCTTAGACACTTGCTAGACTTGTTGAGGCATGGCATCTTTGCGGTCACTGATAAATCGCCATTTCTGTTATCACCTGCCTGCATCAGAAGACTTAGATTGATGAGTGACATGATGCTCCAGCGAGTGAAAACCACAGATTTCGCATCAATCAAGATGGTATTTCGCCAGAGTGCATAGGGTACCTCAAGGAGACAGGGTGACGACAATGATGTTTGCAGCCAATTGGGGTGCCTCAAGCATTACACTCACTGCCAGTGTTGTTGAAAAGAGTATTCTGTGGATATGCTGCAAAGGCGTGGCCTTGATTACGCAAAGATCGAGCTTTTGAAATTGGTGTACTTGAGATGCTTTTTAAATGCTCAAACTTACTGCCTTTCCAATTTTAAGTGATTTAAATTGCCAAAAGGCCAAAAGGTCTGCTTTCCATAGATAGATGCCCGGAGAAGCTTTTTAGAAATATTGGGGTTCGTGAATTGCTTTAAATATTGCGTTTACGAATTACTGCCTCCAACATTTCTATAAGGTTTAGATAACTCGTAAACTCGTAGCCATTTTCTACATGCCAACAGTTGTTGCTAAGAAAGGTATCGAAAAGCTCTGTTGACCTTTCATCTAACCGCTCCTTCGTTATTTTAGGACACCAGCCAACTTTCTTAAATGGCGAGACATAATACATAGTGTGATGGTATTTGACGCAGGATTTTTTTAAAAGATAATTTTATTTAATAAAGGGAAGCCCGCGATTAACCCGGAATCGTCTTAAGATCAAAGGATCTTAAAAATGCCCCAACAAGCCAATTTCTCGATGATTCACTTTGTAAACACGGTTTCCAGCTGCTGCCTTGCTCGTAAATAATTCCGTCAGTTTTAAGTCATGTTTTGAATAAACTTTCATATATTTATTGATTTCAAGCTGAGCGTCATTTGAAAAACCGACTCTGTCGCAGATGTTTTGCTCGTTGTTGGAAATCACAACGCCGAAATCGCCATGGCAAGATTTCCCTGTCGTGAGCCATTCAGTGTGTTTCCATGGAAGCAGCATTCGTCATTGCTTCGCGCGCTTTCCTCGCCGTGTCACGTAAACTCGTGATAATCATCAGGAATTTTGCAGTGGAGAAGACACCAATGAGTTATTTTGCTATGAACTTTCACCTGGCCATCCTCCTCCCACCGTCGTGAAAAGGTTTTTATTCTCTGTCAGTCAATACAGAAGACGCTTCCTACAAATTTCGTCAAACATGCTTCTTATGAAACCATAGAGGCGATCGCATTAACGACATAATGTTGCTTCAATATGCGAAATTGCCCACAAATTCTTTTCAATTACACCAGCAAGCAAATTTAAAGTCTCTAATGCAATTTTCAAGCCGCCAAAATAGTTCTATTCACAAAGTACTATTCGAATGACGTCACATGACTCTACTTTACTTGCTACTTCAGTTACTCATATGTTTACATCGCCATCAGAAGTTGAGATGCCACCAAGCAACATATCCAGGCCAGCACTTGTTCATAGCAAGCATTTCACACAGGAAGAAAAAGCAAGAAGCACATAAAAAGTGGCTTCTGTTTGCCTTTCTTGCATTTTGAAAGCGGAAAACAGGAGATGTCTTTTCTTTTTGCGGTCAGCTTTCACTTGAAAAAGATTTACTTATTGTAAGTTGAAAAGTGCAAGCAGGAAGCTTTTCACAGTTTCTTCCTTCCCTTTTTTGAAAGATATCAACCTGCCTCGATTCTTTTTCTTATGTTTTCAAACTCCTCTAATCTTCCTTTCATTTGGTTAAAACTTTACCAAGTATCACATCATATATATATATAGTTCAAAGATTCCGTTTCCATCAAAGTAGTGATTCAAGTAAAAAATACCATATATTTATTTACCTTATGTTCTTCAATGGAAATTAAGCTAGAGCTTACAGGTATATTACGTTAAAATTACAGGTAAAGCTTTCTATTGAATTACTTTTGAAATAACCCTCCCTTCTCTGGTCATATTTTTACTCCTTCCGCCAATGACTATCATATGAACCTTGAGATGAAGCTATTTTTCATTCACGATCAATTCTTCAACAGGATACGTAAGCTGATACAAGCTGGAACAAATAGCACAGTATGCCTATGCAAACAACTATTAACAACTCCTGGTAAGTATTGTAGATCATCTTAATTTTCTAAATATATTATTCTCAATCTTAATACATAACGAGCCATAATGTTTTGTTTAATATTTCGTAGTATGTCTGATGGCTTTGCGAGCAACTTAGATGTAGCTAACCAGTCAAACCACACATAAAACCAGTCAAACGACCAGCCTGTCCAATCATAAGGGAAAACTTTTTGCAATAAACGAAGCGGGGTCTCTCGCTTCCAATATTTCTTCTTAGTTTCTTAAATATTTGTTTCTTCATGGTCGCTTTCGGCCTAAAGTTACAGTGGTAGCTTCATGGGATGGTTACGTTCTGTGTTCCACAAATGGGCACAGCTCTGCCTTAACGGCATCAAGCACTTGACAGTAGGCAGTAAATAGTTGTCTTTATAATACCCCCGATATTACCCCGCTTTCAACGTAACAAACTGATTCAATTAGATCCAGTGACATAGGACGTTTGATGGGTTTCAGACTCTTTCACCCCTTTGTCTGATGTTTCTATGTTGATTGTCTGTACTATATGCGGTTTAATAAAACCCTCTTGTTTTCCTTTAGTCTAGACGTCTTTGTGAATAGCCCCTATATTATTGTTGTTCTGCGTTTTGTAATGTCCTTAGCATCTTTACATCCCTGCTTTTCTTTCAGTCTGTACTTGTGAAGGAGCTATCAAACGCGATGGCAGTAAATCAGAGGTACCTTTTCTCCCTGTATTTTACACTATTTCATGTAATGAATCACTAATTAATATATACTATGCAGATTTTAAGCAACTGCAGTGGCGAAATATTGCAATAATACAAGGTTTATTGAATGGCGAGGTTGAAAGACACACCATTACCTTACCTGCAATGTTTTTTAGAAAGGTATTTCATCCTGGTTTTAAAGTCGTTGAGGTTGAATGGTGCTGTGTTTTTTGCTTCAATTTTTAGTCTAGGCAATTAACATTGCATTTTGATAGTGGTACCGTAGAGAAGTCTCAGTTATTGCTTTAGGTAGTTCGCTAGTTTCTTAGTGTGTCCATCATATTCCACCATAGCCATGGTATGAGCGTTCTTTACTCACGTCAAACCATAATGTCATTTTTCCCATCTTTTGAAGGTGCGGGGTCCACGAGGGCCAGCCGGAGAACGGGGGCCACAGGGGGACACTGGTCAAAAGGGGCCACAAGGACCAGCTGGAAAACCAGGTATGCCGATTGTTTGAGAGATTCTTCAAGCAAGGAAGAATATTTAACCGGCTGAATTCCAGTATTTAAAGAATGTTTTATGGATAGGCTTGCAAATTATCTCATGTAGTGTGCCATCACTCAGTGGGAGACTGTGCCATAAAATAATTTATTGGGGTTGTCTTTGCCCCCTCCTATCATTTACATTCTTGCTCCTCACTGAAACTGCAAATTGCACCGGGTAACTTTTCCCATGCCCGTTGGGTATTTTATGACAAATTCCTCGTTATCATTGTTAACGAAACATTGGTTAAATCGATTGAATATTAGGGACATTTCTCAAATATCTACAAAATTGACTTTTTTCTTGATTGCTTTAAATAGCACTGCTTCTGTAAACCAGGGGCGGATTAGTCTTGGTTTATAACTTTGGAAATTTCAGGTCTAACAGAGCTCCTTTATTTGCCTCTGCAACAGTGTAGTGATGAGGCGTAGCTCCTTTTAAGAAACCAGGGCTTAACAAACCTTTTCCATCACCGTAAGAAACCACCACCTTAAATCTTCTAAAGTATTTAAACATTCATTTACTCATGTATGAAGAAAGTAAATTACCTTGATTAGAAAGGAGTGATCATAGGTGGGGCTACAAGTGTTCCCCTGCATCTAATAAAATCACTGTTATGGACAAGCTAATCAGGTTAAAACGAAGATAAATTCATACTGGTATGGTTTCTCCGATCGAGTTTGTTAACCCTGCTTCTCAACGTGAATCAGAAATATTTGCTCTTTTTCTAAACGACTCGCGGGCTAATTAACTTTGAGACAATGTTTGTTAGCAAAACCATTTTGCTTTCAAGGTGTAAATGGAACATGCAAGCTGAAGTCACTGGACGAAGTCAAGATATCAACAACCTACTTCAGATGGGGCCGGAAAACCTGTCCCAAAAATTCTGCTACTGTCTTTGAAGGTAAAAATATTTCAAGGAATTCTATATTGTGGTTTTAAAACCCTCTTCTAAACTTCTAAGCAATATAAGATTATTTGGGGGGTTGGCAGTTTGTAGAGTTTGGTTCAGGTCAATAACTGCTAGTTTCCTGCTTCTTTGTAACAGAATTCCCTTTTTTTAGACAATTAACTTTTTAAAGGGTTTGCTGTATTCTGTTCTCTAATTAAATCGTTTTTGATTGAACGTTATTAAGGAATAAATCAAAGAAGCTTGCCACTTCAGTTCGACATTTTGAGACCGTCATTACAGACTAATAAGAATCACTCACAAACTATTTTCAAATTTTGATAATTCAATTTTGGTAAACGCAATGTGTCACTTCAATTATCAAGCACTTCAACTACTGTATACTTCCAGGTTACATGGCGTCTTCTCGTACGAGGCCGCGCCGCACTGGTGGAGGGACCAACTACGTCTGCCTGCCATCCACAAACATTTCCTACTCCAATTTCAATCTGGACACAATTTCTAGCTTGGTGACGTCATCAATCGATGGGGTCAGGTATGGCGATAAGCATCTCTTCAAAACCAAGATGTCACACACGCTCGACCGACTAGCGCTTTGTGCTGGGTGCCAGCGCTTTTACAAAACAACCACCCTCATGATCCCAGCGAACACTACTTGTCCAAAAAATTGGACCCTCGAGTATCGAGGCTTTCTTATGGCAGACTCTGAAAAAAGGACTGACTTTATTTGCGTCGACGAAAACGCGGAGGGCGGAGGTAGTAGCCTGTCCACTGATCTGCATATTGGGACACTTGTGTACGTCAAGGCCAAAAGCAGCAGCAGTGAGACAAGGGAATTGAGATGTGTGGTTTGCTCAACGTAAATCGTAATACTGCGTGAAAAATTGCTGCCGTGAGCCAACAGGCCTTTGGGGACGAAGAGAGTCTCCTCCACATTGTCAATGGATTCCGTGTAAATCAGTGCCACGTATGAACATGCACATCGCCTTTCGTTTCCACAAATACAGCACATTTATGTAAATAACTAAAGCAAATTGTCTAATGTCAACTAGAGTTTTCTCGGTTGTAGAAATTCTAAGCGATAAATTGAGTGGCGATAGGGAATCCGAAGTCCAGACACGCTTCTTGTGAATATTGTTTATTAAAGTGTTGAAATCTGGGAACTGTCGTTCGCCAGATAGATAACACTCAGTGTCGATGCAAATGATGCTTTTTCTTCTGGTGTTCATTTAAAATAATGAGCCGATGCAACAACACATTTCCAGTAGTGTAAAATGAATAAATTATTATAAATAAGTTGTTAACTTGAACTGCGTATTGATTTAGAAAAATAAAACTGGATAAATCTTTGAGTTCCCTTTTTGACGCTCACAAACCTTCTTAAGAAGTGCGCTTACGGAAATGCTTACAAAGAGACATTTCACCTGTTGTTTAAAAACACTTTAGACTATAGCATGTTTAATGTCTATTAAGTGGCTATAATATTACTGTTAAATTTGACTAATATAATTACAACTGCAAATGTACAAAGATCGTCTTAAACATTCTCATAAAAGTATTTCCGAATCACCATGACCCAAAATAGTTTGTTTGAAGTGATTTATAAAATGAGGCTTGGTTACACATGATTACTTTGTTTTGGAAGCAAAAATACATTTTATGAGGCATTCAAACAAACATATATTGATGTGGATAAAAGTTGATTTGGTCCAAAATTTAGAATAAGAAATCAGCTGTTACACATTCAGTTCCATATTTCTGTGTGTTGATGTATCCAGTCTTGTGATTTCTCGTATCACCATTGTGGCATAAGATGATGTTGGCAAACCAAAATCTAACTTTAAGGCTTTGAAGTTTCCACTTTCAGTGCTGCTAGGTAGGTTCTTATCATGGATGATGTCCAAGTCTGTTCTCAAAAGAGGCACCTTGTAGTCATCATAAACAGCAATGGACCAGTCAATATTACTTGGCTTAACAACCACGAACCTTAAAAAACAAGAACAGGTAATGAGAAGTGACCCAGAACATGAATGTTGGAACCTACACATTAACAGATGACCTTCAAGAGCATAGGTACATCCCATCTCTATTATAGCGTTCCCTGATGATGAGCTACCATGTGTTCAGCTCTGCCTGTATGACAAAACCACTTTAAAATGGAATATGATCACCCAATATGATCTTCAGTGAAGTCAGATGGAATAACCTTAATTTCTTATAAAATGAAATCATCTGCATTTTTCATCAAGAGTCTGTAGGATTGTAAAAAGTAAAAAAAGGATGGTAGTTGAGAACAGGCAAAGAAAAGTCTAGGGAAGGATGAAACTTGCCAAAAACTTGCTTAATTTAACATTGCTCAAGCATCTGTATTCTGTACAATAATATTCACCTGTAAGCCCCGGACAAGGAGTATTCCTTTAGGTTATGACGCATGCTTTCGAGACTCAGGCCATCAGCTGCAAGCAATTCAGAATACCAGCCTTTAGCACCAAAGCCGGGATATGTTACATCATAGCCTGGAAGTGGCACCACTATGTCTGTAATTGTATATTCCTCACTTGCAAGGTCGGTCTCTGTCAGCATCCTTACTTGACATCTAGTCATGCTGTCATTTTCTGTCATTAAGATAACAACTGTTTAATTCATTTCAAATGCACCTTACTTGGGCATGGTAACATTAATTATGGTATGATTCTTGAAGATTCCTATAACCACATGGTGTCTTCTATCATCATGTAACATCATAACAGCTTCGCTTGAAGGCATTCTATAACAAGGACAAATTGTGCAAAATCAAATTGCTTTAACAGGATTTTAGATTTAGCAGGAAGATCTATTGACATTTTTATCAAGTAAGATCAATCTATCAGAAGCTTTACCAGGGGCTCCACTATCTGCATTTTTTGACAGAACAAGGTCTCCAATAATTGGCTGCATTCCAAACAACTGAAAGAAAAAATAAGGGTAAAAAGGAACAAATCTTATGAGATTTGTAAAAACCACAATTCCTTTCTGTTCTTCAAGTAGCAAGCCATAATTAGAAAAGCAAGCCAGTATGACTATATGTCATAGTATTTCAATGGACTTGGAATGGATTATAATTTGATTACATCCTGCTTATTGAGAAGACACTAAGTATTGACATGGATAAATATTACTGGTCACTGAAGAGAGCAACAATTGCAATATTCCTTGTACTTGTCAGGCTGTTTAATTGAAACATAATTGTCAATTCAATGTTTGAAAGCATCCAAAGGCTAATGCAATTGATCTTGGGCCTATTAACCTTGATTCTTTTTGACACAATTTTATTCCAAATGCAGCTCTGATAGCTATGTAGGTACATCAAGCGCATATTTCTTGAAATCCCTTGGAATGAATTATAAAATGATTTTTCTCCTTGCTTTGCCAGGATATCAAGAACTTTGCCTTCAATGCACCTCCTCCTCTTCATTATCTCCAAAGCACCTTTGCTGTCTCCCTTTTCTACCCAGTGCTTCTTAGCATCATATACCGCTGCATCCTCTTGGGGCCTGGGACTCAGAATAAGCTTAATTACAGATTCCCAATCAGATCTCAGTACTGCCTTTCCTGTGAATAAAGAACAGATGAAACATAAAGGAATCCTTCAGAATTCATTCTTCATCCTTAAAAACCCAATTTTGTCTGATTACAGTTAAGCATTTGCATGATAATTAATTTCTTAGCAATGGTATATTCAGGAGTATTTTCCATTTCATATGTAGTGGAATGGATAAGGTGTTCTGAATTCTGGAAAAATACTGACCAAGTTCACTTGCAAAGGCCCAACAATTAGAAAATGAAATTTTTCTCAGAAATGATAGCTATGCACCAAAAAGTCAAGCTACAATCTCTACCTATTTCAAATGTTGGAACAGCTCCACTGCCAAATCTTTGCATTCCAAAGTAGTTTATGAATCCTTTATCTCTCAAACTCTCTATTATTGTTGATAAAGATTCTTCAGTTGTAGCTGTAGATATATTTCTTAGTACTATAGAAAAATGATTCCCACTAAGCTCCCCTAACTTCAAAGGAAAACTTTTGTATTCAAAAGAGCCAACTGCAATATTTTTAACCATTTTGTTTATTGGTGCCAATCTTTTTGCATCAATTCTACAAGCACATAGTTGCTGAGTTGTTATTGCTCTTTTGTCCTTTGTTCCTGCATATGAAAACAGAGATGCTTTAACTCGAAGTAAGTCTGCAATTAGATTAACAGCACTCATAGTATCCCTGTTCTCTTTATACAACACAAAATGACAGTATTGCTTCTGATCATTATTTCTCTGTCTTCTCTGCCTCCTTCCTTGTTTCTGATTCTTTTCCCTAAAGAAAACTTTTACAATCTTTTCTTCTCTTTCATTTTGGACTGTTTCAGTATCTGCAATAAACAATCAACACAATTTAGCTTTAAATTTATAAAGATATCCCCCAACATTCATGTCACAATTTTCAATGGCCAAAGAAAAGGTTGTTTTCAAAGATATAATTATAGGTTACGCAAATTAGATGATAAAAGATACAGCAAATTTTTGCTTTTTAAAACTGCAAAATGACAGAACTAGGCAAAAAGTTATCAAGCTTAGAATTAAGAGACAATCGTAGGCATGGTAGCTTTTAATTAAGAACTAACCAAGGTTTGCATAGTTATCTTTGATAAACATGTGAACCAGTTTCCTATGTTCTTTATCATCATCCGCACTTAGCAATAAAAAATGATCTTTTGCGTCAGGTTGTTTTGGATCCGCAAGGAAATCATTCAATTTGTTAAAATCTTCCAGAGGAAGAGGATTAGCTGTGTTTGCTCCATTTCCCAAATTTTCCCCACGGCCATCGTCCGCATCCTGTTGACCTTTCTCTTCTGCCACTAGACACTCAGTGCTCGATAAATACACGACTTTCCCGTTCTTGTCTATCTCCCTGACAATAAAATCGGCATATCTTTGCTTGATGATACCCCCGATCCCCGGATAATCACAAACATACTGCTCAATGCCGACATCGCCCTCCGACAGATGTGTAGTGCTGTGCTTATCTGTAACTTCATCTGCTGTTGGTTCATCATCAATGTCTACATCTGCATTCATTTCAGCACATCTTTCTGCCACAAACTCGTCATCATTGGTATGCTTTGCTCTCTTGCTAACAGGCTCATGGCTCACATGGCCTTCCATTTTGAATTCGGTAGCACAACCTCGATTGCATAAATCAAGCCTCGTTTACGTGCTTCTACATATACGTTGGTGAATGGTGAAGGCTTTTCGTAGCAAAAACCGGGAAAATGGCACAAGAAATTGGTGATGCACTGCAGGAATGCAAAGTTGGATTTATAGGCGGTGGTAAGATGGCCCAAGCTATGGCAAATGGTTTCATATCTGCAAATATAATCAAGGCCTCCAATGTTACAGCCAGTGCAAGAACTGAAGAAACTTTGTCTAAGTGGACGGTAATCTTAATTTATTAAATAGTATCCCATCTAGCCTTAAACTGCTTGCAGGCAAACCAAAGAAAGCTGATATTGATTAAATAAGATAGCCTATCAAAAAAATTGGTGCTGGCTGTACGATAGTGATCAGCAAGTATTTATATTTGCATTTTATAAGGTATTACATGAAGGAGGAGAGTAACAAATTATATAAAGAAAGGAAAATAAGTGAAGTGATTTCAGTGTTAAGATTCTTAAATGGCCAAATTAACACTATGTTCAGCTTGTTTCAATCTCCTATCAAATTATTTGCATATTGAGCTCAATATTTGCAAACAGGCTTATGCAAAAGCGCATGTGTACCTCACTGTATTTTCAAACTTCACTCTTGTGCCTGAAAAAATGCCACACTGTGCAGTTAAGATACGAGCTTGGAATCAATGTCTAGTAAATAGAAAAGAGATCAAATCAATGTTTTTGTTTTGCAAGGGTGGGACTTTTCTGTGAGTACAACTCTTCTTGTTTGAACATTTACACAGCTAACAAAATATAGAAAGACAATATTGATCTTTGAACAAGAATGAACTTATTGTTTTGATGTCTGCAAAACCATTTCCTGCAGATAAACCGTTGAAAAGCAGTATCCAAGATTATGTCAATATCTGAAACCAGAATGCAATCAATCTTTACTAAGTCAATTCTATGAAAAAACCCTGGCCCTTTATAGTCTGGGCTGGAAAAAAAATTTTAATGCCTCAGACCATAGAAATTTTTTTGCAAAAATGCCTCCAGGTATTACAGGGTTATGTTATATGTTAGATAAATGTCTGTAAAGTCCAGAGAAAAAAATTATAGCAATTATGTAAAGTAAGGATACTACAAAAAGAGCTTTGAGATGTAATAGAAATGGCAAATTAAACCTCATCTACAATAGTTGTTTTACTCAAAGAAACCACACATTTTTCATCTTTTAAAGAATCAAGCACAACAATTTGAGGAAAGAAGTTTTACTCAATCAAGATGTTGTAGAGTGCCTCCATTGTAATGCTAGACTTTAAAACATGCCTCCAACTGGCAGTAGTGTGGTCACTCCCTTTTTTAAGCCGCGTTTATGTTGTGAAATTTTATCTCTAGGCTATTGGCTCTCATGGAACAAGAGACAATTGTCGGGTTGTGCAAGAATGTGAAATAGTCTTTCTTTGTGTCAAGCCTTACCTTTTGGGTGGATTGCTGGATGAAATAAAACATGTTGTGACTGAGAAACAGCTATTTGTTTCAGTTGCAGCCGGAGTCCCCTTAGAGTTCATGACAGAGGTCAGTAATTTTTTTGGATGTTTCAAAGCCAGTGCTTGTGAAATTTTTATGATTATCCTATACAGTTTTATTTTGTTTTTTCTTAACACCATTATGTTATTCAAAAATAGCAATTCAACTTTTTTCATAAAAGTGAATTCTCCATATGTCACTGAAACCTGCAATTGTTCCTACTCGATCTCTCTTTTAGTAATCAGCTTTTGTTTATAGCAAAAAATGTATAGCTTCACACATGAATGTTTCATTTTGCATCACTATGCATTTTATAGGCATCACCCAAGGGCACAAGAATCATCAGAACCATTCCCAACACCCCTTGCCTTGTTCAGTCTGGTGTGATTGCCTATAGCCCTGGCCAATGTTGTACATCTAGAGACATCACAATAGTGCATCACCTTCTTAGTTCTGTTGGTAAGAAAGTTCAAGATACATCTAAATCCAACAAATTCAAAGAAAGTGTGAATCTTTGAAGAATCTTAGAAGGAAGTTGCACTGAAGTAAGATCTATAGTAGCTGACTAGGCTTAAGTTTTTTGTCAGTTATTAATGTTTTAGATATTTCAAATATAGAATAATTGCATATCTGTTTGTGCTTTCTTGCAGGATTATCAAATATTGTCAATGTAGTAAAGCTCTTATTCTAACTTTCAAATAGCTTTTGCTGTAAATGTTCCAGAGCAGCAGATAGATATGATATCGTCTCTCTGCGGGAGTAGTGTCGCTTGGTTTTACATGATGATAGAGGCAGCATCCGATGGTGCTGTCAAAGTTGGTTTACCAAGAAAGCTAGCCACCGACCTGGCAGCCAGAGCAATGGTTGGTGCTGGAAATATGGTTTTAAAAACTGGGAAGCATCCAGGGGAGGTGAGGCTTAAAGATTTTGAACATTCCTATGCTTTGTTCTCCATAATAGCTGATAATATCTAATAATGTTCATAATCAATAATGCACAGTAAGTGACATTGTTTGTCATTTATCATATTGAACCAATATCATAGTTTTTGCCTTATATTTGCCTTATTCAAGTAAAGCATCAAAACTTCTAAATTGGGTTCTTGTAAATATTATGTTTGTCAAAATAAAAAAACAGTTGTTTGTATATCTATTTCTTTTTAGAATCGATCAAGGTTTATAGTCTTTAGCAAGCTATATGTGAAGCAAAAAAATCACAGATGTTTTAATCTCCAGGAGAGCCCTCAATACCTAAATATCACAAAAATCATATCATATTGAAAAGGATTAATGATTGACATGAATTTCAAACTGCAGTTTTAGTACTATTATTTTATTTTGTATCGCAACAGCTTAAAGATGAAGTCACCTCACCAGCGGGATCAACTATTGTCGGCATTCATAGCTTGGAGAAGGATGGAATGCGAGGCAGCTTCATGTCTGCAGTTGAAGCAACTTATTTAAGAAACAAAGAAATGAATCCAAAGTCAAAGTAATGGATTGGGGTCACTAGGTCATTGGGGTAATATTGGTTTGTTAGATACTTTCCTTCCTGAATTGTTAGTTTAATAATTGCAAGTGTGCATGTTAGGGAGAAGTTCAGAAGTGAGCGATTCTGTGATAACAGAAGTTTCTATTTTTAGTGGGATCAGGAGGCTTTTTCTGTCACATATAAGCCACCTCATATTAAGATTTTCCAAAGATAGAATTGATCCCAGATACATTTCAACAATAATTGTTTTTAGATTTTCTTTCAATTAGTGTTGTCAGACATAAAGAGGTTTTTCAAAAGATTTATGTACCTTGGTACATGTATTTAATCTTGCATTATTCGTCTTAGAGAACCTAAATGCATTGTTAACTGAATAAATCGAAGAGAGAATACAAAAGTCAATAAAGGGTTGAATGGATGGGTGAATATGTGTTGTTTTGATCTTAAAATTGCCATTGGCCACCTTTGAGAGCCAAAGGAGGTTTCGTTGTGGAATGGAAGCTGGTTGTTGTGTGGTCGTTTTCGCTGGATGGTTTTGTTTATTCTAGTTTCCCCATCATAGCGAAAATCAGAGTGCACTTCAAATTAGTTCAAATTGCTAGTATCAGCTCTGGCAAAACTATGAATCCAAAAAGGTCAGGAGCTAATACAACTATAAATAACGTCCCAGAATAGCTTTGGTTTAGTGGTTCTCTTGTTAGATAAATACAAATATCTACTGCTCGTGAAATATTTTTATGCTTTTTGATATTTTCTTCTTCATTTCATCATACCACTTCATAGTGTTAGGCCACTTTGCTAGATCAAAGTTTACTTTGTCCAAAAGTGATAGTACCATAGCAACATAAAAGTCAACAAAATGTTCTTGGTCTTGAATGATGTATTTCTTGCTCTTGAGATATGATCCTTCGAGCACACCAAGTTGCTCGTTTAAAGATTTCCTTGCAAAGTCCAATTGAATTGTCTTTTTGTCCCCTGGTAATGCTTCATCTTCATATATTTGTGGAGCAACAAAATCAGTAATCACAGTCCTGTAGAAGAACATTTTTTGATAACTATTTGAAAATGTAATATCAAAAAACAGTGGAGTACATGCGTTTTAGTGAAGGCATTCTCATAAGGCCCGGCTTAAGAGGGTTGTCGCTCCAACTATGTTACTTAAAAGCCTTCAGAAGATGGAAAGGAATTAGGGCATCATCCGCCAACGATTGTCTAACGTTTCGGCAACTTATGTCTACAATATTTTAAGTAACTGCCTGTCAACATTAAAGAAATGGCGCTTAATTTTCGTTAGCAACTTTAAAGAACTGTGACTTTTTGAAGTACGGATTAAGAGAAAACACGCTCGAACAGTTGATAAAAGACATTGAATTTCGACTTGAAATCAAAGCTTCATAATGGTGTGCATCGTAGTCTGATTGAATAGAAAAGACTTGCTCTTCCTTTCTCTTGCACGCGAGAAACGCGAGGGTAATCAGCAGCCCGTGTCATTTTTATTCTCTTTCAATGCTTATACTAGCTCCAAAAGTTGGAGTTTTGATTCTTTATTCAGATAATATTAGATCATGTCTTCAAAAAATGTTGAACATTTACTGTTTTCGAACCGTAATGCTGAACCGAATCTTTCCAATGAAGGAGAAAGACTTCAAGCTATTTTGCGATATTATCCAGAATGTCCTAAATTGTAATTGGGACAGATGTGACTTACCTGTAGAGAGTGGTGCTGGCCCATGCGATAACTGATTCTGTTTTGGCTCTCTCTTCAATAGTTTTCCCAATTCCTCCAAAGTTATTGTATTTCTCAGCAATGTGAAATATAGTTGCTTGGCTGGAATGAAATAGATGCGCTGACTTATCTAATTTTCTTAAGGCTTGTTATCAGCTGATCCATTCTAGAACCATGAAGGAACGATAAAAATATCGTTGCTGTGATTTGGCAAGAAGGCCGATTAGTCAAACGATAATTGTATGCCAACCATTTGCAGTTTTGTGCTTGATAACAAGCCAGTACAGCATTCGTCTTTTTAAGGAGTCGTCTTTTAAAGACTCGTAGAACTTATAATGGCTCAGAGAATGTTTTGAGGAACATGAAATGTAACAAAAAGATTATTCTGAATTGGTCATTACCAAAGAAACAAATAAATGCAAATGAAGGGACAACGCAGATCGTGATCTTTTGTTTGATGTTATGTGAATTATCTCGATTATATATCTGCTGGTTTATTTTTTGGAATTCATTCCTGGGGCCGATTTGAGAGGGATCCTTGACTTAAATCTTGCGACAATAACTATTTCCACACGCTAGAACTGGAGTGGACTTTATTCCAGGGAAGAATTAGCTTGTGATGAATAAATGGCGTTCTTGGTGATACTACAACATAAAACCATTAGAGCTTGTTATTGAGTATGAATGCATGAAAATATCTCTAATCCCTTTATTGCAAAAATGCTGAGGATATACGGAATTGGTTTGGAGAAAGACTCAGTTAGAAAAGGGGCTCTAGATTTACAAGATTACTGTCAGATTGAGCCCTTACTGCTTGTCTGGTATAGAACAACTAATCCGGTTTAATCCGTGTATCTTAAGGCAAGATTTTCGAGGATGTGTCTCGCATCTTGTTAAGAATTCGAGAGTTAGCAATCTTTATCTTGTAAAATTATCTATAAGGTGGTCTTTTTACTCGTCTGTGATGTTGGAATTTGTTTGGTTTTGCTGTATGTTGTGAAATGATTGTATCCTGCCTTCAATAAGTTGGCTGATTTGAGGCTGTCAATGGATCTGTTAATTTTCTCCAATTCAACGATCCTCCTTTAAACAAGCAAATTTAAACGTACTTTGTCAGCCTCTCTTCTCTGGCTTATCTGACCATTCTTCCATGTTTGCTTTCTAATGTCACTTATGCATGCCCACTTATGCATGGGATAAGTGAGAGTTATGGGAATAAAATTGAAGATGGTAATTAAAGAGCATATAGAAGAAGGGGCAATTAAGAGAGACTTAAAAGAAGGCAGAAGATGTTGTGGCGAGCGACGTTAATGTGTTTTAATTCGTTATTTAGATTTCTGACAAATATTTTGGCATACTAATGGGGGCTTGTAAGGTGCAGTTATGATTGTTTTCTTGCTGTTGCTGTGTAAATTGCTGGCAATGTTGAGGCAACAACTTCGTAAACTGTGCCTAACTTTAGAGTGTGTATTGGACAAAAATCAAAAAGCAAAAATCTAACCATGGGCCTAGATGGCGAATCTGTTTACTGAATATGGCGTGCTTACCAGGATTGCTTTAAATGATATATTTTCCTTGTAAACTCGCATTTGCGGAAGGGTTTGAGTTAGTGTCTGAAATGCTGTGCATACGTACCTCCCCCAGACCTTCACATGATTGTCGATAAGAAAGGGAACCATTTTCAGGGGATTTTCCTCTTCAAGTTCGTCATTATTCGGGTTGAACTCATAGATTTCAATTGGGAGGTCGTTCTGAAATGGCAAAAGAATGACTTTAATTACCGATTTCAATCTCTGTTCTCCTGATTATATGGAATCATCTCGAGTTGTTTGAAATGTTATTGCGAAGCAAAAAAGAATGGTCGCCAGAAAATTATTGCAGGTATTATTGTTCATGCTTCTTAAATTATTGTATAACTGCTCTGAATAATTCATGGATTTTCATTATAACTAAGGGCTTAAAAATTATGTTTACGTCAGTGAACACCATCATCACCGTCACTAACACCAATCTTCAGTCATTATTATTGTCATTTCAATCTCGATCATCATCATAGTCATTATAATGATTTCCACCACCATCCATAAACGCCTGTCATCACCAATCATTATCACCAGTCATCATTACCATCGATATTGTCATTTGTCAGTGTGGTATATGCTTGTCTTTCTGGTGAAATCGCCTTTCCAACTTTAATTTCCATCCAAACCACCATTATCTCTCAGCAGGTTCCCAAACGGAAGAGGGGGATTACCCTTGCCCCCTTCCCTAGCCTTGCGGCCTGCTATCACCGGTAGCGTTAGCAGTATCAGCTGAAACAAACTTGTAATCAATTTACAAACATACGCATCACTCTCTTAAATGATCGGCGCCTGCCTTTTCTTCTTTAGACATTTCCCTGTTTACTTTAGGCCTTAATATTTCATTCCACACACTAGTTTTAGGTTTAAATATTTGAATGACCCGCGATATCAAAGTCTGAAAGTCATATATCCAAAGCTTGCTTGTCGTGCAGCTTTTTTGATTTGAGGGATTATGCTGCTTCTAAAACTGGTATCTCATTGTTATCCAAGACAGAATGCGGCATGGTTAAAGTGTTTATTGTCCACCACCAATCCTATCTTTATGACGAAAAGGCCTAGATGTAGAAATGGAATTCGGTTATTATCTAGAATGAATATTTGTGGCACCTTTTGATTGCTTTTATTTGCCTAGTTGATTTTGACAAACCAACGTCAATTTAGTTAAGGAGTTATATGAATGTTTTTGGCTTAGCTGAATCCTCTGTCATCCATTATAACAAAAATCGGATAACATAGGAAGTTAATTAGTCGTAAACTTAATTTTAGTATATTTTTAAGTCCTGCCAAAATAATCTGCTTTTATTCATGACTGCAAATCTGGGCACAATTTTTTGGGACTAAACAACACTTTTACTATTTGTTTTATGCACACCTTCGTCTGTGCCTTTAATACTCAGGTGTTCCTCTAAAATTCTATTCGAATGTTCATATTGTCATACTGGAAATTCACATTCAGACTGCACTGAAATGGTTGTTGACCAGTACACTACTTTGTTAGCACTTTGTTTGAATGTGAACTTTTCGTACCTTATTGTTTTCAGAAGTTTTCAGCTTGGTTTTTGAAATACTTTTGATACCGCTTACGATATTCCAGACTCAACTATTGCACGATTTCATATTCATCTACTGCATGCCTGTCTGTTTGCCTGTCTGTCCATCTGTCTGTTTGTCTGTCTACCTGTCTACCTGCCTATCTATTTATCCTTTTCTTCTAAGTTACGTGGGAGGCCACTGAAATGAATTTAAAATATTGTTAGGCTCGCAATAAGAAGTCTTATATTGTTGAGCCTCATCAAGGAACGAAATATTTTGATGAGAGGCATATTTGATACCAACCCGAATTGGAATAAGATTTGCTATAGAACTAGGTCAATGGTATTTCTATGCCATTCTTAAGCGATGACTTCAATTAAAACATTCGCATCATGTTTACGCTCCATGCAGGTGAACTCATGCATTTGTTGATTGTAACAAAATTTACCTTGAGGTGACCAAGAACAACTTCATATATTACAAATGTGAGTGATTATTATAGTGCTACGAAAGTAAATATAGGAATTTCAAAAGGACACGATTTACCTTCCCTTTTTTTTAAGAAAAAGTCGTTAAATAAACTTTTATACATTTTATTAATTAATGTTTACAATCGTGAATAAGAATGTGATTAAGGGTCTAGAAGAAAGCAGATAAAGAGAGAAAGATTGGACTGAAGAGCGCAAACAGTCTTTCAACACGTTTTGAGTTTTAGCGGCACGGCTATGGTGTCGAGTTCTCGTCCACTGCGATTGAGGAGGCGGTCAAGTGAGTGAAATTGATCCGCCCTTGATGTACACACTTCGAGGTCATAGGCGTGTAAAGTTACTTCCAACGGCGTAACCAGGGGAAACTGATGCAAATAAAGACGTCTCCATGACCAGGCGTCTCCATGACCAAGCGTCTTCAAGCGGGCAGCGCGTTTCACGACTGTCCTTCCATGATGACGGAATTTCTCTGTTGTCAGACATAACACGCAAATTTAAAGCGAATCTGAGAGCTCATTACTAATCCCTTTTAATGCTTCAATTTTTGTTAAGAAAATTCTTGGAAGGTTTTGTTTTCTGGAAGTTGCTCGATAGGAAACTACTGAGATCGTGTTTTATAGCTTTGCAATGTTTTGACAGCTTTCGAAAGGAAATGAGATTGTCTATTTTCCTGAACGAATTTCTTACCCTCCAGAGCATAAAGCTTGAGCGTGCCTCGACCTATACGCTGTGTAAAAGGATAACAAGAACAAATAGGGGGATTCTAGAAAATAAACTATGCTCTCTGAATTTGCCATTCTTTGTCTTTTAATATCCCGATAATTATTTTTCGACAAAGTGTACGATCAGAACTCTTTTAAGGGGATTATAAAATCAGCAAACAAATGACAGTAAATCATCTCATGAAAGCAGATAATTTTAGACCCGAATCAATTTTAGTCAACATGGGATGGAGCGGGCCCTTCCTTGCACACGATTACGGGAAACGGAGAAAGGTCCTCCGAATGATCAATAAGTCGGGCGTGGATGTCTATCAACCCAATCAGCCTATGCCCCATCGTCCAAACATACGTCACGGGCGACACGCCTAGGAAACATGCTCCAATATCCCCAAGGTTTGCCCGCAAGGGGGACAGGCAAATAGGCACAACTCAAATGGCCTTTCTACTGAAGAAAAAGCCAGTCCAAGCAATACCTAAACCAAGTGCACGGCTATTGAATCCCCTCTTGATGTGCGGTTCGTGTTGAATGGATCTGTCGCTTGGTCGTGCCATGTCATATTCGCCCTAAGGTTATGTATCGATATACTTTCAAGTGAAGCACTTGCCTTGCCGGACACCACTTCTTGGATGGTCGACAATTCAACTGTAATGATTAAATTGTATAATTACATGTACAATTGTGTGTCACTTACCATCAACACATAGAACCAAGCTGCCCTACATGCGATGTCATTTTTGTCAATGAACAACTTCGCCATCACCAGTTAAGCGAGGGCCGTGTGTCAAACCTTCAAGTGAAAAGAAAGTGTAATCTTAGAACTGTTATTCCCGTGTCCTCTTTGTTTCATCTATAAATGTTTGTCCGGCCACTCTATCTCTTGTGGAATCACGTGATCTGGCTTTGTAATCATTTGCCAGCATTTGCTTTTCAGCATTGAATAAGAAGCAAGCCCCAAGCAGGTGAATGAATTCAGCAAGTAATTCTACATTTATCAGATACTAAATGTTATCAGCAATGGACAGCAGGCGCTGACCTAAACAGTTCTTGAAAGTTCCGCATTGAAAATAACAGACCCACAGGGGGACGAGAAAGGACCATATACCATCAAAATATACCGATGTAAAGGCTTGAAGTTGGTCATATTTATGCTTAGATTGGATGCTGGTCTTTGGGTCCTACTCAAACCCTTCCATATAATGTGGTGATTATTTCAGGCCAAAGTGAGATGCATTCAAGAAATCGCATTCCAAACTTTGAGATCATTTTTTGCAGTGCTTTTTTCACGTGATCACAGACAGCGAGCTCATGCTCTTTTAATCTCGGCTGATGAACAGGTTGAGCGACAGTTTATAAGGGGAGGGGGTAAATGGTTTGCCTGATACACACAGACCACTTGCCTGATACAGCTCATTCAACTTTGTCTGGTGGAAACCAAACAGGCCTACAGCTGCAGTTATTTCATGAATTCAGCGCTCTTCGTGCTATTACAATGCTTTCTTCGACACCCATTTACATTGTCTATTCATTATCTGTGTGAAAATTTTGTTATTCCTTTTGCGTGTGCTGAGGGCTGAAACCTAGTTTTTCCCGAACCTAAAATCAACCATTCCCGTTAAATTGTAGTTTCCATATGCCGTTGTCTAGAAAGTCTTCCATGGGATGTTAGATTTAGGAATCGACAGGTTGTGAAAATTTCAAAACCCAAGGAAACTAAAAACGAGCATTTATATTTTAGAAAATTGTTCAATATCACCTTTTCACTATCTTAAACTGCTTTGAAATATCTTACCAATAAGATAAACATAACAAAACTAAAACATAAGTGAACCTAATGCTGGTATGTTTTGAAACTTAGTTCGGATTAAGAATGGTTAGGGAATGTAATCAAACTACAATACGTCTGGTCAGACAGAAATGATGGCATTTGCTTCTCGACATATCAGTCTCGCGATTATTGTGCAGAAACCGCGTTTAATTGCAATGATATGAATCAGTAATATCGATCAGAATCAATGATGTACAATTCTACGATAGGCATTTCAGTCCTACAGGCCACTCACCGCGTTATGTCTGCGATCACGTCCATCCGTGGTTCCCAGAACAAACTGCTCTCAAACATCCCACACACCAGATGTATATCTTGTGGTTTTGCTTTACATTATAAATGACAAGGCCGATAGAGCGTTGCATGGCAACTATCCTAGGCTTCGCGATTTCCATTTTGAAACCACGCTTTGTACAGTTGCATAAATATCTTTTCATGCAAATAATGAAAAGATGCTATTTCCGCTCGATAGTCTGGAATGGAAGGCTCGGAGCTGTCCTAGCCTAGAATGGAAGGCCTTAGACAACTGTCTAAAGTATTTGGTTGCTGAAATGACAGTGAGATGCGGTGATTTATATGAGAATATTTGACCACGAGGGCACAAGTTTATCCTTTTGTCTAATGCTTAAGCATATGGGCAATGAAAAAGGTCTAGAGCTTGGCCCAAGTCAAAGCAGAAAAAGAGCCGGCCCGCATAAGATTCAGAGTGGTTCGCAGACTTTGTAGCACAGAATAGGGGAAAGCCAGAAAGACACTTTGCTTTGTTATTGTTAAGAGAGGTTATGAACACAGAACCCGGAAACGAGGCTAACTAGACCACTGGGGTGGGTTCGACTACAGCACTCTGGCATAGCCAAACTTCAGAGCATGCCCGCACGATTGCCTTGCACGATTGATTCTCTTTATTCTATGGTCATAGTTCATAGTTAGGTCCAAGGTTCGATTTCAATGATTTATGGCTGTTCTATTCAGGCCAGCCCTCGATTCCACGATAGCACAGCAACTTTGACTTCCAGGAGTTTTCTGTTTGTGGTGAAGTGTCACCCGTGCCAATAGGCCTAGCCCTAAGCTGTTGCTTTTCACTGAACCACCACCTCGATGCTTTCTGGATAATTCCAACATTAGATTAAACTACTAGAAATTCATTGCACAAGTTCATACAGTAAGTATAAGTTTATTAGCTGTCAATAACATTGGTAGCAAAAGTATATTCTTTGCTGAAAGGAAGCTACCATGGATAAACTTGAACGCAACCAAAAATGTAAAGCGAATCAACTAAATCACTATGTGCAAGCTCTTTCATGGGTGGGATAACACACTTTATAGCATGCCTATTTTATCAGCTCTGATTTTGGAGCTTTTTCAGTTTTAGATAGCTTAATTTTTGTGAAACTCCACCACCTGCAAACCTGATTTCACTTGGCAGAGACCAGCTGGCGTGGGGTGGTTAACTGGTGAAAGCAGTGAGCGAGCCAATGAGGTGACAAGCCTTCTCCTCTTGTGCTCCTGGCCCAGGGCACCTGTTTCCCTGTCAAGGGCTTCTTCGGACAGAAGCAAAAAAACTGTGATAGGGGAAGGGGGATTTGGATTAGAACAGGGGAGGAATTTCTCAATTGGAGAATTAGAGGATTGAAAACTTGGATTGAAAATGAATAACCTGGCAATTAATCGTCCGCTTATTTCGTTGTGCGTTACATTATAAATTTACAATCTTACATTTAAATTTTAAATCCCTGAAAACTTCAATTTCAATTGCAGTTAAACTCTCCATGTACAAAAAATTTTCCTCATATTCATACACGTATTTTCCTTTGAAAAGAGCAACTTTTGCAGTTGTCTTCAAAATACCTCAACACCTTGGCAATTTAGAAGGTCTGGAACTATTGTCGTTGGTATGTATGTGCTTGTATCAAGCTCCTTGGAGCCCATGACACTATTCTGGGTCAGTATTTTGTCAATTGTATCATCGACTGTCGGATACGGAGATCTTTGTGTTTTTGCTGGCATCACTTGTGGGTGAGGTCGATGTTTTCTGAGAAAAATTACTAAATCGGCTGTTAGCCATGGAAAAAGCTCTGTTTCTGCGTTTAATGGGTGGAAGCTTTGAATACTCCTTCGTTCGAAGGGATAGTTGGGTAAAGAGCTGCCTTGTCATCTCCACAAATTGGCTGTTGATTAGACTTCTACGATGGGCCTTTCGAATTTCTGTGGAATAGAACGATATTGCATTCACATAAGAGAGCCAAGAATCGCCATTGCTACGAAGTACTGAGCGGTGGAGATTTAGCCATCTTTCTGTCTAGTTGCATTCATGAAAGTGAGCTTAACTAAAGTAGAAAAATTTCTGTTCTGATCAAATGTAACATGAAATCGTTTTGCTCAGCATTTCCGTATTCAAACAGCTTGGTAGATCTGTGAAAATCTTTTGTCTGCTGTATTAAACCCCCTTTTCGACCCAAAAAGCATTGCAAGAAATGACGAAGAAGCTAATCAATGATTTTTTACGAGTCATAGATTGGCCTCACTAGAGGGAAGCATTGAAAACCCTACAGGTGCCCGTAAATGAACTGGTTTCAGTATGTTACTCGCTATCTGGGTCTAAGTACCACTCCTAAGTGGTATCAGAGATCCAAAGAAATCAATCGATATTTGCTGGTGCACCGCATAATGGAAAGGGATCGTAGAAATGGATCTTACAGGAATCGAAATTAAGTAACATTTTTTCTAACTGTCAAAATTCGAACTGTCCGTCTTAACCTTTTCGAAAACTTTCTTTAACTAAATATATCAATTTGCTAGAAAGGCGATGCGAAAACAGGCCTGCATAAACAGGATGCGAATTATTCTTTTGTAATTCGTGCTAGGTTATGCATTCAATTGCGTCTATTCAGACATCTTTCATGTTTGGTTCTCTACGCACCCTTTGTTTCCCTGCTCCTTATTTGAATCAAATCAAATTGAGGCAAAAACAGTACGGTACATACTTGGTTGCAACAGGGTCCAACGAGAAGTGGCCGTGCTTTTCTTCCTCTCCTTCTCTTCAGGTTCAGGCTCCGATTCCGGCGTCGGAACTCTGTTTGGCATCGAATCGACCCCAGGGGAAGGAGAGGGGTAGACCGAGGGGCCTGAGTCCGAGCCACTGTTGTGTACCTTTCGGTCACTTGTGCTGGAATGCCCACTTCTTGGGGTGTCATTACCGTCATCATTTTGAAACTCCTTCAAACTGTCATTTTCGTCATTTCTCATCTGCTTAACCTGCCAATTTTTTACGATCAACAAAGAATCTTCAGATGCATTTCGATCGCTTTCTTTCGACTCGTTGCCTCTTCTCTTTTTTCTCTTCTTACGAAATCTCTTTTTCTTCGGATCCCTCTTTTTCGATTCTTCACTTGTCTTTTGTTCTTCGACCCTCGAAGCACCATCTTTTGCCTCATCTGCTTTCTGCAGATCTTCCCCTAACAAAAATTCCCCTTCGCCAACGCTCCTCACTCCCAACGAAACTTTCCTTTCCGGCTTCTTATTTTTGTTAGTATCTTCTCCACCACCAATTCTCTTTAATCGCATCGATGAACTCAAATCTCCATTCCCTGTCCAGCTGTCCTGGTAAACGACATTCATTTTGGCGTCTTTCTTAAGAATGGTCACCCATCTTAAAACCTTCGTTGTTTTGCTAATATTTGGCAGTTTCTTTAAATTTTCTGTCGTCAGCTGACTTGGTTTCTTTCGTCTTTTTAGCCTGTTTCGAAGTTTCCGCTCCAGCCTTGCGTTAATTTTGTCGTCGATTATCTTTGGATCTTTCCCCAGTTTTGCCATCCGCAGTCTAAAAGCTTTGGTAGCTCCTCCATACTGGATTATTGTCGCATCGTGGGCCCCGTATCTTCTTATGGAAGCTTGCACGTACAACTCGTCTAAGTCTTTTCGTCTCTTCTTCTTTGTGTGTTTAGAGCCCGCATTGTTACCATGATCTTGCTTTCTTCTGCCCCCAAAATAATCTGTCGGATGATTTCTTAGATGACAAGGTACTGGAACACAGTAAAACATATCCGAATCTCCGTCACTTTTAACAGATGAAGGCATGAAGAAAATGCTTCCCAAGAGTCTCTTCGAGAACACATCACTCTCGTATTCATCGAAGTGCGAGGCGTATATTGTAGGCACGCAGCTTGACTCCGTATCGCTTGAATACGCCAGTATGTCTGGTGTATCCCCAACGGGCAGTTCCACTTCTTTCGGTAGCAAGGGGGCTACCTCTTCTATTGTCTCTGGCACTGGTTCCAAGGGGGGTGGCTCTGCTATCACCTCTGGCGTCGGTTCTCTTACAGTAGAAAGAGATACTCCCGCTACACTTTCGTCATCTTCCTCCTCCGCATCGGTCTTTAGGCTCCAGTCCCCTTCACTTTCTTCGTCGTCCGCTTCCTCTTCTACCACCTGCTCGACGAATGCGTCCGGCTTCCAAATTCCCAGCTCGAACAAATGCTCGTTTTCGTGCCGCATTGCCTCGCTTTTCATCAACTCTTTGATATCGTCTGGTAACTACAATGGTAAGATCAATTTCCGTTGATTGTTCGGGCTGCAACCGTAACGGGGAAGGGAGAGGGGAAATAAGGAAAGATGAAAAAGCAAAAGGAATGGGTAGAATGACGAAAGAGGGTGATACGTGGAGTGAAAAGAATCAGTATAACAAGTTGAACTAACCTAGTTGCATTCCTCTTTTGAGGGCATGCCATTTGTTTTCAAGAGTAGAGCAAATTTTCTGTACCTCTAATGTCAAAACCAATTGACTGATATATAGGTTTATTTCAATCTTTGATATTTCTTTTAACATCCATACTATAAATCATTTAGCTCATCTGTTGCAATATAATGGCTGTTTCTTATGATGGGTCCAAAAAGAGATATCAAGTGAAATTTTCATTTGCAAGTTAAAATCATGAAACAGTCACATTGCTATGTTGAAAGTATGTAAAGTATTCTAATGATAAAATATCGAATAAGGCAGATCTTCCTGGCTTTTTGCACCAGTGGAAAATAAACTTCAGTAATTAGTTCTAGTATTTTTACGTAGCTAATAGTTTGTTAAATGGCCTTTCTTATTGCGATCGTTGTAGCTACATACCGCATCTGAAGACACAGATCCGCTTTCAATGCTCTCCTCTTCCTCTTTCGGGCTTTCTTGCTCCTTCGGCGGTGCATCATCCTTGGAAGCATCCGATGCATCGCTGTCCACGTCATCACTTCCGCTGTCCGTATCCTCTTGATCATTTGAGCTCCCAGCCGTTGCGTCTGCTTCGCTTTGAGATCTTGACTCATACTTCATCTGCGAATACATCTGAGACAAAATGGCGTCTTCATTTTCCTCGTCAGTTTCAATATCCGGAGTTGCTAACCTTTCGTATTTTTCGTTGTAATCAGGATCACAAAGCTCTGCTTTTAGGTATCGCAAGTTCAAATCATCAACAAGATATTTGCCAAACATGGCCGCGGTTGCAACTAGATTTGCAACATGCTGAAACCTTTTACTGGTTTCATCCTGGTTTTCTTTAGCATCTGCGAGTTTTTTCTCATTTTCATATGCCTTGATAAGGTGTTGTAGATCTTTTGGCTGTATGGTCCCTCGCCTGCTTCCTCTACTTGCTGGGGTATATACCTTAGCGTGGTATACACTGCTTCTTCTTCGCCTAATTTGCGAGTGACCATGGCTCGTATTCTCTTGTGACGTAACTGGTTCCCAGGCTTTGCTTCCACCGGGCTTTTGGTATACATTAACCTTCTCTTTGCTGCCGTTCTCGTCAATCTTTAATACTTGTGAAACTACACTGTGCTGTGAATTGATGATCGGCAAAGAAAATCTTCTTTGCTTTGCCGGCAAGTGTTTTCTGTCAGACTGGCTCAAGGGCCGGTCTTCGCAAATCGGAGGCAATGAAACCTTCTTCTCCACAATCTCATGTTTTTCTTCCGATGCTTTTTCGGCAATGTGATTACTATCGTATCCTATCGTATCGAGTTTCTCCGAATCCTCTTCTTCGATTTCCGGCTGCGCTGACACAATTTCTTTTGGAGCCTTCGGCGGCTTCCTTTCTCCCTTTTTCCTTTGCTTTTTTGGCTGTGGTGGATTGCTACCGTAAATAGCTGCTAGTTTTTGGATTTTCTTTTCTTTTCGAGTCATGCTTTTTCTACGTGCGTTCTCTTTTATTCTCGCTTCAAAGGTATTTCAACTTTTGTCAGTAGTTTCTCGGCTCCGAGACCTGATGCGTCTTGAAAATATCTCAATCCTGTCAGTTGTAAGCTGCGTTTATTTGTTATTATAATATGGGACACGGCATTGCCAACTCTTTTTCCTATTAATGAAAGTAGTTAGTCAAATTCTCTAGAACCGATGTTTGATTTGAACCTTCATCTTTGCTTTAAAGCAGTTTCTAGCTCCTAGTTGAATAATTTAAAGTAATTTCAAGACTCAGGGGAAGCTGTTTACGCAAATGTTTGCGACAGAAAGTAATTGTAAACAGAAGACGCTCGAATTACTTGCAAAATACGTACAGTTTTCTTTGCCGTTTCGAATCAGCATTCAGCCATCACAAGAACTGCCTTCCACACTCATTTGCCGTTCGTGCAAGACAGCAAGAAAGTAGAATGATTGCTTTTCGCTTGCTCGCATGAAGTCGACATGCTAAATGTATCTGGCAAGCCTATTTGTTGATTACTAAGGCAACGTACCTTTGCCTGCTTGATCTATTACAGATTTGAATTTACCATGAATATTGAATTGCAGGCTACAAGCTTTGTTTTTGTAAGATCCTTGTGATGGACAGGTGGGGCTATTTATGAGCCTGCAAGGAGACCGTTGCGTTCAATCAAATATCACGTCCAAGCAAATGAATTAAATTATTCTCATTTAGAAAGCAGACCTTAATTTTTTATGCTTAAATGTTTATCACAAGGTAGCGTAAAAACATTCCTTTGATCAGTTGGAGCTATAATGTTTTCTTTTACTGAACATTGCAAGCCATTTTCATATATATTGCCTTATATATTGTCATATATATTTAGAAAAACACTGTTTGCTCCTAGTAATCTCCATTTCTTCCATCAATTCTCCATCAGAGTCGATGTGGATTTATCAAAAAAAGTAATTTACCCATTTCATAGCTTATTTACAAACTCATTACAAAAGATGACTCTGCAAAACAAAATACCCCAGCAATCTTGACCCACCCCCAGAATCGTATTTTCCTTTATGGTTTTAAATGTTATTGACCATACATTTTGGCTTTACTTAAAACAGTCCTGCTAACTCGGCCAGAAACAGTCCTGCTTTACATAAAACAGTTCTTCTTTTAAATATAATTATTTTGAAGTTTTACAATAATAAAAGTCGTTTCCTTAAAACAAAATTCTTTTGAATTCCATTTTTACGAATAATTTATTCCACCAGTATCTACAATTTTTACAAAATTTTTGACGATGTGTTGTAGTTCAGTTTTATGTGCTGATTCTAATCATACTCTTTCTATACAGCAATGCATAATTTTTGCTTAAGTAAACCCTTTTTCATTTTTCTATATCCTTTTTTAATTCCTATCCTAAATGACGAAATTTTCGAAACTGTGATCCTTTAGAGTCAACATGTTCAAATAATCGAATCTCACTCTAACAGTTTGTTTTTTTTCTTTACTCTAAGTGTCGCTTTTTGTCTACTTGACCTTCCGTGGACTTTTTGACCTTCTGTGAACTTTCTTGACCTTCTCCTGTCCCTTGATTGTTACACGACCTTCTTAACTTGTTCACATCCTAATAGGCAATACTAGTAGGTATCGCAGTTAATACCAAGCTCCTCTAAATTTTCCGTTGGTAACCTTCTGTCTCCGTGTGTTGGCATGTATGTCTGGTAAACAGATCGTTTCTTCGCTGTTGAAGCTGCTTGATTTCAATCTACTCTGGTATGGCTTTCCCAACGACCTTTGTAGTCTGATCGGTGGAAGTCGTAATGGGCTGCTTTTTGCGTCCGACCGATTTCCATCTGACCTGTTTGTGTCTGACCTATTTGTGACTGACCCATTTGTGACTGACCCAGTCGATGGAGCAGACTTGTGGTGTCTTGTTACTTTTACGTTTTCAATCTTCACCGGCTTATGCAAATCGGACAACGTGTTTGGTTTTGATAATGAAAGGTCCGTGAATCTGCTCCTTCGCAGTCTCATCATGGTCGTATTATAATCGGATAGACTTGCTCCTTGCGTTATTACTAAAAGGAAAGAGAGTTGCTTTTCAAATATGATCAAAGGCCCTGATTAGTTTATGATCAATTTTAGGTGCTACTACTGAATCTGCGCTTTACTTTTATTAAAGTTTTTTCGAATACATGTTTTTTTCAAAATTCTCCTAGGAAGTCGCCTTTTAATTTTGGTGGGACCATACTCACATTTGGTTGTTTAAATATTTGTTGTTTCTATTTATCGCTTAAAATTGACGTTTAATAGCAAAGAGTTCCAAATGTTTTCACTTTTGGAATGCGTAGTAATGCAATTATTGATTGGCAGTCAAGTCAAAACTGTTGGATTTGCTTCTCGTTTTGTTACCAAGCAACAGAATTGAAAAAGCGCTCTGGTGGTACCAGTTCCCAGGGGGCCAGGGGACTTTGCCCCTCCCCCAACTTTAATAGAAGCGCTATTGGATGAGCAAAAATTGTTTTTTGGTGATATTTTTTGTAATATATAAGCACAAAATAGTGGTAGGAGCGCAGAATCGACTTGGCCATCCTATAGTAAGCAATACCACCCCACCGCTGCTTGCTATTGGCTGCAATAGGCCTGGTTTCTGAATGATTGGTTGATTGATGATTGGTTGATTGATGATTGGTAAGCGTGATGACATATACCTGGCTTGAAACAGCGCCACCTGATCATCGTTGTCGTCGCCATCTTCAACTTGGGAAGCTTGGTTCTTTTTGGCGCCGCGACTTGGACCTCCTCTTCCGGTTCAGGCTCTGGTTCTGGCTCGCTTTCGGGAGTGGGAAACCGTTCGTTGGAGTCATCATCCACTATTGTCGACTCACTGGGTAGGAGACTTTCCTCGCTTTTGATAGATTCATTTTCATTCGCTTGATCATCCTTGACATCGCTTGCAGTGTCACCTGACTTCGATGCATCTGATTCGCTATCGTCCTCCTTGCTCTGATTTTGCTCTTCCCCTTCCTCCAGGTTCGCATCTTTCTTCGCTTCCGCCTGGCTCTGGACTAATTTGTTCCTTTCTTCCATCTTGTCCGTCATTATGCCACTGAAATATTGGATTATGTTGTCTTCTGCACTCTTGCCCAGGGATTCCTCTTCAACTTTGATCTGCTCAACTTCCAAAGAAGCTATCGAGTTCCCGCTCTTCACCGTCAGCCTGCTGTCCCTCCCCGATGCAGCAAGTGACTCTCCGCTTTCATCGCCAGGGGACTTCAGTGCACGATAGACAATGGCATCCATTTTCACCGTTGAGTCGTCGATGCTTGTGGTGCTAGTCGGTCTTTCGCTTGCCCGATTTCGACGCCTCAAGAAGCGCTTCTTTCTCAGTGTGCCAATGTTGTTGTCTGGCTTTGGACCCCTGAGGGGCGGACTCGGAGCTTCCGTACTGTTCATTACCCATTGAAAACAATACTCACTCTTGTCCGCTTTAGGCAGTGTTTTCAATAAATACTCGGGTTCATCGGCCTTGTTGGTCTCCATCTTCTGTAGCTTTATTTTCGGGAACACTTTAGTAATCAGCCCATCCTTGTCTTTGCAGGGGATTGATTTAGATCCAATGCTCAGCACGTCTGCCAGAGCCTCGTCAACCTCCTCTTCATCTTTAATCTGCCTCACTCCCTCCCCCCGTTTAACCGTTGCCACTGTACTTTTTCCTATACTCAAACAATCTTCCCCTGCAATATAATCTACCAGATCCTCTTCTGCCACTTGTATGTGACTTTCTTCCTTCTCATCTTCCCCTTGGTGCACCCTGGATTCCTCTTGTTGCGCGTGTTCTTTGTCTTGTTCTCCTGGGTCGTCTTCTTTTTCCTCGGTCAATCCTTCCTCCGTTCCTTCCTGTTTCTCTGCTCGATATGCCTTCCGTCTTCTCCTCCGCAACTCCTCTCTCTTCTTCCTGCTCTGCAGATTGACTCTCTTTCTCTCCCTACTCTCCTTTTCCGTCCCCGCAGTCTTCTTAAACACAGGCTCCTTATGCAACATTTTCGTGTACGGCTCTTCGCCAGCAACGTCACGTGCAGCTACTATCATCGTTGCCATCACCATGCAGGTTGAAAGGTTTTCCAGCTCCTTTTCTCCGTGAATCATACACCGAGTATCGACATGCCCTTCCCACATGTCCAGCACGTCTTCCAGTATCCCACCAACGGCAGAAGTTGCTTCTCGCCTTACTTTTCTGCGTGCGGCTTCTTTGTGAACATTTCCCAGAAATTCGTTCATAAACATCGAAATAATTTCATCTCTTTTCTGGGCTTTAGCCTCCGCTAGTTTCGCTTTGTATGACGGGATACTCGAATCAGGTGGGAGATTGTCTTGGTTCTTCTTCTTTTTACCTGGCATTTTACGCATAAAAATTTCCATTCTCTCCTTTTTCTTCAGCATTCTTTTTCCTTTCTTTCGTGCTTTTTGATAGGTAACAAGGTCATTTACAGGGGCATAAGCATGCCTTTCTTGTCTGACATCTGCCTCTGATAAAATGCTCGGTTCCAACTGTTCCTTTTTTCCTTCCTTCTCCATCCCTTCAACGACCCCCTGATTCCCATCCATGTCGGACATACCCCCATTTTGTAAAGTTTCCTCAGCTTCCTTATCACATCTAAGCTCGTCTTCATCTCCTTGGCTTTTATTCTCGTCCGAGCCCCTACAATTTTGTTCGTTTTCCGGATTGTCTCTAATTTCATCTTGATCCATATTGCTCCCCCCAAGTTGATCATCTGCTTCCCCTGTCACTGGCACTTCCTCCTCTTTCACCGACTCAGTATTACCGCCATGTACCTCCATAGTCCCATTGACCTCGTCAATTTCGTTTCCAATATCTTTCTGATCAGCCTGAACTTCACAGCTCGTTTCATTTGCACGTGGGATGGAGAAGTCTCCGTCAGAGTCGTTGCTAATATGCTCAGCTCCGTAACTGTATGCATGTTCTTTCTTCTCACTCGCCTCATCCACCAAGTCAAATACATCACTTTCGTATTCCTCGATATCTGAAATCGATTTCGAATACGTCATATCCGGAACACTCTCTTCGTCCGACTCAATCACTTGCTCATCAACAACAATTTCATTCTCCGCCTCTTTGCCATCACCATCTTCTGCCTTACTCTCTTCAATCGAATCGCCCGCCTCACCAGCCTCCTGGGGCTGATCTTGGCTTTCTTCTGCTGGTGGGTTGCTGGGGGTTTTCGATGCATTACTCTTTATTGAAGATCGCGTTTCCCGACCAGTGGGTGTCTCCGTTTGCCCTGCAATGAATAATACCACATAGGTTATTAGGATGCTAAAGGCAATGTGTTTACTAGCCACGTTATATTGTTTCCTCATCGCTTGCATCAGACCCAAGAAGTTATAGTTATTTTGATGACAAAATATAGAGGATCTTATTTGTTATCACAGCTTGCTGATAGCGTACATAAATTTGAGCAAATTCTACTTTTAATCCTGCCATATTTCGTAGCAGGGCACTGCCGATTCACTTTAGACCTGGAGTAATTTGTGAAATATTGATTTTAAATAAGGAGTCTGCTTGAATTTGGATACTGCCAAAATAATGAGGCTAACGCATGTTGTGTTTAAGCCGAAGAATTAATTTTTATATTTTTAGTTTCTTGAGAAGGGTGGAGTTAACGACGATTGTCCAAAAATCTATTGCCACTCATGTAGATTTTTGGCAGCTTTTGGCGATTTCCCGACATTTGCGAACTTTGAAGAATGATTTTTTGGAAATTATGGTTCCACTGTTCTATGCAGTGGTAAAAAATTTTTTTAGCAGTGTGCGTGGTATAGCGGTCTCAGAAGGCAAGAAAAGCCATGTGAACCAATGATTTTCCAGATAAAGCTGGCAATATTGTATGAGTTTGGATTGTAGATGTCCTTCTTCATAAGTACAATCAATCAGTGTCAGTATAATCACGTGGGTTTAGGCTTATAGCCTTCAGCTGTAGTTGTAGAAACATGGGACATTGTAGCCGCTCGCAAAGGCATAGACAATTTCAATTTCCTTTAAACTTGTACAGTCTCACGGTTTCACCTATCATGGCGCAAATATTGCAAAAATAGCTTTAATTGGTCAATGTTGTGGTTTTTCCTATTCATCCAAGTAAATTGGCTTAATTTCGGATTCAAAACAGAATTTCCATGTTGTTGTCATCTACCATTGAATTGTGGTCTCCATTCAGGGTACCTCAATTTCTGCGTTGGCTTTCTGCGCATTACCTACTCGGGTGGTTGCGTAAGCGAGGCTATAATATCTAAATCGAGACATCCCTATTTCTGGCCATTGCGAATCAGGCATTTCTGTACTATCACCTCGGGTTGCTTTCACGTGCTTTCCAAATTGATTCTGGTAACAGTGCTTTTAAACTATATGTAGAATTACAATAAGCAACAACGAATTTACTCTTTTGCTTCTGCGTTGATGCTGCCTCTGTTGCATCTGATGTTTTTAATGACAATTTCACTTAAAGGAGTGATGTCTAAAGACCATTTATTCCAGGAAAATTTTATTTGTCTTTTGCTGAGGGAGACTTTTTGTTGAAAGCCTGTGCAAAGCTTTTTTCTGTGCAAAGCTTTTTTTCTGTGCAAAGCTTTTTTTCTGTGCAAATGCTATAAGGTCGTTGGAGAGTATTTGCTGCAAGTTTCTTGATCATTCAACATGAGCATGGTTTGAACTACCACAACTTACCTATCGCAAATTCAAGTTGGATTTTCAATTATCCGCTCAATTATTCATCAAATTTCATCAATTGGCGTTTCACAATTACATGAAGAAACTTCTAAATACACCATAGAGTCAGTAGATAAGCAAGCGTTCACAAATTGTATTTTTGAGATTTTAATTTGACCTTTGTGGGGAAGATCTGTTTGAGAGACGACCCTCTTTTGAAAATTTCATGCAATTTCTGCATATTATTTCATAACCTAAGCTGCCAATTGCGCCATGAATATGATAAGTTCTCTCTCTGAACATCAGCAAACGGTTTGTATCGTCGTACCTAGACGATGTTCTTCTGAATCGATCCAAAATAGCACTCCTAAACATAGATTGCTTTGATTGCCTTACCAGTGAATGTGAACGCATCGCTATCCTCGTTTTCATCCTCCTCCAGAGCGGAATAGTTGACTCCGTCGTCAGATTCCTTGTTGTCAATCTGACTCGCGATATCATCATCCTCACTGTCGCCGCCATCGTCCGATGGAATGATGTTGTCTAGCTCAAAATCGCTTTTGACAGACACGTCATCATCGCTGTCATCACTGTCATCACTGTCATCGTCATCATCATCATAATCACCACCATCATTCCCCCTTTCTGCAAGCATCTCTGCTACATCAGACGGCAACGAACAGGCATCGTCCGACTCGTTCTCGGCATCTTTTGGCTCCTTCTTAGGCTTAGCCGGCTCATCTTCACTTCCCGTCTCAGACCTTTCTTCATTACTTGACTCTTCCATCAAGGCATCTTCTAAGCCAC
Source organism: Nemopilema nomurai (assembly GCA_003864495.1). Classification (NCBI taxonomy): domain Eukaryota; kingdom Metazoa; phylum Cnidaria; class Scyphozoa; order Rhizostomeae; family Rhizostomatidae; genus Nemopilema; species Nemopilema nomurai. Next base: position 621,315 of record ML133478.1, read on the forward strand.
TACTCATCTCGTCAAGATCTTCATCGCTCATTTCATACCTAAGCCCAGAAGCATTTTATTAGGCTGTATCGTATAAACTGGCAGAGAAATATTAAGTAGATGAAGCAGCTTTTTTCTACATGACTAGATTTGATTTGATGAGGTGATTTACCATGAATGTTGTGCAATAATTTGATCCACAGGCAATTTTGTACTTATGTATATCTATCTATTGATATTGTTCAGTACTGGTATTACGTAACGGTTAGGTTAATAACATAATTTACACAATTTGTGTATCGAGAAGAGTAACCTCCTAGGTACGCCACGAGCAACATTGGCCTAGAATTGGGTTGAGAAAGGATATTATTTGTTGTTAAGATATTAGGGCGTCAACTCCGCTAGCTGGACATGTAACATGAATCATAAAGAAAGGAATTGAATTGGAAGAAATGTCTATGAAGCAATGTAATACAATTCGAATATTTGTTCCGCTACATAACTGCTTGAGCGATCCTTAGAGTCCATACCTTGCATTGTAAAGAAGTTTCATTTGTAATTCCATCGCTGCTTCTTCTTCATATTTGCTGTTTAAATCCGATTTGCCGCTCGGTGCTTGTTGGACTGATTTCTTTCTCTGCTTAACGTTTTCTTGCAATGCAGCAAATCTTTCTTTCTTCTGTAGCCTCTGACTGGCCGCCGCCAGATTAGCAGCCGCTCGAAATTTCAACATTGTGTCACTGGCTTTACTTCAAAACAAGTGAATTCTGTCAATGAAGCAAGTATCATCATTGGTGAAATAATTCTTTTCTGCCATAACATTTTTACGAAACTTCGATATCTGCATTTCGGCAGACTGTGTCGAGGGAACATAGGAACACAGTTTCATTTTCGCATGGCTAGGAATTCCACGATTTGTATTTGATACTGGCCAGACTTCTAGTAGAATGATATTACTTCAATCTTGCCCTGGAAAGAGCTGAATTATTTTCTTCTCTTGATTTAGATCCAGACAAAGGAAATTCAACTTTTTTACATGCTCTGTTACGTCGGTGTTTAGTTCAAGTCATAAAGATATGAAAACTTATGTAGTATCTATTCTTGTTCTAATTTCTTTTCTTGCGTGACCATCATAAATTGTCCTATATTGTCTTAAAACTCCAGTTGTAAGAAATGAGTTTCGTTAAAATTCTCTTCAATAAATTTATCAGTATGTTGCTTCGACTGCCAAGATGTCTTCTTACTCCACCACAATCTTCCTAGCACAGAGAGCATAGCCAGCGACTTAATCCGAAAGAGATGTTATCAATGTTGGACCACTTGAAATGTGATGAGCTTGATTAGTCAAAGTAAATGCAGAGAACTTACCTTGCCAAGGACAACCATTGCCAAGCGCGGTTTTAGCTACACTACTATGTTGTCTCTAAGAAACATAAATAGACTAGATGTTGTTATGCTCCCTGCATCTATCAAATATAACATTTTGTTTAATGGTGTATTTACAAGTGACCAGGGGGTTTCGAGCGATAAATCAGTGGAGTGACTTGATGCCCGATTTGACAGCCCACTCAAAAGCCGCTGGACAGGTTCTGACATCAATTGGGTCTGTTTTCTTTTCATCCCGTGTCTTCACATTTTAAAGAAAATGTTAAAGTCAATGATTCTGTACTTCTCTAGAAATCACTCTCACCATAAAACACATTTCACGGAACGAAGCAAATAAATTTTTTTCCGTTGCTGTCAAAATGCCCTTCTTTGAAAGTTAGTTCGAAAATGGCGGCTATTTACAAAGTAGGCCTGTTGGGTAACAAGCATCACACCTTACCAGTTTATTGACAGTATTGATCCAGTTTTTCAACTTTTGGCATCCATCTTGAATCTTTCTCTTTGCTGCACTTGAAGTGTTTTTAAGGGCCTAGTGACTAACTCTATGGCTACGGCGGCAGGTAGGCCTCTAGCGCTGCCATACTGATTAAAGTAAATTCACTAATTAAAAGCCGATATTACTTGGACGAACCCATTGCCAGTTTGAATACTGAATTATTCGTGCACAAATTTGTTTGACTGTTTGGCACGTTACTCCCCCGTCTTTGGTGAATTGCTCTATAAACCACTCTTATAAATACAGTAAATTGCTTGTTTCAGAATAATAATGAGCACCAGCTATTTATGTCACCACCAATTGCTGTAAGTTCATTTCTACTACGTTCCACAAATTAATGAAAAATTCATCGTTGTGGTTTTTGGTGTTGAAAAAGCTTTGACACGTCATTTGATATTGTGTTGCAGCGTTTGTAAACACTGATCAAAACCAACATTAATCAGATACTCCAAGCGGGAGTAAGCAGGTAAGTGCATGGGACTGGTTGAAGTAAACATTGATTGACAAGGAGAGACGTTTTAGTGGAAATTGTACAAGGCTACATTTGTAACCTGGCCATCTGCAATTCTGTAAACGTCTAAGGAGTGCAATTGTCTGATACCGTGGAAATCACTCGGGTACTGTGCCAACGCTAATGACCCCCTATGAAACTTATATCTATTTAGCTTCTAGAAAAGATTCTAATTGAGCTTCTGAAATTCAGCTTCTTTCCTTAAAAAAGTCAGCTAAATTTTGTGTAATCACTGTTATACTATTTGCATGAACATTATTTTGTATTTCCCAATATTTTTGTTGCAGCTTCGGAACATCAGGAGAGAAATGTGTTCTCCATAATGTTTTTACGGCAAGATTTTTACGGCTTGAACATGATAATAATGGGAAGCTCGATTTTTAACTGAACTGAACTAAACTTTAATTAGATCCCTCACTTATTAAGTTAATTTTTAATATTTTTGGCTCTAAAAAACTATGAGAAAACTATAAAATGCACCTAATGACATATTAATGACATCTAGACTTGATACAAGATGGTATTGACATGGCTTACTGATGACCATTCTTGCTATAAAATTCGTTTATTTCACTGTGTCAAATTGATTTGAAGAAAAAATCGGGACTTGAGTTCGATTAGCATTTTGAGTGAAGGAACGTTTTTACGGAAGCTAGCTTGGTGGCAAGGATGCGTCGATTTTCGACACTCCAAGTGTAGTGCATGTTGCCTCCCCCCTCATCTCTCGATAACCATGACCATCTCTGAGTTTACATGAAAGACAAGTTAACCCAAAAACCAAAGAATAGTGAAGATTAGTGGAATTCTGCTTTTTGAGGTAATTAAGACAAGTAGTAGGGCCACGAAGGGGCTCGAGTCAGAGTGCATGTTATTGTGCCCCCAAAGTTAGTATGCAACAATGGCCCTGATGTTTTCATTACAATCTATAAGCCAAATAGTGGAGAATGTCCGAGTGTTGTTACTTAAATTAACCTATGTAGAATCGGGCTAGAAAAAAGAATTTTCTTCAGGTGGGAAAAATCTGAAATCTCAAGTAATTGCTTGACGTAAATCAATACAAGATTTGGAGTCAACACTCGAGTTCTCTCCTCAACAGACAGAAGACAGACACTATTTACTTGTCCTAACTTTGTTCCTTTATAAATGCAATGTATCTGTAGATAGTCTGATTAATTCTGATTAAGTTTAGAAATGAAAGTTTGTCATACTCACATGACTCACTCTGGGAATTTCTTCATTTCCTCGCAGACGAGGCTGCAAAATGCAAACTACAAGATGGCGGCACTATTCATAACTGGCCTTACAATATGTTTTGAGCTGTTGATCGCATTCTGGAACACACTATCACGAGTTGTATGTATATCTGTTTAAAATATACACTTAACTTTCTTCTGGAATCCTTGAAATAGTTTTTTGTCAGCTCGGAAGGGAAAGCAAAGTCTTTTGATATACCTCTAAAGCAAAGCTTTTAAAACTTGATGAAGATCTCGTTATAAAACATTTGGCCTTTTCTGAAGATCTGGTAGCCGCTCATGATCTCAAAAAGCTCCACTATGATAAACCAAAAGAAGTGGAATTTTTTAATTTCATTTCATTTCACTTGTTTAAGGAGGGTAGCCCTTCAGCATAGCTGATTTTCAAGGGACCCTCCATAAGCGCCTTCACATACATACCTGCTATAAATGACTAATTTAAAACGGTATCTCTCCCCTTTCTGAAAATTTCTATATCATCCTTAAGCAAGAAAGTTAAAAAATTATCAAATTTTTATATATCTTGATTGCAGACTCATTTGCAAGTCTTGATCATTTCGAAATATCTTAAGTTTGTGTTTTATTAGCATTTCCACATATCTAGTGGAAAATGTTATATACTCACTCAGGGGATCAGTTTTTTATTGTAGTACTTGGGAAGGGAGTTTCATCTTTCTTAAAACATAAGGAAGGAAGCTTATTCATTCAAAATGATTTTAGGACAGAAGAAGAGAAAGTCTCAAATTTTTTTTTAGAAGACTTCATAGGCTTTTACTATAAATATGTAACTGGAGGTCCAACTGAGGACCAGTTTGAAATTTCAGTGTACTTTGGAAATGGGCAAAACAACTTTTTGACCAACCCTCAACAGGATCAAAGTGCCAAAGTTCTTTCCTTGCCTAGCATACATAATATTCTACCTTTTCTCAAGTGTTTTTCTTGAAAATGTTTGTCTTTCTCATCTAGCAAAGAATCATAGAGAGTGTAGAAAGATAACCGACCTGAGGGAGACTCCAACTCACAACCCCTGATATTTCTATTACACTTTCTCTTCCTCAATCCTATTTAGTGTTGGGGCTGTGAAGGCCTTCCTCGTGTGGGCAATCTTCTCCACATTACGATGGAGCTGTGATGGCTCTCCTGTGCAATCGGTAAAAGAGAGTCAGTGCAGACAAATGGCTTGACCTCGAGTGCCACCGATTTCATGCTTTTCCTCTTTATATCAGTCATTCCTTGCACAACTGGGTCAGAAGAAGAAAATGTTTTCTTCTCATATTCAAACTAATTACCAGTGTTTCTATGAATTTTTTCTGACTTTCACACTCTATAGTGACTAAACTCTTTTAAAACTACCCTTTCTTGAAAGAAAGGATACAGTCTTGTCATGATTTAGCCTGTGGCCCACTGTACAAATGCAAAACAGTAAAGTATTCTTCTAATTCACCTTTTCTGAATTTGGTTGAAATATCTAGTACTTCCATAATGCCAATAAAAGTATTTTTGTGAATTACTTCTTTTTAGTTCATCCGTGATAGAGATGGCAAGAGGCTGAAACTTCAGGAGCTCAAGAAATCCTCAAATTGTCTTCGTGATGAGCTTCAGGGTCTTAGTCCTATGGTAATTTATTTTCAAGCACTCATTGATAGCTTGCAGTTGGAATCTTTGTTTTTAAAATTTTGTGGTTGCCAATTCTCCTCCAAAGACAAGTAGTATGAGCTTGATGAACTAACTCATGGGTATCTTAACATTTTAGAAGTTTGGCATTTAAGGGAATGGTGTGTTCTGTTTAATTTGGTAAACTAAAGGAAACATCACCAAATTATGATAAAGAAATGTCACCAAATTTTGACTCTAGATCGCTAAATTATTTGGAATTCTTTTGTAGAATGAATTTGCCAGGTTTGCGAGGGTTCAAAGGAAATTGAACAAGGCGAGATCTGACATTTCAAGTTTAGGTAACAGTTATTTTTTGAGTAATTTCTGGTTCCAATAACATTTTTAAAGTGAAGGAAATTTGCAGCTAGAAAATTCACATTGAGTTTTTTTAACTTAAGCAGATAATAGATTTTCATTATGACTCTCTCATACAGCAAGCACAACCTTTTGTATGAATACTACTTTTTACCAACAACAGAGAAGGTTTTGGTTCAAGTTGTTCAATTAAATAATTTTATTTCTATTTTAATTTGCTATGTTTTGGTGTAAAAATCAAGCATTGTTCTTGGCTGGCATTCCCTTAGAATGAACACAACATACAGTCTCTGGAAAACTGTTTTGTCAGTAAATCATAAAGAATTATGCCTTAATTTATGAATTTATTTAATATTTTCATAATGCAAAATGTGTCAGACTCTATGAACTTATCAATTTTAGGGGATTTTACACAAAAGATTAGGCTATTGGTTTGGTTGTAACATAAGTCATCCCAGTTGTTTCCGCCATAAGCCATAGGTTGAAGATAGATATTGAAGGTAATTAGAATAAGAGTCTATCTTAATCACTTATAGGGTAAGAATATAAATGAAGGGGTTTTTGTGGGCTCATATGGGTGACATCCTATGTAGATGATCTTTTAAGTTGTTTCCGCAATCAATCTACAACAAGTTTTGTAATGCTTTGTAATGACTTAAAAATATGGGCAAGGAGGTTGCTGGCCTTTCGGCAGACCAGCTATCCAGCAGTAACGTTGTACTGTGAAAAAATTATGAGCAAATAAATGAGAAAATAAATTGTACAAGTAGGTTTACTAATAAGCAAATACATAAGAATATGTCTTAAGGTTACGGTAAACGTTTTCTGGACGAAAACATCCATTTTTCGATTACTTCACATTCTGATAGCCGATAAATAAGGTACATAATGATACCATGTTTGAAGCTAGTTTTGAAAATTGAGAAAACCCCGTATAAACGAAGGTTTCCCTAATTTTCTTATCAAAGTTTCTAGCAGCGGTTTTCAAATCCCTCGACCTGTTAAGCCGATTATCCTTGTTCTGCTTCCTGTGGTTTGTGTAAGAGTATGGCACATCTATGGGTTGTTGTGCTCATTTAAAGACGCTAATTGATCTTAAAGCCTAAACTACTTTACCCGGATTACATTGTTGGTAATAGGTTCCCGATGTGTATCATCGCAAGTGCGATCAGTAAAGTCCCGTTTTCTCCGGTCTCGAAATTCCTCTACATACAGGTACGAAAAAGCTATTTTGTACCCAAGGAACCAATCGAATGGCTCGAAAATTTGCACACGGCCAGGGCAGATTTTGGGCAACTAAAGTATGTCTCAAAATATTTTTATTTGCTTTGGTCCGTCTTTTATACCCAAATACAGCTGCGGGAGGGTGGAAAAATTGTTTGCCAATTTTCGACATGGTATAGTTTCAAGAAGAGGAGGAATTTAAAAAATTTGAAACACACTTTGGTAGCTTAGGATCTGCACTTCCTGCTGGTATAAGTCAGATTTTGTTACCTCAAACGCAAGGGTACAAAATAGCTTTTGAAGGTGGTACACTTATTGAGCAATAAATTCGCATGGAAAATAACATTTAACATTATTTGCCAATAATTTTTATCTGGCTAGATACGCCATAATCTTGTGCATCGAATGATATATAGTTTACCCAGATTCCTTGAACAGTTTGGCCTTTAGGAAGGAAAAACCAATTTTCGTGTTGAAAACGTTTACCGTAACCTTAAGAGAACATAGCCTGTAGTATGAGATAATTGATTCATTTCTTTGTATTTTTTCTTTGCTTGAGATAAAGATATTGTAACACGTTTTGTCAAAATCATCTGCAAAGTTGTCAAAACGAAGTATTGCTTTAAGCCGATTAAGTCAGAGTGATTACAAGCGAAACGCCTTTCTTAAGTTTGTAGGTAGACAATTTCTTCGTGCGCGGTTTCTTTTAATTGTTTCCGAGTTAGCAAGGAAAATTCAATCTATATTGATAATTCAGGGAAAAGCAAACAGTTCTCTTCTATATTACATCCCAAGAGTCGTTGTGGACACCTGTGATTTTTCCCAGTGAGTAATGGATTTGTGACGAAGGATCATCTCTACAGATTTAAAAGCATGCATTTTTCTTTGTAACAAAATAGCGGTTTTGATAATATATGCTGTTTATAATTGTATAAACACCACTTTGAGTTTATTTTGCCCGAGGTCATGTAGGCCCTTTATTTCAGGCCATGGTTGTCATCACGTTCAAGATCGTTGTGCGGCAAACATATTCGTACGTCACTTCGAAGGCCAGCCCTTGCATGAACTCAGTGATCATTACCAGCATATACGCACCTCTTATGGAATTTCCGTTGTGGCAACCCTGATTACCTTGGTCAACTGATCATTTACTTTTTGTCTTTTAGAGAAATATATTCATTTAGAGAATGCGAAGATGATTTATCCTTGGAAGATTTTTATTTACTTCGCGTATGTAAGTATATAAATATTTTCTAACCCTCCAGTACGATGAAAAGCCCCCCTATGTACACCTTTCCTAGCATCCATCGGGCACTCTATAACAGGCGTCAAACAGCAGCATTCGTTTATGTATCTTTTAAATGTCTTTTTGGTATTTTTTTGTATACCTGGCGTTCTCTTATCTGCCCATGCTGAAGCTTTTTTCGTTGGGATCGTTGTTGTGGGGGAGCCTTAGAGTGAAGATGTTTTCGAGAACGAAAGGTCGATTTGAGATTTTACAATTACTCTTTGTAGTATTCTTTATACTATACTTCGTTGAGTTTTCATTTCACTTAAAATCATAGGCTTTGTTTGGGGTTGTCATACTGCTGCTCTACAGAAACGTTCCCTGTATCCTGATACCGAAGCAATGGATTTTTCCTCTTGGATCATTCTTATCTTTTCCTCTTATGTTACCAGGTACGTTGTTACGGATGCTATTTTCTTAAGAATATGGGCATTTAATTAAAGAAACGTAATGTGTTTGTAAATTTTGAAGAAAGGTTTAATGGGCCTGCTAAATTCGACAATACAGGCAACCAGTTTATCAATCAGTCAATCAATTAATCAAACAAGCAAACAAATAAATAGTCAATAGAGAGTTTTTTAAAAGTATAGAGTAAGAACTTCCTTCAAGGTTTGCACTTTTATATTTAGTATTAATGTTATCAAAAATGAAAAACTGATCTTGTCAAAACAAAGGAATTTGTCTTCTCTTCTTGGTCCTAGCAAAAAACTGGATTTAGTAATTTTCAACATTTGTCATTATTAATTCATGGCAGCTGAAAGATGTTCAACCGGCCCCTAAGAATAACATTTGGTGCTGACCTTTCGTCAGTAGTCATAACCTTTGACCTTTTGTTACGTCTCTGGGGTAGTTTGGTACTTACTTCGTATGCTCTGTGCTTCCTAGGTGTCGTAAGTGTTCCTGTTTGGCTGCTCATTTGCCGAAATGTGTCACGAACTATTCTGTCCATGGTAGGCAAGTAAAACACGGAGAAATAAAATGCGGTCCCTTGCAATGCGGTCAAATTCAAAGGAAGATTAATACTGTTCATGTTATTGTCAAATGGAAGATCTATGCAGTTCATGTGAAATTCAAGTGGAAGATCAGGACTGTTCGTCTCAAATTTAAGAAAAGGATCAAAACATTCGGCGATTTTTCGATGTCCAATTGCTGATGGCTCACTTGCATGACGTCATCATTTTTTTATTACCAGACCCTCCCAGAGAAGACGCCATTCACAACATCACTTTGTGTATTTAGCAATTGAAAAATATTGTATTTCAAAAAAGTCCTTGCTTGCATGTCCCTTTCTTAGAAGATAGGTTCGTGTTATCGTCATAGATCTGGTAGCGAAAAAAATTATTTCTACAATTACACCATCTTTAGTCCCTGCACCTTTTCAAAGTCGAAATCGACTATCTATTCTGTAATAAAATGAGGTTAATTTTAGTGCCAACTCACTTTCGTAGCAAAAGCAGTGCTTTGAAGCCTCCGTGAGATTTTAAACTGCATTGGTAATAACAGCTGGATATGGTTGTTTACCGGGTTCCATTGTTTTACTGTTTACTGAATAGCATTCTCCTTGTTTGTCCATTTTCCTTGCTAGAGGCTGCGCAAGTGTGTTTCAAAAATATTTCTTATTAACATTTTAATAAGCTGGTAAGCTTGGAGCACTGTTTGTCGAAATTTGATGGAAGCTAGTTTAGGTAAAGCAAGGAGCTAAGACTGGTTTTCGGTTTACGGTTTTCGTCCATTTGTTGATTGCCAAACTAAATAAGAGGCATCTTGTGAAATGAACAAGAACTAAACTCTTATTGATTTAATTGGGGTACTGATTTCACTGCATTACGAGAGACAGCTGCATCGAAACAGTTCGAACGCTGTCTTGGTTAACACGCGAGCTTCGCCTTCGTACAAAGCTCAACTCATAACAGATTGGACACACTTGAGGAAACATGTTTTGAAGCATTTGAAAGATTAGGCCATATCAGCATATTATGTTAAGTTGTGTCCAGGACAATCCAGGTTGGTCTGGGCCATTTAATTCGGTTGGACTCTATTTACTGGGCCCTGTCCGTTGGCCCTGTTCTAGGCCTGCTTGAGACACGCTCGAGTGTCTTGTTGGACCGACACTATGTCTGCTTTGAATAGCAAGTCATTTACATACATGTTAGCTTAAGCGTTGAAGTTTCCAAGTTTTACCGTTTCTGGCCATGTGAAACTTTTCTGCTAAGAATCTATTATATTGTAAATGTGGTTGATAAACAGAGGTTGCTCGATTTAGCGTTCAAACTAAAAATTTCATACTTGTTTCCGCGTTACAATTTCGTCATTTTAATGAACCATGAGTTTTGTTTTGCGACTCTTCATAAATTAAAGTGGAATGAGAGGTATAGCCGTAACTGTTACTCTATCAAATGTTGTTTATTCTTAGATTAGAAGGTTTTGTGCCATTTTGATGAGATCCGATTTGATGTTGCTAGTGATAACAGTTTGCTTTTCTTAAGTTTTTGCTCACAAAGACGTTGCTAAGCTTGATGATACAAGCTGTTAAAAAACTTCTCGTTGGTTCGAAAAACCTTACGAGTTTGGTTCAATTGAATCTTTAGCCTTTGCATAGACTAAACATCATCTTATACCACGACTTCTGCTTTATTGTGATGATGACTCCGACTCAGGTTCACATAAATGATTAATCACATGCTCTTGTGTCTATGTTCGGTTTGTATTACTAACCATTATGGACTGATTAAAGCAGCAGACAGAGTTTCTTAATGCATAGTTATACATTTTTCTTAGCTGATCATGATAGGTTAAGAACAGTGGGCCCATTTGCTAAAGCCTGCCAACAGAATGCTGAAATTCTTCTAAAGAAGACAGAGATGAAATATCAATTTTTCTTGCTGATATGATAGGTTAAGAACAGTGGGCCCATTTGCTAAAGCCTGCCAACAGAATGCTGAAATTCTTCTAAAGAAGACAGAGATGAAATCAAGCTTATTGAGTCCCAGCTTGTGAGAAGGAAGGTTGTAAAATCGAGAATGTAACATGTTGTTAAGCATCTTTTGTCCTTGGGGAAAGTTGCAAAGAAGTTGTTTGCATGTCCTTCTGTTCGGTGTGAATTCCAAGATGATATTTTAAACAGTAGAGAAACTGCTTGGCTAGACACATCTTAGGGTCCTAAACTGGAGAATTCCATTAATTATTGTTTGTAGATATTTTTGTACGACGACGACTTCTTGTCTGTCTGTTTGCTCGTCCTCGTTGTGTTTGGATATCTAATGATAGGGAGGCTGCTTACGCGCATGCGTATGACGGGAGTGACTATTCAGCTGTCTGGTACTGAGAATTCTGATTAATTGCGGTACGAAGAGAAGTTTTTGAAGTGTATATCGTCTGTTGAAAGGAATAAATGCTTTGTATGTTAAAGGAGTTTGAAATATGAAAAGGAGAACTCTCGATGCCTCCAAGCTGCGAAGGCCGATTAGGAGATCAAGGATAACTGATTCGGTCCATGGCAGGTGCGTACTTCCCAAACAAGAGGCCCGTAATGTCTTCCACTTCATATGAAAGTTTTCCGCTGTCCTACAATTTGCTTACCTAGATTGTTACGAAATTATTGCAGTATACACTCAAGCTTCTATGCACGGTAGTGTGCTAACGGATGAAATAATTTCCAAGAGCGTAGGCCTTAAGGAACTCAACTGTCCCCAACTTTCAAATTTATCGTGGCGAGCTCGTCTGGTATCGACACAAATCTTTTACTTGCAGTCTTAGAAACAAAAATCCTGTTTTATTTCCCTGTCTTGTTATCAGTGTCGTTTTAAGAATGAAAAACAAGGAAAATAGAGCCTGATTGTGTTGAAATTGTATACCTCAAGGCTTGTTATTGTACAAATGAAGGTATTCCATTATCCAGAATCTACGTTTTTGTACGTCTATTGTTTGCTTTGGCTTTTTATTTCGTTTCTCACAGATCACCTTGGCCTTTAATTTTCAAGTGAACCTTTTTTCTACATTCATGATTATTGAGGAATGACAGACAAATTATAAGCAAAAGCTTTCAAATTTTATTTCACTGTTCAACTGATATGAAAATTTTGCAAATGCTTGCTTTATAGTAGAAAGTCAATTTTAAGTATTTTGTTTACCCAGATTAGTGGAACATCATGTAATGATCAGTGAAATATTTTTGTAGTGACAATATTACAGTTTTTGGTTGTGCTTATGGTTGACATTTTTCTGAATGAGATGTACAGTTGACACTTTTTTATTGTAGACAAAATGATATCTGGTTAAGGTTTAGAAGTACTGGTCTATTACTGGTCTATAAAAACTAAGATTTGTGGCATACCTATTTAATTTAAATGGAACAGGCTTACACATTAATTGACTGGAAACTCAAATTGTAGTTCATTACAAAGCACTTCTTGAAATGCTCATTTTTAAGTTTTATGAATAACCAATTGTTTCAAAGTTTATAAGTTTATAACAAGCAAAATAAACTAAATTCGGTCATTTCAATTTAAACAACAGTATTACGAAAAACTAATTTTTGTATATAAATTTGAATCTAAAGTAAAGGACAAAAGAATAAGCATTGTAAAACTCAAGTATATTTAGAGAATTTATTATGTTATTTAAGGCATTTGTTCCAATTTATGATACTTTTAGTGTTCCAATATAGTAGAAAGGTAAATTTATTTACTATAGTCATTAACCACCTTATTGAGCCATGAAACAGAGAAATAAAAGTAAAAATATAAATTCCAGAGAATTTGCATTATATGAAGTTATAGAAGCATTATATATACTTCAAAACTGTATATATAGAAGTGGGAGAGTGAAATTTTGATAATTTGTGTGACAATCTATGCATTGTTTTGAAAGCTAGTCAAAGTTAGATTTTTGGTCTTGAACTGTTATCACCAATATGTCATATTGATGATGACAGATGCTTTGGCAACTTTAAGAATCCTTTGTCACATTTGTTTATTTTTTAATTACACTTTTAAAAATTTCAATCTCCTACAAATATTCACGTGATTTAGCAAGGATTGAATAAGCAAGGAATGAAAAAGAACTTAAATTTGTTGTTAAATTTATGAAGCTATTGTTGGGAAATTAAATATTTCACAACCCTGTGCAATTACATTTACAAGTGTTTGTAAATTGTAGCTACAATTTTACATAGACTGAAAGCATTCTGGGCTTCCAGCAAGTGCCAGTGGGCTGCATGACATGTTGTATTGATCTTGGTAGAATGAGTGTCCTCTTTGCTTTCCGACTTTACATAGCCTTATATGGCTCTGAACTCCTTATCTTTATTGATTGCTTTCTAAATATAAGGTGCAAACCGATTTTTGATAAGCAATTAAAAGCCTCTTGTTTTCATTACAATCAAACATTAAATTTGTATTCCTAATTTGTTTCAGCTGGTTTTTGTATCTGAGGTTTTTCATTGTTTGGCTCCTTGTTATCACAATGGATTTCCTGCTCGAGTTCCGATTTGAGTTTCTATGGCCTTTTTGGTTGCTGATCAGAAGCATTTATGATTCCTTCAGATACCAAGGGCTGGTAAGTTAATTTTCTTAGCTTGACCCCTTACTACTTTTATCATTGGCCATTTCTGTAAATTTTTCATGTTTACTTTCCATTCTTGAGATGGTAGATTTCTCACTAACTGGCCAAGGCATTAATAAATCCACCAGAGACTTCCAAAATTTATCTGTCATGTAATTTGTTACTACAAATATGTTTTGTTTAGTAATGAAACAAGAGCAGATGTAATTATATTTTTTGTTTCTGGCAAAATTTGTGCTTAGTTTTTCCTTTATTTTTCATGTTGCCTTCAATGCTGCCCCCAACTAGGTCTATTTTCATGGTTTTTGTGAAGTAAAAAGAATGTGATTTTACCAAATTATGCTCCAACACATTTGATTAATTATTGAAATGTGTAACAGCTGTGTATATATTTGGCCAAACTGTAAATACCATATACAAAAAGCATTTACAAAGTCTGAAGATGACCTGCGTTTTCTGTTAACAAAGTATCATCAGCTGCCTATTGCTAATACGGATGAAAAGTTTTTTTAGAGCAAATTTTTAAAACTTGAGTTTGAATAAGCAAAATGAGGAACCCTCATGAACACTAATTTGAATGCCTATAGATTGTGGTATAAGATGGTTGCTTGTGAATTTTATTAATTTGAGTTTATCTTGATCCTAGTAGCAAATTTCCAAGGAAATAAATTTAAGAAGAGCTTTAAGTTAAGTCTTTCAGTCAGTTTTTTTCTCATGACTTCCTTATTTTACAGGGCCTGACAATTTTATTTTTGGTGGTGACATTGTGTGCTGATCTGCTGTGTTTAGTTGTGTTACCAGTTCATTGGCTGTTTTTTGCTGCAAGCACATATGTATGGGTACATTTTGTGTGGAATACAGGTAAACAAGAATGCCATTAATATTAAGTATCATAAAGGCCCAAAGCTAAGCATAAATATAGTATCAACACATTTAGTCTTTTTGTAGTTACATAAGCAACACTGAGAGCAGTTTTCATAGAGGTTCAATGGTAGCGTATACTTTTACTAACTACAATTGCTTGAATTTTTTATTTGGTTTACTTTCTCTTATTTATGATTCTGTTTAAAGAACTAAAACTCCATAAACACTTGAGAAGTAGAGATAAACAAGTGGCAAGTTGGTTTTTATTTACTGTGTCAATATTGGCCATGTTGTATATTTGGCATTATTTTTTATTTGAAATATTGTAAACCATACATGTTTAAGAGCTTTGGTAGCAAAGGTTTGTTCATTCTAAGTTCTATACAGGTTATCTAGAGCTGCTGATAACAAATACCTCTTTATTTTTAAGTGCTAGTTTTTTTTCTAATATAATGACAAGCACAAAACAAGAGTGTGAAATTGACCATTCATTGAGCTTTACTTTTGTTTTGATGAACCTTTCAACTTATAACCTCCTGCTTTAAAAATCTGAAAATATTTTTTTGCTATTTCAAGAATAGTCAAAGTTTCAGTCAGTAGATTTTTGTTACAGAAATTTGTTGTATTGTGCTTGTAATTGTATAAATTTTGTCAAGAGGCTACCAAAACAGTTGTCTTTTTAGAGTAAATGATAATGTGGTTGTACTTTAATTTCAACACTGGTTGGAGGTTGAATTTTAGATGCCAATTGATTCTTTGGATTTAGCCCCCAAAGATATACAACAGTTGAGATGACAAAGGTTAATGTAGTATATGATGGTAATGTTTAGCTCAGGAGGTATCTCGTTACATGCTCTTACATAGGGTCAGTAGGTCAGGAAATGTAGGTTTATCATACTATTTAAGCCTCTTTGGTTGTAGAAATATTCTCAACAATTCAAATACTTGTATTTAATGTTCTGTGGCTAAGATGTCTTACAATGAAACAGAACAGCAGGAAGATGATCAGCATAGATACATTTGGGGTGGACAAAATTGAAAAGATTTTTATAAACAATTAGCTGATAAAATTTTCAGCTGATAAACCTCTTTGTATTTTTATTTGCAGATCGTGGCCCATGCCTTCCAACCCTATCACTTTGGTTGTTATTTGTTTATGTTGAAGCTTCCGTAAGGTTACGGGGAATAAAAACGATACCATTCCACTTGGACTTATGTAGACCATTTGCAGCTCATTGGTAAGAAATCTTTTTGGTGTGACTATAGTAGCCTGGAGCCAATTTGCAAATGACATATCAATTTGTGAAACTCAGCATTTTCATTTAATTTGCTTCATGAATTTTCAGTCTTTTTGTATTTTAATGCATTTTGTAAAGAAAATATTTAAATGTCTAGTGCCTTGATATGTCCATGTGTTTTTTCTTAATTTAACTGACATTTTAATTACTTATCTGTAATTTTGTTGCAAAGAGCAGTTTGTCTATAAGGCTTTCTATAACAATATGGTTAATGATTCTGTTTTGTACAATTGTATAAAATAATGTTCATTCTTATTGTCTGTATAGTTTTTAGCTAAAATTAACAGTCAACATGTATTTTCTTTTGAGGAAAGCTGGCTTTTTGTTTTGCTTTGAAAGGTAGCTTTACAGAAATAGTTGCTGTTTAATAAATATCAAAGTTAGTCATTCACAGTGTACTTTGATTTGATCAAATTTTCAGCATTGGCTATCCAATGGTTAGCCTTGGTTATGGCTTCAAAAGCTATGTAGGCTGTAGAATAAAGCAGGTAAGACGATCTCAATATTTGTTTATCATTGTCAATTTCTTCTGTATTTTTATTGTTGACGCCCAACTTTTTATTTTTAAGGTTGGAAGCAGTCTCAATGTAGTTATCACTTGTCTATCAACGTCATTTTCTATATTGAATTACCGGTTATTTTAACAAGCTTTCACTATTTTAATCTCCAATGAGGGTAGTCTTTCACAGGACCACAATTAAAGGAAAAATATTTACAAAATAGCGCAGGGCTTGAATTCTTCCCATGTATTAATGATTCATTCTTAGAGCCGCTGTCAGCGTGTTAAGGTCCTTTGGTAAAAGTCATCCAGGATAAGATCTAGTGAGACATTTGATCAGGCCTAAGCTTTATCGTGTTATTTGCATGATTTTCGAGCGATTTCTAGGAAGGTCATCAGTTCAATTGGATGGAAGTTGTGCTTGTTTGCGATACACATCAACCTACCCTTGTGCATTTCGCTGATAGCCCACTGATAATACCGGTTGCCCTCTTCCCTCCTGCAAATTTGACTCGCAGGTTACCCTATTGTTCAGTTAAATAGTCTTATTAGATGTTAAGAATAAGGATGTCAGCCGATTGTCTTGGTAAATACGCAAGCTGTTTTCAAGCACCTGTCCTTAATCTTTATTGCTTTTTAATACGTTTCCTTTAGATATGTTATAAACAGGGTACCTTCACCTAGTTGAATCCTAGCATGTGCTCTTCAACCTCATATTGAAGCAAAAGTACCAAAACGATGCAGCTAAACCTTGTACCACGGATGTGTGCCCCGCTTTTAAGGGTATATTAAGGGGTTTGACCTTGATCTAGAAATTGTTTCAAAGATTTTACAGAACATCTTAGTTTGAACAATAACATAAAATGAAGCGTAATTACTTAATGCGATAATAGTTTTCTTCATATTTGAGCTTGGGTGACGATTAAGCGGCGGTGAAGGGCTTGCAAGAGGCAGGGCTCATCTCTTTCACAGATGGTCATACCTCGGGGTTCGCTTGTACATGGTCTGTAGAATGGCTATTAGGTTATCAATGACATCTTTAATCACTATGCTTTTTCAAAGTACAGATTTGCGATTGTCCATGACGTTTTTGTAATGCCCTTTCTTTTCTTTATTTTCGCAGTATAAACAAGAAGATGTTTCTAAAGAAAATGATTTTTATCATCAGTTGATAGCATACGCACTTCCATCCGATCTCATGCAAAAACAAACATCAGATAAAGGTTTGGTTTGGAAACTCGCACACTTTTACAGTATTTCTCTCGAGTATAATAGTTTTATTTCTCTGTTTTGCTCAAGCCTGAGTGTATCATGGACTGAAGACTGCATTGGGATCCGTTTGTATTGGTTTTCTAAAAAACCCTGTTAACGAGATTCGGCCTAAAAGATACTTCTTGTTTCTGTATACATAGTAAGTAAACACTTATGCTGATTTGTGGCTAAGTGCAGTATGAAGGACTTCATAGTTAAACATCATATTCTGATTTAAACTAAGGCTGCTAGTAGTTTCATCTTCAACTCAATAATAATTTTAGTAGATATAAAAGACAAGCTGCGTTAATTTTTAAATATTAAAGTTATTTCTTTTTTCCCCGGCTTATATCCGCTACTCGCAATATTAAATCCTTTATATAACAATATTGAGTCCTGGCTTCAAGTTTTCCTCACACTGTGCCTCATTCTCAATCTTTTTTCGCAACTTGATGTTTCCTTGCCTTGTAGCATTTGGTGGTCGAAGTCCTGAGGATGGCTTGTCGCTTTTGAATCGAAAAGGAGCACTTCCTGTTCTCACGAATGGCATTAATACCAAAATGGACATTGAAGCTTTGCTAGCAAGGGAAGCTAACCGAAGGGGTCTAAAACTATCAGACTTGAAGGCTGATATAGAGGAAAAATCCTTGTCGTTGAATGACCTCGAACTTATATCTAGTGTACCAGCAAAGACTGTATCTATCGGGGGCTCGCAACGTAAAGGAATGAGCAACGGAGATATTGAAAATGGAAGTGTAAAAATGTCAGTGGGAAGAGCGCATGGTAATTCGAAAAGCTACAGTGACTCAAAGAAGCTCAGTTTCAAAGCAAGAAATGATGTTGAAGACGACGAGAACTCGGATAGTGCGGAGTCTACGTCCAGTAGTGGGATACTGCGCAGCAGCACGAGTAGTTCGCCAAAGTCGGTACGTTGCTAACTTCATGACTACCTAGTATATTTTGGATAATTAAACGAAGTGACAGGCAGCTGCATGTCATATTTCGTAGCATTAGAAGCACCGTTTCGAGTAAAAAGGTGATAATTCATTGCTTGCTTCAAAATAGACAACCTTCTGAGATGCTTTTCTGGGAATGTTCCAAACTTCCTTGATCTAAATGTGAATTCCGTTTTCTGGTTTACCGTCACGCAGTGTTCTATACGTTTGAACGTAGAGCAGTCTGTGTGCATGTGGACTGCAGAAGTTGAAGAGACAGACTACATTTCATATATCTGCAAACTTATTTCGTGGTATTCACTCATCAAGCTACATTGGAATTTGATTGTCGATATGTGGTTTGCAAGTGGAGGTTCTTTACATTTCAAGGCATTAATATGTTCTTAAGCATTTTTAGAATATCGAGACCAACAGTGGCTTTGTGTATCTTTCACGTGCAATCTCCCAATTAGAATATCCCGTGATTCATTTCTTCAACGCAGGCATTCTCTTCGCAGGCACGTGACAAATCAATAGAGGCGTCATTGCAAGCTAGAATCAAAGATGAAATTCAATTAAGGTAAAGACTCGAAAATTATGAGATATTCGATTATTTTTTAGGAAAAGATTTTCACCCCAAGACGGCGTAATACTCTGCCCGTTAAACTAGAGTCGCTCGAGATCATAAAACTGTTGAGCAGAAATAGGAACTTCGTGTCGACCTACGAATTTTGAAAATTAATTTGATTAGAAGGACTATTGAAGAAAACTTGCAAAAGTAAAAAAGGAATCAGTTCATCACGATTCAATAACCAGTTTAGTTTAGGCTTGGAATTTTTAAAATAGCCTAGAATATAGAGTTCGTCAACAATATTTGATAAGTATAATGGTTAATTAGTGATAAAACCTACGGGTAAAAATGTTCCTTTCAGGCGAAGACTCGAGTCTCAGCTTGGTCAAACGGAATCCGATTTGAAGCGTGTCCGATTTGACCTGCATTCAAGCAGACAGCAGGAGACGGAACTCCGAGGGCAGCTGAACACCATACATGCGAGCGAGCGATTCTTGAAGTCTGAACTATCAAGACTCCGGCTGGAAAGTGATGGACTGGCGCAGAAGTAAGTAGTCGCTACTGTTTAAGTCGCACGGAAAGGTCCCATGTGACGTAGGTCTATAGCCAGGTGGGGATTGAACAGCAATCAAGATGTTGGCCAAACTCATTTTGAACACGTGAAATGCTTCATGTGACATAAATATACATCAACCATACTTGCTGTTCGTTCGTGATCTTGTTATAGCGCTGGTGCAGTAAAACTATTTCCTCGTACTAGAGGGCTCTCCGACATCTGGATTATATTTTTGTGGGTTGACCTATTTTATTCAATTAGCTAAATCAAGTCTTGACCCGAAAGACTAGATCTAGACAAATTTTGGTGCGGAAAGTACTAGTTTAACCGACAGACTATTATGAGATATTTTTGCTGTACATGGAGCTTCGGTTTGTTACTGTTGTGTGTTCGAGGGTTCCAGTTTCTTAAAATTCTATGTCCTCCATCTAAGGGCCATGGCACTTAGTTTTTAATAACGTGGAATTAGAAATGAATGACAATTATAGCTTCTTGATGGCCTTTGACATCTGATTTTCGCTGGACTTGACCTCTGATTTTTCGTTGGACTTGACCTCTGATTTTTCGCTGGACTTGACCTCTGATTTTCGCTGGACTTGACCTCTGATTTTCGCTGGACTTGACCTCTGATTTTCGCTGGACTTGACCTCTGATTTTTCGCTGGACTTGACCTATTTATTTCAATTGCAATGTTCATAATCATTTTCGTAGAATCACGTCTCTCAATAATGCAAGCAAGCAAGAGAAGACAAACATCTCGAGTCTAGAGAAGAAGTATAAGAACGAGCGGGATTCTAGGCAGAACCTTGAGCAGCAGTTGAAGGAAATTAAGAAAAAGTCCCAGGACATCTCGAACCAGCGCGATAGCCATGACTCTTGCGTTGCCAAGCGACAGGAACTTGAACAGGAACTAGTCTCGATGCGGGGAAGACTTTCTGATTTCGAAGATAGGGTTTCAGAATTAGACGCCGAGAACGAGAAATTGAAAAAGAAATCGATGGATAATGATGGGATGAAGCTGAAGAAGGAGACGGAACTGCTCTATTCTGCACTGACCGCAATGCAAGGGAAGAACACGCACTTGGAGCACAGCCTGAGCTCTGAGACCCGGCTGAAGCTCGACCTGTTCTCAGCCCTGGGCGAGACGAGACGCCAACTGGAGATCGTGCAGAACCAGCTGGCGAATAAGGACAAAGAATTAGAAGTATTTAAGGGAAAATTTGCCGAGGCAATGGCAGTGATGCCCCAGAACTTCGGAGACACGTCACTAGGAGGGTTCCTGAGTCATAATCACAACCATGGCGACGCTGGAATGGTGAAGACATCGTCGTATTTGCCAACGACATCTGCCTATGCACCAGTCACTAAGAATGGCATCCTCTAAGGTGACTTGTATCTTCTTTCATCAATAACTGTTATAATTGAACCTAGATGCTGCTTTTTTGTTGTTACAGTTTCCTCTGTCAATTTACGTAAAATTATCCAGGGAAAATTTGCCGGACGGAAATAACGGTTCTTTCAAGTTAAATCATTTTGCCCTACAAAAACTGGCGCCTTTCTGCTCAAGCAAATTATTAATGCAACTCTTTATTGGTTTATTTTTTCTTGGTACGCTTTTTCTAATCAATTTCCCAAAGTCCCTTGCGACTTCTCGCAGTCCAACAAGTACAAACTAGCAGCATTTTGTACGCTTTAAGCTCAAATAGAATCATGGGGTAAGCGGTGTTGGTTTGGTAATTAAAAGTGATGCTTCTTGAAGACTTTACAAAGTAAAATCAATGTTAACCTGACCATTTGACTTGAAAGCTTCAATCTCGTCACCCAGCCAGCTAGTTTGGTTGGAGTAATACCGGTTGATTGGTTGTGACCGTGTAACCCGGTATTAGGCCACCGGTCGCATCAAACCGGCTGCTTTGGTCACAATGACGTGCTTTCGAATGTGACTTGACCTTTAACTTTTAACCTCCCAACAAATGACCTTGACTTGTTTGCCTCCTGTCCACCCTATATAAAGATAAGCCAGGCCTATTGCTACCGAAATCGCTAGTTATCGCTAAAGTTGCCTCCCCTTCTTCTTGGTGTACCTAAGAGACACGGTTTATTAACTAGACCTTCAGCTGTTATGTACAATTAACATTCACCGAGGTTTCGGCTCGGAAAATGCGGTCGCTCCCGTCTTTAAGAGCTTCATCGAAGGAGTTTTTAACGATTTGCAGTATGTAAGAAATAAGTTGCTTGCCTTAATTAAATACATCCAACTGTATAGTTCTCTTTTAGCATGACGTTAAATTTGGTTAATATTGGCTGAAAGTTGTTGCTCTTTTTTGCCTCTATCCTTACCGCATCGACGCGCCAATCTCGCGCATTTTCGTTATGCCGCGCGGAAAATTCCATCAGATCACCGGAAACTTTTAAGATTTCCTCCGAGCCACGGGTCGAACACAGCTTAATGACGATCTTCTTGGTTATTTATTCGTTATCATCAGCAGCCTTGCCTTTTATTGATTCATTTAATGTCTTACTCGAGATTTGATTCGTTTCAACCAGCCAGGAAGGACTTATGGTTTCATTTATGACTAGATTTTACAGTTTACTGTCTCCCTGCTGCAAAATGTTTGTTAAAACCAAATGTTTTTTACTGTAGATTGATGAATCCTTCAAAACTTTTATTAAGATTGATAAATTAATTGAAAAAGCTTGTCTGCTGCTGATGATGTCAGAGAGAAGTTACCTCTAGCGGACTGTGATTGTTCTAGTTGTATTTGTCCTATAAAGATTGCCTTTCACTGAAAGAACTTTTAAGGTTGAACAACCTCTTTAGGGGTGAATCAGATTTAATCTTTCATTTCAAATCAAAATCTTTTCTACAGACCCTTGGTTTCTTTCACACAATGCACTTCTTGAGAGACAGTTTGAAAGTGAAACTATAACAAAAGCACAAAAATCACCATTTCAATTTTCATATATCATTTAGTTTAGGTGTACTGTTGTGTCATCAGTGATATCAGTAGATAGTCATGTAAAAAATGTTCTACCAAACAAAAGTGAGATGAATGAATCTGTTGTCAAAGTCATGGTGGCCCCTTTTATTTATACCAGGAAAATGCTTTGAAATGTCTTAAAAAACAAAAAGCACTCTTGCTTTCCTTTAAATATCTTCAGAGTAAGAACATTGGAATAAGTTGCCCTCTAGTTGCACAACAGCATAGGACACTCAAAAAGAATATTTATGCAGATCATGGCAGGCAAGTCCTTTGCACTGGAAAACTGTCCTGACTTCAACATACAAGATGCTCATAAGTTCTTGTCAAATCGACCTTCAAACTGATCCCATTCCAAACAAATACCTCTTTTTCTTGCCAGCAAAAGCCGCTCTTTGCCTTTCAAAGTCTTTTCAATAATCTCCAATAGCTTTACACTGTCAAATTTAACAAGTTCGTTTGTACATTCATCTTTTCTGATAAGATCTATCACATCTCCAGCTTTTACCTTAAAAACAAAAGAGGTTTTTAAAAATATTTACAATTCAACTCACTGTTGAAATTCATAAATTGTTTTGAATTCCGTGGAAGAAAGTGGATCCCAGTACATTCAAAGATAATTGCATCCATTGCAATTCAGTCTGGTTAATCATCCTTGCAACTTTCAACTATTGTTTCAAAATTATGTGCTATCCAGCCCCTCCCCCTTCCTCCAATTATCAATACAAGTGTGTTGCTGCACAACTCTTGTATCTCAGTCCATCAATGGTTGAAGCATCTAGAAATATTATATATATTAAATGGTAATAGCACCTGAATGCTCTTCTTTGTTAAAACAGAACCATTCAAGTACAGTAGCTTTGATAAGAAAGCCAGATCAGCATGTCTGAAAAAAACCATCCACATAAATTATCATTTTAAAAATGCACTTTTTTTAAAAGTGCTTGCTTTATGCAAAAGAAGGAATTGCATTGCTCAACTCTCCTAGAAGGAATTGGATTTAATGATTGACAGAAGAGGGGAAAATTACATTTACTTAATGGATTTAGTGTTATCGTATATAGCAAACAGGCAATGGTAAACTACAAGGAGGAAACATTTTCTCACACAAAAAGTACAACTCAATATGGTCATACACTAAGCAAACTATTGATAAAATAACATTCCATGCGAGAATAACGTAATCAATTTATATTTCTTGTTGAAAAAATAGCATAATTTTTTACAGCATGCAGATTTCTAGTATATGATTGCAGAAAAACTAATACATTTTAAGTAGATAATGTTTATAAACCAAAAAATACATTAAGTGGATGCGCAAAACTTATAAATGGCTGAGTGTGATATTTAGTGTGTGCTCCTATACCCTTTCATTACCAAGAGTTGTGTTATAAAAAACTAGGGTAATCCCGAGCAAAATTCCAACAACTTGATTTGAAAACTCAAGTCCCTATCAATTTTGGCAGATGCGTTAAATTTTCTAGAACGAAAGATCTCTTTGTTTCTTGCAACTATAAAATTGTGAAACATTATCAATATCAATATTTGCACAAAACACCGATCATCATTTCCACCTAAAAAGTGGTTGTTGTTGAGGTGTCCATTATGAGTGACTGATTTGCCAATTTACCTGCGACTGATGCCGAGCCCGGATGAGACAACGCGATCTACTCGCAGGGTGCTTGCAACGACCTCCAGCAGTTTGCCCTGAAACGTACACTGGCATCTTCTGTTGCGTGCGACTTTCCAAAACAAACCAAGGATTGTTTTGGCGAGAAGTTTCATGTTCTTGCAATTGCCGGCTGCCCCGGAAAGAGGCTACATTCAAGAATCTAAACACTCGGACGATTAGCTAGGTGGACGGGAATGGAGAACACGAGAAGGCCTACAACCGCGAAAAGGGAAAAAGCAGTTATTCATTTATGTGATACAGAGTTTTGCTGAATGAAGGCAAGTCTGATATTTAACAGTTAGTGGTTAACTGCCAACGAAATCGCGCGCAACCTGGTGTATACCTCGAATCTATGTGATCGTTTGTCGCTTGCCTTGAATGAATGACTGATATTTACTATGGTTTGCATACCGTAATTGTGCTACAAAAACACCGTAGAAAGCATGCGAAAAGCTGACGATGATGGTAAGATGGTAAGATCGAATTCAGATGGCAGTGGGGCGCAGGGTGGCTCACCATATGGTCAAAATGGCCAGAAGATCTCATTGCCAAGGAATGTCCGAGGGAGTCATGTTCGGCAACAGTCAAGAGAAAAATTTTTTGTTGGCAGCGGGAGCGAGAGTAGTGGCTCAGAAAAAGAAGCAGATATGCTTGACCAAGCTGACGGTCTTGACTTTGGAACAACTCCTCCAAGACACATAAGGCGCCAGAAAGGTAAATCGAAATCGAGCAAAAAGGAAGGGAAGTCCCATAGTAGCTTTCATGCACTTACTCCTAAAGACAAACACAAAACAGTTTATCATTACAAGAAGGAGCAAAAGAGGGCTGTAGCATCACACGACTTTGCAGACATGGAATTGTATTCTGATCGAGTTTACAGGCACGTGCCAAGTATTAACATTGTTTCGTCAAACAGGTATCGCAGTATCAGATCGGTTCCAGCTCTTCTTAACAAACGCACTGAGGTTTCATCTCCTCAAGAAGCTTTGAGCTCCTTTTCCAAGGCAAAAAGCTTAGAACATACATCTCAGGACCAAGACTGCCCTCCGCAGCGCCTCCATTTTTACAAGACATTCCAGCTTCTTGTCAAGTTAGGTGACAAGCATGTAAAAGGAGAGAGTAGGAAGTCAAGCATCAGTGTTGCAAGTGATGAGGGTGACCCTGATCAAAGTTTGCAGATTCGTTTTGATCAAGTTTTGTGGCTTGAACTTCAGGCATGGCGCCATGGCAGAAAGCTTGAAGAACAAGACAATCATTTGCTTGAAGAAAGAAAGAATTTTGATGACATATTGGATGAGGTAATGAATTTTCATTTCCCAACAGCAGTAAAGAAATTTGACTCAATGAATGAAGCAATCCCTATGGTGAACAAGCAAACAGAAAGCACAGCATCCGATCCATCCTCACCTCTATTTTCTGAAACTCAGTCATCTTCATCTGCAAATTTACCTTTCTTACCTCATGATGTTAGCCATGGTTGTTCTACGACTGAAGATCATTTCACAGGATCCATCCAACGCAAGGCCATGCATATTATCATAATGCTGCTGAAAAAGATTGAAGATGGCACTTCTTTGTACCCAACAAGAAAAGCTTTGTCTGATATGCATCCAAAATTCTTAGATCCTAAATTTGTTAGAAATTTTGAAACTCTCAATTTATGGTTAAACATTTGCAAAGAGCTTTACCACAAACTGCAAATTATAGCAAGCCTGATTGATGTGGATGTAGATGATAACAAGACATGGGAGGATTGGTTTGACCATGGACTTGGTGAGTAGAACCAATTTTAAATGAAATACTTTAAAAAGGCATGGTCAAAATGCCAAGTAGTTTTAGCAATTATATTTTCAGTGATTGACTGATCATGAATAGTAGGCGTCCCATGGAAGGCTGTAGTGCCCTCCTTTCTAGTTGTACTTTTTGACTTCACTTGAAGTCCAAGTAAATGGCAGCACAGGTAGGGGTAGCTGGCCATAAATTATGGTTGCTCACTTCTATTGAATTTTCTGAATACCCATAATTTGTATCAGTATTTTGTCCTCCCTCCTACTTAATCAACATTTTAGTAAATAAAGAGAAGGAAATAGTTGTCTTCTTATTTAACAAGTTAAGCTGAAGTTTTCAGTGCACTTGCTTCAATTTGATAATGGTTAAACAAGTAGCCAGCAAAGTCTAATATTCTAGGTTTGACTTGTATAAAGACCAGACAAACGTATAAACAACGAAGACATTCGCTTAAGGACGACTCACAGCAAGATAAACCAAGTAGCCATGCCAAATCTTTTGATGGAACATTACCAACCAGTCCAACGTCAGTCAACCCTATCCATAAAAGAAGATCAGTTCTAAAGGAGACAAGCACATCAAGGTTTAGATCATTTGTTGAGAAGAATATTCGTCAGATTGGATTGAAAGGTTTGTCAAGAAGAATCAAAGCTGCTTTGCATAAGACTCTTTGGAAAGCAAGACAGGCTCTTGAGGTGTGATGTAAATGTTTTCCTGATAATTTTTTTAAAGTTTTACTTTGCAAACACTCAAAGCCAATGTTGATTGTTATCTATGTTCTGAACATTAAAAGATTCTACATTCTTCATGTATAGTCTTTAGTCTAAGCCCATTAGCAGTTTTTTTGTGGAAAATGGAGATCAACTCTAAAGGCTAGGTTCTACTTGATTTGTACTTATCATGCAACTTTCGGGCATGTGCAAGACTCAGCTTCCTCTTTTGCTGCCAAAGTGCAAGAATTTGCAGAGTTGTTCGCCCATAGATTGAGGAAAGAACATGGTTTGAATGTGAGAAAGCATGGAAGGTTTTAAAAGCAAAGGTTTAATAGGGTTGATTCAACAATTGCAATCGCAAGAAAACAATTATGATAACGTTTATATAAAATATTAAATAAAAAATAATAAAATATTGCAGTAAGAAGTTTTGAGTGCTTTGCGGTACAGAATTTCACAATGGCAGTAAAAAGTGGAACTAGTTTTGCATACTTGCAGTAAAAAATTTCAGTAGTAAAAAATGGTTGCTGGGGAAACAAACTCTGCCAACATGATCATAGAGAATGATTCAGAAGAATGTTCCCAAAGAAAAAAGTGATTCTGCCAATCAGTGATTCTGATACTGTCGCATGACCAGTGCAAATGAAGTGGAAACCATCTTAACCAGCTTTCATCTGCTGAAACAGTATCTTCTGCACAAATCGTCTGATCATTTTTTTCAGGAATGATCTTCAGTTTGCAAATGAAGAGGACCAATGTTTCTTGTTTGCTAGCTGATTTTATATTCTGCTTCAATTCAAGGTACCTTCTGAAGCACATGAATTGATGGAAAGACAACACAATTATGGCAAAGTTATTGATTTGGTGAATTTCTTAGAAAGAACCTCTATTGATGACCCAAGCCAAAAGATTGTTTTAGAGTCAATGGTCTTGCACCCTGAGGATTTCAAAACAAAAGACTCTCAAACACATGACAGAGGAGTATGGAGTGAAGAATTCTCAGAAATGGGTCTGCCATCTTTTCTTGAGCTCTACCTCTTTCTGACAAAGATTGCCTTTGATATATTACATGAGAGCATGCGTTATCATCTAGATCACAGGCCAAAAGGAGATCCCTCATCAATGAGCATCAAACAAGTATGTGCAAATTACACTGAAACATTTTTAACTGAATCATTTACTGTAATCTAGTGGTTTGATTTAATATGTTGCATAAATTCAGGACAGCTTATCTTTGGGTTTTAATAATGTTTTCTGAACAGACGTGAAGTTTTGCTATGATGGTCCAACCCTTGCACAAGCTCCCTGAATTATGCTTTATATTGTTTTGGAAAAAGTTGTACATGCTTATGATAAATAGAATGGGACAGTTCTAAGTTGCCAAGACATCAAAGATTCGTGCTTCATTAGCGCAAAATAAAAGCATACACTTTTCTTACGTATTGTAACCAATCACGCCGAGTTTCCATTAAGTGAATCTGTTGGGGTTATGTCCAGTACCAGATATGATTACCACAATTTGATATACCAGCCTCGCAAGTACTTAATATTATATTTCGATTACCACTCAGAACATTTTTTTTTCACTAAATCATAATTAATTCTTTACGTGTTATCAATCCTTCTTTCAAAGCCCTTTCGCGAATCTTAGTTGACCTTCACAGAAGGAAACTAGAATTTGCACTGGTGACCCATTGCTTCAACGCGAGCACCTGGGCACTAACCATGATAGTAATATTGAAGGTCGATGGTGAAAAGAATGAAACAAAAAAGAAATGGTAAATTTCTCTGGGTAGCAGCAGCACTTGCGCAGCAATAATCTACATTTAAGCTTAAATATAGATTGTGAAGTCTTTACAAAAGACAATGTGTAGTGGTCAGTTTTTGATTGCTCGATATATTAAGGTATATTTGGGAAAGTGTATAACAGGCCAAGGGCTGATTGACTCAAATTTCCACAATAAAAAAGTCTGTGTAACAAGCTCTCTTCTCCTATTTCTTTGGAATTTCTCTTACTGTGATTCTTTTATCTACAGCTAATAAATGAATGCAAAGAAGTTATCAGTGGTGCAATTATATGCAAATATTATTACCAAGATATGACATTGTCAGTTTTGACTGCGGATGACAAAGCAAGAATTGATTCTATTGACAATGACATCAATGAGTTCGAAGAAGACGTGCAGTCTATGCTTTCAGTAAGTTTACGATATTAATATGACCTCGCTCTTTCTATAATTGTTTTCTTTAAGTATCTTGACTTTCTCTAAAGGTATTAAGTACATTTTCAACGCTGGTGCCCTGGCCCAAACAGAGTACACTATCAACGTTTTGGCTAGCTTGCGTCACAGACCATAATTCCTCTTCACTCATTGTTTGTGTTAACATATGTTTATAGCAATGTTTTCGTGAATTTTCGTGAACGTTGTTAAAAAGTATGGTTTGAAAATTTCACAAAATTCATTGGAACAAATCTTTTGTAATGAGTTTGCAATTTGATACGCGAAACTCGTAATGACTTTACAGGTTTATTTTGACTACTTGCAACACTTTTTCCAAATTCTACAACGTCTTCCGGAAGCCAGCCGAAGTCTAAAAAATACGATGGAAGATGAGTGGCAGTTTTCAAAAGAGGTTTGCCCACATACCAAAGGTCTAGAAGCGCAAGCTGGTAGAAGATTTTGGTTAGTTTGTTATCATTTTTATCACATTTTTGTGCCAACTAGAAAGTGATTTTTAGACTCCGGTTTCGATGGTTTATTTTTGTCAGGCTGCTATGCTGTTTTGTTAACTATCACAAGCATTCGAAGGCTTGCCCATACACAACCTTTGTACATCAAATCGCCTCAGCTTCCAGTACTTTTAACTTTTGAACATCCTACCAACTTCCAGTCTCTCCACCTTACCTGAGTTGAAAGCCTTGATTTCATCGTCTTTCCATAGGTAATCACTGTTTTTGCCCATCAGTGTTTCATTTTTGATTTTTGATTGCCCATCAAATTACCAATTTTCCATGTCACCACAACATGAACATCGCCTGCAGTATTGGTGTATAAGCCACTTGTTTGATCTAGAAAATGCCCTGTAGGACAGGGAACATATGCATAGATGTAAGGAGATTGTTAGCTGGGTTTTGCAAGCATTCATCTTGGCGTAAAATGCATTATTGTTTTGTTTACTTTAATCAAAATGTGTTTATTTTCAATCTGTTTCGCTCGTCAGACATCTTAAAAAAATATCTTTGGCGTCAGAACTCAAGGCTTGGTTTGGTGATTACCTCAGTAGGTCACTCGCTCGCATATCCACCCCTCTGAGATTAGATCTTCCGATCACAATCCTTCTTTCGTCTTTGTATGAGCTATTGTTCTTTCTAGTGTTCTTGCTACTGGTCTGCTGGACTCAACAGCAAATTTCCTTCAGTCGAGTTTGGACGACTGCTTATCGAATCTATTCGATAAAATGGACAAAAGCTCAGAGCGGGCGAAGGACATTTCTCTGGAGGTTTGTCGAAATCATAAGAAGCTGTTCAATGAGATTAGAGAGAGGTCTGCAAAGGCTCTTGGGTTTGCAAAGATGCTCCAGAAGGATCTTGGGATTGCAGCGGAGTACAGTGTTGAAGTCAGTGAGCAAAAGATTTATTCGCTGCTGCAGAACTCTGGACATGTGAAGGTGTGGCTAATTTGTGTAATGTTGAGCTTTGAATAGTTAGCTTGTCTTTTCAGAGATTGTTTGTTGACAACTTTGATTGTAATTTAGGCCACACAGTATCAAACTCGAATTAATGCCGTTTTCTGTCATTTCACGCGGCTGGCATAATTTACACCAAAATGTGTCTGCAGAAATGTCTATTTTGCAATGTGAGCATTCGGTTGTCGCAATTTCCTCCGAACCGCCTTTTGTGCCGAATGCCAGTGACCAGCATGGGCGGTAGGGATAATCTTAATGTCCACCTTTTTCCTGCACAGATAATGCATGACTTGAGTTATTTACAGGTTGACTGCATTTCTTCAGATGTCCAGTACGAAGTCTACGCTCAAAAGCAACTTGCAGCAGACAAGAGGTAGAACTCAAACACTGCTTATAATGTCAAATAGCCCTTTGAAATCATTATTATTTATTTTCGTTTATAAATCGTCATTTATGTTTACCTTAGCTGCCTATTTGTAGTTTCGAAATCTAACTTTGAACCCAACTCAAGATTAGCCCAGAGAAGGCAATTCCTTTTTCTTGGTTGCTCGTTTTCAAACGCAACATGATTGTCCAAACTAGGGTCAGTTAACTCACTGTGCTACGAGCTTCCCTTAGATACTTAACATTTAATGATTCAGTTTTTTGTCTGGCTTGCAGGCAAATCTTGAAGCTTCTGAATGTGACCTGCGGGTTTGAGGACCCTGCGGAGGCTGGAAATTCACAAAGCGATGGCTATATAATTCTTCTTAATCTTACGGAGAGCGAAGACGATGATATGGAGGAGAAAGTTGTCTGGGACGGAGACATTGCTGCTGTGAATCCTACAGTTGATGCAACGATTGCTCTGGCAAAGCTTCAGGTTGTGCATGCTGTTCTTACCGGTGGACTGACAGACTGTTAAGGCCTCCATAAATTCACTTCTCAACATCATCTTCTTCTTTTCGAAACCCACCTTTAATCTATCGTCCCACTTCATATAGCCCTCCAACAATCACGTAACAGAACGTATCTGTTTAATTATCTTCCTTGATTTTGTTTTCAGGTAGAAGGCCTCATGGTGATTGCCTGCAACTCTTACCAGTTATTTACCCAAAGGATTATTTTGCAACGGTTGCTGGGCAGCGCTGTTACCCTTGTCAACGACCAGACTTCAAGCCATCAGACGATTGCCGATGCACTGCTTGAGTTTCGAGTATGAATTGTTGTTTTTCTTTATTTTAGACTTTGATGCCTACCAACGAAGGGCAAGTGCGTCTGTCCAAGAGTTTTAGCTTAAACTTTATCTCTGTACCATAAATCCTCGAATTGCCCCCCCTCGTAAAAGCCCCCCTCGAATAAGCCCCCACCCTAGAATTACAAATTTTCAAAAAGCCCCTGAGGTTGCCTTTGGCATTCGAGTGAATTACCATAAAAATTTATATTTTTGTTGATAATTTAATCAAATGTTACTTTATACTAAGGCTATTTTCTATATTATGAAAAGAAAGATATTTCAAAAGTTATCTCTTTATGTGGCATGTTTCAGGAAATTTTATAAGCCCCCCCTCGAATAAGCCCCCCCCCCTCGAATAAGCCCCCATCCAAAAATATCATAAATAAATAACCCCCCAGTGGGCTAATTCGAGGATTTTCGGTATATGCTGCTCTGCAAGCCTTGTTTATGAACCAACCAGAGTGGAAATTTATTTCGTTGTAAAGAAGCCAACCCCAAGTATATCACTTTATTGCCACAGATTACACAAAAGTAGAGTCTACTTTTGACGTCCGGTTGAGCACCAAGGGTTTTAAATGCAGAAAACAGTGGACATGTTTGTCACGTCAGAGAGATTGATATCTTGATTTGCATTCTTCAGGCTGCTTGCGAATGCCACTTCTCAGAATTTTTGCTAATTTAGTAAATTTGCAAATGCAGTATTCTTTGATCAAGGATAGTAAATTTTATTTGAACCCTTTATTTCTGGTCTGAATGGTCATTGCTTGTGATATCTCCTTACACGTCATTTTTTGGCTCCTTCGTATGTTTTTGCTATAGTTTTAGTTATTTTAAATCTGTAACAGCCAGTTGGTTGCTTGATGGCGTCTAAACAGAAGTCAATTCTATTTCAGGACTCAGCCGAGCGTCTTGCACAAGGAATTCTTGATTCAGTCCAAAAGACCATAGAGCCGTTGAATTTGGAAAGGATTTATCGCTTGGAGCAGAGTGAAAAAAGTCTTGTTCACAAAAACTATGTGGAAACAATGCATCTGTGCTTTGACACTGGTTTCGAGGTAAGCCCGTAATCTTCTATGTAATCTTTTGTTCAACGCCATACCTTCATGTCAACACGATTTGGCTTATGATCACAGATATGATGTGAACTGGTTATGAGCCGGATGATGTCATAATCTGTGGCTGCGATGCAAGTGTATCACACCCGGTTCCTGTCCTGGTGCAGTTCCACTTTGGCTCCTACCAACAATCTGATTCTTCGTAGATTGTTACCCCTTTTCATCCTCTCTCCTCTTTCTCTGCCCTTGACGTGATACTGCCTCCGTTCAAAGTGGAGTTTCGGTCAAGCATATGACCCAGCAGTTCTAGTTTTCTGTTTACTAAAACACTCAGAAGGACTTTGCCCGTAGCCATCATTTCTAATATTTGCTCATTTTGGTGGTGCTCTAAATAGGACAAGTGAAGGGGAAATCAGTTGAATGTATACTCGTTGAATCTCTAACACTTGGAAGGGATAAAAAGTGTCATTGACGAAAACGATTCGTAATTTCGTGATGTGGAATTATTTGAATAGGGTCTTCAATGCTATTCTTTTGAGACCACTGAAACGTTTAAAGCCAAGTATGATGTAACCTTTATAAGATTGGTATAGTGCACATTAACCTGCACGTTCGAATTAGGAAGCTTTCAGGCAGTGAGAGTTTGGAGCTCGTTGGTGTGAAAAATTGAATTCAACTTTGCATTTTCTTAATTAAAGTTTTAATTGGATAATGTAGCTAATGTAATTTTGGAGAAAAATACAGTGATTTTGGGTCGTACGGTTTCCGTTTCAATCAGGCGTAGTTGGGAGGCGGCAAATAAAATTCGCATTTGTATTTTGAAAATTCTCTTTGTCGCCGATTTATCACTGTCCGGAATTAACTATAAAACAATCCAACGATTTGCTGGGTAATTAGCAACCCAGTCGTGGCAGGCAATTTTCTCCGAAATTCCACGTCCTATATTAGACAACGGCGCGATTAGTTTTTAGATTATCTGTTGCTTCCGGACTCCTTAGCTAACCGTTTTGAGCAGACGTCACCATGGCCGCGCAAATGACGTCATCAACGTAATCTAGTCGTAAGCTGAACTAAGTTGTTATGTGCTCCGTAGGTATGTGCTGACAACTACTTTCATTAGTTTTAAGTATGCAGTTAAGCATAGAGCTTCAGTAAGTTGAAGCCAGAAGCTGCTATAGGTAGTCTGACTAAATGTATCGTATGCTATATTAACTAACATCTGTTCAAATAAGAACCATAGTCGTAGGGGAGCTCTGAATCACATCAGATTCTGTCTGCGGGGATTTCATTTGACTGAATTTGTATGATCATGCATTTGTGTGTTTTATAGGTTCTGTCCCGTAGTTATCAGAGACTTAGAATCCTTTGGCTAAGCAGAAGATGGTCTTTCTGCATGCGCAGCTGATGTATAAATGCGATATAAGCTAGCACCGCTTTAGGCCAATTTCACCGTCTAAATGTCTGCACTTTCCTGTGCCCGGTTGAATGAGGTTGTGCCAGTACCAGCACTACTTGCACCAGCTGTGACCATAGTTGATTTATATACTGTATTTCTTAACTTGCCCGAATGCCAATCTTTGGAGTCTTCCCAATGCAACTTTAAGTCATTTACATTATATATTGAATTATATACAGTAATTTGGTGAAGTGTGCTAGGCGATTCATAAATTCCTGCAGTTTTACATGGCTACGTATTGGAGCTCAAACGATGCTGGACCTCCCTTTCTTTCTGTCGAAGATCTTGCAGTTTTTTATTCGTGTACAGATGTTTTTTGATGCAGGACTTCTCTACGTATTTAGTGTTGTGGTATCATGTTTGTTTTTATCGATACCGTAGTATTTACGCGAACTGGATAGACTGCTTGGTGGACAGAGCAAGAATCTTTGTCCATCAATGTTGGTGTTCGCCAAGGAGTGGATGCGTTTTGTTTGTAATAATGTCAGCAAAGGTCGTGGGAAGAAACCGAGGTACGAATGCACTTAATTCTTTACAATGCAAATTTATTACAAAAAGTCATATGCTTCTGTTCGAGGTGACGGTGAAAGATTTCCAATATGAAGAAAAGTTTTGATTTGTTTTTGCCTTGGTCAATTTTCATGTATGATGCCATGATTTTGTCGTAAGATTGTCTTTTAACTGTTAACGAGAAATCAGAATTTTCTTCGCCTTTCTACTCCGTGATTTATTTGTGAAAGGTTTGTTGTACTCAACTTTGGGTGAAATTTTCTCACAACAGTTTGACTAGAAAAGCCCTTTTTTCTCTTGTAGATGGTCGAATTGTGGACTTGAGTTCCTTGTTGACGCCTGTCACCCAAAGCACTTGAAAGACATGAGCGAAAATGATTTCCAGGCGAGTCTATCTGTACCAATCTTAGCTTTCTAATAAAACATAAGTCAATATGACGTCAGTCACGCAAGTAAACCTGGTCTGGTGTGAGATATGAACCTCAACCATGTAACATATATTACCTTTGTTTATCACTGGAAAGATTTTTTAAGACTTTGCAAGCAACCGGGAGGGCTATAGTTGTTTATATGTTTTTAGTTTCAAATGGTCCCGAGAGGTGAAGCTCTCGCTTCCAAGTTTCAAAAACATACAATTTTGGTATCAAATTTTCCTAAAAACCTGTCATTGCGTGAAGATGCGGGAAAGAGAATGTGAATGTTACCCGTCTTGAATAGTTTATTTGTGGAATAAGCTGCCAAAGGACCATAGAAAGCAAGTCCTTTTTGTCAAGAAAATGATTTGAAGCCAAAGATCGGTACCAAAGTTGGCTTTTGCCCAAGATATCGTGATCTTGTGGGCCTAATCGAGGGGCTTGTTGCGGTGAAGAAGATCCCATTTCCATGTCCTTCTCACTGGGTTTTTTGCGTTGATCTTACTTCAACGTGTTTAGGGCAATGCTCTCACGAGATTTGTTTTACTAGGAATCCCTTGCATCACCGTGCTTAAATTTGTTTTTATTCGTTTTAATCGTCTATGCTGATTTTTTCAATTTCGTCTTTGGTTTCAGGACATTAAGAAAGAAATAAATGGCTGCATAACTCACATTTATGGCCACCCAGAACCCGCCCTTTCCCAGACAGGTAGCATTACTTTTCGCATCTTATCATTTATCAGTCTTTTTCAGACTGCCCAACTTCATTTCCCTAATTTCCTTTTGGCAACACGAATATTTATGATTGCAGTGATTGAATTATTATGATTTCTGGTCATCTCACTGAGAGTTGGCAACCTTATAACAGGCAATCTAACACTCAGAGTAGCAAAGTAACGTCCCTCTGTTCATGCGCCACAAGTGCAAACCCCTTTTAAAGTTTTTTTTGTTCGTAATTAACGAAAAAGGTGCTTGAATTAGAGTGAAATTTCCCTGACAACTCCGTAACTGTCTCTTTAAGAGAGTTATCAAAATCGGGACAATATTGTGTTTGAGCTTAGAGGCTAAACAATTGACGAACCTGACTTTTTACTGTAACCGTCCGGTTTTTATTTTTCAGGCAGCAGTAGT
Organism: Nemopilema nomurai; assembly: GCA_003864495.1. NCBI lineage: Eukaryota > Metazoa > Cnidaria > Scyphozoa > Rhizostomeae > Rhizostomatidae > Nemopilema > Nemopilema nomurai. Next base: position 657,581 of record ML133478.1, read on the forward strand.
CCGGCTCAGGTCCATCGTATGAAGAGCCACCCGGGTAACTACACTCCAAGCAAACTCTCAAAGTCGAAGAGGAATTCTAGTGCTGCGGCGAAACACGTGAAGTTCGATACACATCATAGCCTTCCCGATCCGTTTGAGCCCGGTCAAGTGTCATCTTGTCCCGCACATCTTGGCTCAGATTTTGGTAGGTCAGCTTAAGTATCCGCTTAATGACACTGGATACAAGCGACCCGCTGATAGATACAGTTAGAACTGCAACAAATAGAGAGCTGCATCCATGGTTGCTTTATTAAAACTATGTTCTTGATTGAAACGTCGGCAGTTTGAAGAAGGATTTTCATGGCTTCTAGTAACTTTAAAGAGACGTAGTTATTTTTCATTCAATTGCTTTTATGCATCACACATCACCTGTAGATAGGAGCCTTGCCTCTTTTTAATTTGAACCTGAGGGTTTAGTGATGGTTATCAATACTGCAAGACCTATCGAATCCTCATTAATTACCGAAATATTACGTTAGTTTCTAAGTCTTCGAGAAGACAGACCAATTTTGCGTACTTTATTTACCCTGGCACTATATTACATTGTTGTAGAAAATGACATCTCACAAAACATGGACAGAGGCCGCAAGGAGTCAGAACAGCGACCGACCTCTCCATTGCAATCGTCCGTTTTATCGAATTTGGACAAAATGGGAAGAGAGATACGAAAGCTAGAGAAAAAAAGGAATGACAGACTAATCGAAGAAAAAATTATTGGGAGAGTCAGTGACAAGAAGGCTAACCTTGCCAGTGACCTGGTTAATATTAGCTCGAGGAGAGTAAATTTCAAATGGCACATGGGGAACAAGATAGGTTTGAATGAAATTTTTATAACTTGCGCTTCTATTCAGTAGTAAATTAAAAGTCAACACTGTATGTCGATCGGTTTTGCTTGGATTGTTTTAAAATAGATATATTCATTATATTTGTGGCAGTACTTTATTTTTGAGCAGCAAAAGTATTGAAACCTCTCCTCAAGCTTTTCTTTCGAAATTTTTCTTTGATCGCTCTGTTTAATGTTTTTCTGCGCGTCTTTTTGGGCTTTTTCCCATGCAAATCGTTTCATTCTCTGTAAAATTTAACTTAAAAGGATTTGGATTTTCACGTGAAGTCAGCTGTTTTGCTACCTTTGTTTGGGATATTCAGACCCTTGATCAAGATCAACATTTATTGTTAAAAAATATTGCACACTAATTCACATTATAATGCAGTTAAATTTCACTTTAGGAACCTTTAAGTTTCTCGATACTTTTCTACTTCCAGGTGCCGGGCAATTTGGCACAGTGTATTCCTGCGTGAATCAAGACACTGGAAAGCGTATTGCCATGAAACAGGTATTAAAGTTCTCCTAGGCCCGTACTTTGTGAGGCCAGTTTTCTTGCCTTATACTGTCGTTAATCGTGGCACGACCTCTAGGCGGTCACTTAAGCCGACCCCCCTAGATGACCCTGCATATTCTAACGGAACTGCTGTTATTGTATTATGCAAATTTTGAAGCGGGGGGTTTGTATTCGTTGCAGATTCGGTTCAATCCACATGACTATAGTGAAATACAGGACATAGCAGATGAGTTCACCAATATCCAATCGCTACAACACGAGAGCCTTGTGGAGTATTACGGTGTTGAAATTCACAAGGTATCACGATTTGATGGATATTTATGAAGAGTAGCACATTGATTTTGGTGTTTTTGCAATGTTTGGATTTTCATAGTATTTTCTTAATATAGTCTGATAAGAATTTATGTCACGAATACACGAAAAGTAAGCTAGATTTTTTTGTCCCTTTCTCTGTAAATAATGATACTTTTGCAGTGGAAGGATACATTTATACACAAATAAAAGTATTCATTGCCTGTTATCATATCATGTGCGACTCTGCTTTCAAACCCAAAATCATTATCTTTCCTTGTTTTTATTTTTGTGCAGATTTTTTCCAAGGTCAAGAATTTGGTTGATTGATTGATTGATTGATTGATTGGTTGATTGTAGATTAACTGATTGATTACATGATTGCTTGATTGATTGATTAGTGTGTAGGGATTTCTCAATGCAATGAATGGGATCCGATTCATCGTAACCTGTGTTGTTGTTTGTTCGTAGAATGAAATGTTGATATTCATGGAGTATTGTGAAGATGGAACTATTGCCGAAATTTCGAAAATTGGATTGCCCGAAGAAATAATTCGTGTTTACACCCAGCAGATTGTAAAAGCAGTGCGATATGTCCATGAGAACGGAATAGTCCACAGGGATATAAAAGGTATACTTGGCTATTTTATTGTGGCAGTTATAACCACAGCAAGGTGGTCACATCAAGCTGGTCGCTGTAGTGGCTTCAAAGATGAATAGGAGTTGCTTGATTCAGTCCTTTTTTAGATTAGTGATTGTGGCCGTTGTGACAGTGACAAATTGACACACATACAAGTCCCTTTAGAAACTTTGGTATTTCCTTTCTATACTCTATGTATAATATGTTGACCTGCATCTGAAATTCAATGAGGAAATTAGACATTAGACACGTTTTTGAAAGGACAGGCCCTTTTGTACATTTTTCTGCATGTTGTTTCGAATACTTTTGTGTTTCTTTCAAGGTGCGAATATATTTGTGTCTTCAAGTGGACTAATCAAGTTAGGAGATTTTGGAACGGCTGTGCGCCTTAGAGACCCCTTTCACACATTGCAAGGAGAAGTGTGCAAAACAAGAGGGACTCCAGGTGGGCTCATTAACCTTAAAAGTCAAAGATTTGTCTTTGGTGACAACCTGTTATAATAATAAAAATAATAATAATAGTAAGACCATATTTATACAGGTAAACTTATTCAGCAAAAACGAATTTGCTGCTATCGATCAAGGACCTGTGAACCTAATGTACCTACGATATAAAATTTACAACATTATAGTTAAAAAAGTTCTTTACAGTGAATATCGTAAATATCGAGCTTCAAGCAATAATAACCCTAGCCTATATTTTGTAAAATTAACAGCTAAAATAGGCAATTACACTTTCTGTTCAGCACAGTGCAGGAACCATGCTCACTAATGACAAGATGCGCCAGTTTTTTTGTTTTTTTAAAGATTTATTTAGCACAATAGACTTGAATTCTATGGGGAACAAATATATACCTGTAGCCTATTGTTTCCAAAACTTGTCTCCTACGTGTTCGTCAAAAGTTAACTTCTTGTCAGTTTAGTCGCAATCCAGTCTGTTCGGTAGCTAGTTTTCCTGTTGGTTCATTTTTATAAGATAATGTCTTTCATAAGTTTAATTAAACGCTTTACAGGATTTTCATTCATTTAGTAACAACTGATTTCAGTTGCTCTATTGATATCGAAACATTTCCTGTACATACAGCTTTTATGGCTCCAGAAGTTATCAATACACAACAGGATGGGTATGGAAGAGCCGCAGATATCTGGAGCCTTGGGTGTGTGGTTATTGAAATGTCAACAGGGAAGGTAAGCTGTTTCTGGGTGAGCTCTATTCAGGGTTTTATTTTCAAGCAAGACACGTGGCAGATATACACTTTTGAAGTATAGTAAGTTTTATCACCACATTAGGAGCTATGTTCCTAGACTATGGTTTTTTCTGGGTGTATTTCCTCTATACCAACTCTTTAGGGGGTATCTTTCCCTTTATATCTCTTACAATCAATGCTTAGAGGATCTCACGCTAAAAGCTTGTTTATTTAAGATGTGGAAATGCGTGTTCTTCCAGCCGTTCTTTTGATAGTTCCTTCACAAATCGATCTTTCTAACACGTGGTCATATTACCCCCATCCTATGTAGATGCCATGGGAGGGGTGCCAATGGTTCACTATCATGTACCGCGTAGGGGTTGGCGCTGTGCCCGTGATCCCAGAGAGCCTGAGTGACGAGGGCAAAGAGTTCCTCAGGAACTGCTTCAAACGCGACCCAAAAGACAGATGGTCAGCCGAGATGTTGGAGGGACATCATTTTGTGATGGTAATTTTCCACCTGCACTTTTCTTTAGTAGTTTTATAGTTTTTGTTAATCCAGATACTCCATAATTTCTACTTAATTTGGTAATGTTATTGATGAGTTCATTCACTTAAATCTTTCGAAATGTTTCATTAGTTATCTTGTGCTTTCGTATTGTTGCAGGAATTTTATTGGGAACGACATGTCTGTCATGTTCATGACTTGCTTACATGCCATTTACTCTAACATATCGCTATATTGAATTAGTTAGCAAACCAACTGGTCACAGAAATCTCACAAGCGATCGAATCACAGTACCAGCCAGACTAATCAAGCAATCAATCTGTTAGTTGAATCTGCTAATCAAGTCGTTGAATCTTACCAATCTAGTCAGTCATATCAGCCAATAAAGCACTCCACTCTTTGCCCGAGCAACCAAGTTATAAATCAATTCAATCGGCAAATGCACGTGTAGTCATTACTGCCCATCGATTGCTACTTGCTAATGCCGCGATCAACATTGACTTCGCAGTGTTGCTGAAGCGATGCTCCATTTGCGTAGAATGTAGCTGACGTCATTGGGTGATTCTCCTTCGACAGGGACTTAGCCTGGTGGTGTGAGCGAAAAAAGTGGATTTGAAGTTTTAATTTTTTATTTGTATTGTGATTAATCTTTGTAAGAATAGGGAAATTTGTGACTGCAATTTGTCTGCCGTATATGTCGATATTTTCATTGATTTCTGCAATTTGCAGTTTGCAATCTGTAAATAATAATGATCTGATCGTGTCCTTTTTTATTTCGTTATGTGCCAATAGTTTTTCTTGACTCGTAAATATTGCAAATCGATAGAAAAATGAACCAGTTTTGTGCCCGTGTCGGCTGGTTCTCTTTCTAAGGGTGCCAACCGAAGTTTATCGAAGTTTAAGAAATGTAAATTTTTTAACGAAACAGTCAAGTTGACTTCATGAAAACTTTTTTAGATCGATTGATTTTGTATCCCTCAAATTTTAAATTGCGTTTCCCGAAAATAAATGTTGTTATGAAATGGTTCTACGATACCACATTCGTGAAAATGGTTTATACTTGAGGCTGATTACGTCGACCATTGAATTTTCGTTAGTATAATGGGTTGCTGAGAAATCAAGGGTTTTCGTGATTTCCAATATTTTAAATGAAAGCGTCCTCCGTTCTACGCGTTCTACGTTCTCGTGTTTGCTTATTTGCAAAAATATAATTTTATCATTAGAAATTATGAGACTTCTCTTCTTGCAAATTAAAATGACAGAGTAGGGTGCGGCTCTTGTTATGGAGAGGACGTTGAGAGAATAAGATTCTAGAATTTACCTATACCCTAGCGCGGCGAGGGGTGCTTTGGAAAAATTGAATTCTATTTTCATGGAAACTGTCACCTCGAAAAATGTTCTGGAGAAAGCGGAAGAAGTCCATGAATTATGTGTGTCAACGTTTGCGAATGATTTGTTCGCTAATTTTCCTTCTAGAAAACTTTGTGAACAAGTGCTTTGTGGTACAGAACTTCACAATGGCTAGAAAAAGCGGAACTAGTTATCGCATACTTAAAGTACTTTTTTATCCGACACTCCCAGAGTATGCAAACGTCGGAAGATACAGTGGCGTAACAGAGACACTCGGGGTCCTTAGGAATTTAGTAAGATGGGGCCCTTATTTAGGGACTGCGAAGTGAAGTGAGCTCTACGGGGCATGGGGGTTCGGGGTAATGGGAAAATGTTTAAAATCTTGCCCTTTAGAACCTCGAGAAATGCATATGATGTGGTAAAGAAAATGTCCACATATAAAAAAACCAACAGTAAATTAGGTGCTCTTGCTCACAACGTGAGCTTTTCTACGTGCATTAACGTTGGCAAAATCCTTTATAAGCTTTGTTTTGTCAATTTTATTTGCTTCCTTGTTCTCAACTGACAAAATTGCTAGGTCGTCCAGTCTCTCCTGTGACATCGTAGATCTTAGATATGTCTTTATCAGTTTCAACTTTGAAAATGATCTTTCTGCCGATGCAACAGTTACTGGCAAAGTGATGAAAAGTGTTAATAGCTTGTACATTTCTGTAAAGGATGAACTAATACCGCTCTGGAGCATGAGATTATTACCTTCTAGAACAGTTTTCTTGACTGCAATCTCCTTTCTGAATTCGGTTGCAAATGATCTCATATCAGAATCTAATTCATCTGTAAATTAATTTGGATATTTCTCACGAATTACTCGTACTGCATTTTCAAGCAAGTCAGGTCTCAGTGTTGCCAGGTTGTTGGGGTAGAGACAGCTGAATAATGACGTCACCATTGCTTGTCCTTTGAACCTTTCTGTCAGTTGCATCAATGCTGTATCAACAGTCTTGTAGAAAACGTTTATCTTAAAACTTTGCTCAGGATCCATCAGTCTTCCATCTACAACAAGTTCATCTGATTCATATCTTGCCTTCCGACCCCTCTTTTGTTGAAACTCTAGAGCCTCTCTGAAGATTTTTTTTAAAAAAAGAAGCAATGGATTTGGTGTTTGCTGTTGCAGTTTCTTCTTTTCGCCTTTTCTCGGCTCGTTTCTTTGCTCCGGACTTATATCGGCGCTTTCCATTTGCAGACATACTAACTGAATAACTTCTGTTCGAATTGAATCGAATTGTGTTATTATGAAATGATACCTTTTTGAGAATGAAGATTCAATATACCTACCGCAACGTTCACTTGGTGATTTAAATTCTAAACAGACATAAGAGCAGATACATTAATGTTTTAAAAGGAGCCGTTAAGATTATGTCAAGTATTTCTTTTATGACTATGTTATTAGAAAGTTTTTATGCAACTTCCGAAAATATGTCATTTCGGTGATTATGTTTCAGAAATAAAGTATTGAGACAACTTATAGCGAATAAACAAAACAGAATGAATGAATCCAGTGTTGCGTTTAGTAAGAACTTTTCGGATGCCTTTAGGAAACCTTGTCAACATGGTCAAAAAGCGAACTAAGGTCGCCTAAACTGCGTTACGCCACTGTGAAGTTAACCAAAAGCTAACTTGAATTTTAGAAGCGCAAAATGATCCTTCGTTCCTTCGCAGTATCTATTCCTCTAAATCTTGGGAGAAGTTGCCTCACTAAACTTGGAGTACTTTTATGCTGGCCATCGTAGCTCCATGTTGAATCGGTTGAATAAATTAATTGTAATGAGACATCCATTATGCATAATTAACAAGCATCTTTGTTAAAATATGCATGATTGAATTGAATAACATTGAAATTCATGTAAGCAGTCATCAAATTTTTGCATTGACAACAATATGGCCGACAGGTGATACAGCAATAGTGGAACAAAACGAAGGGAAAAGTACGTTTTAATCACTATTTTCTTATCTGTTAAAGTTCATTCGAATAGAAACTGGGGAATCAGGCTGAACCTCGAAGAGTTTTATCTGCGAATGGCGCCATGGTTGTTAATATGTTTTAGCGCCTACTCATTTTATGCGTTTTGACAACAACATGGCAATAAAACATAATAAGTTATCTGTGTCAAAGCAATCCTACACAGTCCACTATGCGATGCATAGTATTTATGAACTGTGTGCAAAATCTTCTGGTGGAAATCTACTATTTTAGGTGCTAAGGTGAATCTATTTGAAGGACAAAATGTTTTGTCCCTGTTCCATACCAAGTGCCTAGGTAGTGAAAAGCCAAACTTCTCAAGACTCTTGAAATCTGTTTCTAATCTATCAAATGCATGATTTTAGTTTACCATTATACTTTAGCAAACCGCCAAGCTACTAGTATTTTACACAAATCTATCTGTGAACTGATCTCTGCACAGGTAACTAAGCATCTTATAGCTAAGAAGTTGCTAAGAAAAGTTCATACCAGTAAAAATGATACTGTCTACACCATTGACTAATAACTCGTGAGAATAATCTGTTATTAAATAAAAGTCTGTTACGAAAATTGTAAAAAAATTCAACTTGAATCAAAGGTGGAAGTATTTTATAAGCATGGCTTGAATGAAGGAACATGACCTTCATTGCGATACTAATTTGTCCAGCAGCATGCCTTTTAAAGAAATAAAACGAATGACAAGGGGTCAGTTTGTTTGGAGATAGAGCCTTCTCAATATGCTGACTTGTGAAATTAATTCAAGAATGCTTTGGATAAGAAAAATAACTGGTATGTAAAAGATACTCCCAAAGATAACATCCTTTGAAGACTGCTTTAATTTGGTGACTTCCTGTTCACAATTAAAATTCTGAAAAGCTGGTGATGTAATATGTATGATTAAAGAAACTACACATTTTGTTTGAATATAAATCCAGACTGTTTTCAAGGTTTTTTAATAAAAACTATTAAGCAGATTTTGGATTTAAGTCAAAATTAAAAGCTTACTTGCATTACTTAGTAAAATGTATTTTACTTCATCAAGTTTAATCAAATAAAGGTGGCTTGGAAAAAGACAAATCTTGAAATAGTTAGTCATTCTTTTCTGAACAGTTTTACATCTTACTCAATGCAAAAGCCCTTTTATGACTTTAAGTATTTCCTACAAAGCCTGGAAAGACACTTTTAGCAAATCCTTCTCAGTCATTTGAGCTGTTTTTCAGCAATGCAATAATTCCAATGTTAATTACATACATTACATTTTCTTACATTCTTTAAATATTGTCAGTATCAAAAGTAATTTGTATTCTTTGGTTCACATTAACTGTAGTTTGAAGACCACAAGTTAATAATTAATGTCCATGGTCAGTTCTCTATTCTCTAAAAGCCAAGAAATATGTTCCTTCCACATTTTTACAGATGATTTCTATCTACAGTAGTCTGTTTGGAACAGGCTTTATGGTTTTAGAGCAAGCTTTTCATTTATTGATGCATAGATATTTGAAGTTTGCTTAACTCTATGTATAACATTTATGGAAATTGTTTTCATTTTTTTCCAGACAGTCATGCAACCAACACCACCTAAGTCCAGGAAACCTCAATATAGGAGACCATTTTATGATGCTGGGAAAAAAACCAGTGCAGAAATTGTTTCAGAAGCAAGAAGTTCCATGAAACCATTTGAAACAAGCCGGCCATTTACACCTATGGAGACAAGCAGAAGATTGTTTGGGAACCAATCAAGGCAGATTGAAGGGAGGCCTCCCTCTGCAGTCAGGTACTAAAAGCGTTGAATTGTTTCTTATTTTTCTTGCTCCTAAGTATAAGCTTTTTCTTGATTTAACCTAAAGGTAGCAAAGTTGTTTGATCACTATCATGTATAGAGACGTGGATGTCCACAAGTGCAGGATAGCCTGAAGCATCTCTAGTGTAAACCAAGAAAAATTTTGATGTGCATGTAGTCAATGCTGATCAACATCAAGCTTGTATTACCAATAGCAGTAGTTGTTTGGCAGCACTGGATTGTTTTTCATCTAGGTTTTATAGGGTTTAAAATCTCTACTTCTATGTATTTTGCTTTTTCTTTATTATCAGAAAAATGCAAAATCAATGTTACACTACTCATGTCTATTTTGAAGTTCTGTAGTACAAAGCAGTTAACTGTATGCCTCAAGTTTAGTTAGATTCATGTAAATTATATTTATAGGCATTTTTTTGGGTTGGTTTATATTTTATAGCTCTGCCCAGCCCTTCTGTAGTATCTTTGTTGCTGAAATTTTGCTAATCAAATTACAACTTTCTATCTTTGAGTGTAATGTTATGAAACAGCACAAATAGATTTTGACAAGGCACATTATGTTAGCAAATGTACCATAACTTGTGTATGTTTTCCATTTGATAAACGCCCATTAATGGACCAGACCTCAGTCTAGAAGAAAGGTAACATGCCTTTAAATGTTAGGTCTATAGCCTTCATCCAATTCAGATGAATACATTCTTCTGCTTTAAAGTTTTCTGATTAATACTCCTATTTTGTCTCTTTCTATATTTTGATATAAACCCTTACTTTAGTCAGATGTTAATGTCTCAAACAATATCCATTTGAATTGCCATGTCTATAGACCTTGTCATTCTCTTTGTTTGTCTTGCATAACATAGTATCAGACTCTAGAATTTCTTTGAAAGAAAATGCATGAGATGAGCTCCTCTGCTCATTCAAAAATTGATTTTGTTAGCACTTTGCCAAAAAGCTACATCATTTGTTTTTTATTTTGTATTTATTTAAAAATCACCTTTTATTGTTTTTATGTTATTAAACATCTATTTTTTATTTCCTTTTCTGTTGCTTATAATTATTTCCTTATTGATAAAGAAATAATCAAACAACATTGTATGCTTTGCTGAAAAACCATCCCTGCATTTGTTACTAGTTTTTAAGCATAAAAACGCTATGAAGGGCAAGGACACTTTATGACAAAACTGTTATGTTCTTTTCAGTATTGGTTCAAAAGCATTTTCAGAACCAGGGCCTAGAAGTGGATCTCGACCTCCCACCGGGAAGCTTTCTCCATTGAAGAAGATCCCAGATGCTGGTGCCTCAGTAGATTCCGTTCAAGATTACGTCAGTTTCCTTCACTAGCTTTTATTTCACTAGTTATACGTTAGGATGTGGAATATCTTTTTCTTTTAGTCAGTGAAATTCAAGATCTATTTTGAGTTCCTGCGTATTTTGAATTAAGACTAAATTTGGTAGGATGAGTTACTTAACCAAAGAATGCCTTTCTTCTTTGCTGTAGAAGTTAAAAGTATCAAAGCTAACGAGCCTATGCTTCTTTCAATTTCTGATTTTCTTGTTTGTACAACATTTATTTTTAAAATATGGTGTAACACTTCTTAATATCTTGCTTAAAGTTTGAAAGATATTTCCTGTTTGTATTGCAGGCCGATGGACCCTTGGCCACAACAAATTCGCTAGAGGGCTCCTCAGGTTCTCAAGGGAGATCAAGCTACACAAGACGTCAATCATCAGGAACAATTGACAATTTTGATAGGATTGGAACCGAGAAGCGTAGGTCAGTCGACTTTAGCGAGAATCAACATTTCCCAATGCCGCCGAAAAGCATGGAGCCATCGGTAGCGAAAACAGGACGTCCTTCTTCAAGACATGTTGGTAGACGCGTGCAAAGTGGTCCAAAGGAGCACACAAATCAGCGAAGCCAAGAGGCATCAAGCGAACTCAGAAAGTCAAGTTCTTACGATTCATTTGCAAGAGATGTGAAGTCAGCTGATTCAGGCGTTATTTCTGATGCAGCCGGACAAACTGAACGACGACATAGCGAGTATTCCACAACGCGACCTTTGTCATCAAGTGATAATGGAGGAGAAGATCCCTGGGTGGCAGATGCTTCTATTGACTCTGGACTGAACATTGGCAACTTAGCGGGAAGTAGCAAGGACGAGGAAAGAAGCAATCGACCTGATACGTCATCAGGAATAGACAACGACATTCAGGTGGCAAATTTCAAGGAAAACGTGGAACCACTTCTGAAGCAAATGGAACTTAATTATCTGCACTCTGATATGGAAGCCTTGAGCGTGAACTTCGATGTTTTATGGAAAAGCCTCCAGTTTTGCGGCTTGTTAAGCAAGGTTTCTGGTAGTGGTGCTGCCAGGCGGAGGAGCGCTGTTTTACGGACAATATTCAAGTTTGTCGAAGCTGACAGTGCCGAGGTGATCCTGAAGTTATGCAACTTGGCTTTAGTGGTAAGTGAAGCCCAGTCAGCTGGAAAGAGGTGTGGTAGATGCTTTCAAACTGGGTATTTGCCATAATATGGTGAATGTTGTTGGTCGTTCTCTCGTGACTGGTGTTATACGAGTAGCATCTGTTGTGTGATCTACTTAAAACTGGTGAGAGCTGAACACTGATTGGTCATTATGCAGCCAATCGTGTGCTCCTCTAACAACCCCTCACAACCCCTCTTATAGCGTTCTTCGATCTGCAATTGGCTATATTTTTTTTGTCAAATTTTGGTAACTGTCCGATTTTTGCGACATGTTGGGCCAAAAAAGTAATCAAGTTTGCAAGAATTACCCCCAAAGTATTTGTTCACCTAGAGGATACGTCTTTCCATCTGTTTACTGTTCGCTTGGTATTGAAGGGCCGATGTTCGCTGGTATCAAACTATGCACCGATACTATCAAGCTATCTAGCTATCAAATTCATGAATACTATGCATCCGTGAATTTTTATACCGCAGAATTTTGGCGTTTTGAAGGTATAAAATCATTACTGTGATGCAAAATTATTACAATTATCAATAGGTTTAAGTCAGTATACCGCTGTTCGTGGAAGCTTTTGTCAAGTCAGGCATCAAGCGTTTGAACCGATTTGAGTCAGTGTAGACTACCCAACTTTTAGGATAATACCATAGTCTCATTGCCATACCAATACCCAGCAAAAGCAGCGCTGTTACGGAAATCTCAATCCCAACATTTACATTACCCGATGATACTTTGTACCATACCGCACTAAGCTAACATTCGAAAAGAAAGCACCTCTGACTTTAACTTGAAGTTCATGCATCTAAGATGCGATTGCATACTTGAAGTGACCACAAGTAAAAGCTTCTTAAACTCCTTCAGAGTTTAACTTCTTCTTCAGTTGGAACGGTAATCACTTAATCATGATCAGCACTGATTATCTCTAGTGACTACCTTCTTTTCCACTCGGTCTAAGAGCTAAATATTTGGTTAGGAAGAGCGTGAAGAACTGTTGGAACCGTAATCACTTAATCATGATCAGCACTGATTATCTCTAGTGACTACCTTCTTTTCTACTCGGTCTTCTTACCTCAGTCAAAATAATGTACAAAACTACCTTGCTATAGCTGCTCTTTCTGTCAAGCAACCTCGCCAAACACAAAAGTAGCTACACCTAAATTAGAGCAACACTTGTTTTTATTTCAGATGAAAGTGACTGGCAATAATCTAACAAATATCTGCAAGTTGATTTTCAAGATCAGCAAGGATAAGTCAAAGGACACGCTGTTTAAAGAACATGACATTCTTTGTGAGTGTTTTTTAGTGTTTGTTTCCTTCAGTTGCTTTCTTTGTATGTATTTAGTTTAGTTGAACGTTTGTCAGATTTTTGCAGAGCCTTCTGGGCTAATTTTTGAATATCATTCCTTAAGAGATTACAGTTAATCTACAGACACTTGTTATATTCAATTTCCTAATTTTGTCTTCCAATCTAAAAAACTGATTTTATCAGACATATTTATTTTGTACAATTCTAATTATTATTTTTCCGCAGATCTGTAGAACTATCATTTTGTTTTGTATCAGGCTGTTGAAAAACTTTTAGAAAGGCCGAGAATCATCTTTGACGATGAGGCGTGTTTGCAGTGCCTTGTTTCAGCACTGATGTAATAATTCTTCAATTTTAAAGGTCACATGACGGATATTATACGAAGTGCGGACATAAATTTACTCTGCGATGGAATAATTTACGCTACTGGCTCGTTGAAGTTTCTCGCATTGAACAGCGTTTTGCACGAGGAGTTGTTAAAGGCAGATTGCGTACAGTGCTTTGTTGATTTACTGAGCAGGATACAGAAGATGGTAAGTACTTTGTTTCACTTTTCTTCTTGGTTTCATTTCTTTCTTGTTCATGTTCTGTACCTTGTTAAGATCTTGATTTGCTCAGTGGCTAGATTGCCCTTACAACGCCATTGGCTCTATTGTGATGTCACATTGTGTTATGGCAACATTGTGTTGTGGCAACTATTTTTGAACAGATGGCTCGTGGTGCAAAACTTAACAATGACAAGAAAAAGCAGAAACATTATTTCTGCACATTTGAGCACTTTCTCGATCGACATTCTTACTTAATCTTTTTTGGAAATTTTGAATTTGTGCCATACAATCATTAGAGCCTTTTAATAACCTGCCAGGTTATAAATATTGCCAAGTTACAAAGTTATCCTGCTGCTTACTTTTTCTGTTGTTGCTCGGAACATGAAGTGTAATGCTTCGTGCGTTTTCAGTGTAGTTTATTCTGCAGAAGCGCTAAATGGCTCTGCAATGCTTGTACAATAATGAGCAATTAAATTCTAAAGCAACGTGAGACTTTCGTAGCTTTGCAAGCCTCTGCTGTCCGCCTGGAGCTTTCCAAGGCCATTGACGTTTGATCAACATGCAATGCAGGGCGCATTGCTTGGATGTTTATAATTAGAGGAGTCAAAACACAAGTGATTAGGGCTTTGAGTCAAGTTGTAACTTAATCACTCTAGCTTAGGTGATGATAGGACTTGGGTGATAGCACTTGGGTGATAGGCTAACGCACTCAAGATCTCTGTGCGCAACCATCGTGCACAGAATCAGATTACTAATGTTGTTTATTTCATTAATGGAACATTTCTTCGAAAATGAATAAACTAATAATCCTGACCTGCTGCCTCATCAATCAAAAATAAATACATTAATAAATCACATTCTGCTTGTTGTTTATCTTGAGTTAGTCATGACTCCAGTTTATCAAGCAAAGGCCGCCTTTTGCTAGTAAGAAGAATTCGTTAATTGACTTCGGATTAGATAGGGACCTCTCTGGTGTTTGGGATGCGTGACTAGAACTTAAATTAAAAACAAACTAATTTATTGGCCTATACAATAGCTTGTGTTAAAAAAAGTTGGATTAGCACTTCGGCAGTATGTGCATTACGATAAACATAATTATTAAGTGCCCTGCGTTTTCAATCCACACAACTGGAATTTTTATTTGTCCAAATTGCAAGAGTGGCTCGAGAAGTAGTTTCAATGTTGACACTGAGATTAGTGGATAGAAATGATAATTATATTGCCAGAAGCCGGGAAAGAAGGCAACAACTTTAATTGTAGAAAACAGAGTGCCATAATATGATCGGCGATTGGACAATATTTGCTCTAAACTCCAGGATGCATTCAAGTCAATATTGGCAGTGTTAGGAAATTATTACACAATCTTGCTACTTCTGAGCATCTTTGGGTCTGTCTATATTAAAGTAGAATTGCCTGAATTTCATAGACAAAAGAAGGTCACTTTTCCACTAGGGCATAAGATGATATTCATGGGTTAGCAATAAAGTTCTCCTTATCGCAGAAATATGGGGTTAAGTTTTGGCTTATTCATAAGAATAGCTGGTTAGAGTCGATAAGCAATCTGGCTTGATGAAGGGCACATTTGATTGATAGTAACTTTCCTTCGTCTAGACTTCCCTCGAATCACAGGCTGCACATTTATCTCACATTCTTGTTCAGGTTTGTTTATCTCTTTTTCTCAAATACTTCACAGTTGATCCATGCCTTATTATAATAGTAAAACCCCGTTTTCATTGAATTTTTCATGCCGCTTCCTATTGCACCACGTGGGTGATCCTTACTCTTTGACTAGTTTTCCGGTCATCGTCTTCTTGTCAGGATTGGCCCTCATCCGACCACGAACATCCGCTAATTTCTGCTTTATTCCTCATGGTCTGACATTGAACTGCATGCTGGCGAAATATTGGGGATATCGCGGCTTGAAATGCTCTTTCATAGTCGGTCAATTCAGGTTTTCCAAAGCTGACCTAATTGAGCTGCAGATTTATGCGCTTAAGGGTCTTCGATTGTCAAAGATCTTTGATGTTTTGTAGACAAGGGCTTGATTGCCTTGTTCCATTTTTACAGCTTTGCAAGGCAAGCCGAAGTCCTTACGCAGGGTCATAAGTCTTTTTGTCTACGACACTTTCGCAACGGGTTTTCGAGGGTTGGAACGCGACGGGTTTTCGAGAGTCGTAACCCGTTTATTACGAGGTTCTAGTTATGAGTGATTTGTTTGGGTCATGCTTACGAAGACATGATTACGATTTCACGTCCTTATCTCAACTGGTGCCAGGGCAACCCTGGGCCGCCTACTGCATATGGCTACTGAGAATGGTCAAATTTGACAACTGTGACAAAGAGCAATTTGGACGAGTTTTTTGGACTGAATATGAATTTGCATGTGCCGTGTACCTCAGGAAGATATCTCCATTCTTTGACCCCACAACTCGATGATTTCTTCCTATTTTTCCCAGTTTTTAGCAAACATTCCGTTTTGCGGAAATCGATAAATAGTGTAGCTTGTACCACTAATTGAATGATTATTGATTTTCTAGACAGCAACCTGTCCCAAATTTCTTCGTTCGCCATTTTTGTTACATTGATGGTGTCTTCTAGGCCAGTGCTGCTGTTCGAAATTTAGCTGATATACCAAATATTCGTGCATCCTTTCTCGAGAGTGGTCTAATACACGTGTTGTTAGAACTTCTACAAACCTTTTGGAAGGACCCAGACTACATGCTTAACCTTTCAAGGATACTGAGGTACTAATATACTCTGCTTTGTTACGTCATAAATTAAGTTTTACCTCGGTTTTTTATTCCAGATCGAGTCGTTTTCTGTCGTGCGCAAATGTCAGTATATAATTTCCATCTGTTTCACAAATCTCATCCCATTTGGAAAATTTTAATTAAATCCTGCGTTATTTATAAGCCAAAATAAAGATTATTGTACACAACGAACAGATAGACGCTTGATAAAAAGTATAGTTGTTAATATGAATAGTCTACATAGTCATTGTACCAAAATGCATATTATGGCAATCAAATATGCTATTTTTTCTATACTCACTTGCATTCTATTTTTGCAAGTCCTTACGTCATTAAGGCATCGCAGAGGTTGGCTATAAACATACCAATTGTGATTGTCGCTGCGGCTACGCAGCTGGCTACCATCCAAAACTACTGTCGATAGATGATCGAGTTCGTTTTGTTTCCACGGCCCAGCAACCTCTTTGCGTTTGATGGCTTATTTTTAATTGCTTAACTAATATATTTGTTTCATGAGTGCGCAGAGCAAGTAAGCTGGTTTTTAGTAGGAATAAGATGGTTTTAGAAATGCAATTTAGCGACACTGACAGAGCGCTTAAGTGTTTTGCGGATTATAATCTCTCTCCGTTCTCGTAAGGCTGTACATTTCACGTTTGCCTGTGATTATTGCATGAGTGACTGCGTCTCGTTTCAATTTTAGCAAGCTCACCCAGTACAGCGACTGTTGCCATCTAGTCTGCCAAAGCGCAGAGAGTCTTCAGATATTTCTCAAAGCTGTTTCGCATTTCAGCAATGAGCAGGTAAGGGTGTCACTCTTTTTCTGAGTTTTTCTGACGGGGTGTTCGGAGTTTTAGGGTATTCACGACCATTTGGGTGCACTGTTGGGTATACGAAACAAAGTTTACTTATCATTAAATATTCAAGTATTGTTTATACTTATTGTTTATCTCTTTGAAGTATACTTATTAACCAAATGCCATTTTTGAACACACATTTTCAGTCATTATTGAAGTTGTTCTAAATTCGGGTGTCTGCTTTTTTATTGTAAGTTCCATTTTCTAGCTACAATGATGGTAGAAGTCAATTTGCCGTAGCTACTGCGTATCAGAATACATCATTTAAACATTACTTAAGCATGCTCTAGTTGAAAATAATTACGGCAGCCGGACCTTTCTTAGCTTTTTTGGCCCTGTACTCAACCAGCTGCCAGAAGCCTTTGCAACAATTTCTTTTCTTCCTTGAGACCCTATTTTGAGACCCTGTTTGTAATTTCGAAGGATGTGGTAGTTCGATTGGCCTTTGTTTTGGGCAATGTCGCTGCGAAGGACACGTCTGCTCGAGCGGACCTCCATTTCAAGTACAACTGCTTGAATGTTTTAGTGGACCTGTTGAAGAAATACGTCACAATCATTCGCCAGGTTTGCCCATGAGCTTTTATTGACTGTTGACAATGTTTCCTGATTGCTTAGAATGATCTTTAGATAACCCTGCTGGCCTATCAACGCTTTTGTTTGCTCGCACTTCGCTCTTCTCCTTCTCAGCGCCAGGATGATTGAATTCGTTCCTTCATTTCGTTTACATGACCCTACTCCAATTAATTTGTTCCTGAAGGCTAGCGCTCTGTGGCAATCTTCTTAGACCTGCCCATTCCAGTTCTTACTATTTTTTAATTCCTATTTTGGCAATAACTGGCAACCGATGTTTCGAAAATGCTTTGAAATATTTGCAATTGGTAAAGAAAAGGAGTTAATTGCAGCGAATCCATTACAGTGTGAGTCTTATTCATGCGTGGGGACAAACTTTTGTCAGCTCTACTTGATGAACAAAATTGTAAAAATGCCATAATGTTGATGTGAAATATAAATTTTAGCGATGTGAAGAGAATCCTGAGAACTCGAAAGCTGCAAGCAAGGCGGAAACTGAGGTTGAGAAGCCCACCGAGATTCTTGTCAAGGTAAAACCTTTTTTGAATTTTGGATCCAGTTACATCGTCTGCTATCGTTGTCTTTAAGAGAACCATGTGCCTAGAAAGTCAGTCATTTGTCAATGTGTGTAAAAATTTGTTTTGGGATGTAGTGCTTGACCTTGTCCTGAGAGCTGCAGCATTTATGTGCTTGCTTATAGACAAGTGAATCTGGTAGCCCCAAAATACAGTATTATGTTGACCATTTATGGTGGTCTACGATTGAAGTTGGGTCATCAAATCAGTTGGGAGCTCTGGTGGCTTTTCGTTTTAGTGTATGCCAGAAATAGATGGATACCCGGTAAATTGCTACTTCAAATATTTTGCAAATCCTGTTACAGTCTTTGCCGTCATATCTCAAGCTGCTTCTTAAAATGGCTTGGACGCTTGATTTAGAAATGTATTTGCAAGGTTTGATTATGCTATTCTAAAAGGAACCTTCCTTGCAACACCGATATAGCACTCTATGATAATGTTTAAGCAGTCTTCAAAATGCACATTCGGGTGTCTATGCGAAAGGCCCATTTTCAGTCGCTAGACGAGTTTCGTGACTTGATTGTTTTTGCTGTTACTCTCCACGTATCATCTACCTTGCTAGACGGTGAGAGTGATTGCAAATATGTCGATTGATTCGGACGTTGCAGCAGACGTTATTGAAGACGAGACCTTCCTCGATATCATTCAAGATATTCTCGGTAAGTGACGTCATTTCTCTTCCCATTTCTTTGCATTCTCGAATCCAGTCCACGTGGCCGGTGCGATTACAGCAGCTCGCACACTCCACTTCTTCTTCTTCTTCTTACACTTCTTCTTCTTCTTATTCTTCCTCTTTCTCTTCTACTTTTTCTTCTTCCTCTTCTTCTTCTTTTTCTTGTTCTTCTTCTCCACTTCACAATCCAAATCAAGTTGTTTTAGGAGAGTTCAGAGTGCTGAGATAGATATCTGCTTTCTGTTCCTAAATGTATTTCCAACCTGATTTTTCCCACCCCCAAGTGTGGGTGATGCTAACAAGCGATAAAAAGGGCTCTGAAATGTAATAGTTGATTTTTCGTGGGGCTGGTGCAGCCTTATTTAGGATCCATTCTCTTGTTGGGGATTCAAAACCTGATCTCGGACTGTAAACAGACACAAACGGTATAGGTGTCTCTGGTAGAATTGGGGAAGCTGTGTTCCGCAGCATTCCTACCTCTTTCACCCAAATTCGTGTGCTTGCCACGTCTAGCTGTTTTACGGAGTGCTGTTCTGTCTCGACTTCGCCTTGACACGTACCCGCCGTATCTTCTGAATGCTCGCAAATGCTGTCGGAACTGCTCTATGACGTAGCGCTCCTTGGGGCCTGCGTAGGAGAAACTTCACCCGCGCAGCGATGACGGATGTTAACGGGATTTTGGGTGAATTATTGATGTTGGGTGTTCCAGGAAAAACGGTTCACATTGTTGGCTGTGAGATAGACGAAATGAAATTTGCATATTTTAGATCGCAGATAAAAAGGGGCAACGTATTTGGTCAATTAAACACAGTGCTGATAATTGAACTTTCGGTAGTCATTTTTCGGTGAAAATTCACAAAAGCGAAACTATGGTTTTGTTATGCATTTGGCTTAAGGATAAATGCTTTCTTTTTGAGCGCTTCAATTCGCTGAAATAAAGATTGAAATAATCAGATATCGCTGTGTTGGCATGCTATAGATGTCGTCTTGAATACGCTCAGATTAGGCTCTGTAGCATCGTAGTTAGCGGATGTTAATGGTAATTGGCTTCGTTCGAGAAATTATAGTGGCAGAAAGAAGCAGGGTCATCACCTGATTTCAGGGCTAAGACTTGGTCAATGGTCGAGTCTTGGCAAAGACGAACAAGCAAGCACGCTTTCAATCACAGTTTGAGTTTTAGAAGTTTATAAATTTTTAGACTGAAATGAATCCCACTTAGAAATGCAACATGGATTACAAGGCAGAGTATAGTGTAACGGCATCCACAAATGGATTGTCTTTTGTCTCGTCTTTAGGAAAGTTTGTCCACTAGAGTGAATGGTGTTCACACGTTTGGTGCATTATAAGCTTTAGGCCCATTCGTGCCAATGATCCATAAAGGCAATTTTAGACACTTGTATGAACTTTCAGCGCCACGCTTTTTATCACATAAAGCAATAATTAAATAAACGTTTCGTTCTCCAAGCTTGAATTAGTTAAAACGAAATCATCGTTTCGCTGTTTCGTATAGTTAAATAGTGTAACAACACTTATCCATCGCGAAATGCTGTTAGGACTGGCAATGCCCGGCCTGAATGGTTTCCTCCTAACTGCGCCGTAATAATATAGAACAATCACTATTGCTTGATTTATCTCGCTATTCAAGTTTCCAATTTGAAAATGCGGATTTCTGCTCGGATGTGTACACGTTCTTTTGATGTGACCGTATTCCGCGTGTTTGTATCTGCGCCCCATTACAAGAGCTGCGACGTCGCTAACTGCGCGCCAAGCAGTTTAGCTTGAATCCTCAACTTCAAAATTTCAAAAACCCATATCCTAGGACAAATGATTATTCGAAATCAGAGGTGTGCAGTAAGCCAATTCGTAGAAAAACTCACTATGCATAATACCTAAAAAAAGTTCAATCGAGTTTGTTGACAAGGAAAGACAGTGGTCCGGTCTGGCGCATAAATGGCGTGAATCCCACGGTGATAAGTCGCTGCTTGTCTTTCTGCTCTTACTTTAATGGACTTACTCCATTTCGAATTAAATTATTGAAACTGAAACCTTTTAAGAAAGAAATGACTCGATGAATTATTCAGAGGGCAATCATAATCACTCAAAATGTTGGCTAATTCTTTTTTAAGTTGTTGAGCGAGTATACACGAGTTCTCGCAGCAATAGAAGTTTAATCTCATACATGCTAGGTTTGCCTTCTGGGATTCCCCTAGGTTATGAGTTGCTCTTTTCCAGTGCCTTTCAATATAGAGCACGTGCAGTTGTCTTCTACGGTAGCCAAGACATATTTTTGGTAGAAATCCGCCTGGTATTGTATCTTATGACATGAAATACGATACCTTTCTGACTTTGTATCTTTTCGCATCAAGTGCAATAACTTTCTGACGTTATATTTGTTGGCATCAAGTGCCATACTGTTATGACATTTTGACATTTGACAAGTACGATACCACTCTGGCAGTATATCCTCTGGCATATGTAACGAATCTGAAGCTGCCATTTTTCTGTTTTGCAAATGACGGCTGAGTTGATTCTGTCATCGTTCAGCTTAACTCCTCTACAGAGTGCGTAACGTGCATTTTTTATTCGCTTAATTTGTGTAATGTTTTTCTTTATCGTCTAAGATACCATTAACGCGCATAATAACATTCCACACCGTGTATCACTGCATTTCAACGTCCCTAACGAACTTCTACGTTGAAAATAAGACGATACAAGTGTCGTGATACTGGATCTCTTTCTTTATGAGAAAAAGGGTTCTCGAGTAATTTATACTCGTATCTTGAAGCCTTCTCGTTTCAGACAACGTGATTAACACATGCCGGGCTCTATATTCCCTTTTAGGAAAAGTATTGAATAGGCAAATGCAAAATTGATGTCCTGAATGGGGCCAGTTTTGTGAGAGTTTGAGCAGCAGGGGCGATTGCACCCTCCTGCCAGCTGGTTTATTTGCAAGCCATGGTCAGCCAAGAAATTTGATTTTTGTATATTTGCTGAGCCATTCAGAATTTTACAGTATATGAAAGTTAATATCAGCTACTGGTTTGTTTCACCTTTCGCTAGTTCAAGATCTAATCGGTTGGTCGTCATAGGGCATCAGCGCCCGCTTCAAGAATACATGTTTTCGAAGTAATTGCGAAACGGAGTCATTGAATAACTATTGAAGATTAGCTTGCACGTGGAGAGAGCACCATACCTTTTCTGAAAGCCATTGTGTGCGCGCGCAGTGAATCAGATTAAGATAATTGTACGTGAGTTTTTCATCCACTTGTATCCGGGATGGTTTACATCTTCCTAAATCCTGCACCAATTCGGTCAAGAATCATAAAAAACACTACATATGTATGTTGATTGCATATTCATGATCCATAAATATTTCATAGTGCAACTGTTCTACTTCTCATTAGCAAGCTGAGACTAAAGATGGCGCTAATGCTTGTCTTTGTTATTATTGCTCTTTTGTCGCGCATAACATTTTATCTAAATGGATGTCTTTCGTGGACAGTGGTCTTTCTTGGTGTTTTATAAGTAACCATCGACCACCAAGCATAATCTGTGAACCTATACGTTTTTGCTAATATTATCATAAGCGGTGAGCAGAATTAAGTTTGAAATCAGGCTAATGGGGCTGATTCCTCCATGTTTACCTACTCCGTCCAGACAAAGCTGAGACCCACCGCCCCTTTGTCAAGATGCTTCGGCTGCTAAATTTCCCCTAGAATTTTGCTTGTTGCAAGAGCTTCGCTACAGTAGGTTTAACAAAGAATGATCATAAAATACCTTGGGCTGGTGAACATGAAATTTTTCAGGGCTGTTGTACCGCAAAAGAAGCAAATAAACAAACTTACATCTTTTAGTCTTCTCATCACCAATTCACAGCAGCAGCGGTTTTTCTCATGAGGGCTGGCACCAAATGAGAATGATAGCGGTGAGCTGCCACGATTCATATCACCGAATTCGCACGTGTTATTCTTCCATTATGCGATAAGGGCCCTTTAGATCCTTCACTGCGAGGGCAGTTTACGTTATCCTATCCTTACTTATCTGCCTGTACTAATGCAGAGCTTAAAAATCACACTTTTTAACGTTTATGAACTTTGTTTCACTTTCAAAACTTTACTTTATTCAGTCGTATTTATTCGTGCACATGATGTCATGATGTAAATTAAAATAGAATTCATTACATCTCAGTTCATTTTGTAGAATATGCAATACGACATGACACTGATATATGCTAATCAATCAACAGACAAATACATACGACAGCAGTGTGACGTAAAGCACATTGTTAATACCATTTTTAATGCCTTAGGATAGTTCTTAACCTAATTCCGTATTTATTTCTATGTTCCTTTGTCTTGATAAAGACCATTCCTTTGATAAAGACCATTCCTTTGATAAAGACCATTTCTATTGCAACATCTTCACACATTCTAGGTTTCCAATAGGTTGAATTTGCTCTTGCCTCCCCTATCATTTTAATCATTCTAATATTTCTAATATTCTAATTCTAATATTGCCTTCCCTATCATTTTAATATACACTCCATTTTTATGAATGATCATGGCCGACAGTTCATTCAAAGCTAAGAAAACCATATTCAGTTTCAGTCTCTACTCTATTCGATAGTTCGGAGGTATGAAAGTTTTCAACATGTTTCGAAAAACGATCTCTTTTGTAAATGATTCAAGATCTCGTGGGGTCTGATAGAAACTGACTCGTGATTTGTTTATACTGGTTGCCTCGGACTCCTATCATGCACGGAACATGGCGAAATTCCGAACAAGTCCTGATTACTTCATCACTTCCAGTTGAACACGCACAAAATTCAACAGAAACGTGATTTCGAAGCCTTGTGAGCCTCTTGAGGACTGCGCACTGCCAGGTCGTTAGTAGCATTGCCACTGCGTAGGATCGCTGTGATCAAAGCTTATTAAGTGATGAGGATATCAAGAAAACGGAGGATTTTCAGCTTGAAAACACCTGGCATCTGAGTGACATGATATGTTTACTCAATCGAAATAGGGCTTCTTGTTCGAAAGGCCGTTGCTCCTTTGTTGCAGTTGATAGCGAATCGCATCTGAGTGCAATGGCCACGTGAAGGCGCTCAACGACCTCCCTCTTGTTGGCTTTGTTTCGCTTGAAAGGAGGCAAGCTGCGATTTCCTTGTTTTGATCGAACATTTTCTCATCTAGGTCACCAAAATTATCCTTTCGGCACTTCAGGTTTTCTTGAAATGATCGACAAATTGCTTAAAACCTCGTCACGTTCGCAACCGATTATTCAACAAGCTGTTTTGATGTCTCGATGTGATGGTCTCAGCGCAAAAATATCATCTTGTTCTGACAACTCAGGCTGTGTTTGTAGCTAGGGCTTGTTTGAAACCGTGCATCTGTGCGCATTTCAATAATCGCGCTTGATTATTCATTTATATGTGCATGTTCATTTCTAAAGCCCCTTCATGCGGATTAAACATTTCTATCCCGAATTTCATCATTCGAGCCTTTTTCAGTTGAGCTTCAGATTACCTTTTGCGACAACAACAGTAACTGATGTCTTTGGCGATGTAGTATGTGGCATATAGATAAAAGGAAAAAAATGAGAAATTTTCGTTCGTCATAATTCCTACACTTGCTCCCAATTGCCCCGCTTTTTCAGGGTTATCCCATCATGCTTATGTTTATGCTGTGTATGACTGTTCTCTTTTTTGCATTATTTGGGTTTTTTGAGTTGTTAGTTTCATGCAGGTGTGCCATCTGCTAGCTATCTTGCAATACTGAAATTAATGTCCAAAGCCTAGTGCCGCTGAAATGACGTGTTCGCTATAAAAAGTAAGTGACCTTGCGTACGAGATAGGCCCATCTGGAAGTAGGTGGGTTCGGTCCATCGCGAGATGACCCTCTTTTGCAAATGACTCGGCATTCGGGGTCTTGTGAGAACTCTTCGCGCACATTCGCGCACATCAAGGTATCTTCCCTGCAAATAGCACAGTAGTTGTTTTTCTATGCCATCATCGTTTTTACATTCACCATTAGTTCATGCTTCACTTATTTGATAACGAAGGTAAATGATGAATGAATGATGTGAACTGTCACCGTCGCCGACTTAATGACTCGTTTTTATAAACTCCAGTCTTATGATCTTCTTCTTTCCATGGCTTAATGGCAATGCACTTAGACGGCTCTTCCGTTGCCGTGATTCCGCTAAATCGCCACGTACATTCACTCTAAAATAAGCCTCATGTTCTTTGCCTTTTTCTCTCCAGGAATCAAATCCGAAGGGCAAGTGATTGAAGAGCTTTTCATTAACACGTCGGGCATGTTGAACAACCTTTCCTTCTTTGCATCTGAGGAGAGCGCCTTTAGAAAACGATCGAGGCCGCTCACCGAAGGTAACTACCTTTTTATGCAAACCAGAAGCACGGTATTAACATCACTGTTTGTACCTCACTAGTGGGCTTTGCTTGTCGGAGCTGAGAAGCTCTGATAAAAGTATTTCAAGATTATGGTTTGTGTTGACAGAGTGCTTCAAGAAGAAAGTGTTCCCGCCTCTTACACTTACTGTAATTTTTGTTTAGAAATCCATGGTTGATCTTATTTAGAAAAACAGTTCTGTTGTGTTTAAGTTTTGATCTGTTCGGTTGGTCGGTGACTTTTTGAATCTTGTCTGCAGTCGATACTTCTCGCTTGTTTCAAGCGATTCATTGCAGCGACGCAGTTGCAAAATGCAAATACATTTCCCAGCCAACCCAGAATGCACCTCGCACGTGCTTTGTGTGTGTGTTGAAGCAGAACATACGTGATTGTAGACTGTTGTTTTAGAATTGACATGGTATGACGTCATCACACAATAAGCAATAGCGATACGAAGAAAGAATGATTTTATGCCGACCAAATGAACGTTCCATCATCACCAGAGAGGGTTTTTCTATAGCATTGTAGTTGGTTATAGATATTGAATCCAATATGGCAGCATCTCAAAATGGAGAGTCCCGTTACGTAATTCGGGGCTTTATGTTCTTTCCAGTTTTATTTCAGTACTATCATTGCTGCATCCTTAAATTCCCATTTTCTTTAGCTCTAATACACTTGCTGTTTATCGACAACATGGACTGCATCATTGAGGCGACAAGAGTCTTCGGAAACTTGACGAGATACGGGGATGTACGGAATGTGCTCAGGGAGAAGAAAGGTGATTCATAATTTTCTGTTAGCATAACAAGTCCGGTTCGAAGGCGCTGTTTTAGAATCGCACTTTATATCAATAGAATTTTTCCAATCCATCTTTCTTAAAAACTGTCATTCCATGGTTTTTATCTAGAGTTTTGTAGCCCTGCTACAGGAGCAAAAATCTACTAAATCAGGGAGTAGAATAATATGGTAGCTTTGGGGTGATAAAACACTTCATCACATTGTTTTCGTGTTGGATACGAATGTTCTTGAAACCTGTTCCCAGTCTTCCTACACTCGTCTTCTTTATTAAACAAACTGAGTAAGGCTTTTAATTGGGATTTAAGACTTTAGATAAAGTATTATGGGTATTGTAAACTAAAGTGAGAATGTATCAAAAGTAAATGGTATAGATAACCTACATGAAGGAGTATCTTGAGGGTTACATCTGCCCTAAGTAAATCTCTGTCAGACTAGGAACTTGTGATACCCCGGTCTTATTGCCCCTGTCCAAAATAGGGTGTGCAGCTGCCCCAAGTTGGTAGAATGGGGCCAATGAATCCGTGCTAGTACGCCCCTCAACAGCGGTTCATTTTCCGCTTTGTTTTCAGCCGAAATGCTTCCCTGCTTAACTGATCATTTTGTTATTTCAATTTTCAAGTTGTGCAAATGTTGATTACATTGTTGGAGTCAGCGGACAGAGAGGTTGTTTTTTGCGCATGCGGAGTACTGATAAACCTGATGGTAGACAATGAGAGTAGGACAATCTTCAATAAACACAAAGGAGTCAGAAAGTGAGATTCTTTAATCTTCCTCAAATCACATCCACGCGACATGTCACGCGAATTTCTCTATTTCATGGTCCATTGCAAGTGAGTCAGCAATTCATCTACTTCTGACACCTTCGAATAGGAGATTAACAGATATCGTGACAAACACAGAGTTTGCCCGTTTCTCTATTGAATTGTTTGCTTGATTCAATCAGATATGAATTTCTTACGTAACCACGTACACCTGTACATATATTTAAAGGGTTTTGGCTGTGCCCTCAAATGATACAGCATCTTGCTATCAACGTTTGCTGGTTTCACTTGACAGTGACACTTGTAGAAGATGGAATGGCTAGTTGTCAAAATTGGCCAGATCCTCGTTAAGCAGAATCAGCTCACGTAAAATATGTAGCAAAGAGCCCACAGCAACAGAGATCAAATCACATAAGTAAATGCTAACGATAAATGCTACAAGGAAAAGAAGGACTTAAGTCCCTGTTGCTGTGATTTTCTCGTTATTTTCAGTTCATTTTTTGTCAAACCTTCTGTCAGCAATCTGTTCGGGACTGTCAGGAACGTTCAATCCGTACATGCTGGACATGGATATTTCGTTTTATTGCATCCAGTTTTGAACTGCTTTGATTTTGTTGCTGTACTACGAGCTTTAATTGTTTTCTGTTTGAATTGAACTGTAACTTTTTAAAAGTCTTCGCATTTCTGTGTGCTCACGTGTCTGGGTTTCTGCAAAAAGCTCACCATCTCAGTACTAAGGCAATATACTTGAGCAGTCATTGCAAATTTGAGCCATCCTTGTTACAGATAGAATCAAAACTTGATCTTTATTCCTTCCAAGTTTTATTCCTGTTTCATTGATAAATGGCTTCTATTCTCGGTATTTTGTAAACGAGTGAATAACGGGGAAGCTAACTAGATTCCCGGAAACAGCTTCTCGTCTCCGATGCATTTGCAAATGGGAGAAATCGCAGGGCTTTGAATAATCATAGCAGTGCATTTAAGCACATTGCTATTGCAAGGGAACAAGGGACTAAGAAAGAAGAACTAGTAGTATGCGTTTTTGGTGAGGAAGTCCAACTTTTCAAAGCTATTAAGTTGCATATTTCCTCGCCAAAACCATTATAGCTCTTTTTCTTTAAGTTAATACAATCTATTATTATTTTCATGTGTGAAGGTCACTTAAATTTCAGACAGAACACGTAAGATCGGATGAATATTTCAATAAATGCTTTGGACCATCCCTTGTTTCTTGTACCTGGCTCTTTGCTATAAAAGTTGTGGACCCTCCGGTCCTTCTTGCCAGAGTCATCCAAAAAGGACTATTTTGGACGAAAAAGTCAATTTTTACGCTACAGTTTCTTTAATCCTTTAGACTTGTAGATGCATTGAAAGACTTTGGGCAGACGGATTGGCAACTTTCTTGCATGATATGTCAGACTCTATGGAACTACAGTGAGAGAATAACAAGTTCTGTGTCATGCTTTGGTGAAGAAGAGACTGAAGACTTGATACAAATTTTGCAGGATTACACAGGTGACTTGTCTTTTTTGTTGTTCTTTAGCCCGCATGCTAGTACTGTGCAGGATAGGCGCGGCAGAATTTGTCCAATGATTTGTAGTGACGTCTTTGCCACTTTCTGTTTCCATACTTGACGTGGAAACAGATAGTTAACTCGTGGGGTAGTTCACTGTGAGTGCAATGCATTTCGATGGCCCCAGTAGCAAGTGGGTGATCGTCCAAATTTGTGCGTCCCAATCGCGCGTTTGTTGAAATTGCCTATATCATATGGCTTCACCCTCTATCCCTCGTTAGCCTCCATGTTTTCGTTCTAGCCACTTATCTGGCATGCTTTAAATGGTATTTAGATTGTATTTTCTGTGTGGCCTGCTCACTTCGTGGCTACTAATTCAAGAGCCACCACGCTCATTGCAAGCTGTTTGCTTTAAGGGCTGCTTCTAGTTAAATACCATAACTGCCGCAACCTGAAAACCCAATAGCCGTTATATTCTGTAAGCATTTGCAATCTACGCTCTGTCGAATGAAGATATAACTTACTTTTTCATACTGTCGAGATGCAATACTGCCTACATATTTTGAAAATTTGTGGAAGCCCGGTATTCGAAGAAATTAGTCTTTGAAGGCGTAAGTCCTGTTTTTCTTTTGTAAACCCGAGCCGTGCAAAGCACATTCAACTTTTGTTGAAGCAATTACTAGTGAGGCTCCACAGGCCTCCGTGTTGACGACGCCATTATTTTAAAATTGCACGTTTGGCTAAAGATAAGAGGAGCCGCGTTGTTTCTATTCAGCATGACAGCATCCGGTGCCTTATTTGTAACTCCAAAACTAAACATGTTCTCTGGAGGGGTTCTGTTATGTGCAGTGCTCATTTGCTAGTTTCCACCAGTGTTGCATATCAACTAATAGGATTTGTGATCTTAGACTAAGACTTAGCTGTTATTTTGATATTGTCTTTTGACTTGGATTATTCTTAGAGGAGCGATAATATCGCTTGTCCTCAATCTTCCGATGCTAGTGTGTTCTCGCGAGGTGTCCACTTGAGGGCAGCAGAATTCGGGTTGAGTTTTCAGCGAAGCTTCAAGTTGCTCGAGATTATCTTGCATCTATGCATATGCAACTTTAATTTAGCTTCAAAACTTTGCGTCATTTATAAACTTGTAATTTGAAATTTTCATCTATTTACTCTACATTCGATATCGTCAAAGTATTATGCTCCCCGAATTTAAGGGACAGAAAAGTATGGAAAGAGGTTTTTGGTCGTCGAATCCATTGTGAAAGACTTTCTGACCCGATAAACTCAAAAGATTTTAATGTTTTGATTGCCAAGCGGACATTGAAATTCGTTGACGATAAAATGTAATGTCGATTAGCTATGTTGAAACAGTTCTAAACATTATGGCAATAATGATAATGGGAGAAAGGGAAGAAGAAAACTTTGGAATGTACCAAAAAACTAGCAAGGGCTTGTCTGCTGGCACTAAAAGGTTAAGCCGGCCGATTGATTGTGCGAATCGTCGTGACAGGTTTAGGAGCAATCCCGTAGAATCCCGTAGAGTCCCGTAGAATCCCGTAGAATCCCGTAGAGGCACTTGTTGAACGAAACCCACTCATACAAACCTGCGGGGCGTTGGCAGACAGTTTGATTTAAGTATCAGCAGGAGCAAGGGCTGGCTGCTGTGTGAATTTGGCAACAACAAAAACAGCAGCAACAACAATAATAACCATCATAATGATAATACTCATAACAATAATAGTAATAGTAGTGGTAATATAGCTAATAATTTAATATTGAATAAAATTAATAAATCTCAGTATTACAGTGTGTTTTTGTTTGTTTTGTTTGTTTAGCCGACATGCCTTATATTTATTTTGACTCTGGATTCCTCTGTTAGCTGATTTGGTTTTGATTGTCAAAATAAAAACATTCGATTGCAGTTTTTCTCACTTTTCTTCCATCGGCTTAATGTAAAGTTCGCTTTACTTTCAATCACTTTCCGCCGTTGTTTTCTAAAGGTGTTGGATGAGAAAAGCTTGGAAATCGATGCTGCCACTTATCTATGAGATCTTGATATCTAAGTTGATTTGTTCTAATTCTCTTTGTAGCTTGTAGCCGTATATTTCCTTGTTCTTTAAGTGTCACGCCATTTACTTTCCTTCTGCGGCTCTCTCGCCGCTTCTTTTGGATAGAACTATTTCTGTAAATCAACATTGCATTGGCCACAGGGAATAGAATAAGGGGTATTCCCTTCACTTTTATGCCAATCCAAAGTATACCTCCTGTTTTATTGTATAAATCGAACAGATCCATATTAGGCACTGCCATGCTCATTTGCCCGTTGAAATTTGCGTACGAATCAAAGTGACGTGTTTTTTCTAGATCCTGAAGTTGCGTTCGACTACAGCAATAACCCGAATATTGACACTGAAGCTGTTGAACTAATGATGCAAATATGGAATGAACAGTTTGAGCAAGTTGGAAGTCGACTTCTAAGCAGAATTGAGGACAATCATACGAACCTGAGGCCTCTTTCGGAGGCACCCGACTAATGGTGATGGACATGAGCAGTGGAAACTGAGGAAACGGTGAAAGAGGCTCCACATGAACAAGAGGCTGGTCACATTGCTTCCTCGCTAACATTTAATGATAGGTTAGAGGACAAATGAAAGAAGTGAAAATAGAAAAAAGGCCGTGTTCATCTCCAAACACTTCTCAAGATGGCAACTAGGCCTGCGAGAACACGCAAGATTAATCTCACACAACATGCTGGGTGATTTCTGATTGTTGCCTAATTGGGGCAACGAGAATGACCTAGAATGCAGTAGCTTCCAACGTTTTATTAGTGAAAGATGTATTTATTGTAACAATTGAATAGAAGTGCAATTGTTGGCAGCAGGCTGTGAATGAGATTACAAGAACGCTAAACATGACTTCTTGAAAAAGATGTAAGTAGACTTTGAATCCTTGTTCAAAAAATATTTGCTTTCGTTCTGTTGAATTTTCAGAATGTGCTTCTGATTTTTCTTTTCTGGTTTTGCGCTAGCTCTGGCACTATGAATTCGCCACCGTTTCAATGTTCAAATGGCCTGCAAACATTGCGCATAGGAGCCGAAAGAAATAGTAAACGATCATTTAATGTAACTCGACCAAACACGTGCCCCCCTTCTCAAAGGCCACCTAGTCTTTGTTTAGGCTCTTCTTTCATTCGTGGATTCTCAATTCTCTGATGAACCTCCATCATCTTTGGACCCTCGTTCTCTAAAGCCACCGCGCTGTTAAGTCGTTAACCCACGTTGTGTTTTTCGGTGAAGTTTGCGTTTGGTAATTTCTCCTCTCCTGGACACAAGTAAGTCCTCTCGCAGAGTAACACGTGAGCACGAAGAGCGATTCTTTTTTCTAATCTCTTCAAAAGACCTGTCAAAAGCTTTCTTTTACAGTGAAATCATAGCGCATTTCGACGGTAATAACATTGCTTGTTGTAAATGTGCGTTGGGTTTCCAGCTTTTTGATCTGCAGAGCAGAAGGTCGCTGTGCTTTTGTTTTACCTGTGTCGTGACTGTATCGTTGTTCTATCTCTAACAGTATTGCTGATAGCAGAGCCTAGTACAACTTTCCGATGGCTTGGCAATGAAAATGACAAGCCTCAGATCCTTGCCAATAATGTCATCTGTGCTAGACATTAATCAAGGTAGCATCTTACCTCAAAGTGAAACACGTGCTAGAAACTTTGTAAGCGCTAGGCAAAATAAGTTAATACCTTTTTCAAGTAGCATGTTGATATTTGTTGTAATATAGTTGGACGCTTCCTGAATCTTTGATTAGGTCATTTAACAAATTAGGCACCATTGTATTTAGCGAAGTGGAACTTGAAAGAAAATGGCCAAGCTAAATTCTAAACCTTTCCTAAAGAGGTGTTCACCATTTAGTGGGAAAACATATTCAAATATTCGTGTAAAGGGAGAGATGGAAAAGAATCTCTATCAAAATTAATTTAAGCTCTTTGCTTGGGTCTCAAACACACTGGTTACACGAACTTCAGATTTGCGGAGGAGCTGTCACTAAGAATAGGCTATCTAGCGGACTAAAGGGCTAATAAGCTAAACAGATAAAACTTGACCAATAGACTATTTGCCTAATACCTAAGTTTCTAACGAAAGAAGTAGAAACTTAGGAATGGACGGCTTTCGGGTTTGTTCAGTAGATTTTTGTTCAGAAGTTCAGTAGGGTAATTTGTTCTTTACTTCCCGTTCATTGATTATAATGTTTCTACCGTGCCATAGGTCCTCGTAACCTTGCTCTTTGCAGTATGGGAAGCAATCCTCTTTCGGGGATGAGGAATACCCTAGGAAACTTTAAAGCAGAACCGGGTAGCCTGGTAACAGTAAATAATTCAGGTTATCGAAACCTCTTACTTTAACTAATATCTGTGGAAAATTAACTGAAGCTATTTACTTCAAAAGTTTATTCATTTATTTATGTAGTTTTTCGCACATTCAAAAGTGAATTGGTGCCATGAAAACTGCGCATTATCTACTCGCGTCAAGTTATTCAATATTTTTATTCAAAATTTCTTTACTGCTCAAGAGTGAATCTTCGGCGATCGAGCCCCTAAGTTGGCGTTGCGTGCAAATGTTTGCAACAAGTTTTTCCATCGTCCGCTTTGATTCCTACCTCCAACTGTACTGTTTCAACAGCATTGGCAAAATCACTGCAGCGAACGAAACAAATCAATAAATACTCTTAAATCAAATCTTTATATGATCAAGAGAAAATCATTTGTTCAGTCATAAGCCTCACTATCTCGAAAACAATGAACGACCCGAAAGGCCCGAACCTCGCAAATCTTCATTACAGTTTCAATAATCCGATAATACCATTTCTCTACATTCTGGCATTAGGTTGGTGGAATCATCCCCATAATTAATTGTCGAGTGTGACGCAAGGCATCGTCCCCCCGGCAAACGGCCTAAGTGCCCTGTACAATCCATTAATGCACAAGTTTTCGATGCGGCTACCGCTTACTGTTCTAAACGCTTCTACTAACATTTTCTCATCATTTCCCTCTATACGCTTCCCTTAGATCTTCGCTGGTTTTGAGATGAGGGGCGGGGGATTCTTTCCATTTATCTGCGATATTTATAAAATTTGTCTCACGTGTTTTGGAATGATCTTGCCGATTTAGCCTGCCTTCAAAGATTGGTTGGCATTCCATTTTGAAACATGATTACGCGTGCTAGCTGTGTTATTAATGGACATACCATTTATAATAATTATTTATTAATATCGCAGATGCAATTTTAAAGTTATTTCTGGTTAAAAGCAGAATTTTTGGACATGGCTGCGGCGAGAGGTAACGGGGGCAGCGAATCATCTCACCTAGTTTGCGATAGATCGAAACTTTGATCGCATGAATGCAAGGATGAGGTCACTCTGTGTGCATTAATCTTTAAAAGATCCGATTTCTAGAAAACAGTTTAATTTTCGTTTCTTTATTCATTCGGGTGAAATCATCGTGAACAATTGAGCAGAATGTATGTCATTACAGCAACATTGATGGATAATGTTGCTGTAAGGAAATATTCTTAATAGTGAAAAAGAAGGTTTTCTCTCAAACGAAACTGTTAAAGGGGACAGGAAGATATTTGACATATGGTAATTGCTAAGATAGAAGCGAAAGACAAAATTTCTTTCAAAGTGACTTAAAAACTTGACAAGCGAGTTATTTCTTTGCTTCATAAACTGATTGCTTAAAATGCGTTTGTTTTTGCCGCCTTACTGCAGACTATAGAAAGTGGAACCTCTCACTCGTAGGTAAAAGATTTTGCTGTCCTTTTGACTCGGGATCTTCGTGAACCTGAAGAATTCAGGCTGAATAACATCCTTTGTTACAAGTCAATAAGAGAAATTTACAAATCACCATTAAGTGCTTGTAAATTCATGTGTCAAAGTTTTCTGAGCAGTTGGAATATTAAAATGCATAGAAACAGTAAGGATGTTCAGTGGTTTGTATATTCATGTTGAGTCACGTTAAGTTTGGCCTTTACTCATTTACTCCAGCTTGATAACAAAGCCAGGTTCTTGAAGGGGATGGTTTTACAGAGTCGCATTCAAATGAATTTATTAATGCGCACTTCAAAACACGCTTTTCTCGTTTCTTTTCTGTCTGTTCAATGTCGTATAAATTCGCAGGAATTTTTGTTTGTCTTTGCAGTTTTCGTCTCTTACAAAGCGGTGGCCCCAAAACTGTTCGCCACTGTTGAAATTGTTAATCATAGTCAAATCTTTTTCCCTCTGTTATACTCTTGTGCAATGACCCTAATGGCAATGGAGAAAATAGTAATTATGTCAGAGAAGACACAAGTCAGAAGTCGTTTCAAGTTTGGATTAGACGACTTCGAAACTTTATGTATACACTGAACAAAAGGCCAATGAAGTATGGTAATCGTCGCGTTCAATAGTTATCTTTGTACAATAAATCCTGTCAGTTGTTGAGAGTTGCTCCTTGGAGCCATTCTATTCTATATACCACAGGGTCTACATCTGCCTATACTAAGCCAAGCATTTTATGGTACATAGTAGTAATTTTCACATCGGATATATAGTGCATGAGGTATAAAAGCATGAGGTGTGACATATAGTGCAACTGGTATCTACTTATTTAGTTCTGGTTGTCACCTGTTTATACCAAATTTAACTCACATAATGCGTTTTGCTGTAAACTTCGATCTGTATATGCAAGACATGATCGGAACGGCCTCTCAAACATTTTACTTTCATAGGCCGAACTTCTCATTCATCTTGCTTCTGATAAACATCAATGGCTATATTGATTGCTTCATTATCCCTTGCAACAATACGCCTCGCAGACTGCAGAAATGGAAGGACCCTCGGGATAATTAGCAATCGCAAAACAGCTGGCGATTGGGCCTACGCAGCAAATGTTTCACTATGACACCTTCAAGAACAATAATTACACTGCTAGACTGGACATTGATGTCTTCGTCCGATTGATGACTTTGCCTATAATAGCACTGCAATTGGTTGAAGAAAAGCCAGAGTAGACAAAAAGGCATTGGCCAATACAAGAAATGTTCATTAGCAGTAGCACAGTAGTGGTCGAGCTGATTTTTGATTGTCAATCCAACAAAGTGCACTTCAACGGGTTAGTGAATCATTATTGAAAAGTCATGATATGTAACGCAATCGCGTCCTACCCGGCTATTGGCTCTGTTATTGTTCTCTCACTGTTGGGTCTCGCTCTATACTCTCTTCTTTTATTTGAATAAACATCACTTTTAATTATAGCTTCGTCTGCAAAGTATCATTCACTTTGAAGGTGTGAAAGCAGTCCAGTTGTTTCAGATGACGCAACCTATTATGGGCAGCAGCTCGAAGCAGGATCCTGAGAGTTTTGCAAAGTTGCTTCACTCTAGGTACCGTCTGCTAAACTATACACGTGTCCCTTAAGTTTATACCTCTCCCTCTCATCTACTTAATTACTTGCAATACAACTTGCTTCGCCATTATCCAAGGTGCAAGTATACATCTTTTCACTATCAACCAAGCATCTCTGGACTTCTTCACATAATTGCTTTTGCGAAGTAGTCTTCTTACAGCCATGTCTTTTGACTATCTTTCAGACTTAAGCTAGAATGTGTTGATTGAAGAATGAGCTAGACTATCAATACCTGACTTCAATAATTCGAAAAATACGTATGTTTTATGTTGCTGACTTTTTGTCCACATGATAGACAATGACTTCAGTCGATGCCTTGCTGTATGAAATAAAATGCTTGTTGTTGCTTAGACTCATTTCGTCCGTTTAAACGTCGGTGAGGTTTTAAACAAATCTGGCGTATAACGGAAGCTCTTAGAATATGTCTACTTGAAAGATCGTTCAATTTCAGTGATACATGCTAGGTTGTTATAAAGTATAATGAAAATTCATGTTGCCTCCATTCTCACTAACTTTACAACTATACTATTCGACTTCTAACGAGGATTGGCCTCTCTAGAAAATATGGAGTTTAGTTGATTAACGATAATCAACGGCTTGTTAGAATTCAGAAGTCATTGAGTTATTTTGT
Source organism: Nemopilema nomurai (assembly GCA_003864495.1). Classification (NCBI taxonomy): domain Eukaryota; kingdom Metazoa; phylum Cnidaria; class Scyphozoa; order Rhizostomeae; family Rhizostomatidae; genus Nemopilema; species Nemopilema nomurai. Next base: position 694,061 of record ML133478.1, read on the forward strand.
AAACACTACGCAATTCATGTCATTTTGGCTATGTAGTGTATTTAGACCCGCCTTGTTTCAAAGTTACAACTCGCGGGACTTTCAAGATAGAAAACTTCATCGAGTCTCTTCTATTCAACCACTCCTCAGATAACAAAGCAAAATTTTTCACTAACTAGGACCAATGTGGCAGCAATTTCACAAGCGCCAGAGCCAAAAGACATTTGTAGTTTTAATCCAAATCTTTTCAGATTAAAGAACCCATTCTATACTGCTGAATATTCATTTTCATTAAACTGTACTTAATACGCCCACATATTTGGAAACTGTATTTATCTGTATGGTTGTTTATGCAAGGCCGGTCCAAGCTAATCAATGTTTCGTTTTTAAGCCTCTAATTTGCTCTTGACCTTTAACTATATTATATATAGAGATGTGTGCCCAAACTGCCACATTAATCTCGAAAATTTCATTCTGAGCATTGGAATTCGGCTCTATAAAGTCTCATAAGTAAATTCTAATTGAGTAACACTTCACTACTTAGAGAAGTTTGGTCATTTACCTCACTTTGTTGGTTTATTCAACAATTCTTTGCCTTCAGCCGGCTTTAAAAAGTGCTCTGTTTGCTTTCTATGCCTGTGCTAATAGTCCAGTCCAGTTTCTCTTCAGCTGCCCTCTGTAATTTCTATTGAAACATTGCACCCATAGTACCTTCACGGCGGGAAAGTCTCTAATTGCTTAGAAAAGTTTCTGCACTGGCTCGCTAGTGGTTCGCTACAATGTAAACATAGTCTCGCTATCTCACGGTCTCGCGCCTATGGGCTGGATTACATGCACTGTGTCCTGCAACCAGATATTTAACCGTGTCACCGATGCGTATGAGGCATATCGAGAGGTACCAGAGACTTGGTCCAGTCTCTCTTGCAATTGCTTCAGCTTCGCATGGGAACGTCTTAAAGCTTCTAGAGATAATTTTAGTTAATACCCAGGAGTACTGTTTAGCAGTGAGAAACAATTATTTGGCAATAGTTTGTCAAGATTTTGTTTTATTCTGCCTCAATCTTCTATCGTGATTGCTTAACTACCCAAGAACTAGTAAACGGTCTTAAGATGTTTTTTTCACAAGACCTGTTATTTGCAGAAGAAGTCAATCTTTGTACTTTTTGGCTAATACGTCAAGATACACATGCAAGTCTATGAAATTCTTTAGACACCAACGCAACAATTTTGAAGACATGACATCGCAACCAAGCAAAGAGCAATAATCTTCTTTAGAAATAGTCCTACGCTGTAGTTTCCACCTTGGAGAGCGACACTGCAAAAAATGGTACATGCTAAAATCCCTCCATGGTACCCATATGTCATTGATTTAGAACAATATAATATACACAATTTATGTTTTAACTTCCTTTGCCATGAGTTTTCTGCCAGGTCAAATTAAGTTCAAGGTGACGAAGGAGTGCAAGTTTTCAGGTCGTAAAGAAATACTTTAAAGTGTGTATATATAAGTTTCGTGGAGGGTAAAGTAGCAATAAATGTAATGTTCACCATCAAGATGCGATATTTTCAGTTAACTTCTACTTTGCTAGCGTTTTCGAAAGGGTACATTATTTTATTGTGTGTTGCATGCCATTCTCAATGGTAATGAAATCTTCTCGTTGACACTCGTTACTGCCTTCCCACAGAATCGCACGTGGAACATGACAGCAGCCTTTGGCTATTTAGGTTTTCATCAGAATTGTCCGATACCTCTTTACGCTGTCGTGTCGCACGATGCTCGCTTAAGCTGAAAAAGCGCAACCGATCGACTGCGCCAGGCGCTACGCACGTACGACACCACAGAGGAACGAAAATCTTTATCTGCGCTGGCTATCGAACACAGGTGCGGAGCGCGGCCTGGTCGAACACGCCGGAGATCGATTCTATTGTTACGGTCTAGCACTTCTCATCACGACCCGGTCAACGAGAGCTGAAAATGACGAGAACGGTCAGACCCAGCAGGACACTGCGCGACTTCATCCATCCAGATTCATCTCCTCTCAAGTCCAATTGAATTCGGCAAAATGCTTACAGAACAACTACCCCATTGTCTCTGTCTAATTCCCGCCTTACTGTAATCTATTCAATTTCTCAACTTCCCCATTTTTATTGTCGTGCAGATGAGCCAGTGCCGCAGAGGTCTGCAGTCAACGCGATCATCGCCTTGCCGAGAACACACACTTACAAGCCTGTTTTTGCTACGAAGAGCCACAACGGCCTGTCGTCCACAGACGAAGCACTAGAGAGATTGCTGTCAACGCTATGAGCGCTTTCACAATGGTTTGTATTATTTCATGGCATCTTTTCTTATTAAATAGTAACTATTAACAGTGCGTTGTTCATCTTTTTCATAATTGAAACGCTGATTTCTTTCATTGAGGATTAGGTTTTTTTGTTTGACAAGGGATTTCTGATTCCACTTGAGCAAGGAACTCCATTTTCGTCTTCTAATTGATTCGACCGTATATGTGCCACCGTTAGTAACCTTTGCTGCAATCGCGTTGCCATCTGCATTTAAAGTGCTTTAAATTGATTTTCTTGTTTTACTAAATTTGTTTGCATTGTTTCTAACTTTTTTCGCATTTTATCCAGATTTCTTAATCGCTTTATTTTAAGTTTTTCAAAATTCATTTACTTGAAGATTGTTCATAAAGTTCTTCGCTCTTTTGTTTCTTTATTAATCATTAAATTGCGGGCTTCTGTTGAGCCACATAATATTTAATTTATTTGTTTATAGTCAAAAGTAATTGTGATATCAGAGGCAACCGGTAATCTTAAGGCTAATCTGCAAGTTTTTCTTCCGAAGTTTAACAATTAATGTGTAAACTCGTTAAATCAAATCTAACGCTAAACATTAATTCGCATCAAATTAATTGGTTTTCTGCTATATATCCGCGTGCCAATTGAGTCGGTGTTTATTCACTGTCATCGTTGGCAAGAATTTACCTTTATTTCGCGTCTGTAGCTTCGTATCGAGCGTGTTTATGCGCTCGAGATTTCGTGGAAGTGCTGTCTTATTTCTGACGACATCTCGGCCTTGCAAGCTTGCAAACTCGCCTGTTTAACTGCAACTTAGCGCCATTTGTGTGTGACAAATAGATTGCATAACAAATGCAGTTTTTCATCATGCAAAATGTTTGTGAGTTTTCCTTTGTTGGCTCCACATGTCAATAGAATTACAGGTATTATTGAGATGACCATTATAACTAGGTTTCTTTCTTCCGTGCCAAAACTGGGCTACCAGAATCATTCGAAAAAATCAGAGGCCATCAGAGGCAAGCGGGAAAATCTCATAGAAAGATAGAGGATCCTTGGAAGTTTCAGCTTTGAGATTGATCTGTGGTGCAAATTTGAATATTCGGGAGCTTCCTTCGAGTCTAACACCGACTTCAACTGTGAAGCTAGCCTCTAGCTAGTTTTTTAAATATTTAGCGTACTGCAGAATTGACCTCAAGGTAAATATTCTCCTTAATGGGCAATATTCATAGCTTTTGGCATGCCTATTCAAAACACTGAATAACTTCTAGAATAGCTGATAAAATGTTTCCTGATACCCAGTATAACCTTCGTTATCTTATTTGAAATGGAGTACATTTGCCTGATATGAATACTTTCCCCTATCCATTCGTCTATGTGAAGTAAAGTACATTGATTTTGATTTACCGATTTCCTATCCGGCTAACGGTTACAAATCATGAAACAATGTGTAGTGCAATAACACCATCAAGGCTTGTCTCATTTCACTCACCTTTAATGTGAAAAGAATCAGTAAACAATCTTACCTCAAAATGGTGCATATATTGATTCCGTGATACGTAGCAAAATGGTTAAAAAAGTCATGATTCCTCCAAATCTTTTGGAGTAAGCCAGTAGCACGCGCTGAAATGTTTAAAATATACATCTTCTAGATAGGATCTTGCAAAATACTCTATACAACAATATAAAGGAGAACTTCTCTTTCAATCAAGCGTAACTGTCTCTAAACTTTGCATATCTGTTGAGAACAAGTTGAAATACTTGGACAAATCGACCTTGATGAAAAAGCCACATTGTTACAATTGTGCCTTAAGCAATTTTCTTAGGTACATTTTATCCTTTTTGCTTGTAAGCCGTCATGCTTTATCAAATATGATTTCGCCAGGCAGATATATTTACCAAACATTGTTATGCAGTTCTAAAAAACAAGATCAATTAACAGCACTAGCTAAGTTTGAAAATAACGAGTAATACGCATTGCAGTAAAATAGCACCAATGGGTGTCACCAAAAGTAACACATGACATGTTATGATTGCTCGCAAAAGACCATTCTGCTTTGTATATAAAAGGCCACCTTGTATGCCGTCAAATAAATTTCTATTTCGCGATACGAGCATTACTGACCTTCTTCATCGCTCCTTATCTAAGTGTTTATCATCTGATTGAATATTACCAGATATTATCGTATACCCTAAGTGTTATATGGTAATATTACCGACTTCAAATGACAAATAACGTTAAAAAGGTTTCTTGTTTCATCAGTATTGCCACACAGTCCATGTACATCTATGAATGTAGTTCATCTAATGCTTCTGATACCATTCCACTATGATTCGCTCCTTTTGACGCCAATTTCTCTCGTTTATCCTACCGGCCTTTCTGATACAACATCTTATTGTTTGCTGTCTTTTTTCCATTGCTTTAATTGCTCTTGCTAATGTTGTTTGTATTAGTGATTAGTATTATGACTTCCAAACGGTGGATAAAAAACAATGCATTATCTCAAGAATTAATTTACCTTTCATGAATAAAATGCAGCTTCGTTTAGGGCTAATCGTTAGCAGTCTATTTTAATTCATGCAGTGCTTCTAAATCCTTTTCTCTAGTGACTACTTGTCATCAGTATAACAATGAGTTGTATTTAGCATATCTAACTTCTCTCAAATCATTATTACATTCTCATTAACAATTCTTCAGATCTTATGCTTAGAGAAATCAAGTATAATCTCTAATACAATGTTTATACTGAATATTTAATCATAAGTTAAATGTTTGACCACACTAAAACCATTACATAGGATTTTTTTCGATGTCCTTCTCATTTTGGTTTGCTGATAATTTGAATTAACCAATACATTTTGCTATATATAACTTCAATACTGAAATATGCTCAAATTTTTCATTATGAATGTTGACCGAATGATTGTTTTTGTGAACTCAAAAGTAGCCAAAATAAAACATTTCAGCAATCCTACATTCGAAATATTAACAGAGATATCGGTCAGACGTGTATCGAGTTGATACGTTTTCTGATAGAAGACAAAAAGGAATCGACTTAGGCTTTTCATATCTAGCTCAATCTTTCTTGTAAATTGCGATAACTCGATGATTTCGACGTGTCTTCGTCAAAATGTGTGCAGAGATTAGATGAACACATTCAATAAATCAAGCCAACACTGGGCTACCTGTTTATCAAATTTATTTTTTCAATTTCGCTGAGTCGTTAATTTTTTTTTGAGATATGATTATTTGCAGATGTTTTTAAACAAATTTATTCCAAAACGGATTAAATAAACGTTGCAAAACGCAACATGATTAGTCGTTTGAAAAATTGAGTTTTGAAAACCACTATTTATTTTCAAGCAACCAAATTAATTTCATCGTAGTTAAAAAATTAACAAAATAGACAGTTTTTTTAGTGTATTGCTTGGATAGCTTTCCTGTCATAAATCAGAGCATGACATATTTTAATTCAACAGCCGAGAAAAGATCTTTCGCATTTTCTTGATGTCTTCAGACAAAACAGTTGTAGATACATTTTCTTTTCATTTTAAACGGAGTCTACCTAAGTCACTTCTTTGCTCTCTGTGAAATTTGCAAAGAAATGTTTTCTTTCTTGTACATGACGAAAGACTGTTGCGTGAGTCCTTTTTTTAATTCTTCTCTCCTATATTGCATGTTATTGTTTAGCGCATTGCTTTACCTGTGCTTCCTTTCTTCTATGACAATATTGCTTGACACGTTGTTATGTCTGTTATGAAACTTAAAGTGTACGCTAGGCTTAACACATGTTCATTCACCACGTGATTGGAATCGAACTAGAAAGTGTTTTCACTAGAAAGGGCAAGTGTTTTCAGATGTCTTTGCGATTACTTTAGAAAGGGAGCACTGCTGTGCTGTGGAACCTGTAACTGATATTTTTCATACACTGATTGATACCAGGTAAGCCAAATCCTATGTAGATGATAACATTACACACGCTTCACACTCTTTTGTGTTTGTTTAACGATTAGTTGCTTTTTGGTACAGTTAAACCAGTATCATTTGTGAAAAGTCATGTAAGGCTAAAGTGAATCCTTTGTTTTCTAAAAAGTCTTGCCAGCTTGACTTTTAAAGAGCTTAAGAAGGAGGTGTATCTACTGCGGTAAAAGTAACTCCGCTATTAAAGAGAATTTATAAAATTGGATAAAACTTTCAGTGTTCTCGATCAGCAAGCAACTGTTGCTCATCGTGACAGCCAATTTTGTTCGTCTTCATAAAACCAGACCTGAGTAGATTTTCAACAAGTTTTGCACAGATTCACACCTGCTATGAGAAACCCTAAAGAAATTCCATTTAGAGAGGCGTGATTTCGCAAAGACTGTTAATAAATGAATTACTCATGTTTGACCAAAATTACAGCTCTGTTGAATTTTGAATCTACCTATCAAACTTTTAGTCATCGAATTCCTCAAATCTCAAAAGCAGCTGAACACGACAATCTCACAGAGAAATTCCCGAAGGAAGATGCACCAATACTTGCAACAACAAATACGCAATCTTTCGATTCCCCTAGCATGTTTTCCGACGATTGCAAACAAGCGAAATTGAAACCTCTCTTTAAAAAGGGAACAAAGATGGTCCAAAGATTTTCAACCAATTTCACTTTTGCCACAAATTTCTAAAGTAGTTGAAAAAATTGTTCATGAGCAGATACAAGATTACCTAGATAAAAGCAAAATTCTCTATCGTTACCAACCTGACTTTCGTCCTTATCATTTAACAGACACATGTTTATCATACCTTAGTGACAAAATCGTTCAAGGTTTAGAAAGTAATTTGTTTACGGGTACGATAGATCTACAAGAAACATTAAACGCACAAGGCACCTTGGCTATGCTGGCTCAGTCATACTTTGACTTCGATCATATCTAACTTACCAAAATTTCGTTGTAAACAAAGGAAAAGATTCCTCATCAACTGGTGAACCAGCATGTGGTGTTCCACAAGGCTCCATTCTGGCCCCCAACGTTTCTTTTTTATGTAAATGACATGCCGCTAGCAGTCGACCGTGACTTACTTCTGTTTGCAGGTGTCTCCTTTCTTCTATTTGGAGACGTTAGTGTAATAGAAAAACGATTAAACGTAAATTTCAAATCTCTTGGCGATTGGTTTGTTGATATCAAACTAAGCATTCATTAGGACAAAAAAATTCGACACTTTTTGATAGAAAGAATAAACATACAGACAAATTGATGGACATCAGAAGAGGCGACATCAAGATTAAACAGTACACCTTGGTCGCGTATCTAGGCTATACTTTTGACAAGGACCAGTCCGGCAAATCAATGGCGAATCCTAGGCAAAATTATTGAAAGACTCGGGTCTCTTGACAGAAAGCAACTCTTTGTTGATAACTCCCTGGGGTGTTTAGTCTACATTTGTAGCTTTTGTCTATAAATTTTATACATCTGTAACTAGATCTTTTTGAATTTTGAATTTTCGATTTCTGACAACTGCTTCAACGATATACTTGATACAGTTTTGCTAACTGTGGTCTCTTTTTTCTCAAAAGCTCTCAAAAGATTCCGCGAGATTCATGTTCGAAGACAGTTTAAGAATTACAGTCTCAGGATCCTTGCTAATGTTACTGATTTTTTTAAACTCGATATCAGGTGTTAATTCTATTATGCAAAATGAAACTCTAGGGGAAATAGTTATCTACAATGGAATCCTCGCCGATTGATTTTGGCTCAGTTGTTTGGCGTATCTGTTCTATTCCTTCTTTCAATTTGTATTCATGAAGACGTTTGCTGTTGGAAGCCTTGGAGTGATGAAATCTATTAATGCACGCCTGCATATCCTTCTCTTGTACTTTCCTACATTTTTGTACTCAATAGAAACTCAGATATAAATTTAATCGACTTTTGCGCCCTCCTTTTATTTCAGATCAAGTGTTTCTTCATTTATTGCGTCGTACTTTCCTTTACCATGGAATAGTTTATATTAATATCTCCAGACTTTGGCATTATTTTTGGTTGCTAGCACGATAGCTACTAGATATCGACAGATGATATTTGACTTCAATAGATGGGAAGATAGACTCGTTGCTGCATTCTCTTTGTTTACTGTATCAATTTAAATCTCGATTAAGCTAGTTGTTTCTCTCTTACGTCTAGTTGAAATATAATCATTATGAGAGCCAGATTTGTACGTAGGCATTTAGTGCCTGACTTTCTCAAACCTAAAAGCCTGATAACATATCGTTTTAGGATTTGAAGAGCAAAATGCAGTATGGCTTGCAATCTGCCAGTCCGTACAATACCTACCGTTCTTTCTTTAATCACCACGACAACGCCAACCACATACAAAATTACCCATCATACATCAGCCAGCCTACGTCATATTATCACCCGGGTTATCAAACGATGGCAGCCGATGTACGCAACCCACATGCAAGCCTGCCGACCAGTGTGTCACTGAATCAGCAACTTCACAACAGTCATCTAGAGAATCCCCAGAAAGAGGCCAGCCACTTGGTTGTCTCTAAAGAGTTGCAGGAGCTGGAGCGGTTTGCCACTGGCTTCAAAATGAGGCGAATCAAGCTGGGATATACACAGACGAACGTGGGAGCCGCATTGGCGAAGTTAAGCGACGGAACAGACTTTAGCCAAACGACAATATGCCGGTTTGAGAATCTGCAGCTGAGCTATAAGAATGCATGCAAGTTGAAGCCACTGCTAGAGGCTTGGCTAGAGAAGGCTGAAGCCATGGGCGTCGTCAACAACGACAAACCAGTCTCAGAAAGGAAGCGCAAGAGAAGAACGACTATCGGTCTACACGCCAAGGAGATGTTGGAGCGCTACTTTCAAAGGCAACCAAAGCCCTCCTCCTTAGAGGTGTTAGGCATCGCAGAGGCCTTAAAGCTGGACAAAGAGGTTGTTCGAGTCTGGTTTTGCAACAGACGGCAAAGAGAGAAGAGAATAAAGACATCATTAATGAGCTTCCAATTTTTGCCTGTTCGATCTTGAATTTCACTTTACTTCACGGCGCGAGAAGAAAAGCAAGCATGCAACTTGTGTTTTTAATGTTGAAATAAGCAGTGATAGGGAAAGGATCCATGTGGTCTTTTTTGTGACTGCATGTTATTAAATGGTTGTTGCAAGTGATTGCCTAAGGATAGAATTTCACGTTGAGAGCATCCTTTCACCGTTCTTACTGCACACCTAAAATGATAAATCATAGAGTAAAATGGCAATGATTCTTGCCCAAATGTTAGTCTCCAATGATTTTTTGCAACTTTTAACAAAAGACCCTTTAGTTCTAGAGCCAGAATGCACTTCATACGTAGCAATGGTCTAATGCTTCATGATTTGCTATGATTGTGAAACTAGTGCAATGTGGAACCAATCTTAATATCAATCTCTCTATACAGTTCCCTCTGTTGAGCATCCCAGTACTTCCCCATTCCATACAATTCTGAGATAACTCTCTTTTTTCTCGAGAGGAAAGCACATAGCTGGAAATTTGCCATATTATTTGCTGCTTACTATTTACATTGGATCCAACAGTGTTATTGTATCTTCGATCAATTCTCTAAGCCTTTCTCAGTTAGAAAAGAATGTAGCCCAGTTTAAGGCCTTTTAATGTATCATTTGACAGTGCAGGCCATCGATGTTGTAAATAAACCATAGTACATAATGTTTTGTGCTGTGTAATTTGCCGTATAGTTAAATTTTTCAACCTATTTAAGTCAGAGTTTTTGGTTGTTTAAAAATAATCTGGTATTACTTAAGGTGAAAGTAAGTTTGAGACTGGGGAAAGAGCATTCAACCAAAAATGGACCGCTCCTTCTAAAGGAGAACTTAAGTTAACTAGGAAAGTTATCCAATGAGCTTGCCTGAAGGGCTATGACATAGGATTGTAATGTAATATTATGAGGCATACCCAGCAACATATTCTACTTTTGGAGCCAATTACAGAAAGAAACGAGTCCTCAACACCCATTGTAAGTAAACCCCAAAAGAGACTCAGTCTATTGTGCAGCGACTGGGCCTTTCTCAAGGATCCCCCGTCTGATGGGCATGAACCTGATCTTGATCTTCTCCCATCGTTTGTTTTCATCTGTAAGTGTCCGTCCACTGGAAGCTACTAGGAAGTAAATCTTGGTATGTTCTTGGTTTGTTCAGAGTGCTGAGTGAAAGTAACTGCATCAGTTTTGGTATACAGCACACGAATGCTGGCATTGGCAGCTCCTATTTGTAAATTTGTTGCTTTGAATTTTTGTGTTAAACACAGAGTCCAAGATAGAAGTCCCCCTTCTCGACAGTAAAATGATAAATAACCCATACAAGCAATGCAAGATTTTACCTTCTCGTCGCTGGATTCCCACTATTGACTATATTGAAAGCTTAAAAAAGCGTACGTGTTGATAAAGGTAATGTATTATGATAAATATAAGTTATTGCTGCGTCATTTGTACGTTATTGTTACATCGTTTTTTTGCTGATAGACGAAATCAGTTGTAAATAATTTAGCATAATCATGAAACAAGATTTTTATTCTGAATGTAATGGTTTCAATTTCTAAACGATTCCTTTGGATGAAAACAGTTGGTACTGCATCTTGACGGTGTATTCTATAACTTCCCACTCTCGACGTATTATCAAGTCCCTGAAAGTACAAGGTAAGTAACCTCTACAATAAGCCTATTTCGAAAGCACATCTAGAAATGTCACTTAAACTTGCAATCGAGTTAAAAATGACTAGTATTGAAAAGAATGGATTTCATACTGTGCGATAATGCTTTGCCAATCGGATCAACTCAACCGTAACAATGATAAAGCTTTCTTTTCAGCTCCTAGCTCTCTGTCTACTTTGGAGATAGGAGTAACAGCATGCCATAAAGGTGCGACCGGCTCCCAGGACGATAATCATTATCAACGTCACTGAAGTTGGACCATCTGCTGTCAATTGCGACCAACAAGTGACCACAAGTGGCATTAACTTCTAGGCAGATGACATGTGCGAAAGAGGCTGAAAGAAGCAATAAGGAAGAATTACAGGAAAGCGTGGCCTTGGTCCCAAAAGCAACTAAACTGTAAGTGAAAAGAACACATTCAAAATTAAATTTTCACTTAATTTCATTTATGGGAATAAAAAGTTTCATTTATGTTCAACGGGGTTATAAGGTATATTTGCACTTCCAATAAAAAAGCTGGTGCAAATGCGATGCCTGTGGGTTAACCCAATTTTATCAGCGATCTCTACTGAATTGAATTAGAGACCTCTCCTGAATTGTATCAGAGGTACCATCTATTTTGCAAGGCTAGAATTTTTAATCAGAGATCTCTTCTCTTAAATAGTCTGCATTAGAGACTTCCTAAAATGATCGACCTAGATTCAAATTTTCTTCCTAAAGATATAGCATGGCTCTTTTTGAGAGGCAAGAAAGAGGCAGTTTTAGAAATTAAGCACACATGTTTACGAATAAATGCATATCATTCAGAATAAAGGTTTTGCTAAAGTTTCAGAAGCTACAACCTTACAAAACGAACAAACTTTGAGCATAAAAGTTTTTCTCCAAACAAGGTTTTCTGCAAAGTCAAATGGACAGCTATTAACTTGTAGAATACCAATGAAGCAAGTCCTCAAGCAAATTGGACAAATAATTTCCTAAAAGAGTTTTGTGGCGCAGCGGTCATATTTTCTACGCTTGCGGCGCAGGCCTAAAAAACCTGGACGCTTTTTGAGTTTCTTGTATCATTAGTGTTATAACAGTTGCTGCAATCAATGTCCTTTTCTTATGTCCTTTTCTTTTGGTCATGTGCGACATGCAAACATTTCCAATGCAAACATGCATGTATGTTTTTTTCCATGTAAGCAGATCGCTACGAAATACTTAGGCCCCTCAAAATCTACCTCCGTCATCGACAATAACAATCAACAGAAACATGCAACGATGGTCGAGGTAACCTTGAATTGCCGCTTGTATTGCCAAGAAGCCGAAATTACGATTGTATTTATTTCAACAAAGCCATCTTCTACATACCACAAGCCATAGCTCAGGGCTCACACTACGTAAATAAAAAAATCGGAAATGTGTACAAGTACTTTGTGGTACAAAACTTCACAATGGCAAGAAAAACCGGAACTAGTTTTTGCATACTTCAAGTTTTTGTCCAACACTCCTCAAGAGTATGCAAACGGATAATAACTAAACGCTGACAGAATAAATAGCCAGATGCGGATCAAAAACACTTGAGGGTGAAAAAAGAGCGCATGGTTATAATTGACCAATAATTGTTATAAAGTAGCGCTGTAGGTCAATTACAACTAGTCATAACGAAAAAGTACTTTAAGTATGCAAGATCTAGTTCCGCTTTTTCTTGCAATTAAAATTGTTCTTGATAAGAAAGAACCAATGTAGCCTGAACAAATGACCATGAAGAGTACCTTTTGACTTCAAAAATTATCTACGATTATATTTTTTGCATTTTCAATTCAATACAATCGCCTTAAGCCAACTTATGAAGAAGTCATTAGAGTTTTAAAAAAACGTTTTCAGACCAAAATTTCCCTTTCCTGCTAAATGATGTGCGAGGTTATAAACCATAAAAAATGACAACATTTTGAGCAGAAAATTTTCTTATTAGAAAATAGTTTTCTGCACTTCAAATGGGGAAATAAAGTCTGCACAATTTGCATGAAACAAAGATTCCTTTTTTTAAAATAACATTTTCAGCCGCAAATCATATCTTTGTCAAAACGATTTCAGCGCTTCTAATTTCCGACCAAAATTTCTGTCCTTGATGAAAAATGCAAGGCTATAGTTTTAGATAATGACCACCTTGTGTCCTAAAATTTTTACTCCCAGAAAATGTTTTTCAGCACTTCAAATGAACAGTTTTGCTCTTTAAAAGACTTATAAAGAAGAAAATTTGTCGTTGGAAAAAAAAATTTTCCGACCGAAAATGCCTAATAGAAATACAAAGCCATAGCTTTCGAAAATGACCACATTCTGACGTAAAACTTTTACACTCCCAAACTGATTTTCAGCACTTTAATTAAAAGTCTTAATCTTTAAACGACTTATAAAGCAGCATTTTTCTATATTGAAAACAGAAAATTTCCAACCGAAAATACTGGTTTTGGACAAAGATGCAAAGCTACAGCCTTAGAGAATGATCACATTTTCACATAGATATTTTACTACAAGAAAATGGCTATCAGCACTTTAAATGAAAAGCTTTAGTATCTAGACCTTTCACATAGCAGCGATAAGTGTTTTAAAGAGAGAAAACTTCCAACCAAAAATGCTGGCTTTTTGTCAAACACAAAACTAGAACCTTACAAAATGTCTACTATTTAACAAAATTAGTTGATCAAAACCACATTTTGCAAAACCCTAGTCTAAAGACTGTATAATAAATATTTCTCGAGTAAGAAAGCGTTGAAGTGACAGTCAAAAGCGAAAAAAACGCAAAGGCTTTAGCCTTGCAAAAATGGCCATTTTGGACCGAGAATTCAATTTTCCAAAAACAGATTAAACTAAAAGATAAATTAATTTGAAGCATCTTAATGTTTGTTTCATCACTGTTTAATGAATATTTCCAGAGTTACAGTGCGTTGAAGTGACAGTCAAAAACGATGAAAACACCAAGGCTATAGCCTTGCAAAAATGGCCATTTTGGACCGAAAATTCAATTTTCCAAAAACAGCTATACTAGTAGAGCATTAATTGGAAGCATTTTCATGTTTGTTTCACTGTACGATGAATATTTCAGAGTTACAGTGCGTTGAAGTGACAGTCAAAAACGATGAAAACACCAAGGCTATAGCCTTGCAAAAATGGCCATTTTGGACCGAAAATTCAATTTTCCAAAAGACTATACTATAGAGCATTCAATTGGAAGCATTTTCATGTTTGTTTCATCACTGTACGATGAATATTTCAAGAGTTACAGTGCGTTGAAGTGACAGTCAAAAACGATGAAAACACCAAGGCTATAGCCTTGCAAAAATGGCCATTTTGGACCGAAAATTCAATTTTCCAAAAACAGACTATACTAGTAGAGCATTCAATTGGAAGCATTTTCATGTTTGTTTCATCACTGTACGATGAATATTTACAGAGTTACAGTGCGTTGAAGTGACAGTCAAAAACGATGAAAACACCAAGGCTATAGCCTTGCAAAAATGGCCATTTTGGACCGAAAATTCAATTTTCCAAAAACAGACTATACTAGTAGAGCATTCAATTGGAAGCATTTTCATGTTTGTTTCATCACTGTACGATGAATATTTACAGAGTTACAGTGCGTTGAAGTGACAGTCAAAAACGATGAAAACACCAAGGCTATAGCCTTGCAAAAATGGCCATTTTGGACCGAAAATTCAATTTTCCAAAAACTAGACTATACTAGTAGAGCATTCAATTGGATCATTTTCTGTTTGTTGCATCACTGTACGATGAATATTTACAGAGTTACAGTGCGTTGAAGTGACAGTCAAAAACGATGAAAACACCAAGGCTATAGCCTTGCAAAAATGGCCATTTTGGACCGAAAATTCAATTTTCCAAAAACAGACTATACTAGTAGAGCATTCAATTGGAAGCATTTTCTGTTTGTTTCATCACTGTACGATGAATATTTACAGAGTTACAGTGCGTTGAAGTGACAGTCAAAAACGATGAAAACACCAAGGCTATAGCCTTGCAAAAATGGCCATTTTGGACCGAAAATTCAATTTTCCAAAAAGAATACTATTAGAATTCAATTGAAGCATTTTCTGTTTGTTTCATCACTGTACGATGAATATTTACAGAGTTACAGTGCGTTGAAGTGACAGTCAAAAACGATGAAAACACCAAGGCTATAGCCTTGCAAAAATGGCCATTTTGGACCGAAAATTCAATTTTCCAAAAAACAATACTATAGTAGAGCATTCAATTGGAAGCATTTTCTGTTTGTTTCATCACTGTACGATGAATATTTACAGAGTTACAGTGCGTTGAAGTGACAGTCAAAAACGATGAAAAACCAAGGCTATAGCCTTGCAAAAATGGCCATTTTGGACCGAAAATTCAATTTTCCAAAAACAGACTATACTAGTAGAGCATTCAATTGGAAGCATTTTCTGTTTGTTTCATCACTGTACGATGAATATTTACAGAGTTACAGTGCGTTGAAGTGACAGTCAAAAACGATGAAAACACCAAGGCTATAGCCTTGCAAAAATGGCCATTTTGGACCGAAAATTCAATTTTCCAAAAACAGACTATACTAGTAGAGCATTCAATTGGAAGCATTTTCTGTTTGTTTCATCACTGTACGATGAATATTTACAGAGTTACAGTGCGTTGAAGTGACAGTCAAAAACGATGAAAACACCAAGGCTATAGCCTTGCAAAAATGGCCATTTTGGACCGAAAATTCAATTTTCCAAAAACAGACTATACTAGTAGAGCATTCAATGGAAGCATTTTCCTGTTTGTTTCATCACTGTACGATGAATATTTACAGAGTTACAGTGCGTTGAAGTGACAGTCAAAAACGATGAAAACACCAAGGCTATAGCCTTGCAAAAATGGCCATTTTGGACCGAAAATTCAATTTTCCAAAAACAGACTATACTAGTAGAGCATTCAATTGGAAGCATTTTCTGTTTGTTTCATCACTGTACGATGAATATTTACAGAGTTACAGTGCGTTGAAGTGACAGTCAAAAACGATGAAAACACCAAGGCTATAGCCTTGCAAAAATGGCCATTTTGGACCGAAAATTCAATTTTCCAAAAACAGACTATACTAGTAGAGCATTCAATTGGAAGCATTTTCATGTTTGTTTCATCACTGTACGATGAATATTTACAGAGTTACAGTGCGTTGAAGTGACAGTCAAAAACGATGAAAACACCAAGGCTATAGCCTTGCAAAAATGGCCATTTTGGACCGAAAATTCAATTTTCCAAAAACAGACTATACTAGTAGAGCATTCAATTGGAAGCATTTTCTGTTTGTTTCATCACTGTACGATGAATATTTACAGAGTTACAGTGCGTTGAAGTGACAGTCAAAAACGATGAAAACACCAAGGCTATAGCTTGCAAAAATGGCCATTTTGGACCGAAAATTCAATTTTCCAAAAACAGACTATACTAGTAGAGCATTCAATTGAAGCATTTTCCTGTTTGTTTCATCACTGTACGATGAATATTTACAGAGTTACAGTGCGTTGAAGTGACAGTCAAAAACGATGAAAACAAAGGCTATAGCCTTGCAAAAATGGCCATTTTGGACCGAAAATTCAATTTTCCAAAAACAACTACTAGTAGAGCATTCAATTGGAAGCATTTTCATGTTTGTTTCATCACTGTACGATGAATATTTACAGAGTTACAGTGCGTTGAAGTGACAGTCAAAAACGATGAAAACACAAGGCTATAGCCTTGCAAAAATGGCCATTTTGGACCGAAAATTCAATTTTCCAAAAACAGACTATACTAGTAGAGCATTCAATTGGAAGCATTTTCATGTTTGTTTCATCACTGTACGATGAATATTTACAGAGTTACAGTGCGTTGAAGTGACAGTCAAAAACGATGAAAACAAAGGCTATAGCCTTGCAAAAATGGCCATTTTGGACCGAAAATTCAATTTTCCAAAAACAGACTATACTAGTAGAGCATTCAATTGGAAGCATTTTCCTGTTTGTTTCATCACTGTACGATGAATATTTACAGAGTTACAGTGCGTTGAAGTGACAGTCAAAAACGATGAAAACACCAAGGCTATAGCCTTGCAAAAATGGCCATTTTGGACCGAAAATTCAATTTTCCAAAAACAGACTATACTAGTAGAGCATTCAATTGGAAGCATTTTCATGTTTGTTTCATCACTGTACGATGAATATTTACAGAGTTACAGTGCGTTGAAGTGACAGTCAAAAACGATGAAAACACCAAGGCTATAGCCTTGCAAAAATGGCCATTTTGGACCGAAAATTCAATTTTCCAAAAACAGACTATACTAGTAGAGCATTCAATTGGAAGCATTTTCCTGTTTGTTTCATCACTGTACGATGAATATTTACAGAGTTACAGTGCGTTGAAGTGACAGTCAAAAACGATGAAAACACAAGGCTATAGCCTTGCAAAAATGGCCATTTTGGACCGAAAATTCAATTTTCCAAAAACAGACTATACTAGTAGAGCATTCAATTGGAAGCATTTTCATGTTTGTTTCATCACTGTACGATGAATATTTACAGAGTTACAGTGCGTTGAAGTGACAGTCAAAAACGATGAAAACACCAAGGCTATAGCCTTGCAAAAATGGCCATTTTGGACCGAAAATTCAATTTTCCAAAAACAGACTATACTAGTAGAGCATTCAATTGGAAGCATTTTCATGTTTGTTTCATCACTGTACGATGAATATTTACAGAGTTACAGTGCGTTGAAGTGACAGTCAAAAACGATGAAAACACCAAGGCTATAGCCTTGCAAAAATGGCCATTTTGGACCGAAAATTCAATTTTCCAAAAACAGACTATACTAGTAGAGCATTCAATTGGAAGCATTTTCCTGTTTGTTTCATCACTGTACGATGAATATTTACAGAGTTACAGTGCGTTGAAGTGACAGTCAAAAACGATGAAAACACCAAGGCTATAGCCTTGCAAAAATGGCCATTTTGGACCGAAAATTCAATTTTCCAAAAACAGACTATACTAGTAGAGCATTCAATTGAAGCATTTTCCTGTTTGTTTCATCACTGTACGATGAATATTTACAGAGTTACAGTGCGTTGAAGTGACAGTCAAAAACGATGAAAAACCAAGGCTATAGCCTTGCAAAAATGGCCATTTTGGACCGAAAATTCAATTTTCCAAAAACAATACTAGTAGAGCATTCAATTGGAAGCATTTTCATGTTTGTTTCATCACTGTACGATGAATATTTACAGAGTTACAGTGCGTTGAAGTGACAGTCAAAAACGATGAAAAACCAAGGCTATAGCCTTGCAAAAATGGCCATTTTGGACCGAAAATTCAATTTTCCAAAAACAGACTATACTAGTAGAGCATTCAATTGGAAGCATTTTCATGTTTGTTTCATCACTGTACGATGAATATTTACAGAGTTACAGTGCGTTGAAGTGACAGTCAAAAACGATGAAAACACAAGGCTATAGCCTTGCAAAAATGGCCATTTTGGACCGAAAATTCAATTTTCCAAAAACAGACTATACTAGTAGAGCATTCAATTGGAAGCATTTTCCTGTTTGTTTCATCACTGTACGATGAATATTTACAGAGTTACAGTGCGTTGAAGTGACAGTCAAAAACGATGAAAAACCAAGGCTATAGCCTTGCAAAAATGGCCATTTTGGACCGAAAATTCAATTTTCCAAAAACAGACTATACTAGTAGAGCATTCAATTGGAAGCATTTTCATGTTTGTTTCATCACTGTACGATGAATATTTACAGAGTTACAGTGCGTTGAAGTGACAGTCAAAAACGATGAAAAACCAAGGCTATAGCCTTGCAAAAATGGCCATTTTGGACCGAAAATTCAATTTTCCAAAAACAGACTATACTAGTAGAGCATTCAATTGGAAGCATTTTCCTGTTTGTTTCATCACTGTACGATGAATATTTACAGAGTTACAGTGCGTTGAAGTGACAGTCAAAAACGATGAAAACACCAAGGCTATAGCCTTGCAAAAATGGCCATTTTGGACCGAAAATTCAATTTTCCAAAAAAGACTATACTAGTAGAGCATTCAATTGGAAGCATTTTCCTGTTTGTTTCATCACTGTACGATGAATATTTACAGAGTTACAGTGCGTTGAAGTGACAGTCAAAAACGATGAAAACACCAAGGCTATAGCCTTGCAAAAATGGCCATTTTGGACCGAAAATTCAATTTTCCAAAAACAGACTATACTAGTAGAGCATTCAATTGGAAGCATTTTCCTGTTTGTTTCATCACTGTACGATGAATATTTACAGAGTTACAGTGCGTTGAAGTGACAGTCAAAAACGATGAAAACACCAAGGCTATAGCCTTGCAAAAATGGCCATTTTGGACCGAAAATTCAATTTTCCAAAAACAGACTATACTAGTAGAGCATTCAATTGGAAGCATTTTCCTGTTTGTTTCATCACTGTACGATGAATATTTACAGAGTTACAGTGCGTTGAAGTGACAGTCAAAAACGATGAAAACACCAAGGCTATAGCCTTGCAAAAATGGCCATTTTGGACCGAAAATTCAATTTTCCAAAAACAGACTATACTAGTAGAGTTCAATTGGAAGCATTTTCATGTTTGTTTCATCACTGTACGATGAATATTTACAGAGTTACAGTGCGTTGAAGTGACAGTCAAAAACGATGAAAACACCAAGGCTATAGCCTTGCAAAAATGGCCATTTTGGACCGAAAATTCAATTTTCCAAAAACAGACTATACTAGTAGAGCATTCAATTGGAAGCATTTTCCTGTTTGTTTCATCACTGTACGATGAATATTTACAGAGTTACAGTGCGTTGAAGTGACAGTCAAAAACGATGAAAACACCAAGGCTATAGCCTTGCAAAAATGGCCATTTTGGACCGAAAATTCAATTTTCCAAAAACAGACTATACTAGTAGAGCATTCAATTGGAAGCATTTTCCTGTTTGTTTCATCACTGTACGATGAATATTTACAGAGTTACAGTGCGTTGAAGTGACAGTCAAAAACGATGAAAACACCAAGGCTATAGCCTTGCAAAAATGGCCATTTTGGACCGAAAATTCAATTTTCCAAAAACAGACTATACTAGTAGAGCATTCAATTGGAAGCATTTTCCTGTTTGTTTCATCACTGTACGATGAATATTTACAGAGTTACAGTGCGTTGAAGTGACAGTCAAAAACGATGAAAACACCAAGGCTATAGCCTTGCAAAAATGGCCATTTTGGACCGAAAATTCAATTTTCCAAAAACAGACTATACTAGTAGAGCATTCAATTGGAAGCATTTTCCTGTTTGTTTCATCACTGTACGATGAATATTTACAGAGTTACAGTGCGTTGAAGTGACAGTCAAAAACGATGAAAACACCAAGGCTATAGCCTTGCAAAAATGGCCATTTTGGACCGAAAATTCAATTTTCCAAAAACAGACTATACTAGTAGAGCATTCAATTGGAAGCATTTTCCTGTTTGTTTCATCACTGTACGATGAATATTTACAGAGTTACAGTGCGTTGAAGTGACAGTCAAAAACGATGAAAACACCAAGGCTATAGCCTTGCAAAAATGGCCATTTTGGACCGAAAATTCAATTTTCCAAAAACAGACTATACTAGTAGAGCATTCAATTGGAAGCATTTTCCTGTTTGTTTCATCACTGTACGATGAATATTTACAGAGTTACAGTGCGTTGAAGTGACAGTCAAAAACGATGAAAAACCAAGGCTATAGCCTTGCAAAAATGGCCATTTTGGACCGAAAATTCAATTTTCCAAAAACAGACTACTATAGAGTATTCAATTGGAAGCATTTTCATGTTTGTTTCATCACTGTACGATGAATATTTACAGAGTTACAGTGCGTTGAAGTGACAGTCAAAAACGATGAAAAACCAAGGCTATAGCCTTGCAAAAATGGCCATTTTGGACCGAAAATTCAATTTTCCAAAAACAGACTATACTAGTAGAGCATTCAATTGGAAGCATTTTCATGTTTGTTTCATCACTGTACGATGAATATTTACAGAGTTACAGTGCGTTGAAGTGACAGTCAAAAACGATGAAAACACCAAGGCTATAGCCTTGCAAAAATGGCCATTTTGGACCGAAAATTCAATTTTCCAAAAACAGACTATACTAGTAGAGCATTCAATTGGAAGCATTTTCATGTTTGTTTCATCACTGTACGATGAATATTTACAGAGTTACAGTGCGTTGAAGTGACAGTCAAAAACGATGAAAAACCAAGGCTATAGCCTTGCAAAAATGGCCATTTTGGACCGAAAATTCAATTTTCCAAAAACAGACTACTAGTAGAGCATTCAATTGGAAGCATTTTCATGTTTGTTTCATCACTGTACGATGAATATTTACAGAGTTACAGTGCGTTGAAGTGACAGTCAAAAACGATGAAAACACCAAGGCTATAGCCTTGCAAAAATGGCCATTTTGGACCGAAAATTCAATTTTCCAAAAACAGACTATACTAGTAGAGCATTCAATTGGAAGCATTTTCATGTTTGTTTCATCACTGTACGATGAATATTTACAGAGTTACAGTGCGTTGAAGTGACAGTCAAAAACGATGAAAACACCAAGGCTATAGCCTTGCAAAAATGGCCATTTTGGACCGAAAATTCAATTTTCCAAAAACAGACTATACTAGTAGAGCATTCAATTGGAAGCATTTTCATGTTTGTTTCATCACTGTACGATGAATATTTACAGAGTTACAGTGCGTTGAAGTGACAGTCAAAAACGATGAAAACACCAAGGCTATAGCCTTGCAAAAATGGCCATTTTGGACCGAAAATTCAATTTTCCAAAAACAGACTATACTAGTAGAGCATTCAATTGGAAGCATTTTCATGTTTGTTTCATCACTGTACGATGAATATTTACAGAGTTACAGTGCGTTGAAGTGACAGTCAAAAACGATGAAAACACCAAGGCTATAGCCTTGCAAAAATGGCCATTTTGGACCGAAAATTCAATTTTCCAAAAACAGACTATACTAGTAGAGCATTCAATTGGAAGCATTTTCATGTTTGTTTCATCACTGTACGATGAATATTTACAGAGTTACAGTGCGTTGAAGTGACAGTCAAAAACGATGAAAACACCAAGGCTATAGCCTTGCAAAAATGGCCATTTTGGACCGAAAATTCAATTTTCCAAAAACAGACTATACTAGTAGAATTCAATTGGAAGCATTTTCATGTTTGTTTCATCACTGTACGATGAATATTTACAGAGTTACAGTGCGTTGAAGTGACAGTCAAAAACGATGAAAACACCAAGGCTATAGCCTTGCAAAAATGGCCATTTTGGACCGAAAATTCAATTTTCCAAAAAGACTATACTAGTAGAGCATTCAATTGGAAGCATTTTGTTTGTTTCATCACTGTACGATGATATTTACAGAGTTACAGTGCGTTGAAGTGACAGTCAAAAACGATGAAAAACAAGGCTATAGCCTTGCAAAAATGGCCATTTTGGACCGAAAATTCAATTTTCCAAAAACAGACTATACTAGTAGAGCATTCAATTGGAAGCATTTTCCTGTTTGTTTCATCACTGTACGATGAATATTTACAGAGTTACAGTGCGTTGAAGTGACAGTCAAAAACGATGAAAACACCAAGGCTATAGCCTTGCAAAAATGGCCATTTTGGACCGAAAATTCAATTTTCCAAAAACAGACTATACTAGTAGAGCATTCAATTGGAAGCATTTTCATGTTTGTTTCATCACTGTACGATGAATATTTACAGAGTTACAGTGCGTTGAAGTGACAGTCAAAAACGATGAAAACACCAAGGCTATAGCCTTGCAAAAATGGCCATTTTGGACCGAAAATTCAATTTTCCAAAAACAGACAACTATTGAGCATTCAATTGAAGCATTTTATGTTTGTTTTCACTGTACGATGAATATTATTACAGTTACAGTGCGTTGAAGTGACAGTCAAAAACGATGAAAACACAAAGGCTATAGCCTTGCAAAAATGGCTATTTTGTCCAAAATTCATTTTCCAAAATAAACTAAACTATTAGGGCATTCAATTTTAAGCAATTCAATGTTTGTTTCATCACTGTATGATGAATACTTCTAGAGTTACAGTGCGTTGAAGTGAAATGAAGAAATGTTTTTTCTTGTGAGCCATTGATAATATCAGTCGACTTTTTATTAACGTAACGAGAATTTTAAGCGCAAAAAAAAGTGGTGCTCTTGAAACATTTTGGATGGCTCAACATTAATTCAATATCAATTTTTATGCAAATATAAATACAAAAACAAACCCGCTTCAATTCCCTATTCCTCTGAACGATGGAAGGACTTTTGTTCACTTGAAAATGTGTTGCAAAATGAAGATATCTTTCTGTGCATAATTGCCATCAGCTGGTCGTTCTTGAAAGCAATAATTGTTGGTAAAGCTGATGTGCCTGGAGTTGCTTTATTTAAACTAGACAGCTCTGATAGATGCATACACAGATGAGGAGGGTTATCAAAAGTAGTCTATATGCAGTCGTTTTTAAACGACATTCTTGCATGTAAACTAACAAAAAGACGAGCTAAAAATTCCCATCGCTGTTAACACAGGAAAGGAGCATATGTTGATCTACACTTCAAGCTATGTAAGTAAAGACAAATCGGTTTGGTGACACCTGCACATTGGCCCTATATGACTTCGACAGTGGCAGCTAATATCTCTTGCAATGATTGAGGACCAGCAACTAGGAGC
This sequence comes from Nemopilema nomurai, assembly GCA_003864495.1. Lineage (NCBI taxonomy): Eukaryota > Metazoa > Cnidaria > Scyphozoa > Rhizostomeae > Rhizostomatidae > Nemopilema > Nemopilema nomurai. The sequence goes on from ML133478.1 coordinate 717,808, forward strand.
CGCCTTAAATTGGTGGGACAAGTAGTGCATACAATATTTGATTATAGTGAAAATGACAAATCTTATAAATCTGATAACTTTTCTAAATCTAAAGCCTCTAGTGTAGTAAAAACTTGGAGCTGATTGTATAGGCGTTGTCAATTTCATGATTTTGCCATAAAGAGAAAAAGTTCAGACACTGCCTAGCAATGGAATCAAAGAGATTAAAATTGCATTTAAGTTGCACAAAAAGACAGGGCAACAAACGTGCTAAAGAATTATGTTCTTCCGACACACCTAAGAGTATGCAAACTTTGGCAAACTGATAAGCAGATTAAATACATAGCTTGTTGCGGAACAAAAGACGAGTGAAAGGTTGCGAGGAGGCACGTATGATTGGCTACGTTATAATAAGCGTCCATTCCAAATTATTATGAGTCTAATTATTGGGACAAAGGTTTTGGTAAACAGGCCTTTGCATTTGAATTTGAACAGACTTAAAACGCCTTGATGAAAATATGACTAAAGCCCAATCCCCACTAGGCGGAAAAATTTCCTGCGATCTAATTGGCTATTTAAATTTGTCGCGGCGAAAAATGTCGACTAGCGAAAAGTAGAAAGTGATCCTGCTTTTCACGACGCGACAATTTTCCGCCTAGTGGAGATTGGGCTTTACAATGATCATACCAATGTCATAACATGTCTCATATTCAGCCGAACTCACCTTTAGGCCAAGATGTTCGACAAAGTTTCCTTTGGCAAAGTGCATTTGTGGTTGATAATCTATCACAGATTGACCTACAATGAATGACACAAGATTAACTTGGCATGGCTTCTCAAAATTTGCAGCGGCTTAAAGGACCCAAGGAAAACAAAGATGGAGACAAAGGGAGTGCAACTTTTCCTGATTGCATAGACAGTATTATTAAGAATCGAAAGTATACATTAGGAATAGAATCGGATATGAACAAAACGGAATAAGTTTAAATCCATGCTTGAGTGCATTTAAACATATAGAAAGGATCTTCCATTTAACGTAGTTAGCAAACCTCTCTGCAAAAATGACTTTGAAAGTTCTTGCAGAAAGCAAACAGCAAACCCCATACCCCAATCCATCCCTTTTTTTCCCTTGAATGTCCCGTAGTATGAGCGACGTTTCATCAATTCTAACAGCAGATTAATAGAACGCTTGAAGCACTAAGCACCATGCCGATAGAATTTAGTCGTTAATTTTATGAACAGGCAGTTTAAGGAGCAATCGAAAAATTGAGCTGTCATCAACAAGTGGCAAAACAGTCAAGAACATAGTGCTTCAGATTCAAAGGAAGAGAATTACCGGTTTTCATTGTAATGCACTCTTCGTACAAAATGACCGCTATAAGAGCATCATCGACAGTGACCTGTGAGCAATAAAACTAGGCATTTACTCGTGTTCGTTTGCTAGCAAAATATGTTACAATTTATATCGAAAGAGTGCCGTCTAGGGTCCAACTAAAAAAGCCATTATAAACACTATATTCCGCAATACATGTATGTAGACGGCTGTCTAAAAAACAATTTCGAAATAGTAACGTAGGCCTTTTTGTAAGTCATGGTAACGTAGAAATGCAATTGTAGAAATGTAGGAAAGTGCTTGTTTTTACTTCATTAAAATAAATTAATTGTAAATTAAGTGCTGATTGACTTCAAGTGTTAATTTACAGAACAATTCTTTGATTTCATTCAAAAAGAACAAAGCCTATACCTCGTTGTGAAGAGACAACTTAGCATGCGCAGCCGCAAGTGACAGCCTAAAAAAAGACAAGTGCCTGATGTAAAAAATGTTTTATAACCTAGAATTACATAGCCACTGTCGATAATAAACTTTTAGACACCAATGATCTGAGCAAGTAATTCTGCATTACCAATGAATTTAAAAATAATGTCTTTTCCTCTCTATGATTCATACCCAAAGGCGCATTGAAAGAAATAGGAAACAAAAATTACAGTAGGTAGGAGACTATATCTCTGTTTGTTGGGATAACAGGACCCTTACAGTCCCTATGGCATTGAAAAGGTTTTAACCTGTAAAATATATCTTTTATTATTACCATCATCATTATTATTAGCTAGGGTTTAGTTGCTGAGATTAAGCCTAGACCTTTTAAAGCATGCAGTGTTTTGTAGCTGATTTTTGACTGCTTTGCAATGTCGTATATCTGCACGGCTCTTCGGAAACTTTTACCGGTACAATAAACAAGAAACGAATAGCGGTTCAAATTATATTTCGATGCTTCTTATCCAATTTAAAGAGAAGCAATAAGCAGATTCTTATACAAGATTATACTAGTTTAAACCCACCGCTGCAATATGCTTCAGCCGAGAATCATATTTGATTCATTACAAGTGACTACAGCTTACATCGTTTGTAATGACTTTTTTCCAATTTCACTTCCGCTCTGTATTGAACCCCTAGCCCTTCTACTGGCTAGAAAGAAGGATCTGATCATCTTAGACGCATTATCCGGAAATGTGACGCGCCTGCTTCTTGCAGTGCTGACAAACTGTAGAGGCAAGTAGAAATTGCAGCATGAGAAACAAGAAAGAAGTCAAATTAATCTTCATGTTTAAAAGATTATTACAGTGTATGAAAATCTCAGCATGACAAATACATTGCAAATCTTAAGAGCAGCATTAGAGTAGCTTGAAGGTGGCATCAGAGGAAGAGTGAGAACACATCAGTATCGCAAAAAGTTTCAATTGTTGCCTGTAAAAAGGCATTGGGATAATTCTTCTGCTTGATTTACAAAGAAATAATTTTGCTTGGGTTAGAAGTAGCACAACCTCAAGTTATTTTTAAATCGATGCACCTCTTGCAAAGCTTCTTGACTGATTTCGTTCTGATGCTCAATTCCAACTGCCTGTTTTAGCATATTCGTCACCTGCAGTGCTTCCAAGTCGTCTGGCAGTTCGTAATCTTTAGAGAAATCGTACACCAAATCAAACTGGCTAAAAAATAATTCAAAAAATACTGCAAAGAAATTTGCCTATACAGTCCGGTTATAATGTCGTTGAGAAATGTTTCTGCTACCCAAGCCATCGATGCTATGAGACATTGTGGTTGTTAGTGATCAGCAGCTTAACAGAAGACATCATAATTTTCTGGCAGTAGTATTCAAGGAAATTTTAAGGAGATACTGTTGTGTCAATAGGAATTATTCTTAAAATGCACGATGAGTGTTGTAAAGGATAAATAGCTTAAGTGTTTTACTCTTCTAGCTGTGCTCTTTGACATTTTGCAGCCTGCGGGGGGAGGGAGGATACAAAAGGTTAGTAAAAGGCATTAGATAATACTTAAATCTCATCAGCCGATGGTCTGGCACATACAAACTATCCCTTAAGCGAATGAGTACTGATATTTGTGGTTATTTGAAATCCCTGCTTTTCGTCAAAATGTGGTGGAATGCAATGCCTAAAAGCTTGACTAAGCTACGGAAGAACTTAATTCTATTTACGATAGAAAGCAGCATAGCAGACGCTTTATTTAAATTCAAATTCGAAACAATGCAAAACCCAAGCCACACTTGTTGAATGTAGCTAATATTGTACAAGGCTTTTGAGTGCTATTCATACAAATTAATCTCAATAATTGCTAAAGTATTGAAAATAATCAGAGATATAAGCTCTCTAAAGGAGGATATAAACTCGAAGGCTTGTTTCAAATGTAAAGTGTGATCAAATTGGAAAAATCGTTTTTTATTGCATGATGTGGAAGCTTTAGTAACGTTGAGCAGCTGAATTTGAACTTCGGGTGCAGAGAGACTTTCTATTGGGAACTCTAAAGACAGGCTTATTATCTCTAGGCTAAGAGAACTCGAAGTAAAACGACAACAATGCATGGAATGGAAGAGAATTAAAGAATACGTGCTCATAGGGGAAGTATTCCTTAATTCTTGCCATCTTTCCCAATTTTTTTAATACTCCACACAGTGGTACCTCATTTTGTCCCGCGTTCGCCTCGGCTATGGCCAAGAGTGTGCAGTTGAGCGGGAAATGCATTCGAGTGTATTCAGACTGATTCCCATTACGCCTTGGCATGTCCACTGTCACGGATTCCTCTTCTAGAGCTTTTGAAAAAAGGAGATTCTCAATCAAATGGCAAGCAAGTGAACTAGAGCGAAACAATGGCAAGGTGATGGCAAGAGGTGCATTTGTAGACTCCTCTTAGCCTTTCAAACTATATTATAGTACATGTAGCGAAAATTGGAAGATACAGCCTGTATACACTTCATAAAATGGCATCAAAAAGTTATTCACGATCTAATGAAGAGCATTTATTTTGCCAGTCACTATACTTACTCTTCTGAAGCCTGTTTATTTCTTCTTTCTTTAAGCTAGCCAGGTTTGGAATAATACAAACGTTTTTTCCGGCAAGTAGCAAACTTCCACCTAAATACCAATGGAATATCATATTGATAGAGCCATTAATTGTGTCTGCACTGATGCTACGTAGAAAAATACAGCCATTGAAAGAAAATCTTGCCCATCTTGACAAGTTTTTGTGCATGGAAGCACATGGAACGCCCACACTGGAATGCGTACCCATAACATAAAAAAAACTCTTCGAACATAGCAGCACTAAAATATTTATCAAAACATTTGCATCAAAACATTACCGTAAACAAAATAGATTTAAGAATGAAATTACCATCATAAAACAATTAATTTTAAATGTTTTAATATTCTTCAGTGTTATGTCAATATATTTGCATAAAAATATCGACCAGTGCAGTCAGGAACAGGAGATAGGCACACCTAGAGGATTGCGTCCCCTAAGATTCGGAAAAGTGCACCCTTTTCTGATTTCTCTTTAGGATATCAAAAAAATCCGTCCTATAGCTGAGTTATTGCGCTAATCCCCCTTTCGACGTCTAGATTGCTTCAAACAGTGTAGGTATTGATGTCTCTATTTACTTGCCATCAAAATGTCCGTCTGTATCCGATTCACGCTTCTTCGCAACCGATCCAAATAACTCAAGGTTTGGTTGACTCATCACAGCTCTGTTGTGTAAGTTGCTGGCACACATGAAGAGTCTTTGCAGTCTCAGTATATCTTCTGATATGCATAGGATGTTGATTCGCTTGAGTTCATTTCCAATCACCAGTTTCCCATCCACGTGTTCAACAAGAACGTCGCTTCCACTCAAAACAGAGCTTAACAGTAGTGCAAGCTTTAATTTGTGAAATGACCCACCAATAGCAACTGACTCTATAATTTTTCAATTCATCATCATTTCAACACATACTTTGAATAAGAGGTTGTTTTGAAAAAAAAAAGAAAATCTAATATCTATATTTTTCATTTCAAACATCAAGGAAAGGCTTCATTTTAAAAAGTAAGATTTAGCTCACCTCCGAAACTGTATGCAAGACTTGCTACAAAGCTCCACGGAGACATTACGCGATCTGGTAGAAAAACGGTTTGTTACAAGAAGCTGACCCCTACAGAAAATATGCTTTATAGTCCATATAAATTGGACCTGCTACACACACACTTGAGACTGTTGTAGACATAACGGTTAACAGTGAGACAACTGTTTAGATTTACCAGTTTTATAAGTTTCATACTTCAGCAAAGACCTGAGCAAGAACTAATTCTCTCGGATCTACTTTTAAAAATAATTGCAAAAGAACGTTTGGTGAAAGTAAGAGAGAGACCCCTTAGTCATCAATGCTATTTTGATTAGACCTAACATATTCTCCAGTTATTTCTATTGCGAAAGCAAGAACGTTTCTTTATAATCAAGATAGGCTTAATGGTAAAGTTGGAGAACTGGAAATAATGCATAGTTGGATGGAAATATAGTGCCATGTAGTTTGGTGAATGATTAAGAAAAATAAAACTATGGTAGAAAAGAATTGTGATTTAAATTAGAGTCAAACATGTAACGTACCTTCATAGAGTGACCTAACTGAGTTTGGTAAGTTATCCATGCATTCCTCTTTCTTTATTGTAGCAACCTTTGTAAGCTGGGAGACAGCAAAAAGAGCGAGATAAAATTTCTAACAGCCGTTTTTGGTAGATATTTGAAGAAAAATCACACTGCATGTCTTAAACCAATCTAAAAAGTATTTGAATGTGGGACAAAAACATTGAGAAATCGATCGAAGTTTAAGAACATACCTCTTCAATATTAAAAACCTAGAGCCACGAAAGAGAAAAGATACAGTAGATAGGTCGATTCATATGCAAAGCTAGAAGAGTCGATACATTATCATTCACTTGAAACGGCAGTACATACATACTGATAGAGATTTGCAAATTGTCAAGCAGGCTAGCCAAATGATCTTATTTTGAAAGCTTGTGATTTTTTAATGACTAAAAACATTGAAAGGATAACAAACAGGGGAAGGAAGAGAATTATATGGGTAGCTTGTCTTGTTCGATGGATGAAGATAAAGAAAAGCTGAGGACCAAAAAAACAAAAAAATACAAATTGCAAATTTGTCTTAAAGTTTCCAGTTAGCCACTCTAGGAGCATCGTCAGAATCAGATATGGCTTTTCCTAACTACAAACTTTGACACATAAAATATCAACTTATTCACTCCATCATTAAATCTTTTGTCACCAGCTTTATTTATTCCTGAAATAAATCGTTGAATAGGCAAGATGAGACTTATCCACACCTTATAGTAATGATTCAAAAAGTGTCTCTCGGTCAATACCTCAATAGTAAGATCGAAAAACTGTTGTGATGTCATTCGGCGAATCGGCTCCTTCACAGCAATCCCTGTTATCCAGTAGTCGTGGCCAACTTTCAATTTGCTCACCATATCATCTTCAATGGAATATGGCTTATTGACTTATGAAAGCATATGTCGAGTTTCTTAATCTTATATGATGCAAACCACCCTTACAAAAGTACCAGATAAAGACCTAGTGCCCAAATTACGACATCAGTAAATATAAGTAAGTGATTTAATCTCTGTATGTAACAGGCAAACTTGCACTGGCTTGTATTTGCATGATGAAAACATAGAAAGTAACCTCTTGTGACAACAGCTATTCCCTGGTGTCGTCTCTCGCTGGCTACGCTGTGTGGTTGAAGGCACCTGATTCCATCATTCAATATGACTGTAAATGTTTTCCACTCTGCATGAGCAAAGCAAAAATTCGATAAAAACCCACTTTGCTTTTGACTAACGTCTTGAATGAATTTGGTTGAACGCTAAATTTCAGAGAGGGCCTTTTGAAAACTCTGAGAACGAAAATTCTTGTCAAAGAATTTTTGTCAAATAATAAATCATCTCAGTTTTTATAAGCATCATATTTCCAGCTACCTAGAACCTTTATGATCATTAACAAAGCTATTCATAGAGAGATATACATATTGCTCTGCTTCCTAAAACTGGAAGGATCTATATCGTTCTCGTCATTAGCGTTCCCTTCTATCAATATAAATTGGCAAGGCAACGAAAAATTGGTAAACTACACTGAGATTCTTCAGGGAAACTCAAAAACAGCGTTAGAAACGTACATCTTCGTGCCTTCACAACATTTCAAGGCATCTTTTTAAGCTTCACTGTCGACCTAAACTTTTCTCCAGTACTATAGAGAAACCAGGGTTGTCTCAACAATACTCTTAAGTGTCCTTTAGCAGATTCACCTTCACAAATTCTCTCTTAGAAAAGTGAAATGCAAGACAATTCCTCATTAATCCATTTACAGTTGGTACAAATGAAAAAAGACAGAAGTTATTCATGTAAAGCTGCATTATGATGATAATTTCGGAAGAGACTTTTTTAAAATGCCGATAAATGTCTATTTGTTTTCATTCTAGTATTCTCATACAAAACCTGTTGGCATGTAATTGCAAAGCATGTTGTGTAAATTCTACATACCACCGAGTTTTCTTGACTTGACATCCTCTTCCATAGTAGCTCCACACTGGCTACACTGCTTGCCGGGCCTAGGGACACGAAGTCAAAAGTTATTGTTTGAGATAATAATTTACCTGAATTTTGCAATTTTAACCTTAACTAGATGCCTGAAGTTTAGCCTAGCATTATCTTTAATTTTTAAACGTAGAATTTACCAAGTTATCTTTTATACAGGTTGAACTACTAGTTTGATCCGAAGCAGAAACGGATATATATGCCTTATAATAGACATGTGTATAAAGCATAAATTCGCATTATTTTTGTTCTACTTATCATAACTCTCTTCTTTTTAAAGCTGTACTATGCTTTAATTAGCCCTTTAAAGTATCTTCATACCTTACTATCTCGAATTCAAAATTGCCAGGAAGCCATGAGGAAATAGTTCCATAGCCAGAACCGGCTGACAAGCATATCTCATTTTGGGTGCACTTGTATTTTGATCCTCTCCTACCAATTTATAACAAAGCATACAGCACAATTAACTATTGCGGATAAATCTATTGCAAAAATATTAATCTCGTTTGATGATATTTCAATCAGTTAGATAATAAACGGGGTTTGGCTCTTTTCCTCAAATAGACAGACAACATGTTTTGACTTGGTTGCCAAATAAAAAATTCTGCAACAGATTCCAATATTATGCCTGAAAAATAGGAGAACTTGTAAATTTTGGGGCTTGTTTACAAAAGCAAAATAACAGAAACAGGAAAAGTTCGAAAACTTAGAGTCGACAAACTGGAAAAAACACAGGTTTTTGCTTTGGACCCAGGAGACAGAGTTTTAGAAGATTTGCTCACAGATTCTGAGCTGCATTAGCAAATCTAACAAAATTACTAATTGATTACACAAATTTGGTTACTATCCATAGGCGCCGACTACGTGGGGGCTTGGGGGCTCGAGCCCCCCCTGGGGATTGCTATGAGGGGGCTCAGCCCCCCCTGGGAATTTCGTTTGAAATCAATCAAAGAATTGAACTGATGATACTGTAGACCATGATGTTATATCTGCTTTATTAAAATGTTTTGTTTTGTTATTATACATACTTTATATGTTGTATTACGTTATTAAAGCGACAGGTAATTTCTCTACCTTTCAACTTTTTTAAATTGTTTTTAAATTTAAATTTTGAGCCCCCCCTGGGAAAAATAAAAGTCGGCGCCTATGTTACTATCAAATATTATATCACTCATAAATAAAGGCCAGCTGAGTTTGAGCAATTTCCCTTACGTGTATTCGTGAGTAGGAGTGAAACCAACAACAGTGCAAGCAACTTTGATCAGGTTCTCTTCGTATGATAATCTTCTTGTCCCGGCACATCTAAGTAAGTTTCAATTTAGAAATCAATTCAGAAAGAGATCTCAGTATATCAAAAGTCAAAATTTTACTATATTTTTACTAGGAGAGACGTTATCTTATAATTACGTTAGTTTTCTTTAAAAACCCAAGTTACGGAAACAGGTCATTCAAAACTGTACTTTAGAGTCCTGAGTCTTATCGCGGGGGGACTAATAAAACCCAATCTTGCTTGCACGATTAAAATATTTAAAGAAATAAAAAATTTCATGGCTTCTGTTATAGGTAAAGACCTCTTAATACAAGGTGAAGACAACAAGGATGAATATGGTTGATTTTCACTGGTAGCTGCTTCGGCTTCGAAATTGTTCTACTGGTGCGTGAGCTACTTGTTCGATTAGACGTCATGCTATTGGTGTGAAATGCGTCATCATTGAAGTCATAAGAACCAATCTGTCAAGTCATAAGAGTCAAGTCTGGTCTTCCAACTGAAAAGTCGTTTTCACAGAATGAGGAAGCACTTTTTATTTAAGAATAGCACAATGTTCACCATTTCCAATTTGAGCTGAAGGGTGAGGGCTTGTTGTGCTTATACCACAGGAGAAGCAAAAATAAGAGGAGCTGAATAGACTCTGCTTTAAAACGTTTCAAGGATTTTCGGGCAACTGCACAAAGTAATCCTCACTAACAAGGCTCAAAAGACACCAGACATTCACATTCACTCGCTGTTAAAGAGCGTCAATGCCCACTGTAAATTCCTTCTTTTGATTAGCGACTTCAACTTGCGCACATGATCATGGAACATGCGCCTAATCTTGCCAAATACGAAATTGATCGTGTGAGTTTAGTAGTTTCAGGCGCACAGATCGTGAAGGAATCCGTGATTACGCACAACAGGACATACTCCGAAAGAGTCGGCAGATTCACAAACTTTGATTTGAGCAACACCTGACCAACAGCTCCCATGGACAACCATCTTCGTTCGGATATTGTTTTGAAAATTATCTATGAACATGTAAGAAATAAAATAAATGATTGGTTTTGATTACCAGAGTGATTTTTAATGGCCACAGTCTTAGAAATATGCTTCTTGTGAAAATTTGAAATTTTCTAGCAATGATTTCGAAGATTGCGGCTGGGAAATTTTTAGTAATGTTTGTACTGTAAAGGATCGAATGAATGAAAACGTCAGAAAATGACTGAATACTTGATAAACGGATTTAGTTAGAATCCTCTTCACAGCTGATTTAGTTGCGGATAATAAACCAAATAAGAGCCTCGAAGGAGAAGCACGTGACTGGCTGTACTCTGACCAATCAGCACGTACAAATATGAATTCCTCGCGGGATGCACCAAACATTCTCACGTAAAGAAGATCAATCCTTTTTTTAATGTAGAGGTACAAAATGCAGTTTTTTCTTACTTAACTCAAGAGACTATAAAAAAATATTGGAAGAGGAATTGAAGAGAAAATTAGGAATGAGACAAACAGCTTTTCAGAAAGAATGAAAGAAAAAAAGAAAGATAGCAACAACAAAAAGAAAGAAAGAAAGAAAATATTATGTGGTTGGTTCTTAGCTATAAGTTGCTCTTCAAAATCACCAATGTTGACATTTCAACGTCAATGAAAATGTAAACGAAAAAGGTAACATGAGGTACGACTTACCGATCTTAATTGAAATATGAAATTTTTTGTTCTTTTTACAAGAAAGTTTCCAAGTTCAACTGCCGAAATGAAGTGCAAAGATAATATAAACTAAAACATTAATATTTCAATAACCTACAATACAGCACTACTTCTATGCCAAATTTCTTATCAGATTTTTGTCATATTTTCATTGGAGCACTGCGGCGAATTTTGGAAAACAAATATTGTTTGTGTAATTTTCAATAGAATTTTGAAATTGGCCTAAACCTACTATTTAAAATCTATAACAAAAACATTGCAAATTCAGCAACAGACTGCTTAATGATTCATTGAGACAAATGCCTCCGGTCACTCGATTGTAAGCATCATTTGCATAGCGATGGTCAGTATTCGATCAGCGAGACTTTGTTGTCATTAGAGGAATGGAGGGTTGTAAACAAATGGGAGAATTCGTGACTTTGCTACATCCTTTGAAAGGCCGTGGAAAGGAAAATGTCGGAAATGAAAGCCAAAAAGTAGAAAGAATGCTTCCGCTGAAATTGATTGTAGTTTTTATGCTGTTGTTCCATCTTAAAAATTGATGAACACATAACGATCACTCACAAAGTTGAAAGGATAAGAATACAAACTTATCAAGTCATTTACCATTGAATTCCAGCATTTCAGCAACATCGATTTCGATGCAAAATTCGTAGAAAATGTCTTCCTGAGATAGGACAAAGTTTTTCTTCACAATATAAAGGCTTAAATTAAAAAAGGGTGCAGAAATTCGATGTAGAAAAGAAAATTTTAAATTCAGCTTGATATTTTTTCTCACCGTGGTCTGCACTTGAAAACGAATGCAGAGTTGTTTTATTTTCGACAGCAGACACCTTCTCACCCACATTTCCATGACAGCTTGCAATTCCAAGTTTACCGGTGTAGAAAATTGGCTTAGGCCAAAGGGGGCCGCCTCAGTGAAGTTGTCTTGTGTCATGGCCAGTGGAGACTGTGGCTCTTCTTTGATGTTCGCCATTTATAGAGTTCGTAACGATAAAGACAATTTTCAGAGCTCTTCTGCAATTAAAACAGATTTCAATTTCTTAAAATATAAAAAACATCCTGCTACGCTAATTTGAGTATGATCAGCAAAAGACGAAAAGTTTTCAATAGCACTAAGGCCTATGGAAAAAATAAAAACATGGGATTGATAAAAACTAACTTACAAAATCGAAAAAAACTTGTGAATTGTGGTCTTGTATATGACCTACACTGCTTGCTACTTTGAAACAAGTACGTAAGGTTTAAAATTTAAACTCAATACCTCAATACAAAGATTTTCTGATGTTTTCTTTATGTTATGTTTTCTCGCATGGCGTGTACAAGTTTTCGCGCCTTTTGGTGCCCAGACCCCATGCACCAAGAAGTTGTTGATCTGGAATCGTCAAGATTCTGTTATCCGGAAATTTTTTCAATAAACATCAAGATCGTTTGAAAATTAAATCATTAGGCCAAAATTTTCTCTACAAGAGCCTGTCAAAGAACTAATTTAAGCATACTGCCGGGTAATATCTCATATGATTGGCCTTGAAAATATTTTTTGTAAAATTTCAAAGATTGTTGAAACCGCAGGGACCACAAATATGAAGCCATTTAAGTATTGAAACGCCAAAATGAAGAGATGTTTCCTGCTCAATTTATTCCTTTCCACGCTAGAAGGCCTTTGCCATAAAGTCTTGAAATAATGAATACAATTAAAAGAAAAAGGCCTTGTTGCCAGGGGAATTAATTGCCAGACAGAGGAAAGGTCAACGTAGACCAGTCAAACAACTCCAGTCGATGGCAAATCGTTTGATATCGCGGCGCTGATACTGTATCCAACAGTCGGCTATTGCTACAAACACATAGCGGATATCACTGTAACCTTAGTGCTGTTTCACTAGACACCATCCTGTAAATTAATAGCCACGGATCTACGGTTTTAAATTTAATCTGTACCAGCTTACGAATTGATTACTAGAGTATGAATTGACAACCATTGAGGCCAATATCAAATTTAAATGACCATGAATACATCTCTAAATATAATTACAGATATAATCAGTGCTCGCCATATTGGTTTGCTAGCTGTTGGAAGCAATGTTAATATTTGATGACAACTGTGACAAAGAAAGAGTGTGGTCCCCAGCTATAAACGTCGTGGTGGCCAACCGGTTTGCTTATACTTCTGCATAAGCAAATAAACTAGCAGCTTACACATCTAAAAACAACATAGGCCAACGCAGAACATTTTCCAGATGGGCTTGAGGACGCCTGAAGCTAATGTCCTGAAAGGTTGACGGAGGCGCTGTGTATGATGGGTACTCTTTCAGTTGAGACATCCTAATCCAAAAATAATTGTAGCACAATCCGTCTCAGCCTTGGAGCTGGATCCCTGGCTTATTCAACGACGATTCTCACTAAGACAAAAGGGATGCGGGAATCATTCAAAGATTTTGAGAAAAATGTCAACATCTCGATGGGTATTTGAGCAAAGTTGGCGAAAAAGCATCTTGAAAGAGGAGGAAATATAACAATATAATCTTAAAGTCAGACTAGCTGTTTGAAAATTTTTGAGTATAATCTTCCTTTTACCCTCAGATTGCGACTTGCACTTCCAGAGATTCCCCTTATCTATCTAAGATGACGTCACGTCAAGTAGGACAGCAAAACAGTGCAGGCATCTGTACGACAACAGACCATGTACAGATTAGCATGACTGTTAGATCGATCAGAAGCCACGAGTTAAACTGCTACTAGACACTAACAGCAGCCTTCTATGGTTTTGATAAGCAATTGACATCAACACAAAACAGCTAAACATGGCGGTACCCATTAAGTGCCACGTCCTTTGTTGACTCATCAAAGCACGTTGGAGAGGATCTCGCTAACTCTATAGGCGCAAGCAAACTCTTAATGACCTGCTAATAAATCCTGTCTGGTATTCAGTTTTGTAAGCTCTGCAAATCAACATTCGTATTGAGAGATGAAGCATTTCTTTGTTCTTCTTAAACGCCTTAGCAACCTCTGCTTCTATAAAGACACCCTCTACCCCTTTCTGCCTACCCCTTGTCCGTCACGGCCCGCTTCGACCGCTCATGACACATAGTTTATATCGTTATAACTCTTAATGATGATATATTTCAAAAACATAAGAGTTCCTTATGAGTTCGTGTCAGTAAAAGCCGAAACGTCTTTGGAGATTCTTGATAACCGTTCATTGCAATAGATATTACATACTAGAGCTTAGTAAAAAGCTTGCAGAAGTAAAAAGCAATTTTTAAGTGAAAGTTTAAAGAAGATAGAACATAATAGAAATTTTATGTCTTGTCTAGAATTAACTGAATCTTAGTCCATTGAAAGCCTTTAATCTCAATTACATATAAAAAGCAATGAACTTGTTGATGTTTTAGTGGATTCTGATAACATTAGCAGAAAATCATATTGATCAAAATTTTAAGAAAATAACTAACAGAAAGCATACCTGAGCCAAATCAAGAAAAAGTTGTAACTCTAGGCCCTTCACACCGCGCGTGTGTCAAAAATCTCAATACAGATGTTCCCGATTAGAAGTCGAGTTCCTTGTAACTGAAAGAAGAGTGTTGGTGCTCGAAGTTGTGTGAAGACGTCCATAGCGCAAAAGACTGAGTGTCCAGATTGACTGACTGACTGTACGAATAAAATGGAAAGAGTGATATACAACATTACATCTCTAGTAAGATTTGGATAGCGGTTTCCGTTAACCTAGTACTTTTAAGATATGATATTTTGTCAAGATTAATATGCAGAGCAGTGACTAGCGTTGGTGGTCTTTTTTATTCAAGGGACAAAGTACTAGGAGCAGTCGAGCTTCAAACCTTCTACTGGTGAACTTCAGAATGGCACATAGGCTTGCACATCTACCGTGGCGAGCATTTTAAACACATTGCCTTTATCAGAAAAGCAACATATGAGATACTGTAATCGTCAAAATTCACCTTTTGACATTTCTCACAACCAGTCAAACACAATAATCACAGAGGTGCTGCTAAATAAGAGCATTAGCTATAAATTACAAAAAAGGATTTATTTTGTTAAGTATTTCATAGGACACTGAGATGGATTAACGACTAACTCCAAGCTCACTGTCTCAATTATCTAAAATCTAATCACGTACCACCTTGTGTGCATATAAAATTAAGCAATATAGTTGATCCGGCCCAGGAATGGATTTCAAATTCTCATCTGGTCTGTTAACCCACCCAGCCGAGCGTTTATATTCAGGCTAAAAAGAATCATTGGATTCTGGTGCCTAGTGATAATATGATCAGATCCATTTTAATTAAAATCAAATCATCTGATTTAAATCATAGCGTGTTATCCCTTTAACTGTCAATCCTACTCCATTGTCAAAAACCCAACTTTTAAGAACTTTTGCAAAACATTCCACTATAAACATAACCACGAGTAAATCAGATATTCTTGACAAAGTAAGCTACCTAAATAAACGCCCGGGGTCCTTACCAAAGAGTCACATTCGTGCTTAATCATTTATTGCTTATTTACTCAACCTTAGCGCTTATTTGACAGAGGCATGAGATTAAGCATTAATAAAGGCGCACACGCTAAATATCTTTCTTCTGCCTTTTTCTATTCATTGCTTTGGACAAACTTTATAAGAGAAATGTCCTTGTTGTCAGAAATGCCGATCCTGTCCCTACGCTGACTTGTTCATGAATCGCTGTGAGATTAGAAGCTTATACATTGAAGGTCTCGATCTACTCTGGCCACAAAAGAGCTTTCAAATGGCGTTTATTTAGATTTTTACTTTAAATTGTTCGGGCAAAACATCGCATTATCTGAAATGTCGCTTTAAGGATTTGATTGTAGTAATGTTGATAAAAAATCGGACCACTAAAGTAACAGAATCGACAGATTCTCAGAAAGCTGCAGAAACTCAATGGAAAAAGCAAAGGCCTAGCTTCGTATTAAAGTCTCCAAAATGACCCAGCATTATTATGGAAATAAATTTGAAGCTCATTCTCAGAAGACTGTGATATCTACAGTAGGCGAACTTCATTTAAAAGAAGTTCCACTACTAAACAAATCTACTGTTTTTAAATAAATTAACCATCTTATAATACTTATACCTTCTTAAACATTGTTTATTCAACAGGTCCCTGAATGATATTAGAATATAAATCCTGACCGAGTAAACCTGTATCATTGTTCCTCGTCATCATCATCATTATCTATATCACATCCTTTGCTGTTGCACTCCAATTAGCGCACTCCTTAACTTTTGTTTACGAACATGTGACTAGTTTTTACCCATCAATTCCATCATCTACAAAAAGAAATGGGTGAAATGCAACGCTCTCTTTGTTCCCAGCGGCTATTCGGCTGGTGTTGAGCCTTCCTTACTCAACAAATGGCTGCCTATTCTCAATTCAGTTTAGGTTAGGAATAAGATATCATTAAGAAGAAAAATGTCGGTATGGTGAGATACAATTGGATGTGGGTGACTCTTCAATGCAAGGCCCTTATAATTTCTAACCAAACCTATGATGGTATCAACATTCCAGGAAGACGATTTGATTTGATTTCATTTTCAAGAGGAAACTGTAATGAAATTTCCTATTGTAAAGGTGATGGTCGCCCGTATTAGATTCACGGAAACAAGATAACTGCTAACCAGTGAAGGAGGGAAAATATAGAATAAAACCAACCTTGAATAAAAACATCCAAGATGAGTCAACATTGTGCGAAAACGGTGCCATGGGAGATTTGAAAGTACATGTTTCTAATTTCGTCATTTTCAAATGAAGGGTTGGCAAGTTACAGACAGTTCTATAATGAAAAAGCCGCTCTTAGTTCAACCCGCTTGTTCCCTTGTAATTTGGTAAGCAGACTGCTTCAATGTATTTTACTTCAACTTCTCACGCAAACAAGACTTACTTCAAAGCTCTTATACTGCACAGGTGATTATTCAAAACATAACTGCATCCTTGCCCATTGATAACTGTCATGCGACAAGTTGAACACAAGAAAACAAGCGATCACAAGAAGGTGGTCTTCTCCGGGTGATTTTAACCGCAGTATGCTGCTGTTTTTTATATTGAGAACAATTATATTTCCCCAGTTTCAGCTTGCCTTTCACAAAAGTCATTCACTTTCGTGTACAATTTACTTGAATCTGGTCAAATACTGACCTTCAGCAACAGGCTCTTAACTTCCACCTAGAGAAGCACCACTACCGAATCTACGAAGCAATGCAGTGAATTTTTCCGAATTGCAATAACTCTGCAAAATATAATGCTTTCTATGTAAATCATCACACCTTCTCGCTTTGATATGCCATTTTCTGGTATCATGACACCTCAAGTGGCTGCAGCTCCCTTTTCACCCTTTGATCCCCGATATGTGCCACTTTTAGATCATACCGGATACATAAGTTCATATCGCAAGGGAAAACATTTGTATCTCGACTTTACTTTTGGAGACAGTCGAAACAAAAAGAGGTAGCAAGTCAGTCACATGACGTCCTGAGTTTTCTCTAAAGCTTTGACAGAAGATCAAGCGCCCCTACAAATCTTCATTTGCTATTTCTCGTTTGCTGGAACAATTGTCTTACGTTTAGAGGCGTCGGCTCTAAAAGTTCAGCACCCTAACGAAATTAAAGCCTCTACAGTCCTGTGTGCTTTTCCTGCCTTCGAGGAATTCAAGTTGAATTAACTAAGAAGTATAAGTCAATTACGCGAATTATTCTTAGCACTGAGTACTCTACACTTGGTGAATTGCCTTCGTTTAACAAAAGCAAGGCTTGATTAAGCCTTCATCTTTGAGTTCAAAAGCTTTCTTCATTTCATCATCATTAAAAAAGGGCTCGAGAACTTACCAAAAAGGATATGAATAAAATAAAGCTAATAGAATTGTCATTCGTTATTCAGTCTTTCGTCAATGATATTTCAAAAGAAAACAGCATTAATTCACGAAGCAAAAACTAATAACATTTGCAGCCTTAGAAATTATAAATGGAAATTCCACCAAAATGACATTACATATCTCAAATTCCTCCAGACAATCCGTCTGGAAGTATTGTCAAAATCGCTTATTGTAATTGAAACCTGCCATCTTTGCTTCAACTCGAAACAATTTTCAATTAGGCATCAGCAATAAGAACTTTTTGCTGGTAGTCGTGATTAAGGTCTTGTTCATCTATCTGCTAGCAACGATTTAATGATACAGCGAAGCTAGGCTTGGTTAGTGACCCACAAAGGCTGTGTAGTAGTAGCCTTTGTAACATACTACGGAGTAAGGAATTTTCTGGCTGTCCTTATCATTCAGTTTCACTAGGAGAGGGCCTGCCTGGGTAGGGCTCTGTGACACATCAATTATCTTATGACCATGTACCCATGCTCCTAAACCCCATTTGGCTAGAAATGCTGATTGATGAAATATAGCAGCTTCTCGTTAGTTGGTGAATATTAAAACAGCGGGGTGCAACTCTCAAAATGGCGCATTCTTCCAGGTGTACATAGAAGATGCATTATGGATATTTTTCTTGTAGTCTATAGTCTAGATGATTTCAAAGGAGTCTGCAAATACAATTGTTCATATGTAAATGCGACTTGAGGTTTGCTTACAAAAAGACTTGTAAAAGGCAAACGTTTGATTTATTTTCTTTTTTTCTACAAAATGAAATGTTGACCAGCTTTTTTGAAATGTCATGGGGACTAGAGAACAACTTACTTTCAGATTCCGGCATTCAAATCGACTCAAGTTTGTGTTTTGTTGTGTTATGCGTTTTCATGACAATTACAAATGCATTATAAATCCGCTTCCAAACCCTTAATGATAATTGGAATGTAGTTATACTTTACCCTTGCAGGGTCACAGTACATTCAACTGCGCATGCGCAGTGGTATCCAGGGCTTAGGACACAAGTCTTGCTGGGAGCATGATCTTTTTGGCTAGAGGTGCATTGCACAGAATACACATGACGACGTTAGTTTGAGCAAGGAAGTCGTCAAACGGTGTCAGATTCATTAGATAATTTAGCTTGATTTTTCCCACGGCCCTCAGGTGATATCTATATTGCTGTTAATGATACTTTATTCCATACGCCAGGGAAGTACTTGAAAAGAACACTATTATGGATTAAAAGTAAAAGAGAGCCTATTCATATTTCAAGACAACGCTCGTCATATGTAAAGATACTTGTACAAGCTCTGCAGATCCATGAGTAAAAACACCGTTCTCTAATTTATTGATGACCGTTTTCTTATGTTTGTCCCTATATCGGAAGTAAACGGGAGTTGCCCTTTACAAGTGTACCGGTCGCCTTCGTGTAGACCAAAATTCAACAAGAAAGTGCCCTTTAAACAACAAAATGATAACTATTGATACAGGACACTGATTAGCAGTGCGAAACGCAAAGCACTCAATAATTAGCCAACATCTACCGTCTAAAAGATCCTAATCAAATGAATAAATTCTTGGTAGATCTCTCTTGATCCACAGTGTGTGGGGAAAGCAAAGATTGTCAATCTGCGCGGCGCGTGGCCGCTTGGGAGGCGCCCGCGAGCGGGGCTGAACGCCAGTGGAATGACGCAAAGCGGCTTTCTGTGCATTCCTGAATACTCTTATTGACTTTGACTGAACGTGAACGTACACACGGGATGCAGCCGTGTGGACGGATCAGGGTACATTTGCTGGGTTATTAACTAGACCATGCAAAAATCTGCAAGTTGTCGAAAGAAGAAGTTGTGCCTTAGATGCTTATATAAAAAGCACCTACTGAGCATCAGCACGAAATCTTTAGACATCAACTATACAAATCAAGTGATTTTTCGGGCATATGTTGAATAAGACTTTGAAAACGGCTTTTAAAGTGGTAAGCATTTTGGAAACGTAACAAAGCTGGTTTTTAAAAGCTTCTCAGCGCAAAAAAGTCAAAGCTGAAACAGACCAGATTAAAGAGAACAATATCAGTCAATGCATTCTTTCTTGGCTGGCCTGTCTTGATCACATGTTACATTTCTTGACAGGCCTTGTAATCCTCGCTTCTCCTTTAATCCTTACTTTGAAGGTCTATAGCTAGAAGCCTGAGCAATGAAAAGGTTTAGAAATTACTTTTTTTGAAAACAATTTGATGACCCTTTCCTGAGCACATCAGCCTCGTATGCAAAACAGCCTCGGCCCTTAAATGGTCCCATGAAACCAGATGACTGTCCGTTACTAGCAGTTGCCCGTTCTGGTTCAACGTTAGAAGTGACACCTACATTTTTGACAAAACCTCGCGTGGATTAACCTGCGGGTCAAAGGCAACGTCTGCGGGTTGATAAACCTCGGGACGCCCGTTTGGCTGTTAGCGTTTCAGGGAATTACGTGGGAGTTCTTGAAGGCCCACATATCACTACGTAGCCTATTCGACGTATACATATTCCATTGCTTTTAATCCTTGCAATCATGATACTCTATGTTTCGTGGCACATTGGTGTCATTGAGTGGATTGCTCAAAATTTTGGAGAGCAGTTAATTGCGGTCGTGCATTACAGACTAAACTGGTAAGCAACGCTTAAACAACGCAACGCTGGTTAGCACTGTGCCTGTAAATGTCATAGGCCGATCAGGTTTGACCGAAAGGCATCTGCTAGATTTGGCAGAAGGACATCAAAAGCATGCATGTTGCTGCCAAGGACACGTCTTCTAAATGGGTGGTCAGACAAAATGATCCCAGATTCTTTGACACGGGTTGCTCGACCTCCACCGGGCTAAAGGCTGTCACAGTCTCCCTCCAAAACAGATTTCCTTTTGCTGAGGTCACAGAAAACGTACGAGTCTACAAGCCTAGATGCTCATGTATCAAAATTCATGCATTTTGCAGTTGGACGAGAAGAAGCATGGAGCATGTACAGAAGGGATGGAATAAAGCTTGGAAAAGATTACGTAAGGAAAAACGTGGTGAATAGCAGAAATCGCATCGCTAAGTCGTAATCGATGAAAAGAAATGCTATGTAGACAAACCAATAAATGGAGAGAATCGATATTAAATTCAAAGTCTTACTTTGCCAACGGCTTAAGTGTATCCCCTTTGGATGTTTGTTAAGACTCTTGAGGTTCTCAGATCTGTCCCAATGCAAAAATGGCTTGGGTCATCTTCTAATGTCTGACCATAGGCGACAGAGCCTGGTGTTTCTGTGGTATGAGCCCCATCGTTTGCCACCAAAACCAGCCCTCTCTTCTTCTAAAAGATCCACGAGAATTCTCTTCCTCCTGGGCGCCATAATAGAAGTCTAATCTACGGCACCCATCATACGACGGGTGTATCAAAAAGGGGCAATTCACTGCTCTAACTTAGCTCTAGCACTTTTTCTCTGTATCGACGCTTGTCAAACAGTGCTACCAATTTTCCTGTAGCTAACAGTCCATGCAAACTTCTGTAGAAGGCCTTAACTCCTTTAAAGCCCTCAAAGGCCATGCTACGTCATAGACAAAGCTGAGTGTCAGGTTCATTTTCGTCTTTTTGAAAGCAGAGGACTTCTAGGTTCGGTTTAGTGGAAATTGCAGTGTAAAGTAGCATTCATTTAGATAACAAATAATTAGGGTGTTGTTCAGTTTTTAAAATTGAAATGGCAATTATCATTGGATCAATGTTAGTTGCATGGGCGGGAGATAAAAGGGGTCTAACTGTTGCCAGGGTAGCACCACCTTGTGCTAATCATTAATATTATCCTTAGCGATGAAATAGCAGGGTGGTCGGAATTGATATTTTAAAGCGTAAACAAAGTACAGGACAGGCTATGATGTAGCTTGGTTGAAGGGCCATGGCTGAAAATTTTGTAGATGGCCAAAAACTGACTTCATTTTCATTTTGACACCCCAGGGACAGACTTGATCCTGTGTTGCTTTGAAAACTCCTGGATAAGTCCACTGTCGCACAATGGAATTTAATATAAAGCTAAGCTCCAGGTTGTGTCTCGTTAAATCATTAGCTTGATTGTAAGAACAGCATCGTAGCCGATAACACTTTGCTTTAAATAAGCCGAACTAGAGATTTCTGGTTTGTGGTTTGCTAAGAGGGCCTAAGATGTGGGGACGTGTGAACGCCAAAAAGTGGATTGGGAGCATCACGGCTTGATGGGGCAAATAACCACAAGAGAGATCTCAACTCCTAATGAAAGAATGTTATTACTACGGACAATAAGACGAGGACCGACTGAAAACGACTACTCACAATAATCAAATAAAGGATATCGTTGAATCCCCTTAGGAAAATCTCCTTCATTAGTTATAGCATACTCGATGTGTGGGCATGCGCTGTCCTAGATGGAACCTCTGATCCATGATTATAAAGGACTTGATGGAATTCTATCAGCTTCTGATGACGCAAATATCGGCTTGACATGAACACACAAGAATATCCCGTCTGAATTCGCAAGCACTCTCACAGTGACATTGAGTGGGCAAGAGTTTGTTAGGGAGAACTTTAGTACTTTTAAAGTCTGATATTAGCTTTTAATTAAAGTCTGATACCGTTTTATCTCATGAGGAGACTGATACAAAATACTGCAGTTTTCTTGAGTTTTCTGACTGAAGATTAAATAATCTTTGCCTCAAAAACCATTAATACATGAGTACTATGGGCATACCAATAGGCCTCTTAATGGTATGAAAAACTGGATTGTCAGGTTGGGCTTGGTGCGCAATGACTTGCCATGGACTAAAACGCGCATCATTTCGTGGTAAGGCATCCTCACTCAAATTAATTATCAGCAATTTCAGGAGTATTTTGGGAAAAAAGAACTTTACTTTTAATACCTGCCGATTTAATGTGACGAAGGGTTCAAAAGTTCAAACTTGCTTAAGTGAAAAATAATTGAAGCACTTCCAAGAAATTCCCACTTAGTAACTCTAGAGTGTTTGTGGACAGTGACAAAATGCTACAAAGACCTTGCTAAAACCATCAGGATTGAAGAACAAAGCTCGACCTCTTAGTGGCTTTTAGCACTCTATTACATGCACCATTCCAGGGCTTTTGGAAATGTAGAACAAGGTAAATGGCCAACGGGGAGTTGCTTCAAGCCTTCTCTGCTTGCTATGGGCTACAGCCTATGAAAGAGAAGCAAAAATCTAACAATACACCAAAATCATGGGTTAAAGCCTTGCCAGAATAAGGTCAAATGCCTAGAACTCTTCTTATGTCATTTTCAAAGTTGCTTGTCAACAATATGCAAATAAATAAATATGACTTATATAATAATTACTAAGACAGACAATTTTTTTGGTAGCATGAATCAAAAGAGTCGTTCAAGAGGTGGTACATAAAAGCTTGTCATTGGAACGAAAGAATATAAAGAGGATGAAAATGTCTTAGACACTGATAGCAAATCTGTTAAGACGAAGTGAAGAAACAGGATGTTAATTCTTGATAAGCAATGATTTGTCAAAGAGGACGATTTGAGAAGTGCTTGATTAGACCTGAATGGTACCAATACGAGAAGACCAAACCGGAAGAGAAGATTTGCTGACCTAATAATTCACATTCTGTTGGCCTCTTATCTAAACCAAGGTGCTTTGCCTAAAATGAGCATTCTTGTATTAGAAAAAGAGTTTGAGCAGCCAAAACAGTGGCAGGGAGATAAGTAAACCAGACATTGAATTGTTTACGAGATAGTTATCATGTATTTGATTACAAGGAGGAAAATTGAGCAATGGACAAAGAGCATGGTAAGATGGTCAAGTGACCTTCATAGTGGCAAGGAGTTGGTGGATCCACCTCGTGGCTGGGCAAGCAGAGTTGGAACAGAGTGATTAATATAAACTTCCCTTACTAAGGATAAATATTTATATAACAGACCAAGTGAAAATCTCAGGGTGATATCGTTCACTAGGGGTTGCAACTCTATACAACCTGCAATTCTCATCAATAGCTTTAAAGCTGTACTACTAAAGAAAAGAAGGCCCTGAAAGCAGTTTTGAAATATATGTATATTCAAATAAGCCTTTACAAGTTTCCAACAGGGTAATGTCACGGTAAGTTCTATAAAGTTCTTGCATTAACCTAGTTACTTTTTTCCGTTTATTATCACTTTTTTACTTTCTACATAGCTTTTCTTTTCTCAAAGCAATCGTGAAAGGTTGGGTGGATGTAAGTCAAAGAACGAGATGCAATCTTCTATGACTTCGCACTTTGGAGCAGCCCAAAGTTAATTTGGTGGAGGGGGCCACAGAGCTACTGAGCGAGGAGGAAATGCCGATAGACGTCAGTGCTTCAAGACTATAGGCAGTGACTGTAGCTATTCATCGCGTCGTGCAATCTTTTGACGTGGGCAGACCAGACAATGGAATCACAACAATTGCAAGAAGACTTTTTATTAAAACCTACTAAAGGGAAATAATTTATTATACCTCAGAATTGCCTTGTGGCACAGAGGGTTACCCTAAAAGGATATTGAGCAGTTTAATTATCGCGAGAAATGGGAATGTGTAGTTAGCGTGTGGTTTTTAAGTTATTTGCATTCAGTTGAGGACAAAAGGGGTTATTCTGGTGCTGGCTGAGGGGAGCAAGAAGACAAAAGCAAGCTCTCAATAAGGCGACCTGACATTTCGAGCAGGGTACCACGCGAGTTGGCTTCTGTGAATGCGACAAAGAAACGAATATCCCATTATGTGTAACTAGATTATACGGAAGGGTTTTCAGCAGAAAAAGCAAACAGGCGCAGCGGGCAGAAGGCAGATAGCGAATACAAAGTGCTCTGATTGTGACTTAAACGCACGACAAGTTGCTTGAAGCGACATCAAGGGATCCTGTCCATTCGCCGGGAGTATTTGTGCAGATGGAAACGAGGAATCGATCACGCTCCCTTGATCTTTAGAGCAGGTTGACGTAGAGTTTATTTGATGAGATAAATCTAAGAATACGCAATTCGTGTGTAGAGCAAACGTGGCGGCCTTTTCCCCGAGGTTACAGAAAGTCACTGTGAAAGGATTTACAGAAAGTCAGAAAGAGCCTTCACGCACAACTCTTGTGACACCCTAGGCCCATCTCTTTTTCAGCTTAGCGAAGAAGCATCTACATCTTACTCAACCATATCGTATTGGAAGATTCCGATTTTTCTGTTGCCTTTGCTACAACTCTTTTTTGCATCGTAGCTAAAAGTCGTATCTTAACAGAAACTCCCTAGCATGGAAAACTCTCTCCAATACACAAGGACACGATGGTTGATGTTACTAGATGGCTTTACGAAGAAGTTGTGGGAGTGTGGCAAAAGAACAGCACAACCTTCTTTTCCAAGTTTTTAAAAAAGGAATAAGACACTTCATAGCCTGTTCTTTGATTTATAGCTAGTAATTTTGAAAAGGATTGTATGCTGGCAAATTTAGGCTGTCACTATTTTGCAAATAAGTTCCAAGCTCCAATTCTTTGCATGTCACTACAGTTTTATATACGATTAAAAAGCCAAATACAATTGGGAAATAATCCAATGGCTTTTAAATGATAACAATAATAAATCGGCAATACCCAGGCATAGTAGAAGTTATAAGGTCAATAAGCGCTCAGGCAAAATTCAGAAAACTAAATATCCGCCGACGGCGTCTATTAAATATTAACGAGCGATAATATAGCAAGAAGGTCTAGAAGAAACCATCATTACAGGGAAGATCGAAGGAAAGAGAGGAAGGGGAAGACCTAGACTGAACTATCTGGCAAGTCTCAGCGAGTGGATGCAAGACCAGGTTCCAGAGGAACAGAAAGTAGAGTACACAGTACAGAGTCTGTTGAGAACCTGCAAAAACAGAGAGTTGTGGAGATCCATGGTCGCCTACGTCCATAAGGGACATAGTACCTAGATAGATAATATAGCAAGTTGAAAAAGTGAGGCTTCTATGCAAATGGACCATTTCTTGTGCAATTGTTATCCGTAATCTTTGGTCTTCCCCTCGAATTCCACATGGAAACCCATACTGCTTTCTAAAAATCGCCGGATATGGTGGGCCCTTTCGCGACTCTGGGCCGTTAAGAAAGCGGTCGATGTTTATATTATGGATCGCTCTGAACAGCAAGAAGAATGAATGATTTTTCAAAATGGTTGTACACTTTTTGAATGGCCAAGGAAATAGGAAGACTTGTTTATGTGAAGAAGGATTACAGAATGCGAGCAGGAAGCATTACGCTGTTTATGTTTTCGGCTGGTCAGATATAAACATTGATTTATTGAACTCTCTTTCATTCTCTTTGTATCTACTTACAAGAGTGAGGTGCTCACCGCGGGGTGCCAAAAGAAAGAGAAATGATTCTGTTTATTTTCAATCCTATGAACCTAAATATATAACTAACCTTCGCAATCCTTCTGATCTACTTTCACAGCAACTTGCAATGTAAATTGTGGGGGCATGAGTAGAATTTTTTATTTCCTCCATTTCATGGAAGGAAATGTATCATGGAAACTTCGATTTTGCTTTGTGTTAGTACATTAGGCAAAATATCTTAGAAACTGGGATGAACTATGGCAACATTACTGTGCTATTTTCTCGTAGTCATGTTTAAAACAGATTTAACATTTCTTCGTACTATTAGGGTGTTCCTGGAAAACGCCTAGAAATAGAAAATAGTACTTGCAGGTTGCCAGCCTAGGTGGCTATTTCGGCGGTGACCCCTGTATCATTGCCACCTAATTGAACCATACTATGGATCAGTTTGGATTATCAAAAAATGCTTTGTTATATTGCAAAATATTCAGATAAAATGTAATTTAATCTCCAGTCAGAGCAAAAACGTGTATCAATTTCCAAAATAAATGCATCACAATTTAAAGAGCAAACGGGAAGGAACAATATTTTGTCAGTCTATTGAAAAGAGCGAATCTTTGTTCCTTGGTTTTCCATTTGCAATCTTTGTTCTCCCTTCGACGGCAAATTTCGAAACATGTTCAGTTTAGTCTGTTTGAGGAACAGCTTTAATGTCTTCCGTTAACTTGCAAAAAGTCAACACAGCATAACTTATCAATCGCATTTCTCTTGCAAATGCACATTAGGCTAATCTGTCGGAACAAAGTTAAACGGCAAACAACTTGCATAGGACTATAACAGGATTTTGGAAATATTTCCATGAAGATTGTAATCCCGTGCACAGGAACATCAAAGGGAAAACAATTTCTTTTCATCCTCTGTGTTTAACGACAGTTGCCAGAATTAGTCGATCGCAAGCATTTTCCTAATTTCAAACTGAGCTTCTGAGACGGGCTTCTTCCACTGCATGGCAAAAAGGCAACCGGGCGTAGTTGGACACGAAATAGCCTTTACTTAAAGTTTCTGAACCTTATCAATTTAAGAATGCAAAAAGAAATCGAGTGAAAATTAATAAAACTCACTCATGCTCAGGGGCGCATCTAAGGGGCAAGGAAGTGAATTTTCCCATGGAAATGCCCTATTCTCATGGAAATCCAACGTCTTCATGTCCCATTTCTACCACGGAACCCCAGCCCTTAAAATATCCTAGTTGCGCCCCTGATGTTACTGCAGTAGACGGTGGCTCCTTCACTGGGAGAAACCCGTCCCCACAGTCATATTATTCTGAATTATGTCTATTGTAGTGGTTTGCATTTTAACCGGATCTGCTGTCGCTGCGTTTAAAGTCTTGAAGTCATGAATCGTTTTGTCAGTAATTGCCTTGCAACATCTTACCGGAGCAAGCAAGAGTCTAGGAATTCTTACAGTCTAACATTAATTGATGATGTCATCGAAGGTAGAAACCTATTGACATTGATGACCAAGATGCAATAATAGATTTATCATCAGAGAGGGTCATATGTATTCTATATGATGTATTCTCTATATATGTATCCAATGTTATACAAATTTTAGCGATGAAATTTTTTTAAATTGTTTTTAACGACCTTTATCAACATATAGCATCAAGACAGTTCATGTTATGTTTCACAAAAGTCCGGCCCATCAAGAGGGAAGTACCGTTCGTGAATATAGGGTTATCAGCTTTGTAACACATAATTTTCCACAATTTTTAACGAGATAGTGAGCTTACTTCTGAGACCTAGCAACTGTTTTTAATTTTTTGTGTTACTCGAACGTAAAGCAGGTCATGTTTGCGAAATCGCCGATCAGATCGGACAATAGATTATGTTTAGTCTGTGACAAGTAATCCATTCTTTCCCAAAGCCACACGGATAACGCTAGCCCTTTTAAAGCACTGCAAGCATGCAAATGATCTTTGAACCTCTAATAGCGCGGACTCGCTCTTTTTCTGCATTTTGTTATCGCAAATCAAGCTAGAGATAAGCTCCAAAGAACACTTTTGACCTTCTCTACAACCCGTGTACCATCGTGAAAAATTGCCACGAAATTTGGCGCCAAATTGTTCTAAGGTGTAAAGCCCCGTTTAAATTTTGGCGGGAGAGGCATCACGTGCCATCATGACGTGCCAGCTGACATCTGCATTTGTGCTCAAAATGGCTCAAATGATGAGATAAGCAAATACTGCTGAAGCAAATCAGCCACTAAAGTCAATGAGTTTGCCCAAAATAACGAGACAAAGCCAAATAAATTGTTTCCCCCAAATTACTTTTGCTAGTGAAAATGATAATTTCCTGCTTTCACCAATCAGACAGGAGAGTGTGTCTGGTCAACCAATTACAGCGAGTTATCCTTTGCATGTTTCGGTTGCTCAATCAACACGGTCAACACCCCTTCTTTCTACTTACGAATGGCATTCTGTTCCATTCTACAATGTCTTAAAAACTACACCACTACCCCTGTTTTACCAGCCCAGTTGCCTCGCTACCAGCATCTTTTCAACATTGGATTACACTCGATGTGTTGCATTTCAACCACGAAACATGGTGACCTATCCGGGGGCACCTGCACAAGAAGGAGCAGGAAGCGAACTTGCGAAATTACCAACTAGAATTTACCAAATGCACTTTTCCTATATCATTCTTTCTATATCATCAACATCTGCATATAATTCACCTAACGGAATCAGGTCCATTGGTTGACGAATCTTGCCCTTATACAATTATGCGTAGAAATCCTTGTGCTTAAAAAACGGCATTTACATATGAAGAAGCACATTTTCAGATGAGGCAAAATTAAAATGCTAAAACGGAGCTTCGTGATTAACATAACATGAGAAAGTCTATTTACAACTTCAACTATTTAAGGTCTGCGTAGCATTATTCTATAAACACTAGATCGAGGAGCAGAGAAAACCTGGTAGATCGGCAAGTATAAATGTTATGACAATGTCGCACTTACTTACTACCGGTAGAATACGAAATTTTTGGTAACTTGCTAAATTAGCACTAAAGCAATGTGGCTCTGATGGAAATCCAACTGTTTTTAGGGTGTATGCCTTCGAAGCTAAAGAATGTAGGTGAGAGAGGAACGGATTTCAGTTTTCAGCTGTTTCAATGTATCGAATTTCAACGTAACGAATTTTAAACAATTTTTAAGCTCATTTTTCCGTCCAAATATTTCTTCAGTTTCATTGTGGCGACAGCCATAATCATATGAGGTAAGGGATCAGGTCGAGGAAGTTAAAAAGTAAGCCTAATTTTTTGTGTAGCTTCTTCCCAAATACAGGTTCGTGACCCAGGTTTTAAAAAAACCAACACGCGGTATTTCAAATCGAGCTATCCATCAGAATACATCAGAACAGTGGTACACATGTGTAAAAAGGGACAAGATGAAGTCACATTTGCCATGTCACGACCTGCCATGTCACATGTCACAATAAGAATGTTCCGCGTGAATCCCAAATGATCAATAAATTGTATTAAAATGGCTGGGTGGTATAATTGGGCTAGATACAAGCGACCTCGATTTGGTTGGATTGTTATCCAGCCTCGATCGCAGATTTAAGGAAATCAACACTTGTAAGGCAGAAAAGAGCTAGTAGTGGCTTCCTGCATAGCTCCAGTATTTACTTCCTACTTGTGTTCTTAGTTGTTTGTATCTGGAGCGACTAAAGCAGCTATTTCACTTGGCAATGAAAAGAATTAACAGCCGCCAGACACAGCGTACTTGCTAAGAGAGCTGCCCCCAATCATAATATACCACTTCAACGAAAGATTACTGGGAAGAGTATTTCTAGACAGTAAACACTATTAATAGATTATCCCCCTTGTTGTTTAACTGTTTTTGAAGACGTCGTCCTCTATGAGTGTCCAAGTTTTCTGCAGGATTCAATTTCCTGAGCCAATAAATGTTAAATCGAATTTGACATAAAAAACATTAAAGACGGTTAATGTACTGGACATTGAACAATGAGAAACGCAAGACTGATTTGTCTATGGAAGGATCTGCACTTATCGTACTTAAATGCGTTAGAAATTAGTTAAATAATAAACTCACGGTACCTTGCAAATAAAGGGTCTAATGTCTGTCTAGTCGTACTCTGTACGTGTTTTTTCTCTCCCATCTTCTATTTTCACCATGTGATTTCATAGGAAAGTTTCTTAGAATCCATCTGCATATGGTGAAAATTCGCACGAAAATATGGAGGCCCCAGTACTTTGGCTTGCATCATTCTCAATAACCAGGAGGCATTGCATGTCCCAACGGTATACCGTTTCTGCACCAGCTTCAAGATGCTTACCGGTCAGGTAATCTCTCGACAATTCAAATTATCCTGCTCCCGCCACTGCCACACTTTTCGCTGTCCGTCGTCCGGCCCGACGTGTAGTGACTGGTACTAGTGCTGCCACGCGGTGTCACAGTCTTCGGTACGCTCTTATACGGACCGGATGAGTTCGGATTCGAAACCACCGACTGGGCTACGACCGGGACCGGGTAATATGGCGCAGACTGCTGCAGCGTCATGATCGGACCCATCGGTGCCATGGTGGTCATTACTGGGCCCATTGATTGTGTGTTCATGAACTGCGTGGCAGTCTGACGGTGCCCCAGGTATATAGAACCAGGGTCCATGGACCGTTGGGTATTTATGTACTGGGTGGGCGTCACAACTGAGTTCATCGTCATTGGTTGAACCAGTTCGTACATGTTTCCCGACCTTTGCGTGTAGGCCGGTACATTGTGCATGTGCTCTTGGACCTGATTGCCTCGATTGTGATTTAGCTCTGGTTTTCTGCCTCGTTTCAGTTCTTCCTCGTAGCCTTGTCCGCAACACTTGTAGTAAAACTTCTTCCACGACTGCAATGTTTTCGACGACCATATCCACGCCCCGGAGGTCACACCCACGGCTAACAACATGAAGTACTTCATGTAAAGAATAGCTGGCGTAATACCGCGGGTTTCTTTGCACTGCGGATTCAAATGACACGTGAACGGGTCGGTCGTGAACTTCTCGACGGCTAGCAAGTTTTCGTATTCATACCAAAAGCACCCGACCACAAAACTCGCGGGAATGGAGTAAAGCATGGAGAAGATTCCTATTCGCACCATGAGTCGCTCGAGCTTCTGCGTGTTCGTCTCCTTCAACCTGAGGGCCCTCCTTATTCTGATCAAAGCAATAAAGCCACTGAGGAGGAAACACGAGCCGAAGATGAGGTACACGAATAGCGGAATAACGACGAACCAGAGCAGAGCGACGCTGCTGCGAAAGCCAATGAAGCAAAGGCCGGAGAGTTCGTCGGCGTCGACTTTGCGCGTGACCAGCGCCACGATGGTCTGCACGGTCGGGATTGTCCACGCAATTGCGTGAAAAATCGAAGCGTACTTCTCCACGGCTTCGTGACCCCATTTGAGCGCAGCGGACAGAAACCACGTCAAAGACAGAATCACCCACCAAATTGAGGAAGCCATGCCAAAGAAATAGTTGATAAAGAAGACTATTGTGCAGGATGTGTTTGACATTCCGTCAGAGATGAGGTGTTTTCCGTTACTAGAGTCATGGCAAACGATCGAGTCGCGGCCCGCAAACACCCTCACCAAATATCCCACCGAATACAGGTTGTAGCACATCGATAGAAAGATAATCGGCCTCTCCGGATAGTGGAACCTCGAAGGGTCGATGAGGAAGGTTGAGACGGTCAAGAGCGTGGACAGAAAGCAAATCAGCGCCCAAGTGCTGACCCATGCTCCGATGAAGGACTTCTCCTTTTTCTGGTAAGCAATGCTAGCGTTGCATTTGGGGGCACACTCGTGGTTTTCTCCGTCGCTGACATACACAAAGTCACTATTCCGCAAGCACTTCTCCTTGTAGGACAACGACTGGTTATTTTTGCTGGCACCCTTGCCCTCCTCCTTGTCTTCGGGCGATGCCATGCAGACGGTCTTCTCCGAGTGCACCGGCAAACGACTGCAGTCCAGCACCTGCGGCCAGTTGAAGTTGTATTGCTTCATGATTGGTTCGCATCCCTTTCGAGCCACCTCGCACATTGAACGGCAAGGATAAACAAGTGTGGGAACTCCATCCTTCGAAAAGCAGAACGGCACGGACATGGCACAAATAAACATCTTCAAGTTCGGCGCACATTTCACCTTGTAAAGTGGCTTGAATTCCGCCAATCGCGTTTTGGCATCGTTTTGAGTCTCGATTCCCAAAAAATCATTTGGAACAAGCGTATAATTCCATCCATAACATTCGGGCACGCGAATAAGCTCGCATTTTTTGTTTCCATTGAAGCCCTGTCCATAAACAACCGATATAAAAATAACGACAATTTCCAGAGACCAACGCATGAAAAGTCGACCTCCCATTTTCGTTGCCAACTTCGAGTGACTGCTTTGCTGGACATGTGAAAAGCCAGCGTATTGTTTCCCCTGTTTGTACAATGATCGTGAATGGTTGGCGGCCCCGAGCCGCGACCGCCCTTTTGTCGGTCTTGTCGGTCGACTCAAAGGGGAAATCTTTTTGTTTAAGTCATTCCCATATGTCCTGATCAAATTGTATTTCGCTGACCACACGAGGCTAATTGTCAAAGCCTACATGGTTTTCTCGACTTTTGGTGCTAAATACTTACGCTTTATTGACCAAAGTTGATTGTGATCGCAGAGGTGCTTTATCGGGCAAATTACTCGCGCAAACAGATCTGATCGAGTATCAAAAAGATTGCATTAAATCGAAAAAAGCTTTCGCTTGTCATTGTGATTTGCCACCTTTAACGCTTACATTGAAAACATCGGAAACTCGATTCACAAAAACATGTCTTCCGTTGAATGATTGCCTCTAAAAGAACCAAAAGGGCCTTCGCAATCCAGTAGCCTACGATGGCGACAAGGGTGATTTTAGATTCACCCTTAGTTGATTCCCCATTGGCGAAAGCGAAGGTAACTGCTCATGGGACGAATCCTGTGATTGTTAATAAGTGCTTGAATTTAACATGAATCAGGTCATTTACAAATGCCCCTGACGCAAATCTTGTAGGATCACAACACAGTCGTTGTATTTTATTCAACGCTAATCAGTTGGTATTACTGGGACGGTGCTGCTGAAAAAACTTTTCCCGATTTACAACTCAACCAGCACGAGTAATTGTTTTTAATTTGCCCCTTGGTTTGACCTAGTATATCATTCGTGCATGCGTAATACCATTCAAGCAGTTGGTCAACTCCATCCTATAATCATTTCATATAACTTTGAAGCGAGAAGCCTTCTGAAAATTTCGATCCTGCGGTCATGATAAAACCTGTTCTAAAAATTGGATTGTTTGAATTT
Source organism: Nemopilema nomurai (assembly GCA_003864495.1). Lineage (NCBI taxonomy): Eukaryota > Metazoa > Cnidaria > Scyphozoa > Rhizostomeae > Rhizostomatidae > Nemopilema > Nemopilema nomurai. The sequence goes on from ML133478.1 coordinate 751,288, forward strand.
GGATTATTAAAAGCTGACATTTAATTGTTTACTTTGTACTGTCCTTTAATTATTTGAAGACTTCGGTAGACGACATTTAATTAATTTCTTTTTCTACGGATAAGGTTCGGACAAAGCATTACACTGTTTCAAACTCAAAAATCCTTGGCCAGTATGCTTTGGAGCTGGTGACATCTTTGGTTTCGTCGAGCCTCGAGATAAATTTCTATCATTTTCCACTGCAAAAGTGAAGCAATCTTAGTGTCTGAATAGTAACGTTGTAGAGATCAACAACAACAACAACGACAACAACCATTGGTTTGAGATTGCAGTCAGATGGTTATTTACCACTGATCAGTGTCTTTTACCGAGAGAAGTTGACAAGGAATTGAGAAGCCTTTCAGCTGATCTCGGTGATAGAGAGAAAGATATTCAGTGCCTTGAAAATGCTTTTCGGCATTAACAATGGTTACGCGATCATACCCTGGCTCATTTTCTCAGTATTTGCATTTCGCGTTGATGGACATGAAACAATTTATCAAAAATGCCGTATTTGCTCCAACCGAAGCACATGTTTGTGAATGGCTATATATAATCAATGGCCGTATTAGCGGGCCTTTGTTTCATAAAAGTGCAAATGTGAACGGCCTGCACCGATGATGAGCTCAACCTGAAATCCTCTTGAATTCATGCCGCCTACGATTCGGTACTGCATCGTACTGGACGGCTTCCAAGTTGCTCTTGGTGGAATCAACGTCAAACACGTCATCGTTCTCTCGGCCGAGCCTCCGTCTGAAACGGAGCGTGGCTTCACAGCGGAGCAAATGCACGGTGCGAATGGGTGATAGCGAGGGCTAAATGTTAATTATTCTAAAACTGTAGGCAGCCTCAACTACTGGTTTAATCTAAGAACCCTACCGAATAGAGACGTTTATTGACCAACAGATGATAAAGGACCAATATGGTAGCAGGTGGAGTAAAGTGGGGCTATGCCGTCTTTTTTACAAAAGTTGTAAATGTGTTATCTTTTGTGGGTGCAGGTAGGGTATACCATCAACATGGAAGCTAAAATAACTTACAGGTTTTCGATGAGAGAAACAAAGGTAGTGTTTAATAAACGTATAATTACTAAAAGAATGCTTTCCACTGGTATACACGTGTGTTGGGGAAGCAACACTACAATGTGATACCTGAAAAATTGAGATCGTATTATAGCTGAAGTTGGTGAAAAGATAAATGCAAAGCTAAAATGGTTGACAACCAAGAAAATAATGCTAACAGGACGAAACGAGTCAAAGACACTTGAACAGCCTTGAACAAGTCTTTACGTTGACTATAAGTTAAGGAGTATCCATATTCCTGGACTATTTCTGTCCACAAAAGACTGTTTGAGCGTCACGGTACCCAAAGAAAGGGCTTAAAGCACCAACTCGACCAAAAAGCTCACAGAAAATCAGGACGCCACATTACAGCAGAGTGGCAATTTTTGAGTGACCTCGAATTCGACTGTACCTGAACAACAACAAAACAGCAGGAGCGTTACCTCGGAGAAGCGCCTTCGTTGCGGTCACTTTCCCATTGGCACTCGACTGTAGCAAAAAAAGACGGCTCTTGACCGTGTAAAGCCGCGCGACCAAGTTCATATTGCAACAGCTTTAAGCAGAACATGACTTCAGGCTAGGTCGATCCCAAACTGTGGAGCAAAAGGACTTAGATGTTACTTAGTCACTCTGTTACTGCATATCTTGGCCGGTCAGGAGGCCTTGACAGCTCATGAACCTCCTCCGTGCGGGTCGCGTGAACGAGGCATCTCCTTTCTGAGTCAAACAGCACCTAAGCTGCTAAATACTCGACGAAAACGTTTTTGGCAGCTTCTAATGACCAGGCTTGAGTGTGGTTTATCAAAAATATACAAATGCCGGACTGGGCGATCTTCTTGAGGTCACGTGGGAAGGCTCGAATTAAATATCCAATCCACATTTGCTATATGAGCAGGGAAAGATATCGGCCTTTTGGATAGCTTTCAGCCAAGTTCAGTCAATTTATCCAGTGTCTGCGTTGGTAACGACAATATGTCCTTCTTTGCCATGGCAGTTACATTAAAGGTAATCTTCTTTGAATATTTTCAAGAACGCATTTAGACCAGTAAGTTAACAAATAGATGGAACAGTATAAATTCCAAATAACTTCTTTGGACCTTTACAATAAAATATGTTGTAGTTTACTGCACACCGGGCTGCCTCTTTAGAACAACCGGATAAACTCTAAACCGAGAAATATTGGTGTAGCCTATTCGGGTCGAACTGGGCCCCGGCTGATCTACAGGAGGGGGTCTTTGGGCACTAAAACAGAGAGGGGATCTTTCTAGTGAATTTTCTTGTGAAACCGCACGCCAATTCTTTGTTAGATTCCCGGAGGTCCGATCAAGAGAGAGATGAGTAAAGTAAAGAAATAATAAAGACTGTGTCTAATGAGTAAAACCCCTGTATCATTCGAGTGCTGTTGCCTAATTCTTTCGCCTATCAATTAAATGCGCTCTAATTAGCAGGGACGTACCAATGCGACCTAACTTAGTTAGTCGATTCCACCCTGCGATATGATTGCAATGGCATCTGCTTGGGTATTTGACTTGGGCGACGTGGATCTGTGTTGGTGGTTTTCTCCCCCGTAGTGAAATGAATCGACGCAAATGAAGTTTAGATTAAAATTTTCACAACAAATGTGAGCGACAAGCCACGAGCATTTTCTCCAAATTGACATCAACCTCACAAGATCAGTGGTCGAATTGCTAAATGGTTGCATACACTTTGCATTATACCTAGACTTTGTTACTAATGAAGCTGTTTTATGTTGTCACTGAGGAATGAGGTTATTTTGCAACTCAGCAAAAGAAGAAGCACTATTATCAGACACACAAACCGTCAAGTTGGCGAGAGAAAGTCGAAATGTAGCTACGTTGGATAACTTTTGAGCTATAGCAATCCCGGTTGATCTACTGTCTCTGTAAAAACACACTGCAAGGAAGCACCTTTGTCTACAATCACGCAGGGCAACCCCCTCTTCTCAGCGATATACTTCGTTTACCTTGGGTTCGGAGTCATTTCACATTTATAACAGCTAATGTGCCCAAGTTGCTCACTAAAGATTGGCTTTAACTAGAGAAAGATCTAGAGCTGCTTTGGAGGGGTAGGGGTAAATCGGAAAGAAAGAACTGAATAACGGTCATAGAAAATAGATAACTGCACTTCCACTGGACAGGTCCCAGGCTAATTACAGAGCAGCGAGGGTAGTTGCCCCCTCCCCAAAGCTGCCACTGCCTTTACCCATGTAGCATAAAGATCAAATGTTGGTAAGGAATAAAAATTCGAAGCATGGAAAGCATTCCACTCATCAGCACTTTTTGCAAAACACCAGAACAAGGATCTTTTGTGGCACATATGGCATTGATTAGGCTAGTCTCTTTCTTATCTTGCAATTATTATCACTATTATGGGCGTTGTTTTCATTCTAAAATTGAAAATTTGCCAGGAAAACATTCAAAGAATTGTTCAGAAGTCTTTTTCAAAGCCACTTTGCATATTTTTATCACGTTTGTGACATAATGGATAACATTGCCAATATCTTAATCCTAAGTCCTGTTGACCAACAGTACCTTCTATATCTCCCTGCAACACACAAACAGCATGTGCAAAACAGACAGACACAAATACCGGGAAATCAAAGAAGGAAATGGTAAACTGACTTGCCAGATTGGTCCCAAGGTCTTTGGTCTGACTTGACAACCGTAGAATTTCAATTACCGTCACATGAAGATTAATTGACCAAAATTTCCTGTGGCATCGATCTTGGCTGACCAATTATTGTTGATCTCGCGCTATAGACAAGAAAAGTCTTTGTGAGAAGCTAATTCGATAGCATCTTTTAGATATCCATAGTTGGAGCAAGGGTGTAGCGCCCTAAACCTTCACCCTTTCCCCCATCTTACCCCCGCTGAATTAGGCGAAAAAAACCTGCGCACTCACAGAAATATCTTTAATATATGCTGTATAACATTAGTTTGGCTCGAGGTTCGGGGTTTAAGGGTAGAAAATCCACTATCAGAAAACCCCCAAAACTAATCGGGGAAGCCGCAAAGAAGTGATTTTGAACAAAAAGGTACGTGTTAAATGAGAAGCCATAAGTAGAACGCTTCAGATAGATTAACATATTTCTCGTAATATAGAAAGACTCGCTGCAGGGCTCGAAGACCTAATTGACATGATGTTAAAAGAAAGACATGACGCATTCAAGTATAAAACATGCAAATTGATAAGGTCTTTTTGGTGGCTAAGAAGGAAACCGGATGGACGTCAACAGTCGATGCTTTTCCGTCTGCCTTCGAGCTGAAAGGGGTTTCACTGCCAGTTTTCCAAGAAACATCCCCCATTCTAGCACGGGTGAGGTTTAATGATCAGACAAAGGAGAAAAAATCAGAGCTAGTGATCAATCAATCCCTCATAGGTTAAGGCGATTCTTTCCCACATCCCGAAATAAAAGTCATAAGCAGATATCTATTCTGCATCCGCCAGCTATCACATTTAAGTTCATTTCCGTCAATCTGAACATGGACAAGATAAAATATTTGCACGTTTTGATGAATTTGCCAGGTAAACTGGCTAATGTCCCGGTTTATATCCGATCGCCGTGCGGTCAGCTTCGAGCGGCCAGGCACATGACCGCCGGCCCTTTCCGCTGGACAAAGACAAAATCAAACACTGCCTGGTTTTAGTAATAGCCCCCAAGGAGTAAGAAATAACACCCACCAAACGTGTGCAAAGTCATTGTGAGCAAGCGAAGTGATCGATGTATGGGCCCTTTTATGTCCAGTTATCAAGTCTCTACACTCGATTCAAGATTATTTGGTGAATTTTGGTATTTAAAGCTGACTTCATTTTCTAAGGGAGCAAATTTTTTTTAAGAACAAAGTGATTGCTACTAGGAAACTATCTCAACACTAGTGCAATTGGCCTGTGGATAATTTCAAGTAATGCAAGTCCTTTGCTGCTTTAGCCCGAAAGTGAAATTTATTGTATAATGGGGCTTGTGAGTTTTGCCTTTTATTTTCCTGAATCGAGCATCGAAAATTCCCTAAGAATCTTGGTATTTATACAAATTCGTTACGAACGATTCCAATGACGAAAGAGTGCGCTAGAGGCAAAGATGTTTAGAGATCTTTGTTCCAAGAAAGACAAATCCTTCAATAACAGTTGTCCTCTAGGGCCACTCTGCAACATAATTGATTCTTACACTGCTCACAACCAAAATTTTTTAGCGACCACATCGAGTTTTTGTTCCCAACCTTCATGGTAACTATGACGTCACATGGGCGGACATGGGCAGAACTGCGTTAGTCCAGGTGGATGACGGCAGAGGAACCAAGTCCCAAATGAGGCGACAAAACCAATTTGCGAGGAAGAAAGAGGTGAACAATAGAGACGGTCATTTTGAGATCTAATTCAACACCCTGACGCCATTAACGCAACATCTTTTTGCGGAGAAGTGGCCATGCGAGGCGGATGTTCCCATGAGACATGGCGGAGCAACAAAGGACGCCTTTGTCGCAAGGTGAGATGAGTTTCTATGCACCAAACCTATGGTGTGAATTACTTGCGATTTTTATTGCTTTTTAGCACTAAATCAGCGTGGAAGGGAGGCCACTTCCTTCCACCGTGATCCGCATACAATGTTCAGGTGTTTTACCATGCCACGAGATCTCTTCACAAATGTAGAAAGCGTGTTTGCCAGGCGCTCTCTGTACATTGGTGGGCTGCATTTAAATCACCTACGTAGCTCTTTAGCCTCTCAAAACACATAAACATAACCCAAAGTTTATTCTACCTCTATCCTTGACAGAAATCCGACTGCAACTAGCGTTATAGTGGCGTCTTAGTCACATCAAAGAGTCTTAGTTATCCCTGACTCACATAGTCCCATCAATCTGTCGGCCAGCAAGGCAATACGCAAAGATGGGGCTTATTGCCTAAGACACATTTCGCCATAAGCAGAGACCAATAAAGAAAACTGGTTATGAGATAAACCGCGTAATCGTAGCAATTAATACCTAGACACCACAAAAACACTTAACCGTTTAGTCGTTCCATATGCATGTTGAACGGACAGTATCTCAAACAGAGGTTGGGGAAGTTCATCCCGAGACCACTTTGATATTGTTGTTGCTACTGCTGTTGTTTTTTGTGGCTGTTGTTGTTGTTGTTGTTGTTGTTGGGAAATTGTAACAAAGCAGAAGCAAACGGTAAACTCATTCCATTCTCTTCGATTCAAGCAAAATGTATGGTGTCGATTGGTGGAATCGAAACAGAATCGCCAATGCCAAAAGACTTCATTACAAATCAGCCGTTTACATGATAAACTGGTTTATACACTTTATGATTGAGATCTTTTTATGGCAACTATGTCTGGCAAGACACATAAACGGCTCCTTTATAAGGGTGGATCTGGTAAAACCCTCCACGTGACAAATAGTCCACTACCTTGAATAGTGCTGATTCAATAGAATGTTATATTTTTAACGATATACGTTATGATGAGAGCTAGACGATTTTTAACCTTGAAAATAATAGGGCTTCGACTACTATGACGCCTGAAGCAGGGTAGGGTATCAAAAGGCGACTTCGATATCTATTTCCACGCAAGAAGATCGTCCAACATATTCGAAAAAAAAAATGACGTAATGACACTTTCTCAAAGTAGGTCATAGTGTCATGGAAGACAAAATGCTTCTATAAATAGAAATCTAGTGTGCAAGCTTACCAAATTTTGGCATTAATGAATTCAAACTTTCTATCCCTCATTGATGTCACTTTTCAGCTGGGAATAATAAAAATGAAGAATAAGTGATGAGGTTTAGAATGAATAATATATATTTGTAAGGCAAAGAATATAAAATTAAGATAAGGGTCAACGGAACACATGGCATCGGTTACCTGCCTCTCTTGGTATGTGGCCCCATGCATCAACAAGCATTAATAGAAACAAATGCCGTAGACGGACTAAGCGCCTGTTAATCTATTTGCGCTAGGATTGCCTAAACTTGATTACAACGTAAAATTATCCACATGTTCTAATAGAAAGCTTAAGACGACTTGTCAGGGCTTGGCCGGAGTAATGTCTCAACCCACAGGAGAAGTCACTTCCCCCCACAAGAGACACAAAGACCACACATCTATTTAATTCAAGAGACATCGCCTGGGAGCCACGGTGGTGACATGCCTACCCAAGCTGGTCACTGTCAATGTAATGACATCATAGTGCCTTTCTCTCAAAAACTGTCATACCCTTCACTGCGCATTAATAATAGTTTTGCATATACAAATGTGTACCACTGCCAATGCTATATGATATATCGATGCAGGGCATCAGAAAAGCCAGTGCATAAAAAGGCCAGTACTTTCCATGCTGGTGCTTAGCTTATAGTAACTTGTTGTTATTTGCTGTCACAAATGGTTGTAAATACCAAGTGTCCTACTAAGTTAGATGTCCAGCTTCATATAGGATATGCTTATTCGCTCTATGAAATAGAACATTTATGAATCTGACAAGAAACCATATCAGAACTTTAGGCACCTATGAAGGACACATGCTGCAGAAAGAATAAAGTCCACTGTAGTAATAGTTTAGGTATCTCTTTTTGTGTTTTGGCTGCACAGAGCCAAGTTCTAATACTTGGTGCTTGATTATATCTTTAATGTTTGTGAGTCTTCATTTTTCAGTCCTTAAACCCAATATTCTCCGTCACATGTTCTTTGCTTCTACCTAGGCTGGCTTCCCATTGCAGGTACAGTTTGCTGATGACGTCATCACTACTGAGCGTCGCCACAGATCCAAATAGAAATGCAATGCAAATGACAATCAGCATCTCATATCGAATTATGAACCACGTATAGAAAAGAATATATTTAAATATTTCTGTGTCACCGTTATTCATGGGACATTACACAACATAGACAGGGACATTTTGGGAGGGTGTTTTATTAGTACGCAGTGTGGAATTCTTTCCGCTAAAAACAACTGCAAATACATAAAAGGGGAAACGGCAAAACCTATGCCCCCATCCATACATTTATTGAGTTATAAAATGACGTTATAATGGTCGTTGAAACTTAGATGGTGACTGCATGGCGACTAAGACAGAGTAATTCTTGAATCAAGGTTAGACAATCAGGACCGGCTTCTGGTCTTCATTAGAACATGAAAGTCCTAGAAGTCCAAATATAACTAGAGTTTCATATCTGCAGGCTTTACCCGGATTATCAAGTATAATACACAAACGAGCCCTTTCAATAATAAATCGAATACTTCGTAAAAATCAAATATGAAAATCTCTGATACTTAAAACTTCTGAATTACAAGGATATCGCAAGCATGACGCATTAATCCCGAGGCCTGAGCCTAATCATTCCTGCCTTGGAGCTCGTAGCTTGACGATGCGCAAAGTTTTATTTCAGATTAACTGGCTATTACGCACAATGTACAATATACATACAGTGGTGCTTGCATTGACGGGCAATGGCAGCCGGGTCCCTGCTACTTGAGACCGCCCAGTGACCGTCTACAGTGGCCGAAATCCCAAAGCATGTGACACTTTCTGTTTATAAGTGGACTATGATGTTATAGGCCAAGAGGCTCCCGACCTTAGGGTTAAAGAACAATACAGAGGTAAAAGCTATGAGCCTTTAAAGCGGCGTCACTGAACTAAACCCTTTGGTACTTGTATCTGATACTAATAATAAAAATGTGCACTATTGAGGTTGTCTGTGTTGAAATAGTTGGACCATAATTTCGGCATACCTTCCCATAATTTTCAATAAGTATCAACGTACAACAAAAAATTTGTTTAAATGCCTTGTTAAGTGAAAGACAGCAGAGGTGTGGTTAAATATAGAGGTTGAGTGCGTGGGAAGAAAAACTTTTGCGTGGACTCATGAAGCTATGAGTAAATGGTACATATCCTTGGTCTCGATGGTTGCTAATCAAGAGCAAAAGACTACCCTCGAGCATTATTACAGGATTTGAAGTTTGTCATGGACGGGCTCACAGCAAGCAACCCACCTACTTCGCCAACAGTCTTTGCCCAGTGACAATTCGTGTCAAATTTAATGAGAGAAGTAGTTATCAATTAGGCCTAGTATTTGAAAGGAGTGACACATTCTAGCAGACGTCGCACAAGTGGCAATAGTGGGCAACTAATCAGAGATTTAACAACGGTTCGTTCACGAAGAAACAAATGCCTTTATATCAACCATTTGGAATGATCATAACTTTGACATTGCGGCTTACATTATGGTTAAAAAATTATACTTGATTGTTACTAATTCTCTCGCCTTCATAGTCAAAATCTAAAACTTGACACATGACAAAACTGAGACGCTAGCAGAATTGGAAATCTCTCGATGGTAAATCAGTTATTTGTCAGAAGTCACGAATCTAGATTACCAAAATAGTTAGTGATCCATTAGTTCTAGTAGAACAAGTTCTTCTATAACACATGCTATTAAGGCGTAAAATGCTAGGACATGATAGATTTAAGCGGTAGGGTGACTTCGTCTCGTCGCATTTAGAGAATTTTATATGCAAGGGCATGTGGCGTTCAGACCAAACGACCAAAATTTATTCTACGAATCAAGTTCGATTGATCTTAATATGTTCCTTGATTGAATTCTTCGTTCTTTTTGTAGCCGTAGTTGTATCGCGACGAGTTCAATGAGTTCTCGTCGTCTAAGCATTTCGACGCTGCATTGAGAAGAGGCAAAAATGAATCGCAATATGATCAGAACTTTATAAATCCCCGTATAAAAACCATAATACATTTTGGCATGACATGCAGCGTAGATGTTTCATGGGAAAACACATCGACTATACAGAAAGGCAAGTTCATGTGGCCTTTTAATAGAGCCTTGGAGAGGGAATGGGGGAGTCAGTGTCGTTGGAAACACTCGTATTCACTAAGGTCTGAAACCATCGGAACGTCGCTACTGAAGCATGACTCTGCAATCAAAGCATCCCTATTAGGGACTGATTATTTACACGACTTGCAGCACTGTTTTTTCCACAATCTCCCTAAGCTTTTCAATGCTACATCACGTCATACTGACTCAGCCCCTCTCACTCAACAGAGTAGATTTTTTTCATCTCAATTACATCATAATTTTATAATCATTACATCATCGTTACATCATTCTCACACATTCTTCATCATCAAATCTATTTCTTTTGGTTTCACATACCTTTTTTATCGCAAATCTTTTATCATTCGTTCGATCTTGAAAATGATAATTTGCTGCAAAACATTCTGAAATGCTTCATGCTATAAAAATGGGTTGGAGCAAATTTAAAACTCCGACAATAGCACTTTACAGATATACACAGGCCTAATGAAATAAAATAACAACTATAAATTAATCAGCATAACTTCTAATCAAAGGAAATCAAATTTATTGTGCCTCGATTCTCTAAATGTCATATAAGCCAAGCTACAGAAGCATTGAAAAAGGATATACTGAGATACCCCCACGTTATATCAAACAGAATACTGCAAAAGAAGGAGATCAAGCGTATGTGTGTCGTCATACACCAAAACCTTTGTCTTACTACGCCAGTTGCGAGGAGTAACATTTTAGAAAAAGAAGTAAAAACGTTTTTATTAAACTGCATTGGAAAACAAGTTGTGAGTTGATTGTGCAATGTTTCGAATAAACCCGCATATATCATGACGTAACGTTAGTTGTAGAGCACGAGACCAGGGAGTAAGTAGAACGTATAATACATGAGCCCATGATTAGGCCCTTTTAAACAACATAACAGATTGTGATTAAACTGCCAGTGATTTCCACTTTTGCTTTTGGCGCAAGGCAGATGCCGTGTTTTATCATTATAACCCCACGACCTGACCTTGCCTCTTTTATCTGTGCATTTCACTGCGCATCAGGTGATAAAGTCCATTAGCAATGCTCGAAATCCCTGCATCATTTCCAACGAGCGGCTTTCGACCATCAAGGCGCATTGAGACTTGATTTAATCCCAGATGATGCTAAATGTATTACTGTTGTCATGAGGAACACAAGTGCATGATTTTCGCTTACTTATCCTGGTTTCCTTTTGATAATGACAAATAGATCGTCGATGTACACGGATAATGATACGCAGATAACGACAATCTCGCCAGCTTTTCACATTGCATCAGCAGTGCGTATTATTTCATTTGCTTAGACACCCCGAATCCCTTGGTATCTGCTTTATCCGGCACCAAGCCCTACTAGTCTTACCGTGAATTATTAGGATTTCAAAATGCGCGCCAGATTAATCTCCCGATTCGCCATCAGTTGCTTGGCTTCCCAAGTCTCATTGAATGTTACACCTGTCTGCAAGCACACGGCTGTGTTCCCATGCTTATATCCAATAAGCTAAATGCTCTATCATAACTTTCATCTTAATTCATACGCTAATCACATTCATCTTTGTCCGGGCGTCTCAATACTTTTTTCTGTTTTATCTTTAAATTTGAAACTGGCGGTAACTCAAACGAACAACAATGGAATAAAGACTGTCGTTCTCAACTTCTGAAAGCGGTGGCAATCATCCTATTGCGGCGGCTCGATGCAGGGCCGACAATTTAGAGACCGGTTAATACCTAAATTTTGCTTGCCCCTCGGCATTCTAGTGATGCCGACGGACGGCTAATTCCCTGCTTTTGAAAGCCACTGACACGTTATACCCTAGAGCCGTCGGAGCCCAGAACCCAAAGGCCACAGCCGAATATGTTTCGAAACTCGAATAAACACAAGCTCGAGAGTATTTCAATGCCATTTCAAGTGCATCGACAACTTGGAGTTTTCCGGACACTTGGTCGCGTCTAGGATAGCCGTGCGTAATAATCAAAATTGCTACCATCGCGCTACTTTTAGTATTGTCTGGTGAAGAAGAAACGCGACCTCTGCAGTATATGTTTTGTATAGAGAACTTCGAAAGATAGTTTTAATAATGGTGTACAAAATCGATAAAAGTAAAGACGTTCAAAAATTTTTGTTGTAAATGTTGTTCAAAATATTGTTCAAAAAAGAAAGTAAAACTGAATTGATCGACTTAGCTGGTTAAGAAAGTGGCTTTGTGTATATAACTTGCTTGTCATTATGCGATTAGAAAAGAAATTTGTTACAGGTATTTAGGATATAATTATTCAGCAATTAAGGAACATGATTTGGTTAAAAAGGAAACACACATTGTATCCAATGAGTTTTAAGAAAGTGTGGAAGAGTACAGGGAAAGTGAAATTAAAAGATAATTTTCTCTGACACAGATCCAGACTGATTGGAATTGAGATGAGCATTAGGTTCAAAGAATCTGCCATGGTACATGAAGATATCTGTTTGTTTAGGGTATGATATTGTAAAACCTGGATTATATAGAAACCAGATGGATAACCATGGATTTATCTACAGCGTTGCAATGACCAATTTCTGCAATGATGGATTAACAACGTACAAGGATTTGGTTTCAAAATGCTATGCATGAAATATCAAAAATCAACTCTTAGGACTTAATGGGATCAAAAGATGAATTACAGATCCACATGACTTGAAAAAACTTGGACCAAGAGCTGTCTGGGGAAAATGTTTTACCCAAAATTTAGCTAAAAATCACATTTTAATCACTTACTCTATTTCAGGTTTTGGTAGAAACTTACAAGTTAATAGCAGAATAACTTATAAATGGAAGCAATTTTCAGAAAGCTGAATGAAAAAGCAACATTCAGTAAAAATTTTCCTTATTTTGTAAGCCTCTTTAATTTTTTCTAACTTTTCATAAACTGTTAATTCAGAATATTTTGGATTTTGTTATTCATATCTAATTTAAGACTCAAATATTTCAATCATATTTTCCTACACTTTTCAGAAAACCTTCTATCCATTTCTATCCAAGTTCATGGTAAACTAGACATGTGTGATTATCCTCAACAAGTGATTTGAAGCAAAAATGCTGAAGACAAGAGCCCTTTTTTAAATCAACAATAAAAAGGATTTTGTTAGATTTTTTAGGAATTCTCTCATGCATTTTCGTTTGCCATTTGAAGTTACCATCCACTGGTGATGGAAATTTGTAACAATGTTGAGTCAAGGATGCCAAATAAAAAAAGCCACAAGCAACTTCCTATCCTCCCCAGATTTCCAATTTAAATATGGTAGAGGACTATGAAATTACAAAAATGACACACAGTCTTTATGTAGATATTGAAAAACATTTGCTGTTATCTAAAGTTTTGGGGCAACGTATGGATTAGGCAACTTTAGGGTAAACATCAGGCTCCCTTGGAATGGTAGGTTCCACTATACGTTGTGCATGCAACTTGAAGTTTGTATGTGGTATTATAATCTGGATGAAGGGGGCCATTGTTGTTAGGTCAAGATGAGCAAGCAATTTGAATGAATGGCTGTACTGCCTTTATCTCTCCATAACTGGTATCCTTGATATCAGAAGATTTGGTATTCAAAAAGAGCATATCTTTGTGCAGCAGTACGTTGGTAGCAGAATTGGCCTGCTCTGGTGATATTTGAGTCATTCACAAAGTATTTTAAATCCATTGAAACCATATCGTTTTCTCAACCGATGAATTATTTTAGGTAAATTTCAGCATTTGAAATTTACGTCACACGTTTTTATGACTGGAGATGGGCCTAAAGCCTCAAGAATGCTCCACAAAAGCGATACAAAGAAATTTCAAGCTATACTTACTTCAAATTTCTTTGAATGTCCAAAACCAACGGCGTGCCTGCCATTTTTGACTTTTTAAAACCAAAACAACTGGAATAATTTTGGCTGACGACTGCATTCCAGAGCGATCGATGGAATGGCGGGAAAGGCCCCTGTCATTAGTTTCCAGACTTCCCGGTAAGAACAATGTTGACTCCTTACAGAAAATTGATTAAATTTGATCAAGGGGCCAAAATTAACAAGTATTTAAGAGCTAAAAAGCAGAGTTTCTCGTTAAAAAAAGAAAAATAAAGTTTTGGTAGCGCTGCTCATAGATGGAGAATTCACTCTTATCTCGCCAGAATGGGGATTTAGGACTAACTTAAACATTAAACATTTGTTTGGAATTACACTAATTCCATCACTTTATCAGATTGAGAAACAAAGTCAGACAAAGAAATCTCAAAACCCAATTAGCCTTCACCCAATAATGAAGATTAAAGGGACTGTGATAAGATGTTAACGAAGTAGATAATTCTGTTTCTAGTAAAATCGATACAGCATAATATAATGATTTGGTTTAGACTCCTAAACTAATTTTTTATTGTTATACTTCTATTGCTTGTCTGTTGTAATGAAATATATTATCTATATTTAAATTGAATTAGTCCCAGAATAAGATCAATTAGGAAAGCACACTGTTTGAAGCTAAGCTCAGGGAAGTGAAGCATCTAAAAACATTAAAAACTTTACTGCAAAGAATTGCCCGTTCACTCACTCGCGAATTGCTTGACTGGAATAAGAATGGATTAGAAACCGAAATGGGCCTATACCAGGGTGAAGATTTTACAGGCTTGAAATTTGACATTGCAAACTGGATGTCTTCACCGATGGATGTGCTCAGGCTATAATTAAGAATCTAAGACATCCTCTGGTCTCTGTTTCAATAACAAAATATAATCTAAAAGAACATTAGCTGCATTCTAACCAGGCATAAATATGACACTGGCCCAGTTTAAAACGGAAAGCTTGCAGAGTCAGAATAAGTTGATATATGTTTCGTAACGATATATATGTACACCCCGATTTAAATAAATGCATAACAAATTGACTTTCACTTTTCGAGTAAATACGGCCCAGATGTTTAGGGGCTACACAAGAAGGCAACTGGCTAGCTTCATACAAATTAGTTCATGATCCTCGTCTGCCTAATGTTAGGCATCTCCCGCCAGCATCCGTGCACTTGCTAATGTTAGGTTTACTGTCAGTTAGCTGTCAGAAGGCCTGCGCGACCAAGCAGTCGCCATATAGACTGGCCTGGGTGCGAGTCCAGTTCTGGTTACGTCATTCACACACAATGGCTCTTGTTCTAGATAGCAGCTATAAATGGTTAGCAAATTGGCCGTTTTTTAATCTTGATCAATCAACAGCCGTCCGTGAACTATTATCGCTGGTGAGGGATTTTTTTGTTACCAGAAACTCTTCTACCGATGTGTAAAACTGTAATAGATTTGAATTCGGTTGATCAAACGTTGGCAAATAATTGAAAGCTTTTTCATAAAAGTTTACACATATAGCAATAATTTGACCCAGACGTGGAATTAGGAGATAGGTTAACAGAAGATAGAGGAATCGATAAGCTTTCAAACCGATGCATGACCTGGTAAACATCAGTGGGCAAGAGGACTGTCCGAGGCTTTTTGGGTTCTTTGCTGTGGACCAACTCTCGTTTGATTTGAAATTAGTTTCTATAATGGATTTAAAGAAGAGGATCGAGAGAAACAAAGGCAACCTAAAAGTTTTATCAATGTCACCAAGTCAATTAATAAATGGACTGTAAAGGACATTCGAAAATTCGTTCAATTGTAAAATGAAAGTAGCGACGAAATCAGCATAAATTATTTGCTTTGTAGCCCGATATAATGGTGGTAATTACAGTTTTATGTACGGTGCATCTTCCCAGAATTACCTTTTTTAGCTTTTTAAATGTCCAGAATACTTTGAAAATAGCTTGCGGCGCCCTTTTATAAGGGAAAACTAAAGCGGTCTTCAGGATGTTTCTGAATGGACAAAACTTAACAACACTAATTTTCTTCCGTAGTAGGCCCTGTATCTAAAAGTCAATTTGAGCAAGATGATGAATAAAGTGCTATAATTTTTATTCTGCATTTGACATGAAAACGATGAAAAGATCAGATAACGCGGCAAGCCACTGATAAATGTTTATTAAGTCACTGACCTCCCCGAATCTCCTATTTCCAATGCTGCATCTAGGGGTTAAATATGAGTTTCAAGACCATTTAAAAAAGTTCGAGGAATTCTGCTGAAAAATAGCATATGCAACAAACTTTTAGAATGAGAAGAAAACCGTACCAAAAACATAATCAGTTCTTGATTTTGAATGTTTCAGTTAACATGGGTTATAGGACTCAACAAACTTCTGTGATATCCCTTAGCCGTTTACAAAACGCTCCATTGTATCTTATACCTAACGTTGCTTTTTGCGATTCTTAAGTTTAATCAAACTAAAAATCTCGCTTTATTCAAAACATTTCATCTACTAGACAATTTTTCTGTTTCGAGGGTGATTTCTTAGTGTCCAAATTAAATTCGTGTTGCTCATACAACAGGCTCTTCACGTTGGTATGTTTATATTTAACACAAGCTCTTAACATAAACAACTTCTTTATTCTCATGGTAATTATCAAAGCCGTGGGATTGTTTTACACATTCATCCTCCTCATGACATCATTTTCAAAAATATACATTCATGTAAGGGCCTTTTAAAAAATATGAGACCCAAACTACCTAGCACATTCATATATGTTTTCATCAAACAAGAAGAGAAATTCCAACTATTTCGAAACTCCAATTAAAACTTGATATGGTTTATGTATCTTTCTTTGCTTTTGAAAGTTTTCTTGCGAACTTGCTTAGGCCTGTCTACAATAATTTTCCTTAGCTCAGCACTTTCCAGCAATTGCATTACGTCACCTATTCTTCACCTATGTTATTGTAAGGCATCAACTTTTATCGTGTATAATTACCCTTTGTAATCCTCTAGCTTTCCATCTCGATTTGAATACAAAATTTCTTTTTTGAGTTTCTGTAAATCTACTACAGTGCCAAATATGTTCCAGGTTCAATACTTGCAAATGCCAACCCTGGCTCCGCAGAAAGCCAACCATCGTTTTGTGTCAATGTCGAAATGTCAATGTCTCTACTACCACTTCTCGACTACAAGACATCAGAGATTCAAGATTTTTGGATTCAAATAGCCTCTTCATAAGTTTTCCTTTCCTTCTGTTTGATATGAAACGCAAGATACCATGTCTAATTTTCATTAGACTACAAAGGCTTTTGTTCCAAGAAGCCAAAGCTGATATACAAAGAAGGCAAAATCCGTGAAAACACCGTTTTTTCAAAACCATTAGCAAACGGAAAAACGAAATCCACTGTTAATCTTAGAGGTAATTAATGCTTGACAAAAAGTGAAACATCATTGGAAGTTCATTACATACTAACGATAATGGATGGATTCAATTTTGCTATCCAATTTATGGCTTGCAGAGACTTGCAAACACAACGGTATACAAAGGACAAGATGCGTCTTGACCACAGAGAGACAAAAATTGTTAGCTGGACAAAGAATCGATCATATCGATTTGATTTGATCGTAATTAAATGAATGAATCACTCTTTTATCAGCCAAAGACCCATTGAAGTGTCTGCACCACGAAGACTCTGGGAGCGTTGCATTAGAAATGTGGTGTATTTGCGTTTGACATAGAAGTCGCAAATATGCGATCATCCAATGATGTCCTTCAATAGACATCAGTCTTGGGATGGGGCAGTGCGAGATTTAGCTGCGACCGGAATATCTACGCTTCCCACCTCAACTTTGATATTGTTTCCATACCGTAAGCGTCATCATTCTTTACTAAAATATATACCAAAGTGTACCAAATTGGGCAAAACGTATATTGGAACTCATGAAGTGTTGCTAAAAATAGCAATTGGTATTCAGAGGCACAAAGTCGATCGGTTTGGTGGATGCTTTTTAAAATCTTGCTAAGAAGCATCGCTCTTTATGAACATTGATCAAGCTTGTGAAAACATACTGATTTCTGCATTGTTATCTCAATCAACAGCGATAATCGAAAATGTATCAATCACTTTTTTCTCGTTCATAGAATGACGTAAATCTTGCCCTGCCTCGGAATATTCTACTACTTAGCGCCACTAAGAACTGATTGCCTTTCAGAAACTTTACATCCATTAAAAAAGGGATCGAATTCAAGGCTGGCTAGAAGTGACGATAGTCCTTACAAAACGTCGCCGCGATGCAGCCGCAACAATACGAGGATGCGAAGGCGCGCCACGTGACGTGCCTCTTCCTATCAACTGATGAGCACTGACATAATGTGATTCGGAATGTTTGCTTCTCTGGGGATTCTCATTTCAGAATCTTCTTTTCGTGGAAATTAAAAATTTGTTTAAGAACCGCGCAAATGAAGTCTTTAGCGAGCAACATTTCTTACCTCTATGGCAGCTATACATATGATCTCGTCCTGCCAACTAACAAATTTGACAGAGGTAAGTGTTAGAGCTCACGTAGAAGCATGTTAGAGCTAAATTTAGCCATTTGCAATCGGACAATATAGACATAAAACGACTACAACTTGAAAGCTTCTGAAACACGACGATCTGACATTTTGTTCCTCTCAAACCAAGGTTGCTCTAGATTTTCTGCTTCTTACAACCGTCGCTTCTTACTGCCAATAACAATGCAGTTCAATTGGTGACTTATTCCTATTGAATTGAGTGGGAATCTAAAGAAGGCAAAATATGCGACAGTTTCTAGATGATTGGCAACCAGCGTAGTCTGTCAGTTAGAGGGAGTGGAGGGTTTCCACGCAAAGAGCGCAAAAATTTCTGCATAAACGAGCACTTTACATATGCTTCAGTTTTGCATGCCTCGTTTTCAGTAGGTGCTACAAGTGGCCATGCATCCGAGGCTTTACGACATCAGTGAAAAAGTCCATGCAAGGAAACGAGAGTCCTCCAACGCGATCGGAAGCTTTTATAGTCTTCATCAATTGGGAAATTGAAATTAAATATCGATTCAATTTTCAACAAAGCAATGACCGGCATTCCCAGAAATCGTATTGACTCTTAAAAAGGCGCAACAGATGTTAGAACTTAACACAAGAAAAGATCTCAACATTTTAATAAGGACATCAACAACAAACACATGTTATAATAAACAACATTTTAAATATTATTTTACAATGCAAGTATATGATCCCAGAAGAATCCCATTTTATATGGAACGGATACAAATCCAATTTAAAACTACCTATACCATACAACGTTCATATAATTACATAAAACTGCTTATCTTGTGCCCTGGTCATGACATAAATAGCCTTCATAATGCGACAAACTTTAAGAACTTAAGAATGAAACATATAAGAATTTAAGCCATCCAGGAGATCAAAACCTGGAGAACTTCATATCGACAATCAATTTAATTCTAAGGTAAGAAAAAAGTGTTAGAATTTTAATCGTCGTTCATTTTCTTGATTTAACTTCGACAGGATACTATGACTTTGAAAAAAATATTCAAAAGACACGTATTTGAAAAAAAAGTTTTAAAGAAACTCTCAAAGGTTTTTGAGAACATAACTAACCAATATACTAAAAAATAGATCGAAGGATCTATAGATAAGAAATTCCAGGGTGCGAACCAAACATGAAAAAGCCGCAAGGGCGTGAAAATTACAATGACAGTACACTTATTTGTTACAAAACTTCACCTTCCATACTATATTAATGATTTCAATGAAGAATACCTATTTTTTGCTTTAAAGAATGTTCTATAGAGGATCCCCGACAAACCTCTTGATCCCTACGAGATTGCCATCGGCTCACTCTGTCGTATTTTTCTGTAGGCTTGTTATTAAATACTTCGTGATATCCGCGGGTGTTGAATCATCTACAAGGAGAAGTGAAAAAATAGCTTTGGTTATTGTTCCAGTATTCATAATTTGCCCTTTAGAGAGAGAGCCAGGAAAAACTGGTGAATGTACCAACAGCACTGAAGTTCCGTGGCAAGTGAACCCTAAGTCTGAAATTTGTCCTATTTGCTATGGAATTGTGCCTTTCCCCAACTGCACCCCTAAACGTTTGAAAGGGCCACTTTTAAGGCCTTTGCTACTCCTGTACATAATGGCCCCCATTAACAGGGTCTAGCTGAAATCTATTATCTAGAACCAGTATGTTTTAAAGACAAAGGCGGCTAGCGAGACTCATTTTCTACCTCGACAAACAAAAACGTTCTTTCCACTTTCAACTTTGCGCTGGTTAACGTACAAGGTAGCTAAGACATAAAAAATCCACCAAAACTCTTGTTTACTTCCACAAAAAATGAACGACACTATCGTTTCCCTCAGAACATGAATTTGTGAAAGTTCTGCCGTGCAATAAGCTTTCTGTTCAAACAAGCCTATCGATAACCTATGTTGGCACTTATATTACACTCGCTCCTCGGGATAAACGTAATTTACCACAATCTCAACTCTCTGCACAGCGATTCAGCGAAACTAGAAAAGCAACGCAGCCGGTTTCTTGCTCCAATGGTCGTTTGCCAACCAACGCTTACATATCTTGAATATCAACCAAAGCTTGCCAGTGAAGTTACGTCAGCTAGCACATCATATAGAAGATTACACAGAGAAACGCATAGGATTCCCTGCGTTTTCGAATTGATTTTTGAAGAGCTGATTCGACTCATGGAGTGAAAGAAATGGGCGGCTATCATTGTAAAGTACCGACAACACGACAATTTCGAACAACTTATAATGATATCTGATCTCACTCACAAGAGCATGGAAGTGATTGAAGAAAAAGATAACTTGATGAAATATGAAGAATGAGCAAATGGACTCTTCAAAAGAAACCCGCCACAACTTAAAGCCATGATGTAGATATCGAAGGTAGTTACAATAGAAAAGCTAACGATAAACGTCAGAATAAAGAGGATTTCACTATTCTGTTGTGGCTTTGGTCATGTTGAGATGGTTTTGCCAACAGTAGATATTGACAAAATGAATTATTTTACAGATATTTCTTCAAATATAGAAGTATCAAAATCATTCCTTTCGTTTGTCCTCCCTTTCGACATTTAGGGATAACGGACAGTAGACATTAACAAAAATTCTTACAGAAAAGTATCAAGGGTATATCGCCTAAGCTTCAAATTTTGCGAGCTCTCATTAAACCGGGTGTGCTTTATACGAATATCGAATTGGTAATTTGCTATTTTTGTATTTCCTGTTACCGTTAAGCAAATGTGGTATTTTATCTTGTCTCATTAGAACCGGCAACCAAAAGGGCGCTGGATCACAGTACTTTTGTGACGTTAACCACTATAAAACGTACTGAGAATAATCCTGGTTTTACCTTGAGATTTGGGTGAACAAAAGAAGTATACAAGTAGCGGATTTTATTCGATTCAATCATTCAGAAACTTTCTTTCTGTGAAATCTTTATAAACATAATTCAGAAAGATTTTTCTTGAACTCGTGAAAATTGCCTTGGTTAGAAATATTCCCTGCTTCGGAATTGGCAAGGGTTCGAAAGACATTCTGGTCCTTACGTCCAGAGTCCAGAAAAATTGACGGCTCTACGGCTGGGAGCCGTAAAAAGGTTTTGCCTTTGCCTGTTAATGTCATATTTGAGGAAGGTTCAGTAGTAACATCAAAAGAAACATGCTACCAGTAAATTTTTTTTTATAAATAACAAAATTGAAAAAAAATTTGATAATTTTGTCCAAACAAAAGAGCTTCTCGCATTTGTTACGGCTTCTCGTGTGGTTATTTATTAACGATTGGCTATTTACTTTTTCAGCCTTGGTCATTCTCCTCCATTTGCATACCAAACTACAACGTCGGTAAGAGCAGCAACAGAATTCTACGAAATTCTAGAAAACAGAATCTCTAGAGCAATTATTCAGCTCTAGAGCAAAGATCATTTACCAGACCAAAAACTGCTTACCCTCTTCAAAGTTCTGGGCAACATTCTTTTCTAGAATCAATTTGCTGTTAGCACACTCTAAAATGTTCTCTTCAATTGTGTTCTTTGAAACAAGCTTGTAAATTGTCACGTCCCTGAAAAACAAAAAAATGGTAAGTCCAGCAACAACATTGAAAAGCTATTCATTCGACATTTTCATATGAAGTGGTTGTCTCGTTGTAGCATTGTTAAAATTGTTGTTGTTAACAAATTAATTCAACTTCGCTTCAACATTCTAGACACTCGTGAAATACCCGCTGCACGCGGTTTCGAAACATCCACGGGGCAATTAAAGTGAATAGACTATTCAGTAATAAGGAACCGTTGAAGAACAGATGTTTGCTGCAATGTTTATTGCAATGTCAACCTGTTGAAATCAGGTTTTTGCTGAAGTTTACGATAACAACCTTCAGTGGTTGGAAATAAACATATCATCAACGCGTACGTTGTGCATTGATGCAACGTTGCTTGGAGCTTCAACTTACAGAGATGAAAATATGGGGTTAACGACGAGATTATGTTCAAAAGTTTACTTCAAATAATCAAAATAGAATTATGAAGAAAACTTGACTTAAAAAAGAAATTTTGACGAGATACAAGAAATGAAATCTTCTTAACTGACAGACACTAAGTAGCACGTGCTGTTTTGAATGCCTCACTTGAACTGATGTTTGCTAACGTTTAGCAGTCAAATTAAAGAAATTACAAACAGATGACTATATATCAATACACAATAAGGAAAGAGGAAATCTTTCACACATTGTATTCTGAAAAGCAGACACTGTATAAACAAGGAAATATGAATTGCTGGTCGAATAAACATAATCTCAAAAAATGCCTGCAAAACCAGAGAAAATGTCAGCAATTCCGCGTGCATTATCATGGTGACATGGTCACAGCTTTTACATGCTTATGAAAAAAAGAAGCCTTTCCTCTTATAGAATCACTAAATGTACTACAACTTGTGGACTTTAATTGCCTAACAAACTTTTCCACTGCTTTTCACTTAGCGTTTCATGTTAAAAAATCTTCATGTTGAAAAGGGGCTTGTGTGGCGATAATTCGTCCCTAGAGAATATTCTTGCTCATTACATTTCGCCTGTCCCTACCTTCAGAACTTCCCCTGTTCCTACTTAAAGGGTCCTTCGTTCAGTGCCCCTATAGATACACAGAGACTACGCGTGACAGCATAGCACATGCCTGCCTACCTCGTTTGCCCGACTCGATGGCACCGGTCCTGTGCTTGCTTGTCCATCGTTGGGTTGAAGTGGAGGTCGTGCATGATAACGGTATCAGCTGACGTCAGATTGATACCCAGACCACCTACGGAAAAAACGTAGACAAAGCGCTTCAACAACACCCGCATATAGGAGGGGTCTTTACTTCCTATTTAGAGGACTCCTTTCCTTCAGATCACACTGAAAACACGATAAGACACACTTTCAATATCTGTATAGTAAATTAATACAATACTTATGCAACATTTTGTACAATCGATTAATCTAAAACTAGAGTTTTAAAACGCATATATATAAGTATCATTCTTTAACAAACGGAATTAGCCGGTCATGAAATTATTTGACCCCTATCTAGGCGTTAATTAGTATTCTGATTGGATTTCGTTAAGGTAAAAGCCCATTTGATTCTGTACATGTTTACAGTTTATTTCTGGTTAATTGAACACCACATGGCAGTACATAGTTTTTTGGTATATCCCAGTTCATGAAGCCTCGGTGGGCGAGTGTTTACAGTGCCTACAAACCAGGTTTAATCCCTGCAAACCTGGATTAATCGCTTCGAGCCGGGACTAATAGCTTCGAACTAGGCTTAATACCGGCAAACCAGGTTTAATCGCGGGAAAACCAGATTTACTGTAAAAGCTGTTTAAAGCCCCCGGGAAAATTATTTATTTTGGAGGTCTTATTAGGGGGCTTAATAGAGAGGGGGCTTATTAGAGAGGGGATCGCTTCCAGCCGGAACTAATCGCTTCGAACCAGGCTTAATCGTGGCAAACTATATTTAATCGCGTGACAGCTTCCAGTTCACAGGGATGTAAAGTGCAACATGGAAAGCAAATGACCACCCTATCGCACAATGCTGAAGTTCGGGAAGACCTGTCCCTAAACAGTGAATTCTGCCATGTTTGTGGAGACACTGGACAACTATTTCTAAACTTACCTACCCAAGGCTAGCATTCGCATTTCAAGAAAGCAGATTCACATTCACTAAAGTTGAAGCATGTGGCTTGCTATTTCATGACGATCAAATATTCGCAAGTGACTTGCACCTGTTCTGAACATAACAAACAAGTGAAGGCAGCTGATTCTCACCAATCAAAAAAGTTTTCCACAATCACTGTATCACTACCGCTTCTCAAAAACAGCCTAATGCAAGCCGAAGACACTCAAAGGGAATTTAGAAAAGACCACAAGTTCAAGCTGGGAGGTTAGATTCTCAGGCGCGTAAAAGAGACCGAGGGTAACTCAAATCTGTGGGGCATCGTTCTAAACAGCAAAAGATCTGTATACATTGTCAAATGAATACGCTTACTTGGTCAATTTTGTAAGGAACGACCTTACATAGTGACACACTATCAAACATACTAGTCACCGTCTGAAAGCAGGTTACTTCTGTTGGATACTTCAGTTTTTCCGCTGTGAAAACCATCCCAAATACAATATCTTTATATGTACGTGCAGGACACTTTTTCAATGGAGGCACTTCCTTCATGAACATGTGAGGTTTCCTTAACAAAACTTAAAAGACCTTAACGATCTGACCATAACTGATATTATAGCTTTCGAGCAAAAAGCATATGTTGGAAATCAGTTAATTGTGGACTAACCCGCGAGAGTGGACAGCAGAAAAATGAATATCTTTCTGTCATTGTTGTATTTGTCGATCAATGAGAGTCTATTGAAGAAAAATCATACTTTTAGCAAGAAAGAAGCATCGGAAAAAACAGTTGATGATGATGAAATTCAATTTTAAATCGAAAAATCAAGACAATTGCTAGTGAATGTTACAATTTTCTGTGAAGGCAGGGATGCAAAAACACTGAACACCCACAACCGTGGTTTAGAGGAAATTTTTAGTGAAAAATGGAGGAATTTTTATTGACAAAAATGAAATTTATACTGTTGGTATAGTTGTTTTAGCTATAGAAAATAAATCATCAATAAATATATAGAACCATTAAAAATCATGTCAACCATTTAAAATCATGTCAACAAAACTATATCAAAAAAGAAAACTCGCCAATGAGAACATTATTCGTGCTTGTCGGAGAATTGATTTTGGAAAAGTTCACAAAAACACCGTCGAGCGATTTTCCAGTATTTATATATTTTTTTAGAATGAGGGAGGTTGAGGGTATAAATTCCAGGTTTTGAGGAAGGTCAACAACTTTTGCAGCACTTGTTAGAGGCACTCCACAAGAGCAGGCAGGCTGGTAGCTTGGAGAAAAAAGGAACGTTTGGCGATATAATTTCTAATAGGATCTCCACTACAGGAAAGCCAGTTATTATGAATAACTAGGATAATTTGTTATCAATTTTACATATGGCGTATTTCTTACACGTGGGCGGATTCCGATATCGCGAAACTTGAAGATCACATGGCAAAAACCAGCTAGTAGAGCTTCATCTTATGTTGTCATAGGTGATGTTGTCAAAGGTTGTTCAAGAATAGTATTGTAGACATTTCCGGATGCAATATCGAAATTCCTCCTTGCGAAACTGGGCATTCTACTTCGAGTAACTTGCTTATGAAATATAGCAGAAGAGACATAATGACAATCAAATAATCAAAATGGAACTAACCTTGTTGACACTGGAGTCTTCCCATCCAAGCGCAAATAACTGTGACTATTTTTCTTCACGTATTCCTCAAGGATATCAAGGAGCATTGTGAACTGGCTGAATATCAAGACACGGCTTCCCTACAACGGGAGAAGAGACATTATTGCCGAATCCACGAACGAAAGCCACCTGAAAATCAAAGATCATGGCGATTCTTTTTCTTAATCACAAACACGATTTCCGTCATGCTGAAATGATCGTAAGAATAATCGCGATGATAGTGACAATGATAGCTACGATCGATGACGAGTGATTATGATGATTACGACCACAATGCTTCATTCTGTATGCTGATCCGCGAAAATTGCATGAAATTTTAAAAGGTTTCAAGAGCTTGGACGAGAACGCGAAAAACACCTGGCAATCACTCGCCAATCTTCAGTGATTGACTGTTGAGATGGATCATACACAGTTTACAGCATTTGAAGACACCTGCAAACAACCTTGTAGATAGCTGGCAATCTTGCGTCAGTATCTTGAAACGGCGTGCAGACAAGTTGGAGACAAGTGAAGGAGTTAGGAGGTGAAAACGAAGCTACGCGAGACCCTTGTTGAGGTAACCACATTCAACTTGTGCTAAAAACCATCACTGTATTTATGGATCACTGGTGGTCAAATTAAATTCTTTCTCAATGCCAGACGAAATGAACAGCAGCTTTGATTCTTGTCTTCTAGAAGCAACACACAAAGTGACCATCTCCGTACTGACACTTATAACAGCCACTGCATTATCAACGATAATCACGATATTTGCTAACGCGATAGTAATAATCGCCTTCTTGAAACAAAGATCGCTGCAATGTCCTGCAAACCTACTGCTGTGTTCCTTAAGCGTAAGCGATCTTCTTGTCGGATTTATATCGAAGCCTCTGTACCTCGCGCTGCTGGTCTCCATTCTAATGAAGACAACGAACTTGAGAGAACTCAATATGATCTTTTTGTACTCCATGGTACTTTCAGTGGGCACGTCGCTTCTACACGTCTTTCTGATAACGAGTGATCGATTCCTTGGCATTTGCACCCCCTTCATTTATCAAAGATTCGTGACTTGCAAACTCTACATATACCTACTAGCTGGACTGAACAGCCTACTAGTGGTGATGTTTTTCGTTGGCCCTACCTACTATTACTCGTTTATCAGGATAGCTGGCCTTTTCGGATTCATTCTGATGACAATTTTCTACATGTGCATATGCGTGGTGATTCGCAGGCAGCAACGACTTGTCTTCAGTTTGGGCGAGTTTGAAGGACAAACCAGTCACCCAGTCACCACAAATACAGAAAACAAAAGCAAGATATACACAATCGTGTTGCTGTTGCTTATTTTCCTTGCATGCAATGGCCCGGCCTTGCATTTCGCATTGAGAAGGCAGGCACCCATTGACATATGCACACATGACATCGATGACACTGTTATTTCGTTATGGACGAGGTTTTTGCTTCTTCTGAACAGTACCCTTAATCCGATCGTATACTGCTATCGAATGACCTGCTTTAGGAGTGCAGTCAAGAAACTATTTGAATGAGCAATTTTAATCGCTAAAGTCGTAATTTTTACCTCGATTTCCCAGAAACCCCTTTAAATCAACGAACCCTAGCAACAATACACAGGTTAGCGAAGGAAGAAAGTGTCCGTTCAAAATTCATTGACTACCGAGTGCTAACTTAATTATATCGCGACTGGAACCTGGAAATAGTTCTCGGTAGCACCGTGACTTTTATGTTGCCCTCCTGCTCGCTTTCCAATTAAAAGTATTTCAAATCAAACCCCAGAAAGTGAAATCTCCAAATCACCTAAGCTTGCTAATAGTTGCCACTAGAGTAAGATAGAGCTTTCTACTTTGCGTCGGGCAAAATCATGCCTATCTCAATCAGTTGCGACTTTACTTCATGTGTTTTTAGACACAAAGGATTGCTTGTTTTCTTATAAAGGGTTTATAAATGTCGTTAATTTATTCTTAATACTTTAAACACAGTTGCCCCATCAATTTAGAGTTGCTGCTTTTCAGGGGACCGTGGCAAAAAATAATTACGATGATATTAACAATAATCAAAGAAACAAAGGATATACAAAATTCGAAAGAAATGGAATAGCTTGATCCCTGTTCTGGTTTATTCCAGCTATTCCAGACTTTTGATCAACGGACTAAAATGCTCTTTTGACCATTGCTCGTTCTCATTCTTGGAAGAAGCAAATGAGTCTCAGAACTTCGCAAATCTACAATTCCCCTAGTTGCGTTTTTGTAAATAGAGTAAGAGGATATGTTGGTGCAATGTATTGATTTGGAAAAAATGCAAGCAGTCTCTTGTTTGCTCATGGCCTGGAGTGTTGGCTATTTCAGTTCTTGTTCACGTTTACTACTGATGTGTCATAGCTACGGTTAGTAAGAATTCTCGCACGAGATTTTGTAACTTTTGTAGCAAACCAGTGTCTGGCAATTATCCTAAACAGAGGAACAACATTGGAAA
Source organism: Nemopilema nomurai (assembly GCA_003864495.1). Classification (NCBI taxonomy): domain Eukaryota; kingdom Metazoa; phylum Cnidaria; class Scyphozoa; order Rhizostomeae; family Rhizostomatidae; genus Nemopilema; species Nemopilema nomurai. The sequence goes on from ML133478.1 coordinate 779,415, forward strand.
TTAAACTCCATAATACCTACCAAGAGAATTTTTCGTTGCCAATAGTTTAGCATATTGAATAAAACTCAAAGAGCGAGGTACCATTTGATATGTTAATCCCATACAATTTTTATCAAGTTTCACTCTCAACTATTTAGCATTATCCACGAAGTCCCCAATGACGAAAAGTGGCGTGTGTACTGATTTCTATGATTTCCTTTTGATTAGTCGAGAACCTATAACCATTGCTTGCGTCTTAATTAAAATCAGAGGCAGTTTGTTACCTTCAAGCTACTGTTTCAGGGAATCTATGTCGCTACCGCTAAGGATCTGATTAGGCTAAGCAATATCTTAAATGGAATATGAAATACTGGTATCATTGGCGTACATTATGACTTCGCTGTTTCTTAAAAAGAAGCAGATCATTTTGGTATAATAAGAAAAGTAGGAGCCCAAGGCAGGATCCTTGTGGAACTCTTTTAGAGTAACTCAATTTACTCTAAAACCAGGCGCGTGCAGGGCCAAGTACAACGAAACTTTTGAAATAAGTTTTATGTGGTTTACGGCATCGAAAGCTTTTTTCAAGTCGATGAATAATGTAGCGAGAAATCTGCCTTTATCCATGTTTACACGCCCGTCGTTTGTAGACTTCAAGGGGGCAAGTGACAGCGGAGTGTAATGTTTTCTGCCTCCACCAATCACATTTAGAACTATATACCACTCTTTTTAACCAGCTTTGGAACTGTGACGTACATGCCTTTTCTGACACTGATTGGAAGTAAGACGAAAGCTTACCCTCAAAGTTTCTACAGTAGAGGTATCATTTAATGGAAAACGCATTTTGAAACATAACCTGAGATACCAGGAAGGATTTTACAGGCAATACTTTTTAGATTCGAATTATATGGAGCGTATGGAATACTGCGATGACTGGTCATCTGATATTTTTTCCTTTTAAAACGTAAACTTCATTTTTAGATATTAAATATAGTAAGAAATGCAGCCAAATCTGAGTAATAAATGACGGGGATGGTAGGGCATCAGTAATATACAGAGAATCGCTTTAAACAACTAGCACACATTAAAGAGCATTGTCCCTTAAATGGAACCCTTGATGCAGAAAGGTCCAGAGAATATAAATCCTAAGAAAATGCAAGAAATTTTGTATGAAAATGATAAATTAATCTTTTCAGTGCATAAAAAGCTTCCCGTAGTTGGCAAAGGTGAAATCGTTAAGAGGCAGGCTCGTCTCAGTGCCAAGACATTTCATCGCCACATATGGTGCAAGCATACTAACTTTCTGGCTTTTTACTGTGGGGCATTCTACAGTTCTTTGCAGTTAGCGAAGTTGAGAAAGCCGAAACTTTGGCAGGTAACATTTCCAGAGACGTACAACCGGCTTATTTCTGGATTTCTGAACACATAACTGAAGAAAACCCATCTGACCATGTGACCCCGCGGTCGAAGGAAGTTTCTCATGTCTAGTGCACTGCAGGAAAACTTAGAAAAAATACATCCTGCTCTGTGCCAAAGCTTTGTTCCTCTTAATTCAAGATAAACAAAATACTGCTGTCAGAGCTAATGATGCACGCAGACTCTTCTCTTTCAATTGAAGCCTTTACTGGATATATCAAAACAGCACCATTACTTATTTGACATTTTTTTTTATCTTTTCAGTCTTGCAGGAAATTTAACAAGTATTGTTGCGCGGTCACAGGTATGATTTTTCTATTTGTCCTGATTCTAGGATGCATTTGTATTAGTAAAAACTAGAGTAACAAACGTAGAACGTATTACCTAAGTTAGAGAAAAGCATCTACAATATGACGAAAAGAACATTTAGAAAATCAAAAATTTTCTACTGTTTCATCCTCATTACATTTTCTATTGAAGTACAACTTAGTATAGATTTCTGTCAAACTAAAATAGCTGAAATATCAAAGTAAAAGGAAGTGAAGTAAAGAGGAATATTTCATATTGAAAAATAATTGGACCATCCATCATCAGGAAGTGTGGTAAATAGAATAATTCGTATTGATAAAATAACTAAAATATTGAAGTATAAGAGCATTTCAGGGTAGGAACGTTTGATAAAACGTAGTAAAAAACTCTAAACAATCAGTGGAGATCGGGAAATTGACAAAATAGTAATGTACGGCGCTTTAGTGGCAAAATGTTATCATATGGATGGTAACATTTTTTGCAAAACTCCAATCAAAAGTACAGGCAGAGCTTTGAGAAAAGTTTTTTTGTTATCCTGAAAGAAAAAAATTACCAATCTTTGCAGGATGACTTGGGGCTTTGATTTGCAATTGATGTTTCCGAAAAATAAAGTATAAAAAGTAAAAAAAGCGTTTTTTGATACATGGTAACAATGAATTATGATATTTTCAATTTTACGCTATTTCTTTATCCTATTTGTAAGATTGTGTGACAATTGCACGTACTTGCACCAGTCGAAATAGGGTTGTCGCAAATATACACCCAGTGCAGTGACAGGAGACAGAGTATACAAAGAAATAAGGCAGAAGAACAAAGAATGAAACGCGAACAAGGCACCAAAAGAAGGTGGTGGTCACCCGAACAAACGGTAGATTGGTTCCTGCTCCTTCATTCGTTAATCGTTGACGTCATTCACGCGACTGGGTTCTTTGCAAATGAAGAGACACGACAAGAGTATGCAAACAGATGGACTTGGCCCAATGTAAATATATTAAAAGTAGAACCAATTTGGCAGTATCCTCAAACGCATTTAATTTAACTGCGCAATAAAATTCATACAGATTTTCATTCTTTGTTACTAACAAAGAAAACAGTCGTAAGGAGACAATACAGATGAGAAGCAGTAAGAGGCATTGCCACTTCTTAAAGAAAACGTTGCTGCCCATCTGGCCTAGCCCCAAGCACTCTCTAATTGGCTACTGCCCTTGTATTCGCCTATCAGGAGGTCGTTCTCGTTGAAAGAACTCAACGTGTACTTCCACCCTGCTCCTTCACAGGAGACATGTCATATGACCGTTAGTAGCAGCAAAGAACAGCTAGTTGAATCAGAGCCAATACGCCACAAACAAAATGTTTAACGATTAATACAGATGTAGAATGATTAGAGACAGGGACAAGCTGCTGAGAAAATCAGAAGCCTTTGTAGTTCAAATTTCAAGCTATAAGGTGTATGTTAGTAAACTCTCTTGGCAAAACATACCTTCATCTTCAGCTGTGGAAGTAGCTTATCTAGTTGTTTGAATTTCCCAGAACACAACACTGCCTCGGTTTTCAAGCAATACTTGCTAAGGTAGTACTTTTCATGGCAAAAACTGTGCAGTTCAAAGTCAGACATAGCTTCCATGTCTTCAAGCACATACTCGAAGCATGATTCTTGGTTCTCGTATTGCTGGAAAGCAAACAAAGGTAAAAAGTGATGACCAAAGGAATTAGCAGATTGCAACACGTCTGTATTGTTAAGACTAAAGAGATGTGACTGCATGATAATCCAAATATTTTACCAGCAGGTTAGTAGGACTACTTCTAAGCAAAGCCATTGAGAAAACGGATCAACAATAGAGGGAGCTCTAGAGAAAAAAGATCGGAACACCCGTGTCAGAAAGTATACATAGTTGAGTCATAAAATTTCCGTCTTACTGAGGTTGACCCTAGAAAAGCCGGCCGCCAAAGCTAGGTGTCCGTGTTTGAACTATCCGCCTGGTTAGTATTCTCTGCATATTAAAAGCTGTCAGCTGTTCGGTAATCTAGCCGCCAATATAGTGGGAGTTTTTCGTGGTTTGCATTGCGTTGCGTCTTTTTTCAAAAACGTTGTCTATATGGATTTGAATGGCCATGTTTACCTTTATATGAGAGACATAGGCGACACAAAATCGAAAACCTATCCATGACTGGATAATTTTATGCGCAGTCGCAAAACATAATGTTATGGCTACACAGAACGAAAAGTTTGGAACTACAAGGTCAACCAACAGATTCATCGCTCCAAATAAAAATTAGAAGAAGCATGAGCGATGAATGACAACAATTTACTTTGATGTAGGTGGCAGCCATCTCCTTCAGCTTCGCCTTACTGTAAAGGTTTCTTTCAAGCAGAGGGTGATCCGCAACCTTTCGCAGCTGCATTAATTCGACAACAGCATTGTGGCTTTTGTCAGCTGTTTGAGGCAAAAGCAAAACAATTTTCAAGGGTATTAATGAACGCTGTTAAAAGCTTCCAAACTAACTATCACTGATTGGAAAAAGCGATTTTGCTAGAAAGCGACTCCTCTGACAGAGAAAGCAGCTTATCATAAAGGACGAACCATGCGTCATTTCTAATCACTTGTTTGTTAAAATATTGTTTTGCCATTCAGTCAAGCTTACTGCTACGGAAAAAATACTGGATCGCTCATTCTTACCCTGGATAATCACAACCTCTTACAAACCACGTATGAGAAATTTATAAGGTTCAAGACAGTTAAATTAGGAGCTAAAGTATGGTCAGAAAGCAGGACTTCATACAAATATGAAGCAACAAAAACTGCAGTTTACAGAGGGGCATGTCTTTTATACAATCTAGAAACATTAAGGCTTCGTGAGGCTTCCAACAGCAGGTAACGTTCAACTTTACAGCAAGCAACCATCAGACAGCCGAAAAAACAGTAGGCATATGTACGCGAATCAAGTCGCCTCAAACTGGAGACCAACTATTTCTGAATCGAGGCTAGCTAGAGAGGACGTCAACACTAATGACGATATTGGTATAAATGCCAAATTAAAAAGAATAAAACGAAAAACTTACAAGCTAGCATTTTGAACTTTTGCAACATCAGATCATACAAATATTTCTGACGTTCTGCCATTTCACAATAGACCAACTTCTCAGTTTTCGTAGGAAGATCTTTTAGAACCTGTCGTTCAAAGAAAGCTAATAAAAATATCTATTTTCCTATTTTCAAAACCTATACTTAGGATATATATAAAACTTGTGAACACAATAAATATTCAATATTCAATATTCAAAATATTCAATATTTAGAATATTCCTTAGCCTTGTGCCTTAAAATATTCAAAATTCATGTACATATATACTTTTACAAATTTGAGAATATATCTATATTTATATGTTGTCTATATCTTATATGACAGAAAATAATTACATTTTCGTTTGTGAACGTGCATATGCCGTTAAGATATCAATGATTATAACTTTTTTCAATGTTTATAGATAAAACTATATCTATACATCATTCACAGTTTTGCCTTCCCAGTTTCAATTTATTAAAAAAGAATATTGAAAAACAGTTACCTTAAAAAGATCTTTACTGTATTATTTCCTTAGATATACGTGAGTATATGCTTGAAGATTAGGAAATTAAAGAAAGAGCGCAAGAGCATCGGATTACCGTGTCTTTGGTTCTTTTCAGCATAAACGGCTTTAAGATTTGCTTAGCAGTATCAACGATCCTCCCATGATAGTCAGATTTCGACTGTAACGAAAGAAGCATTTATTGCTCCCTAGAAAATGTTAAAGAGTTTACGAGGCTCTATTACAAGCGATTGAGCTCATAAATTTTACCTTATTTAATGAACCCATAATCATTTCAAGAGAGTCTTCAGCCTTCACAGCTACCCAATTGACAAAAAATTGTTTCCAAATAGTTCTCTAATCAAAGACTTGACATATTCTTTATAGAATACAAAAATCGTTCTTTAGGGAAGATACAAACTGGGTAGCTACGAGGCATGGTAATGATGATTTAACACCGCAGAGGATACAGGGAGTGCAGTACTTAGAATGAATTCTGGGTTTCTGTTTCCCTTCTTGATTTGGTTATTTGTTCCTCTGGTGCCACCAAGTGATGCACGCGGTACAAAATGATGTACCTATGCATGTACTTGAGTCCCTTAGCGGCCACTCTGACTATGAAGGGCTGATTTTCAACAGGAACCTCTAGATGTCTTCCAGCTTTATTCAAGCCATCTTAAGATGATGGAAAAAGTCGGACAGTGGATGAACCCAAGTGAACATTTTTACTCTCAACGAATGAAGCAAATGGCAGAACACAGAACTCAGCTGTTTATTACCCTGAAACCTCGTCTTTTCTAAATTAAGACGTTACCCTGTCATTGATGACAGCTGTCAATCATAAACAGGAAAGATTCGAAGCAAAACAACTAAACAGAAAACATGTTACGAAGATTGCGTTACTTGAATTACCTTTGTACCAAACAGCATGACCAGTGCATTCAGACGATCAACAAACAATTCGGGCATCAGGAAATTCAACAATGACATCATCTCCAAGAGGTTATTCTGTACTGGTGTTCCGGTGAGCAATAGACGCCTTGGGGCCTTAAGAAGACAAGTAAACTCGAGTCAAAATGAGCATGCCTTACAAATTTCGGAACCCAATCTGGTATGTCGAAAAAGGCAGAAAAACAAAGAAATAGCGCGGAAACGTTGGCGGGCGAGAATCGTTTCTGCAAATTCGATCCGCAATTGGGTATTTATTTAGCAACTTTCTGGTGATTCTTCGATGCTTGCATACTCTGAGGAGCATCAGACGAAAAGTGCCTTAGGCATGCACAAAATTGTCTCCGTTGTTTCGCACAATTGTGAAGTCTTGTGCTACAAAATATGTGTCCACCTAAACCCGTGCTTGTTCATCTGGCTGTTGCTCTGGCACAAGATAGACTAGCCACTTACCCGTATTTCCGCTAGGTATTTGTACCTATTGGACTTCATGTTCTTCAACATGTGGCCTTCGTCTAGAATGACGTAATGGCTTTTCAGCTTCTTAAATAAAGATCTGTCCTTGGCGTTGCTTATCGCTATGTTGTACCTGAAACAAAAGTCGCAAATGAAAAGGCAGTGTGGTCGGGTGTTGAAATGATAGAGGCGGGAAACTAAGGCGGGAAACTAAGGCGGGAAACTAAGGCGGGAAACTAAGGCGCGCTGAAATAAGCACTTGGTCGATGTACAAGCGCGCTGATGCTACTGAAGATGCGGTACAAAACAGACACCAATAGCCAACAAATATTCATGTAATGTGAGCATAGGAATATTGGCACTTCTTTCAAGTTTAATTTTTTCAGTTTTTCAGTTTAATCGTTGATTAATTTTTTCAGTTTAATTTTTCAAGGCATCTCAAAGGAGGCGATCATAGAACGACCTACTGCTGTTGTACTGCCTCTCGTTCACCACCATTTGTGTACATCAAATGGATGATGTTCAATCAACGGCAGGTTCCTTCACAAATCATAAACGAATGAGTATCCCTTAATAAACATAAAATGACGTGAAGAGAAGGGTAAACAGAGCCACTTCGCAGTTACCAAAATCGCAGTGACCGAAATACATATCCTTAGCTGGCTGCATCGCACCAACAATTGGAATCTAATGTTTCTAACATAACTTGATCCAACGCACAAAAGGAATCTAATGTTTCTAAAGGAGTCTAGTTGACCAAATGTTTAAATAAATAAAAAACAGCCATACGTGGATATGATTATGTTATACTCGTTATCCCCATACAAAATCTCTTGACGCAATGCAACCCTCTCGTCTTGCGCACCTATAGGCAAATTGAAACAGATTCTAAGTTTAACATGCTGCAATGCTGTGGTACAAAAGGCATTTTGTATAAAAGCTGAGCCTTAAAATGCTGTCGATATCACTCCAACAAAGGCATAGCCATAGAAGTCGAAATGAGAGAAGACGATTCACAAGGCTTTCTAGAAACTGACAGGGCCATCAATGCTGATTATGGCTACTTAAACGTCGTGCGTTGGCGGCATCAACATTGCGGCCTTTTCAAAGCTTCCCAAACTTCAATTTGTATCTTTACTTCACAAGGCTGAGTGATAACCTTCCCGAATATGAGTTACCCCCATCTTGAGCGCATTTCGCAACTTTCAGAGTGGGTCAGGCGGATCCTTTTTTGCACTCATTCAGATTAAATCTATTGACTTCAACAACAAAAAGTGGTCGGCTTTCCGTAGAAGTAGCGTCTAGTGAGAACTTTTACCATGCACAACGCAATCTTCAACGCAACGCAATCTCATAAACGCGACAGCTTGCGCGTTGACTTTGAGCTCTATGTTTGATGCAATTATCAGACAGCAAATTTACAGCATCGTTTAGTAAAACTCTATCCTCATGACATGAATCATTTGTAGCGTCAGACAACAAATCTATTTAATGCGTATGGTACAAAAATATAAGACTAAAATGTTTTTGAATGAGGTGTGGTGGCTACGGTTACGGTCAAAGCTTATGTTACTTTCCCCGTTTCATACAATGACGAAGAAATTATTTTTGAGAGCATTAAAAAACCATCACTAGATTGACCCGCTGCTCAAGATCTCACGATCTGATGTCTTCCCTGATACCTGAAATAGTTTGCAACATCTGCCCGGCCAAATCACCAAACTACGACCGATTAACAAGACAGGGTGATTTCTTAGTTTTGCTCACATTTCCCTAGTTCCACATTCATAATTTAAGCTTGATTACAGCGAGAAAATTCGGCACTTGAATTTATCCCACTTTTATGAAATATTTAAGAAACGTGGATCACAGTGTTTACAGGAGTAGAAACATGTCTTATTCTGCATGGTATTTTAACTGTCTTAAAGAGCAATAACGCGTCTGAAAGGTATGTGAAAAGGCTACCAGCAGTGAGTTGGGTAGGTAATCTTTTAGCATTAGAAACTGGCGCAAATACAAAGCCTTTTTACTAAGATTGAGAAATAAACCTTGCCAGAGAAACAGCGTCACAGATGCAAATAAAAAGCTCACCAATGTATTCCATGTAGCTGACGGACGGTAACCACGTGTCAATCTCGCGTATCCAGTTATCTATGAAGTAAACCGGATGAGAGAGGCATGACAAAATATGAGCATTCGTACATGGAAAGCAGTTATTGTAAACTGCAGATAAATGCTGAAGTAATTTTGCAATCGATTGATGTTGTTTGATTAAATTTGTGAGTATGAATGAAGGAGAACAATTGCATAACACAACTACTACATATTTCTCTTTTAGATATTCAAGACAATTTGCGAAGATTCAAAATATTTAGTCAGTATATTTTTCAGCGTATATGAAACGATACACCTGCAGGCTTTGGGCTAAATATATATATTATTATCAGCTCTGTCATGCACAAAAGATTGCACAATCAGTTCTTCTAAATCTGCACGATTGCTCAACTCTAAATTGAAATATGCTCTAGAAACCAGACATCGAGACGGAATTCATCAAGCCATGAAGCAAGATATAACAATTCAGGAAGATTCAACAACGCAATGCTTAAGCAGAGCCTAGCTGTTGAGAAATCTGTTAAAGATTCATAAGACCAAAGTCGGAATCACTATCCCCAAAGTCGGAATCACTGCATTTTCTAACCGTTGTTAATATTGCGTCAAAATGGCGTCACCGAACGAACATCCTGCCTCAAAATGTGTCAGGCCTCTCATTTTGAAGTGATTCTCAAAAATCTACATAATTAATCGGTGCATTTTGAGTTCTTGATTTCTACATAAAATAAATACTAAAGCTTCTATTATTTTGGATTGTAGAAGAAAAGGACACGAGAAACCTGTGAACATATGTTGTAATGAAATGAAGTAGCAAGTTGTGTGGAAACAGTCACAATCTTTGGATCAATACAAATGCCTGAGCAAAATGAGATCGCGTGGTAACTGAAAGGGAAGTGCAGAGAAAGCTGCTTCTCTTCTAGATAGTTAGTAAGATCCACTTACCGAAGGTGGAGCTCGGAACAATGATAACGTGCGGTCCGGGATTGCCCGTTTCAATGAGGTGTCCAATAAAAGCCAGTGCCTGGATCGTCTTTCCCAGTCCCATTTCGTCGGCCAGTATTCCATTGACGCCCTCTTTGTGCAATGTTACCAGCCAGTTTAGTCCGGCGAGTTGGTAGTTTTTCAATTCAAGACTGCAAAATGTCATCAAGAATGATAGGAGGAGCATATATTTCATGACTTCCAACGGTTTGAATACCGCTAAAACAAAAGTCTTTAAATTTCCTCTCGATTTATTTGTTTGTACTTTATATAATCACTACACTTGTTTGTACTTTATATAATTACTAAATTACATATTGCTACATTTGTAATGTAGGAGGCCGTTCTTGTAATGTAGAAAAGTAGTTCCGTTATGCATAGTTTGCAACTTTTTACATCGAATAAGAAAATATTTCACAAATTTATAAGTAGAGGCAAACATATGATACACGCTTTGAAATTTGCATATCATTCTTTCTTCTTTTTAGTTGATTTGGGCGAGTTTTCAAAACACGTAGCTATTCCATATAACTGAAAATTGTGAACAAAGACATCTTTTGCAAATAGCAAGTCCTCAAAAACGTCCAGTTTTCTTAAGGTTATAGAATCATCCATTATTAACACCAATAAACTGTTGAATCAATTCGAATTTCTGTCGAGTCAATCCACTGTCTAATGATTTCTGAATCAATTCTAATCAGTTGTAGCGTCAATCTGAATCACTAACTGGATTAATCTTGACCCGTAACTGCAAGGCAACGACACAAGGTTTAGTTTTTAGTGGACAGAAAGATACCTCGAGTTCAGAATTTTCGGTTGGTCAGAGATGAATGCATGATCCTGAAAATCAATATTTGTTGAATCCCCATCCTATGAAAAAGAAACGTACCATAACTGAATAAACAACGTTATAAATATAATTAAAAATTCCATTGTAAGATACCGAGTAAAATTTGAAATTAGATCATTTTTTGTCTTGCACTTTCACACAGCTTGAAAAATTAGTTTCATCAAAATACTATGGCAAAATTGCTTCATCTAACCTCATAGGCTTTTGGGGAAGCGACAAGGGAAATTTCACTAACTACTTGCCATCTCGCTAACTGCAAATTTTAGCAAGACACGATAAACTTTTTGCAGCTAGGAGAACTTAATCGAAAGGAGAACTAAACCCAAAAAACCTTTTTTCAAGTGCAGTTCTTTGGACTGAGAGCAAAGAATTTTAGAATGAATGTAACACAACGCGAAACTAATAACAGAGAGCGATTTTCAGCGGTGAGACTTTATATTATGGTAAAAGGCATTTTAATAAAAATTAATAGCGGGTATCCATCAATTCGGCGATTTTTCGATGCAATATGTAGGAAGCAGGTGAACAAAGAATCCGATTTTGCAATCAACCACTTGATTACCCAATAGGACCAGCTTGAGTTTACCCATCTGCAAAGCCTCTTCTCACCAAAAACCATGATCGTGAGAGCCTAACGAGCTCATCAGATTGAAATAACAGTCTGCCTAATACCGACCACTGACTGCTAGAACTACAGCTATGATAAGAAATGAATGTATTCGTGCTACATACATACCTACCCTTTTAAGGCAAGTGCCAGGAATTGCAGGACAGGGAGGTTTGGGTGAGGGGTCAAGGGGATCCCATTATCAATTCAGCACCCTTCGTACAAGCTTCACGTCATCTTATGATTGATTTTCAACAGGAGTTGACGTATGAGTGTATCCTTACACACAAAAGCCAACCAGATCTTGAACAATTCATGTTATTGCTTTTTACATGATTATTTACAAACACTTGTGGCGCTAAAGGGAGCAGGGGGGCTACAGCGTCGTCAGAGCTGACATGCCCCACATGTCCAGAAGAATTAATTTTGTCCAAAAAATTAACATTGGTAAGAATACATTTTATCGGATCTTGTCGAAAAGTTTATAAGTTTATTGGAGAGTATTCTGTTGAAAAAGCGAAAAAAATTCAATCCAGCTTGAATTTACTGCTGATTCTTGTTGGTAAAATTGGTGTTATGCCATCAAATTAAATTTTTTGTTTGCGCTTGTCACATGTGTGGTTCAATGTTTTCACTTCCATTGCCTAGCGCCTCTCTCCCCGTGGAATGGTGGAGCCACCTCTGCTTTGTCAGCTCCACTACATAGACTCAGAGTGTGGTAAAAATCAGCAAATTAAGGCTACATCACTTGGCTTACCTCTTCAAGATTTGCAATATTTCTTATGGCCTTGTTGATTCTGCTAGCAATACCTTGACAGTCCTCCATTAGTTCATCAACCATCTTCCTTTCTTTTATGAAATCTAACACATTTTCTAAAGCCTGCCAAAAATAAATAAGTGTCAATAAATTGTGTCCAGAGCAGATTTGTGTTAAGCACAAAAATAGGGGGCCTTGGACAGCACTAGCCCTAACCCTAACTCTATCCCAAACAAAAGGCCCCCAGTTTATTCTCTATGCTTGAATTTGTCACAACTCATCAAAGAGGCCTATCAATTTTTGAGATTAAGACCAAATGCAAATAAAGATTAACTCTAAAGAATCATGAAAAAAATTTAAATTCATATGCAATGAAAAACATGAACAGAACTCATTTAGAAATATTTGCACATAAATTGATACACACATGAAAGGCAATATTCTCAACAATTCTCATTAAGGGTTCCTTTAAAGAATAGGACAAAACTTAAAAAACAATTTGCTCACCCTTTCTTTGCATCCTTTGACTGATGAAAGCTTAGTTATCTAGAAAAGACATCAGTAAAACATTTTACAAAGAGTAACAGAAAAACTATTCAAGATACAAGATAAATATCAAAGAATATTTGCATGAAACCACAAGAAAACTACATTGGAATATGGCATTTGGCAGTGGAAAAGCAAAGGAGAAGTAGCTGTAAATAAACAATGCCCAAACATACCAAATCATCATAGTCTTTGAATGGTCTTTTCTGAAAAATATCAGTTGCCTTTTTCTCAGAAAAACCAGGGACTGAGCCTATATCTGCAACTGATGCATCTTGGAAGAATGACAGTATACACCGCTGCTGCTCTATAACTTCAGAGCTTTGTTCTTCACCTTCATACTCAGATTCATCTGTGCCTTCACCCGGAGATGTATCAACTTCATCTGAGTCTAGCACAATTGTGCTGCAGCCCTTGCTGGCTTTGCTTGGTGCTTCATTGTGTTCAATTGGAGGTTTTACTTTGGAGGCTTTATCCTTTTTTCCCAAGGAAGTTTGCGACAATACTATTGATTCTTTCTTATCCACTATGTGACTTTCTGTTAAATCAGAGAAGGATTTATTTTTTATGTGCATAAAGTCATGAAAATGAGAGCTAGACAACAGCAATAATTATTGAAAAACATACTGCGTAAGCACAGGTTGAAAAAAGCCAATTTCTTCTTGGAAACAGAACAAAATTATATTCAAGCAGCAAACTGGAATATTTACTGCACAGGTTGGGTAGCATATCACTGGGTAAAACAAAACACTAAACAAACTACAATTGAAGGTTGTAACAAGTACACTACCGTTCAAAAAGTCTTGGGACAATTCGAAGTTTTGAAAGACGCTTATGATAAAAGCTTTAAAAAACATGCATTTGATTCTCTCTAATTACGACAACCGGCTATTTCCATGAAACTTTTATAAGACATTGTTCATGTTTTGGAGTATTTCAATTTTGCCAAATTATTTGAAAAAGATTAACCGTAAAATTTTTCTAGGCCCGAAACATGAACATGGAGGTTATCAAACATCGTGAAATATCATACGAGAAGCGTCTGGAAATTATCTTTTATAAAAATAATGGTAAAAGCTACCAAGAAACTGCATCAATTGCAGGTTTGCTCAAAGAATGCAGCTTTCGCTGTATGCAAACAGTTCTTTAAATTTAGAACCGTGAAAGATTTGCCAAGGGTTGGCAGACCGAAGAAGCTCCAGACGCAAAGGTCTTTACTGAGAGATCAAAAAACAGGATACATCTCGATTAATTTGCTAGAAAGTCAAAGCGCAGAGGTTTCAAATTCTAATAATTAATTGTAATAAATAAATGGTGCTGAAATTTTGCAACTTGTTGATGCTTTTACTGCGTTATTTAGACCATTTTAAAAGATGATAGGAGTGTTTCAAAAGATACATTTTTTGATCGCCTTAAATTGTTTCCATTCGCCAGAAAATTCCAAACTTCGAATCGTCCCAAGACTTTTTGAACGGTAGTGTACAAACCAAAACTCAAAATTAAAATAAAATCATATATGCAGTCCAAGATTTACAGAAAGCACCCTTCTGTGAATTTAATGATCAAAGCTCAGCATTTGTAAAACTCACCTACTTAAGCAATGAACCTGAAACCAAATCAGAACATAGAGCATGTCTTTGCCCATCAAATAAGAGGTCAGATTTCAAGCGCCTTATTTGAAATGACAACTTTGATGTCACTACACAAGTTTACTAATTACATCAAAGACCCATCCTATATCAAGGCCACAGTATATCAACAAAGTGGTGATCTAAGAAGTAAAACTGCAAAGAGCAAAAAGTAATGCAATACCTTCAGTGTTGAGAGTGTCTGCAAGGTTTAATATGGCATCAGTTAGAGAACCAGCAAGATCCAATGCTTCTCTGGCTTCAGAAATTGACAGGTGAGAGTACACCTCTCTCAGCTTTTCGATGTCATTCTTTATTTCTTCACTTTCTTTAGCAAAAGATGTATCACATTTTTCTTTGTGAGTACTTGATTTTTGATTTGGTCTCTCGGAATCATCGTCACTATCTTCTAACAGAAAAACCCTTTTTCTTTTGGACTTTGGGACAAAGCACTCATATGAAGATGGAGACCTACTCTTGACCTGATATGAATTTTCCTTCATATTATTGAAATGGGAGATACCGTTTTGCCCCTTTTCATTGGATTTATCACACAGTTCCTTCCTTTTTCGCTTAAAACTGTCATTTTTTTCTTTCACATCCTTCTTGTTACCTAATAAGCATTTTTCCGATGAAGAAGAAAATCGAAACATTGGGCCATTCGAAAGCAAGTCCCGTAGCTTTTCTTCTGCGTATAAAGTACTCCCTTTCGCGGCGTCTCCCTCAGAAGTTTTTTCTGAGCGCTTTTCACTCAACTGGTCAGTAAACGATTGGGTTTTTTTCAATGCGTCTTCTTTGACCTGTTCATTGCACTTGCTTTTCTCCCACGCTTTTCCGCAACTTTTTGTGTTTCTCTCTTCTTCTGCTAAAACATCTTTGGCATCTCGATTGACATCTTCCCCCGTGGCAAATGTTGGCCTAGTTTTAAGGCTGGAAACATCGGCTACTTGGGCAGTGAGTTCGTTACCGCTCCCACTGCAAATATTTTCTTGAGACTGACTTGAGGTATTACCATCACTTTTATTTTGTTTTCTTGATAAGAAGTCTAGAGCGGCTTTTCTACGGTATGTGAAGCGGTTGAAGTTTAGCATATTGCCAAACTGGTAAGGACGCGATTGCTCCCTTCTTTTCGCGCCAGCAGAGTTGATTGAGAGGCTATTTCATAATGTAACCCAATAAAGTACTGAGAACAATAAAGCTCTTAACAGTCTCATATCCAGTACTGAAATTCCTTAGGTTTGGGTCGTACCAAGTACTGCCTGGTTTTTAAAGCATTTGCTTATTTAAAAATGCGTGTAGTTTGTTAAAAGCACTTTGTCCCAACATTTACCACAATGACAGTTTATTTGAGTCAAATTTCAAGACAGAGTGCAATAAAGCAAACCGACATTGTAAAAATGCCATTAGCATTAAAAAAAGATAACTTCAATGAAATATCTGTGTTTTGACAATTTCTTCATCAACAATTTTTCCCTAGCCTAAGGTTGCGTTTACACGATGCCAGACAATTTTTGATTTCAAAGTTCTGTTACGGATTGATAACGTGGAGGGAATTTCGTGGCAACTTCAGCCAAATTGCCGGAACTATCCGGATCAAAAGTTTGCATAACTTTGTTATGGGTGTACGCTTTATATAACAATTTCCGGCTTCAACTCCCGATAAAAAGGTCCTCTATTTACGTTTCATGAAAATTATTTCAAGTCAATTGCATAAAAGCAGTATTATAATATAGTCTAACTGAACATAACTTAAGGTATCTATTTTCAAATCTATTTTCGGCGTCCCAAAATTGGACCTGGGAGAGTTAAGAATCAAGCTTAGAGACATAAAAGGATCAATGGTTTGGTCCGACGCAAAATAAAATTTTTCGAAATTGAGCCTCCGGGAGTAGCTAAAAATGCATAAAATTACAAAGTATTTGTCCTCCTTTCTTTCTATTTGCAAACTTCCTTCTACATGGCCTTAAGGAATATTTTGCTCTACTGAAAAATGTTTCTTCCTGTTTCGCCGGCCCTATTCTAAGGACCCCCTCACATGAGAAATTTTAGGCCGGTCTGAATTCAGATCGACCTAAAATTCATTTCACTCTGCGGTCTGAGCCTATGAGGTGCTCACATGAGAGAGAGCGAAATGAAACCCGGGTCCACCTGAATTCGTTTCGGTTGTTCAGGTCGGTCTGAAATTTCAGGTCGACTTGAAATCCACATGTGAACAGAAACGTTTTTCAAGTCGGGGCGAAATGAAACTCGTGGAGAAAAATATCATTCTGGGATGCAAATTAGTGTTCTGGGATACATGTTTGATAAACTTGGCGCCAAAAGAGCCTTGATCTTTTAAAAAATATAAAGTAATTTTTTAACAGAACTGACTGTGTCACCACGAAAGGAATCTTTATTAGGTCGAATATATGGTCTTGACTTTCCTTCAAACTCCAAAAAATCTGCTCTTACAGGCACTGCGGAGCAAGGGATGCTGCCCACTTTTTGCAAAAAATGCCAAATATTGAATATCAAACTACCAGAAAAGTTTCTTATTATACGGTTTTAGCCCCTCCACTTTTTTAGACCCCCTAATTTTCTCAACGCTCCGCGGTGCCTGTCTTGGCATTTTAAAATTTGAAAGCCATTCTACTGGCAGCATCATTCCATCTAGCATGTTTTTCCACCACTGTTCGGTGCGACCTGGATTTTTTCAGTGCCGTTTCTTTCTCCGTAGAAATCTGTTCCTCGACTGCCGGTATCTGCACAAAGCACGATTTTTCTTTGTTTGCAAGAACGATTCCCTGACGAAGGCTGTTTACTTGAAACAAAAGTTGAAGAAGCAAAATAAACGAAGTTGCAAAGCCGAGACTAAACAACCAAAAAAGATTTCAACACCTGATTTAAAATAAACCTTTTCTGCAAATTATTGGGCGCCATGATTGTTTTAATCTGAATTTCGCCGTACATGCGCATGTGCAAAGCCCTGTGGCTTTTCAAGCCGGTTTGAGAGCATCCATGTGAGCGGGAGCAAAATTAGCATGCCCCATCAAATTTCAAGCCGACCTGAGTTTCAGACCGGCCTGAAATTGTTTCAGGAAAATTGAAAGTATTGAAGGCCTCTCGTCACCTCCAATTTACGAATTTCAAAATTGATTCTGACTAGAAATGAGGTGGGATGCGTCCCCAAGTTTCCTCCGTGGCGCCGCTGGACTAAATGTACCATTTGGTTCTGCTAGTTTTGTCGATATCTTTTTTAATCACTTATTCATTTTTCATTGTTCAAATGCGAGCAACGTTAAGCAATTTGAAAAGTTATATCCTGAGCACTTAACGGGAAATATGAAACACATACCACATCTTATTGTCTGAAACTGAAAAAACTTCAGAATCCATGTACTTTTAGAAAATGCATTGCTTTGTTAACTAATCAATTAATTTGCTTTAGAAGCTAACAAGCTAAAGAACTGGCTTAATGACCTATCTATCAGAATAAAAGGTAAAGGCTTTGCTCATTTTTTTTATTCTCATAAAATTTACAATGACAATCAATTAGAATACAAAAGCCTGGGGAGCATGGGAATGCATAACAACCCTAAGACTTACACTTAACATAGAGACACAAATGTAAAACCTCCTAAAAGGTGGGTTTTACAAACGTGAGTTCTTTGTTGGCAGAAATTCTCAAAAATACGGCAACGGCGGATAAGATCAAAATTTCTTTTTTATGGCAATGATACGACTACCGGCTAACAGCAAGTTCGACAAATAACGACACGGCTTCAACAGGCACGACAAAACTAGCGACAGAGCTCCTAGCAGTACGGGGGCCGGGGGGCCATGACCCCCGCACTTTTTTGTAAAACAATAGAGCTTCACTAAATATCTTTTGCTATGATTGTTAAAATCTTCCTTGGCCCCTCCACTTTCCAACCTGCATCGGAGCCCATGTAATACAAAAAACATCTTTACAGACGCTGATGCAATCACAGCGCAATGGTGCAATTGTCACGTGATACTGTCCGTAAAGCCTGGTTTCCATATAGTCACTGAAGTCGCTGGAGTCGCCAGGATCGCGCAAGAATGATTTCAGCGACCCCAGCGAGTCCAACAACAGTCTGTCTCCATTTGGTCGCTGAGAGTCGCTCGATTCCAGATCAACGCGGTCCAGAAATCTGGGCCTAGCAATTAGAATTGCGCGTGAGGATGCGCCACGCTTTCTAGCAGTCGCTGACGGCCGCTGCCATGTTTTCCATTAAAATATTTCTTTGGGTGCACTCAACCGTGGCTCAACCGTGGGTCGCTGAGATAGTACTTCAGCGATCCCAGCGACTGGGTCGCCAGGGTTGTTGAGGGTCGCCAGCAAAATGAATCAGCTTGTCCTGGCGACTCCAGCGACTTCAGCGACTATATGGAAACCAGGATTTAAGGGAACCCTGTGTCGTTACACAAATATTACAATAATAAGCTCCAAAAGTGATTGGAGTGGTGTTCCGCATCGTTCCAATAGTGACAAATATGAGAATCGAAAGATTTTGACAGCCACGCCATTCTGTGGATGTAGAAAAGCAATTGAACTGCCACATTTACTTCAACAGGGTGTTTTCTATCACTAAAAAGAGCATTGTCCAAAACAATTTCTTGGGCCCCGTCCATGCGACCGCCCGCACCCGTGTTTGCATTTTGACTTCCCTGTTTAGCGTTAAAGGTAATTCCCCAGGATTTCCACTTAACTGGAATTCAACAACTCTTTCGTGTGTTCTCATTCTGCGATTGCACTTTCGCAAGCGCCTAGCAGTTAACAAGTAAGCCAAAAATGTCAGGCGAACGCCTAATCGAAGGATCGCTATTTATAGAAGTCCGGCAGTATTTGAAATGGCTACCGAAGGCATGGGAATTGATAACCGTGAGACTGTCTAATTGCGGAAGGGGCTTGCAAATCCACTATTTTCACGGAGATGAAGAGACAGGTACATACAATACACTCGCTTTTTATCGTTAATAGTTTATAAGAAACGGTAGGCTCGATTTTTCGAAATGCACAAAAACCCCTGCTCGAATTGAAAGAGCCAAGAAACTTTTTTAATTTGCAATTTTAAACTTCTGAATTGAAACTCGACACAGTCTTGGCATTGATTACCGCAACCGATTGCAACACTTGAATTGGTCATGTTGTCATGCAGTTGTGTGGGGCAAGATTGTTGGGAGTAACTATTGCAGCATCGTCTATCATTCATCGAATTAGCACATTACATTAGTTTACCCACGAATGGAGCTTCTGATAGCAAAATGTCCAGAAAATTTAAGAAACTACCGATCAACGCTCGACCTTAGTTTCCTGTAGAAACCTGTTATGCAATGAAATAATGCAGTGAAGATCTTCTCGTACAAAAAGTGATTTTCTTTAGCGATGACGTTATCTCTACAGACAATGAGCCAACTGCAGACAATTTTATTTGTTGCCCTTTGAGCTACCTCATCCTTATCTTCTCCGCTTAGGAACCTCCAATTGCACACAGAAAGCAGTAATAATCGCATATAGAATATGTTAACAGGGAAAATGTTCAGAGCAGTTCCAAGTAGGACATCCTTTGGGCGATCCTTTGTGGGTACTGCTAGCAATACAATCTGAATGGTCGCAATTTTTATGAACGGGCGATGCAATCGAACTCCTTTGAATACTGTTCCAAAGCTGTTGCATTGATTCTAATTCTAGCCTTGACTAACGAGGCCTAAAATTGGCGCAGAGAAAATGAGGAAACATGCAATGCCACTCTTGTCTGTCGCCATTCAAGTCCACACAAAGTTTTTATGTCTTTTATTTTGTAATGAGCTTCAGTAAATTCCAATCATAGCCGCGGCTTTGATTATTTAGCACTCTGGGAAGACGGAGGCAAATTAACTCCATACTGAGCCAGAAAGTTGGAGACAGTAGCGGCTCGGGAAGCAGTGGCGGATCCAGACCGGGTTCCAAGGGTTCCGGAACCCTGTCAGATTTTCTTAAGAAAAAATTCCTTAGATTAGTTACCTAAAAAGACTCCATCACCGATTACCTTCGTGAAGGTTGTCGTGAAAGGTTGATTGCCTTTTACTGGTTCAATATGGATTCTAGGTTCCGTATTGGCTCTCCTTCGCAACGGATAGTTAAGTCTGCACTCAGGCAATATGGATTCCTTATACGGCAATATGTAGTCTCTAAATATGGTATTATAAAAGAAAGGAACCCTGTCGTAGCTATGGTGATCTTTTGTAACGTATTAGATTCCTTTAAAGAAAGGAACCCTGTCGTAGCCATGGCAGCTCATTGTACCATATTGTATTTTTAAAAGAAAGGAACCCTGTCGTAGCCATGGCAATTTATCGTAATAGATTGTTTCGGCCAAAAACAAAGGAACCCTCTTGGAACCCACTTTGGGTTTCCATTCCAAGGCTCTGACCGCTGACCATGCGTGCTTCCGTGATCATAATGGCGACGTTAGAGCGTGACTACGAGGAGCTGCTTGCAGCACTTGTAGGTGAAGATTACCAAACTTTAGACAAAATGAAAAAGTCACATTAAAAGGTTATCGAAGTAAAGAACTTTGATATTTCAAAACTTCCCGAGGACTCGGTTTCCACAGGATTTGTGAACGAGGATATGAAATATTCAATGTTTTCTCTTGCTCAAAAGGAGAGCATAGTATTTGCGGCAAGGTTCGTTAAGATTTTTTTTTCTGACTATGAAGCCTTGCTAAATTTAACAAAGACACTCTCTTATAAAACTGTAAAAAACCCGAGACTGACAAAATGCACGATTAGGTCTATAACTATGTGCTGTCCTAAAAGTCACACTTTGGCAACTTCTAAATGCAACACCTGTCTTTCCTCTTTACTTACATTTGTGTTGAATATTGTATGTTGTGTATATAAAATCATTGAAACGCTCATTCACACAATAGACGGTTACCAGCTCAGAATTCATTCATTGACCTGCCAGCCTGAAGTCACCCTGGATTTCAACAAGGTCAAGGAAGATGAGCCCTCCTCCTTGGCACCCCATGAGTATTAGTATTAATTCACACATAGTATGAGCTGAAGTAATTATTTTTGCACTCCATTCCATAGTTCCTGCATCCTTGGTGGTCTTTTCTCATCATCATATTACCAGGCATATGCATACAGCAAACAAAAGCTTTAGTGTTATGATAATTTGACTATCAGAGTGCAATAATTTTTCAATTTAGAACAACTGGTGATGGGAATTGTCTTTTTATGCTTGCTCTATTGCTTTATGTGGAAATGAAAGTCTCAGTTCATCTCTAAGAATTCTCACAGCCATTGAATTATTTGTTAATTCTGAATTTTATGCAAACCATCCTTGCACCTTGTCTTCATTCTGCTATTTCCACCAAAATCTATTCCCATTACCCTAAAGGCAACAATGCAACTAATCATTTTTAAACAGAGAAATATTGCCACAATTTGTTACAGATGTTATAGGTCAGCAATTGGTTCACATTCTTTGGACAAGGTGTGGCTATGTCAGCACAGCTTCACATTATACTTTTAATCCAAACCACTTTGTCCCAATCCTTTTATTGGTGAAGATTCTCAAGGCAAAACATGTAAATCCATGCTTCTGTATCAGCACCTAAATTTGTTCAAACAAAGTTGAATCTGCCTCCCAAAAGACTCTCTAAAGAAATCATCATCTCATTGGAAAAAAGTATTTCCAAGGGAGCAAAGCGAATACAAGAGTTTGATTGTATCAGTGGTGACTCAGCAACCCCTGAAAAGAAACCTTGCTTCCTCTTTTTTTCTGGAAGTGTTAGTTCTTTTGATATCAATTGGCCACTTTGTCTTTTCTGGAAAACATCTACTAGATGATTCTGAGCTTGCAGATTTCTTAAAGGTTGGGTCCCTCCACAAGATTTTGAATTTCCTCTTAAACTGGAGTGTGGCAAATCAGAAAATTCCTACTCAGTTGGCTGAATGATTTTCCTTGGCTTGCTTATTCAAAATTTTCAAATGGGTGTTTTTGTGTTCCATGTTTATTCTTTGCAAAGAAAATTGGTCATTCTAAAGCAAGAATAAAGGAATTAAGAATAAAGGAATAGAGCAAGAAATTGATATTTGCTTTGTCAGTTATTACAGTGTTTTAAAGAACTGTTGCTGATCATTGATATTTGCCTTGCCTTGTCAATTATTACCCTGTTTTAAAGAGCTGTTGCTGCAACAAATAAACCCTGCAACAAAGAGTGGGTGGCACTCCATGGGACCCTTGCTTTAAGCAGATAATACAAATGGTTGTTATTGTACCATTTGGGGAACAGGAAGCAAACATTTTAGAGTGTATTTCATCTATCTTTTCATTATACTTTGCTTTATATCTTAACATTTCATTCATCTTCTTTTCTCTCGACAAGCTCATTTCGCTGGTGAATATGGGCGTTGCCACTATCTCCCGCGATTTTAAGGGCGTGGTCTCTAAAAAATTTCCCGGGGCTACGCCCCCGCCCCCCCCCTTTGGAACCCACTCAAATTAATTCCTGTGTCCGCCACTGTCGGGAAGGACTCGTTCGAAACGCTTTTTTCTTAAAGTTGGTCGCTGTCGAAAACACATTTAGAAAATACCAACATTGAATAACAGAGCGAGTTAAGAATAAATTTGATGCACTGGGCCTACATGCCTTGCGTTTATACGTAGATACTCTAATATTATTTCGTTAAAAAATATGTAAGTTAGTAGCCATTAAGTATTCCAGTCGCTCTTGTTGTCATGACTACAAATTGAAATCATGTCGCTCGAAGTTTACGTCCTGTGTTGTGGTGACGGTCGAGGACAAATCATGTGACGAGGGATACTCTTTTCAGTATTCGTGTATTGAAAATTACCCTGTGTTTCTATTGCCATTGTCACCTACCTTACATGAGCATAATTATACATGTCAATGGTTTCATCTCTTACTCCTTTAAGGAACGATCTACTTGGAGGACTGTAGGTCCATTATAAAAAAGAGGAAATACGCTGGAAAGGAGAACGTAATAGCCTTGTCGACCAAAGATAACCAAACATACCACATGTGTGCTAGGACCAAGGAGGAGATGGACCAATGGTATAAAACTATAGACAGAATACTGGCAAGTATTTTTTCCACAAAGTCACACATTGGCACAAGTAATTGATGTTATAAAAACAAAGCTATTCAGCCCCTTTTTAATGAATCAAGTCACTTTGTTGAATTGAAAAATTGTAATGAAGGTAATTATAAACAGAAGAATTCATATATTAACTCAAGTTTCAATTTCCATTACAGAGTTGTAGCTACAAGGATGATAGAATAGAAAGGTGACCTATTTTCATTTATAAAACAATAATTCAAATGTAATAATTCAACAGGTACAATTCTTATATAAATCCATATATGTTCAAAAAAGCAAAAGAAAAATGATACTCCTTCCTCAGTTGAGGCTCAAAAGGCCCCATCCTTTTTACAGCTCATGCTTTCAAAGAAGTAATAGAAATTGTGCAATCTGTTAAAAAAGAAACTTGATCATTTCAGCGAGCCCGCCGACAGAAAGGACACAGCTGAAAGCGGATATGCCTCCATTGCCTCGGGGGATGGCGGCGCGGCTGGCGGCGCGGCTGGCGGGCAAGGTAACGAAACAAATGGAGCAAAGTTTTAAGATACAGTGAAGTGCAGCCTTAGAATTCTCAGTAATGCTGCATGGAATTATTTACTCTCAAGTTCCTAATTGAAGAGGGGGGTAAACTTTTCAGAAATTTCATGCAAAAAGTCATCCCCCTCCCGATTTAAAGGTTATTAAAAAAAAGCCAACCACCCTTCTTATTAGACCCTCCGAAATAGGAGTAATATATACGGAATGCTATTAAGCCAAGCTGCTCTTTCACTAACAATTCTTGGCATTGCTCCTACTTAGAACCACATTGATTAAATTAGCGACAAAACTGTACATTTTACCCCTCTAATTTAGTAGATAGTAAACATTTCAAGGTAGAGTTTCACAAATGCCTTTCGTGCTACATCTGACAGGGCATACCAAAAGAAACTTTAAAACATCTGTAAAGTCTCATCGTACTGAGTAAAGTAATAGGTTCTTTTGGCACTTTTCAGGAACGGAGAACTCGATTGAAGACCGTGGGGTAGAGCACTCATGGGAAACCTCATCGTCGAGTGACAGCAATACAGACGATGACCTACTCGAAGAAGACACCAGACCGGTGCAGGAGAGCGAACCACAAGAAACTGAAAAGGGAAACGGAAAATTTTAACCACGTTTGCTTGTATTTTGAAAACTCATCCCGATAAACTTGCAATTATGAATTATGGGTCGCGCAAGATAATCTAATAAAACTTTAATTTTGGGGGGGATAAGCTTAGTTCTGTTTAGAATGGAAGCTGAGAATTTAAGCTAAAAACATTCATTTAATGGAGAAAAAAACCTAGTAACTAGCTGTATTCTAGAACCAGGGGCGGCTGGTACCGCTATTAGTGTTATTAGTTTAATAGCAGTTTTTTTCTGTGAAAGCTCTCATAATCCACTGGTAATATTTTTTGAAAACGAAACTAGCACTGCAAAACCCTCGGCGAAATCAGTTTATTTAAAAAGCGAACAATTTTCATGCAATTTTGCTCAGATATGGCCATGGTGACGTGAGCGGAAGCCGGTAACCTTCAAATTGAGTTGTTCCTTTCAAGAGAAAGACTCCTACGCTTATTGTGACGCATTCATTTGACGGCCGTCGCAATTTTCTCAACCGCCTTTGTTTATGCCTCCTTGTGTGACGTAAATCGGCCAATCATGCTGTTGTGAAGGACCCAATGAATGCGGCCTTGCTATTAGCCGGGCAACTTCTAATAGCAAGATAGTTCGTTCGGGCAACTTCTAATAGTTCGTTCTTCAATTCTTGTGGCATATTGCATTTAAAATGAATCGTGTTGCCATTTCTAGTTACGTTGGGGGGTGTAAACGACATATTAACAATTCTTTCTTCGTAACGACAATAAACACACCAACAGCGATTTCGTTTAAAAAACGATGGAAGGCCGTGTCCTAAAGTTTCTCTAAAAAACCGTTCATCAGATGCTGTTTATGAGGCTTTCTCTAGGATATGTGGAGACGAAGAGAAAAATACCTATTTTTGCTGGCCGTGTTTGGTGATGGGAGATCTTTCTAAAGTAAAATTTTAGAATATTCTATATTTTAGTTAATTTTAGTTTTATATTTAGTTTTTGTTTTATTCTCGAGCTTTCACTCTAGATTTATCGTAAAGTTAATTTTGCACTTAGGTCGAGTAGAATTATTTGATGCTTTGGTTTATTGAATTCACAATATGTAATTATCAGAAATTTATGTCCTTAAAATGCAAGCTTTCAACGTTCTTTGCTTGCCTATATGATTTTGCCTATATGAGGGCCGTTAATAGCAACAAACAGCGAGGCTACGGCTTCGGACAGAGGGCTTTTCACTATAAACTGATGGTCTTTGTCTGCAAGCCGAAGGCCGTTGAAACCAAAGCCTACAGTCGTAACTGAAAAGACTTGCCGTAGAGGCATATCCACAAAAAGGGTGTGTCCATTTTTTGTTGTGATGGCCATACCCTTGACCCTCGTGACTTTCTCTAATAGCAGTTTGAAAACTCTCCCAGCCGCCCCTGTCTAGAGCATTTGGAAGTTGTAATCATTTAAAATGTGTATATAGTTGTAAGTTTTTTCGACTAATCGATAAAACGTTATTGTGTTATATTTTTGGCGAATATTGCAAAATAGAAAGTTTGAGCACGTAACAAGAATCCAAAATTTCTTCTTCTCCAAGAATTCAGCTGCTTGAGTTTCGTGTTCATCGGATTTCGTCCAATTTTTGTTTGATTTTACAAAACAGTATTCCCTTCCCACTACCTTGATTGGCATATCTTGAGAAACGGCAAAGGTCGCAAATAAGGATAGAAAAAGACAGTCCGAAATAAATTTACAAAGGTTCCACAGCATGGCTTTAAAATCAGCGAGTCAGTTGGCGCTTGTCGTATTTATCAAAATCAAACCAATACAACAACGAATAAAATCTGGACAGCGAACTGACAAAATATGAACAGTTGTTTTGTGCTACAAAATTTGAAAATGGCTTTGAAAAAAGCAAACATTTTACGTTATACTTAAAGCTTTTTCGTCTGACACTCCTCAGAGCATAAAACGTCAGAATAAGGTTCCGAAAAACACGATGGAAAATATATACCCAGTTGTGGATCGAAATAAGCCAATCAGAAAGACGCAAGCACAAGACCGGTATAGTTGACCAATCAGTGCCGCGAGCCTAAGGAAAAATATCACCAATGGAGTCCAAGAGAGAAAACGAACTCCTTCTGTTTACACAATGGCGGCTTTTTCGTCTTTATGTAGATCGACTCCAAAAATGCTAGATGGAAGGACGACCGGGCTCTGCCAATTATACGAAACATGTCGTCATTATAGAGTTTTGCACAATCTGGGTTGTCCAAAAGATGTTGACCGATGGCAGAATCATTTGTTTTAACAGTGTTTCTAGACCTACAAGAGCGAGGAGGCTGTTCTCTTTGAGGGGCAATTTTGTTTCTTATGTTGGAAGGAACATGCTGTTTTATCCTATCCCCCAATCTTTGGGTTGTGCGTCCTACGTAGCCAGAATCACACTGGCACGTAAATTCATAAATGACGGAACTTTTTTGGTTGGTAGCAGGGGCAGCTGGGAGCAAAATTTGATTGGTATTCAAGG
Organism: Nemopilema nomurai; assembly: GCA_003864495.1. NCBI lineage: Eukaryota > Metazoa > Cnidaria > Scyphozoa > Rhizostomeae > Rhizostomatidae > Nemopilema > Nemopilema nomurai. The sequence continues at coordinate 806,301 of ML133478.1, forward strand.
TATCCATAACAGGCAGAAGCCACACTCAAAATGCCACACCCTTTTGAAATTAGAAAGTGTTTTAATACTAGTTTACCAAGAAGTGTATATTATTTCATCAACCCTTACTTTATTTTTCGGTCTACCTTTGGCCTACAAAATATAATCAAATCACTATCGAATCACAAATCACAAATCACATCATTATTAGAGATCCAGATACATTTCACATAGCTAAGTACGCTAATAAATTAAAACAATTACTTATATTTGAAATGTCCCCCATATAGGCACGGACAGAAGAAAAAAGTGTCTTTTCCAACTTTATTTACAGCCCCGCAAATCAATGAACCCCTCATACACAGTTTCACTTGTTCTACCGTGATAGTTAATTCCTGGACAGGGTCTTCCTTCTTTTTTAAGCGAAGTCGTTGTTCGTGTGTTAAAGTGCCTCTTTGTACTGACGGCAGTTCAAAAATTTTCGAAACACGCCAACGATGTTGAGTATCCAAAACGCGATTCAGAGAAAAAGGACTTGCTCAAGGTATTCAGAGAAAAACTGAATATTTTCCCTTCGAGACCCTTTGTTCAGCACAGCTGGTTTCTCCTATCACTGACGTCACTTTGGGTCACAAAAACAAAGTGAACATACTCAGGATTGCCACTGAATACCTCAGGAACCACCGCCTCCAAAAACAACCGGGGATTAACGATAGCCTTGCATGCATCATGGAGCGACCGTGTTACAAACATTGAGGTATTGGAGAGAGTGGGGCACTCGAAAACCCTGCTGGAAATATTCAAAAAGCACAAATACGGTACTTCGGCCACATAGCACGCCGAGACTCTTCCTCACTGGAAAAGCCGTAATGCTGGGTTTTGTTGAGGGCCAAAGAAGTAGAGGTAGACCGAAATACCGATGGACAGATAACATCAAGGCCCTGGTTGGTGCATCTCTCCGGGAGTGTATCGAACAGGCGCAAGACAGAAGATTGTGGTGTGGTATCATTCAGAATGAACAATAAATGAACAAACTAAACTGGAGGGCTGGGTGTAGGCTATTAAGGTGTACGGTTACAGTTTACGTTCGAAAAGAAAGAAAATGATTCCTTGCCATTTTTAGATGTTTTGGTCGAAAAGTCGAACACTGGATTTCTTACCAGTGTATATCGCAAGCCCACATTTACCGGTCAATGCATACGCTGGAATTCATTTTGCCCAAAACAACGCAAAGTCAACCTTGTCAAAACATTAGTACATAGGGCACTTATGATCTGCTCGAAATCTAAGCTGCACGCTGAACTGGAAAAACTCAAAACGATCTTCCTGGACAACGGCTATCCAGAAGCCGTCCTTTTTTCTTATACTAAGAAGAAGATAGCAAGTTTTTGGGCTGCTCAAAAGTTTGGTCCGCAAAAGTGCCCAGTTTATTTGAAACTACCATGGATTGGTAACACTTCCTTGCGATTCGAGAGTCAGATTAGGCAAGCCATAACCAAATGTTTCTTTGCTGTCAATCCTCGGATTGTTTACAGCACTAGGAAAGCCATTCCATCCATTCAAAAGGATTGCGTTCCTACCAACCAAAAAAGTTCCGTCATTTATGAATTTACGTGCCAGTGTGATTCTGGCTACGTAGGACGCACAACCCAAAGATTGGGGGATAGGATAAAACAGCATGTTCCTTCCAACATAAGAAACAAAATTGCCCCTCAAAGAGAACAGCCTCCTCGCTCTCGTAGGTCTAGAAACACTGTTAAAACAAGTGATTCTGCCATCGGTCAACATCTTTTGGACAACCCAGATTGTGCAAAACTCTATAATGACGACATGTTTCGGATAATTGGCAGAGCCCGGTCGTCCTTCCATCTAGCATTTTTGGAGTGGATCTACATAAAGACGAAAAAGCCGCCATTGTGTTGACAAAATATGACATAAATTGCGGATCACAAATCATATAAAGAGACGAAATAAAGTGTACACGATTGAATGTTATTTCGATAAATCTGCATACACTTATCTTCCTATAAAAGATTTCAAGTAAAAGGACAAAAAACCCTTTCTGCTTACATAGATTGGGATTTCCCAGCACAATGATGTCAGGAAGGGGCATGTAATTCAAAAAGAAACCCTAAAACAAAAATAGCAAAGCACACTTTTATCCCAGAAACATGCCTACGAGAAATACATTTAGCGAACTCTCTTTTTCTTTGGAATGAAATCTGCACTATTTGCGTCCTTAATGTTTGTGTTCGATATCTCCTTGCTCTTCTTAATAGGGTCTATAATATTGCCGATCAAAGTTGAGATTCTTGGCTGCGTAAGCTTGGCGCTCACAGACGGGGTGTTCCAGGTTTTACCCAACGGATGCCTCATGCTCCGCTCGAAATGTGATCGGTCCTTGAAAGGAAACGGCAACGCTGACACCTAAAAACCGGAAAAAGACACTCAAAAAGGGACTCGTTAAAGGCATTGAGTCATGTTTAATGGAAAGCGTATACCCGAATTGCAAAATCGTACCGTGTCACTATGATAGCTCCGTTAATCATGGCTGTCAAGCAAACTGCACATATGATGTTATGACCTCGCAGTTGATGTCTGATCACATGAAAACAGATTTATTACACGAGAACAGACAACAGCCCGTGGAAAACCATGACTTAAAAGGCTTTTGGGCAAAATAGCAACCGATAAAAATGCTTTGTTACGTATATAAACAAATAAACACTGAAGATAGAAAGTCTTTGAGATCTATTTAGATCTATAAATATAATTCTTTTCTTTTCTAATCATTTTGTGTTGCTTGGTTGCGTATAATGTAGTGATATAACGAGTATGATCAATTGGTTGATATGGATATGTTCGAAGTCATTTCGAAAACAATTTAGACTAGATCTAAAAGATAATCTTTCAAGCCGAAACTTTGGGTTGCAAACAATTGCGAGAATATAGTACTGATCAGTATGAAAATGTAAAAAACTGCTCAAAAAGTGGGAACTTCTTTGATTTCCGTTGAGAGCTTAATTTTTACAGCAAACTCTCAAAATCGTAGTTATCTTTCTGTGCTAAAGCAACTTTTAGTCCCAAGAATGGAAATTAAGCGTGGTTCTCTTCTAAAAGTTTATTTGAGGTAAACCCACTATTATCTATAATAGACAAAGAAGGAATTTTCGTATAATTGGGCAAGCTAGGTCGTCCTTTCACCTAGGTGTTTTGGAGTCGGAGAAAGAGTTCGTCTTTTCCCTTGGGCTCTTCTAAAGTTAGGTGTTAAGTAACGCAGATTGGTCAATTATAACCAATCACGCGCTCTGCTTATCACCCTCTAGTGTTTTCGATCCGCATCTGGCTATTTATTCAGTCAGTTTTTGGTTAACTTCCGACGTTTGCATACTCTGAGGAGTGTCGGACGAAAAAAGTACTTTTAAGTATGCGAAAAATAGTTCCCCTTTTTCTAGCAATTGTAAAGAAGGAATCATTGTGCTTAAACCCAGGAACAAGCTGCTGAATTGCATTTGCACGTAACAAGCCCAAACACGTAACAATCTATAGGACAACCCAAATCGAAGGAGATTCATGTGCTGAGCGCATCCGTACTTCCAATGAGCAAGAAAGTTCCGCTTTCCGGGAGAGTTTATTTCACAACGCTCTTAATATGTTTAGTCAGCTGAACAATTGTGAAAGTCGTGGAAGGAAGCTCGAACGCTTCCAGATAGGGCTTGCTGTTACAGAAATAATATAAAAATAAATATTGCGTAATGTCCAACAGAAAAAGGAAATACGAAGCAAGGGCTCAGCGAAAATGTAAACACGAAGATCCAGCCCTATTATTGGGGAATTTATAGCGCGCCTCATTTCAACTCGAGGAGCCTCGCCCCTATATCACAGGAGGTTTTCCAAAAGAACCAATCTAACTTCAACAACCTTACAAGTAACCTAATTGTTAATCACCCATTCCCTCTATTAATAATAAACTGTTATAACGCACCTGATTTGCTGTAAAAAATTTATTCTTTTCGTCGTTCAAAATAACATATTTCATCCCCTCGGCCCTTGCAGGCCTTCTCTTCTTTTCCTTCTTCACAAACATTTTTCTCTTTCGACGCAGTATCTTTTCATTGTCCATAGCAGCACCACCCCAATTACCCCATCCGGGCAGTGTTAAATCTACTTCTTTTGGAGCTCGCTTTTCCGCCTCCTTTTTCTTTTCGTTCTCGAATTCTTCCATGACAGCATCGCAGGCAAACGCTTCCCGTACTTTCGATCGCTGCTCTGCTGACTTCGTAAAGTCGACCTCTGAATTGTCAGTTATAAACACATTAACGTCCAGAGCCTTGGACTCTACCGCCACGAAGTTGCCGTTGTCCGTCTCCACTGCACCCGAATCTGCATGCTTGCCTTTGCTCCTCCATTCGTCCGCTACATTAGTGCTTCGTACCTTGCGCCCAGGCCTGGCTGTATCTTCCTCGCTGTCCGAGTCACTGTCCCTTTTCAACTCTAGGTTTTCCGCAGCTTTTTTGTTTCTTGATTGCTTTGGACCACTTTCTGAACCTTCAAAACAAATTCAAAATACTCCCGTAAGCGGTGCATTTGCAATAATACATACGTTGTTGAGGAAACATTATTTTTTCATCAAGAACTTGGTATCCTATTCAAAGTTTGCTTTTTGACTTCTCCTGATCTTAATCCCCTCTTCTTTTCTATATTCCCTCTTCTTTTCTCCATCCCCTCTTATTTTCCCTATCCCTTCTTCTTTTCTCTACCTAACTCTTGGCTTTCTTCTCCCCTTTTATCCATCTATTCCTTTCTAATTCCTTTGATCCCACCAATAATCCGTTCGGTTTTTATGTGGTAGCTATGGCTTACTAGATGCAGGCCTGCACACGGCTCTATTCATTTGAAGTTGTTGGGCTGAGGGTCAGAATCACAGTCTAGCGACATAGCCACCCGGCACGTTCAATAGACCTCAGTTAAAATCACATCAAGCTTCCTACTATTTAGTCCTCAAAAACCAATGTTTAGAATTTGCCAGCGGCACTTCTAGGTTAAGGCCAGTGGTGGCCTATCACCGTACCCCTTTCGGGGTAGCAGTTTTTGGAGAATTCGCTTAAAATTGTTCTTTATCTTCCACAAGATTTGAAAAGGGAAGTCCAATGTTATGAAAAATTTCAAATAACGGTCGTGCAATTACTAGAGCAAGTGAACTGGGAACATTTCACTCTTATAGAGTCTTTTCTCTGGAAGATGATCTTGACAATAGGGTTATTTCCCCAGGCTCAAAAGAGCACGAGGAAGTTATTTACAGAACCCTTTCTAATTCGGTTGATTGGGAAATTCCTTGAAAACTTCACAGGATGTAAAGGTTCACGCTTAGAGTCGTATAAATAAACCATAGCCCCAATTGTTTTCGCTCATTCGTTCGATGTATGGAAGACTTTTCGTATATTTTAGAAAATACATCCCCAGCTGGTTCATTCCAGCGTACCGTACACACATGACTAAGCATGCAAAAATCATGTTTCCGCTGATTCTCGCAATCGTTAAAAATCACTATAGAAAAGGTAATATAGCAGAAATGCTGAGAAGAATGAAACAGAAAGGAGATCAATGATAAAGTGCTTGCCAGAATGCAGTAAATTATCGCCGGCCATCCTCCATTCTTCGTCTGACTTTTCACCAACTTCTGATTCGCCATCAGAACTACTCTCACCAGATGACTCATCACTAGTTTTACCATTTTGTGCCGCAACGACTTGGCCTAAATCTTAAAAAAACAACGATAAGCCACCATTACGTAACAATATAAGCAGCGGCGAAAAGCTTTAACGATAAAATATATTATTAATTGTAGGTAGCTTCTTCTTCATAGTACTTTCTTCAGTGTAAATTATGTTTACACGGCGGTTAATATTACTAGTGGGTAACATCTTTGCAACAGACGGTGGGCTAATTCCCTTCAGAGAATTCAATTCAATGTGATTAGCAAAACAGTGACATAGCATTGAGAAAACCTTCGGATTCCTGTCCTCCAAGTAACCAGGGATTTTCATCTTCTTCCGAGGTCTTCTTCAAAAGTGCCAACTCTTCGGCAGGATTTGGCGCGCTCTCTTCGTCACTCTCCACTTCGTATGTCTTTTGCTCTGTCAACTGCCTACTGACGTTGAGTTGATCGTGCAATAATTGCTTCTCCTGCAAAATAATGAAATGCTACTAAATGGAGTGGTTGGCTAAAGAAACCAAGAGATGAAAACTGTGCAAGGAGAACCACAACATTGCAAAGACCGCAGTAAAAGGCACCCACCAGACAAATGTGTCAGCAAAAAGCGAGGGAACAGGGTGTAGCGTTTTCTTATAAAGTCGTAAACGTAGGAAAAATACCCAGCAAAGGCTACTTGCTACAGTTTGCCGACAAATTTTCTGCCCAGCTGCATTCACCGACATTTTTCGAAATTCACCAGCAACCTAAAGCCCTTTTGGGGACAGTCCAGGAACAGTCATTACCACAAAAAGGCGCTACCTACCTCTACGGACTTGTTGCTTTTTGTCATTAACTTCTTGGCCCACTTTGACGTGTTTCTGTGTCGCAAATGAGCTCGTTCCTAAAGAAGAGAACTCTTTAACCCGAGTACTCTAAAACCCTTTAACTCTAAAACGTTGCTAATACAAGACACTGTGCTTAATAACTTCGTTCTCATTGCAGCCTCGTTATGTGGCAGCCTCGTTACCACAGGAAGTCGTTATTAAAAATCTTTGATCTACCATCCGCTTCAAACTTATTCCTTTCAAAAATGTTGACTTTTCAAATCGTCGCTCCTTCTCCAAGACCAGTGCAGGCAAGTCATTCCACAGACGCAGAGCCTTTATTACCCGGCCCCTTTCTCTGATTTCCCTGTATCTAAGCCAATTTCAACAATAAACAATTCACAACTGATAACTAGACACGTTTTGCTATTTGGCATCCAAACAAATAGCAAATTGCCTCATTTGCAAGATGCATTTAAAGCCCTTGTTGCTTTAACTATTCTACCAATAACATGTACCAGTTCTTTCTCTTTATGACAGCTACGGGGTGAATGTATTTCCAAAGAAGATTCATTCCCGTTCTGCAGCATTTAAATGGAGAATAACGCATGCGAATTGTTTTAATAGTGTCGCGCAATCAGAATTGATAAATAAAAAGACAGCCAGAGGGAACCAACCAAAACTCTATTTCTCTCCACTTTTTCCGATACATCACTGGTGCCTTCCTCAGTTTCACCTGTTCCCTCTTTCTCTCTCTTCTTCTGTTCAGACTTACGGTGGATTTTTCGGAATCTAAAAATTCAAAATTCAAATTACAACGAGATTACAAGCTTTATCGCAATATCAACAGTTCTACATATCTTTGACCAAAAAGTATGCTGTCAAACTCCGGCATTGCGAAAAAGGATAAAACGTTTCCATCTTTGAGGGCAACTATGCTACGAGTCATAAAGACATTTCTATGGCAAAATATGAGATAACGTACACAAACATTTGTCACAAGCACACTGCCACGAAAAGGGAAATAAAATTTTTGGTTAAAAGGAATAAAAACAAATTACGCTCTCTTACCATGAAGTTTATGAGCTAGGGTAGGGCCGTACAGACAATCAAAGGTTCTATCTCGATACATTTAAAATACTTTGTCAATATCAAAACTGAAAAGAAACTGACTTTTTACTTTTGATCTTTTTCAGCCTTTTGCATTTCGCCTCATAATAAGATTGCAGGACCCGAAGCTTCTGAAGCTCTTTTCTTCGCGCTTTTGCCTAGAAAGAAAAGATAAACAAAGTACATAATTATCAAACATGGCCTTTTGAAATAAATACTGAAAGCATCGTAAATAACTAAGAAAGCTCATCTTAAAGAAAATTTTGTTTGAAAATACTGAGCCTTCATCGATTTACAGAAGAACAATGTGATTTGATGTCAGTTGATACCTATTTCATTGATCAATATAAAGGCCTTCTTGTAGCTGATTGATGATCAGACCAAATACCTAGCTACTACAAAGGTATACCAAGGCCAAGTGGAAATAGTAAAACGATGGAATAGTGAAAACAGTCGGCTGTCTGTTATTGGTGTACCAAACAAGAGAAAAAAGGGGCAATATTTAGGCATTTTAAGTACTTTGATAGAGATTGTATCACAGTGTTAGATCAAATTCTTTGGGTGACGAACCATTGAACAATACCAATGCCTTTTTATTCCTATATTAATTTCAATGAACATTCAAACATAAGAGATTGATGCCCCAACCCTGGTGCTTACCTCTTCGAGATCCACTGCTTGCAAAGCCTTTTCTTCACTCTCTGTCAATGTCTTGTTTCTTCTCTCAAGAACACTAGAGCTTCCTTTCAACACTGCTGCAATCTCTTTCTCAAGAGAGCTTCTTGGCTAAAAGGAAATACATTTGTAGAAGGATTTATAAAAGTACAACTACAAAGGATTATCTATCACAGTCAAATGCTTGTAGCAGGGTCCTGGGGGCTGTATTGTACTAAAATATCAAGGCATGCCACTTTCTTTCCTACAGTTAGCAACAGCGATGTATAAGCCAGGGGGGCAGAAAGAAGATGGCCCCACCACTTTTTGGCAAGCCTTGTAAAAGTGCTCCATCCCAACCAAAAACTACCCCCAAGACCCAGAAGTGCCCGTTCCAAATCCAAAGTTGGGAGCAGTCTCAGCCCCTCTTTATCTGCCCCCACACACTTTTTACATACTTCCTAAGTCACTGTGCCTTCTCAAGTACTTACTATGCTTCCCAAAACTACAACCTAATTTCAATAAGTAATTGGTGTACTTAAATTTAAATGGCAGCTGCCTTACCAGAAAGCAAGATCTAATAGACATACCTTAAAATTGACAGCAGCCAATTTTGTTGTTGCTTGAGGAGGTTTGTACGCATTTAAAGGAAAACTGAGGTTCTCTGCCTGAAGGGATAAAGATAACTTTATAAAAAACTGTACTTTTGAAAAAACTATGGTGATAAAAAAATCAATTTGACTCAAAGATTTTTTTGAAAAATTGTGGCACTTCCATCAAATGTCACTCATTCCAAAAAAAGGTATGATTTTTACTACTTGTAGGTGCCAAGGACTAGTGGTCTCACCTGACGATTTTTCAAAACTGTTGGTTCCCATTTACTGATTTCCTGCTGGTTTTCTGTATATGCTATATTTCTTTGAATCTGCAAAAGGAATGGTGTAGAATTATTAATGAAAAACTAGTATTAGCTCATTGCATAATAGATCATGAAAAATGTATCTAGATATGACCAAGTAATTGTGTAAACTGAAATACTTTAAGATAAATATGAACTAATGGAAAGAAAATTCATAATCCTAAAACATTATATACTCATACCTTTTGTTTTTCTGGCTTTGATAATGGTGCATCAAGGACAGATTTTGATTTCTCTAGTTTTTCCTTTAAATAAAAATAGTATCTCATTAACCAAAAAACTTGCACACAAAATCAGAGAGAAAGCATGACACATACCTATAACAGCTAGATTGAAAAATTATCTATCATGGAATTACTAAGAACAACAATAATAAGTAAATTCAAATATTTTGAATAAAACAAGAAAGCGTGCTCCTTCAATCTGAAGTGTTGCAAATAAACTTACAATTTTTTTCTTCAATGATCCTAATTTTGTAGTATTTGGTACAGAATCCAAAAGGTCATTTAATAGAACTTTCTCATTTTGACCTGCAAGAAAATGCATATATTATGCCTTAGTGACTTAGCGTTACTCCAAAAACAATGGGTAGCACTAATAAATTAAAATATGTCCATGTTCTTTGAAAAAGAAACTTTAGAGGTTCAATATCATTCTTTTCTAAAAGATATCATTAAAAGGACTTGGCATCCAGTTGGTGATTTGTTTTCACAATGACAGCCTAACTTATACCTTTTTGTGACCAGAGGTGTTCATCAATATGAGTGGCTGGCTCAGACCTCAATGCCTCCCTGGAAAAAAGAAGACAAGTGGATTCAAATATGAACTAAAGTTGAAGAATGATCAGACACCATTTCAAGGTCCATTAAAATTGGGAATTTCACTGATTCAGTTGAGATAATAAATTGGTATCTTTGAAGCCTAGAAAAACGATCTATCATAGAAAATAAACAATGAAAATATTCTAGAAGCAAACTTAATTTATTATACAGGGAACAACCTATCCAAGACCAACTCTATTGCAAAAACTGGGCGTTACTCTAGCCTTAGCTTCTCCATAGCAAAATAACAGTTATTGAAAAATACAGCAACCTTTTCCTTGGGACCCCAGTGATTGCTGAAATGTCATCCAGAAGACGCTTGTGCTTCTTAGCGTTTTGCTCTTTGCTGTCATCATCCTCTGACTATATGTGACAAAAGAAAATAATTAAAAGACATAAGGAAAGAGGGTGAAAATTGAAAAATGAGGCATGCAATTTTGAAGGAAATACTTGTTGTATAAATGTGACAATGAAGATTCCTTGAATAGGAGGGGGAGTTAATGTTTTGTCGACGACCTTTATGCTCACGCTGGTATAATAATCCACTGTTTTAACTGGATAACATATAAGATCAAAATATTTTTGTCATTGGTTTCTTGATACCTAGGTTTCTACATTTGAGGCAGCATTATCTAATGTGTGTAGAGTATATCTTGAGTCAACCAACCCATCTCAAAAGTTTACGCGTGTGGTCCTGGCTAAACTGTTTCGTCAAAAAAAGATAACCCAATCAAAAAGTACAGCTACTTACTTCACTTGAACTTAAGCCGATTGCTTCGTCCAAAGAAGCAAAAACATCAGCTTCTGCGTTCATATTTATGTTTACCTCCTCTACTTTATCGTACTGTGAGAAGACACGAGCCACGAGAAAAATAAAACGACCTCCATTTGAAAGCGCAGCAGTAAGAACAGAACGGCCGTCCTTCAAGCGAGGCAATTGTGAAATGGTCGCACAAGTCTGGCGAAGATGCAGCACCCGAGGTATTTTGAGAATAATTTAGATGACTCAAAGCCATCACAAGACATATCAGACGCACAGAAAGAATATGTACCGGAGCTTTTGCAAATAATTCATAAGAATTGTCCACCACTTCCCGAGAACTGTGATGGGGCTATGTATGTTGGGGCAGCTGGAATTGCTTATGCATTTTACCACGTAGCTGAGAGTCCTACGTTTACCGAGAAAAGAAGCAATTTTCTGGATATAGCAGATTCATACGTCAAGGCATGATTGCTTTAGATGTTTTTGGTTCATTACCCAATTTAGTAACGTGGCTATTTTTACCATTCTCTGAATTTGGTATCATCTTCGACCAAGCTAAGATGGCCTACTTAATAGAAGTTAAGAAAACGCTTACTTATCTCACTCAAGAAATAGAGTTTATTCAGTAAAAGCACCTTTGGAAAAAACGAGAAGAAAGTATTGCTATGATGGGTGCGATGCTCATAGGACAGAATACAGAATATGCACATATAGAACTTGAAACTTTTGATGACATTTTGGCAAGTGTAAAGCAAATTTGTTAGCTTTGTTGTCTATCTTCATCTTTCTTCGTTTACAAATTCTGTACCTTTGACTTCAATTTGCAATTACGTGTATGTGGCAAACATTATAGTTAGTCTTACTCGCTAGATATCTTTTTAATTTACTAAAAACATTAATTTATGTACAAAATTGGTTAGGTGGCCATCAAAGAAATAAACAAAGTTGATCCATCAAGAGGTGGAATTGGGATCTCATTGCTGCTTGGACATGCTGGGATTTACTGCACTGCTGCTCTTATCTATGAAGCACTAGGTATTGTCCTTATTCACCTTAAATATTCTAAGGGGCCCCACCTACAATTCATTTAAAGCAAATTCTGTTCATTGGTTTATATATGGTAAGTAAATTTATATAACAGTAAAAGAGGCTTTTTTGAGGAAAACAACTAAATTAAGATACCTTTTGCTTGTTTTTTGTCAATAAAGACAATCAAATAAGTACTTGATTGCCCATTTTTAAAATTTTTATAACATGTCTATTCATGTTTTTATTACATGAATTAATTGAGCAAGGGTCTTAAAATCAATTGATTTTAGGCGTCAATACTGTTGTCATTCTGCATAGAATGTTTATTTAACTATGTTATAGACATCACTACCATGAATTTTATTGATGTTTCTGCTTGCAATCTTAGTCATATTGAAATAATTTTTTCCTAATCAGGTTTCCAGGCTGAAAAGACAGAATACCTTCAGCATTTTTTAAATATCCAAAGCAGTTTACCTGTCAACTTCTTTTCACATGGCTGTGATGAGTTTTTTGTTGGAAGGGCTGGTTACCTGGCAGCATGTTTGATGTTGAACAGACGTTTTCAGAAGATTGCTGTTCCAAGTGAGGTGACCATGCAACTTTGCAATGTTATCATTGAGTCAGGGCGGCAGTATTCAAAGAAGCACAACCATACTAGCCCACTGATGTATGCTTACTACAACTGTGAATACATTGGTTAGTATGCATATATATTTGTAAACATATCTTCATCATTTTAGCTCTGTTTTACATGCTTCCATGGGCTGGATAATTTGATAAAAAGAACTTGCATGTTATTGTATCTTGCTAGGTTTCTGGGCACACCCTTCTGCTATAGAAGTACTTCATGGACAGATCAGAAATGATTTCAAATATCTGAGTATCATATGAATTAAGACAAGGGGGTGTTACAGAAAAACTGAGACAAGTCATACTTTTCAATTTTCCAAGCTTTGATTGCTTTTTATCCAATGGGTTTCTTTCCATTGCGCATGGACTCCAATGTTTTAACTTGCTTGTTTTTCAGGAGCATCCCCTACCAACAACAACAATTAGATTAGAAGTGATCTGTAACAGGCTTATAGCCTACATCACAGCATTTGTTATGTTATGTTATGTTTTGTTATGTTATGTATAGATCTAAATTGATCACTTCAACCAATGTTTTCCTTGATCACCCTGGTAAGAACCAGGTCTTTCACATTCATTGCTCTGCATTCCACTATAAACTTGCAACTTGCATCAATTGTTGTTGAATCAACTTGTTTTAATTTTCTGATTTTTAGGGGCTGGTCATGGCATTGCAACAATTCTCCTAGCTTTGCTGAATTTCCCAGAATGCTACATCAACAACCCAATGGTGGAAGGTGATATCAAGGCTTCAATTGACTACATTCTGTCTCATGAGCAACGAGATGGAAACTACCCACCAGTCCCAGATGAGTGTCGGGATGATTGGAATGAACTTGTACACTGGTGTCATGGTGCTTCTGGCGTTGTTTACCTGTTAGCAAAGGCATTCATTGTTTGGAAAGATGAGAGGTACTTGGCTGCTGCCCTGAGATGTGGGGAACTTGTTTGGAGTCGTGGATTGTTGAAGAAAGGCCCTGGTCTCTGTCATGGGATAGCTGGTTAGTTCAACTCAGCAAATGGTTTAATTCACTATGAAGTATTTTGATGTTGAGTAACATTTGAAACATGTGCTCAGGAGAGATGCCAGCAAAACGTGATACATGCCCTATGTAGACAGTATGCTAAGCCGGATTTGGCAATTCTCCTATTCTACTAAACTTTCAAAAAACCCCATTTTTTGTTGTTGTTTTATCAAGTGACACAAACAACCCTGGTGTTACACATTCCATCTCACCCATTTTTCCACTTGAACCTCTTTCTCTAAGTCAAACTTTATAATTCGAAATTTCAATGCGTTTTATCAACCAGCCCAATGCCATTTCAGGTAACGGCTACGTTTTTCTCTTGCTGCATCGGTTGACAAGCGACGAGAAGTACCTGCACCGAGCGAGGCAGTTCGCGGCCTTCATGCAGACGGAGGAGTTCAAAGGTAATTCCCGGGTTCCTGATGCGCCGTACAGTTTGTATGAAGGCATCGCCGGCACCGCATGTTTCCTTGCAGACCTGGTTAACCCAGCCGAGGCTACCTACCCATTCATGGAGGTGTTCTAAAGCATGAAGCGACTTAGCTGCAAATGCTAAACATTCTCAAGCTGGTTGCTGTACACCCCAATGCGAGCTCGCTTGACACCTCAAAGGTGGCGAAAACATTTTTTTAAAACCGCACCCTGCACTTTTGTAAAGTTTTTTTACCTTTCTTAGGCGTCACAAAGCAGTTTTAAAATGGACAGTAAGAGCTTTTACTCTCACACTGATAGTTGTCTATAAGTATTTCATTACACGGTTCGAAGAAGAACATCATAATCCCCTTTCCTATCTGTGACATGTAAACAAATCTGGTTAGCTTCCAAAAAGCCATTTACTTGGCTTTTATGTTTGCGGCTCATCCGCATTCAAGGCAATGACTTTTGGGATCATTGCGTTGATGTGTTTCAAGCACACTATAGCCTGTTGCTTTATACGCTAGCTTACCACTTTGAGCTGATATCGAGGGCTAGTTTTCATGCATCCCAGGGAGGTGGCTGGAAGGAATTGGCGAATGACAGTTCCCCAGAAGTCAAGTCCGTGACCGTGTCCCCCGTCTAGATTCGTGATATCTGCGTTATTTTCTTACTTTTACGTACAAGTCGCAGGTTTTTTGTCGTTCCAAATCAACTGTTGACATGCAAAGGCTTTCTCTTGAAAGGGTGGTTTTTTTAATTAAACTGCCGCGTCCATATCGGGTTTTGCACATAAGAGACATTTAGAATTCCGCCAACGTTTCCCAAAACACCAGCCTCCCACGTATAACTGTTTCAAAGTTTTTCTTGAACGTCTAGGATTATCTTGTTCTGAAGGCGGTTCTGATGGACTGTCGTCGTATCCATTTCCATTATATGTATTTGCCGGATTACAATGCACTTTTGCCTGAAGTAACCATATGGACACAAGCACAACCCTTCTAGATTGTGCTGCCATTTAGTTTAACCTGCAAATGGAGGGTACTATAAAGTGTTATGAAAAACGAACCATAGCGATACAAATACGTACCTATCAAAAGCATGGCTGTGTTTTCATTAGAGCGCAAAAATTTCTTAGTGTTAGTGAAAAAACTGTCCGGCGTGTCTGTTGCTGCGAAGCAGCACTGTACGCGGCCTCTTTTTATTTTGTACTGCTTTCTTTAAAGTTTTGTTTAATTTCAACAGAAGATATTTAATGTCTTAATGTGGAATATGGCTTTCGATTTTGAGCCAACTCAGTTGCACATTATCCTGTTTATCGGACATCACCTTGTCAATCTACCTCATTTGAAATTTGAATATATTATCAGAAGAGCAATGTATCTTGCTAGTACTATGACTTTTTTTATCTCGTCTTGGGTTTCTCTGTTTCAAATTATATTCAATTTGAAATGGCTAATTGCAATCAAGAATGTGCGTTAAATTGTAAGCTCTAGTGACCTTTAAACTAATACTTGCTTTTGCTGGAGTATTTCGAGTCTAGGCCACACGACGCCAGAGATCCCCACGTATGCGTAAAAAAAATCTTTAAACACTCGTTCCCCTGTGCTCTCCGCAGTGCACTCCCCTGTCGGCCCTGCATTTTATTCGGGGGTTAGGTGGGCTGGCCCCGGGTCGCAGTGACATTTCAATCATCTTCTGCCTCGCATCGAAATTCTTGCATATCATCTTGTTCATTCAAGAACAAGTCAAGTGTGTCAAGCGATGAATAGCCCGTGCACTCGGGGCGCGCTCAAAACTAACTAGCCACCAGTTTTTGCATGCACCACTTCTTGACATCATACGCTCCACTAGGTCTAAGCGCTGAAATGCAACTATCAAAAATGTTATAACAACAAAACATAAGCCCCTCAAAAAGCATAGCAAAATTATGTAGTTTTATTGTTAATAACAGTATGGGTTGCAAACTTTTAGTTAGTTCGTATTTGGCTCTATGGTGCTCTCTGGTTTTATTGTTTTGCAATGGAGTACCACACGGGAAGGACGAGAAGTCTGCCGAGGACAGTTTATCAAGATTCTCTGCGCCACAGTTGACGAAGGCCGACAAGAGGCATTTAGCGAAGCTAGAGGATGCATTGACCAGCAAGAAGGGGAAACTCATTTTCACAAATTCGTGGGCCGTACAGTTGAATCCAGAGCAAGTTGCATCAGCTGATCAAATCGCGAAGAGAAATGGCTTTCATAATATGGGAAAGGTACTCCGAATGCCAGTGTTTCATTGGCTTCTGCCGTGTCGTTTAATTCGGCCTAGTTTTAACCTTACTTGTTCATGACTATCTGAGACTATTTCACAAAACGGGCCTAAGTTGCAAAACACAAGACCCAGCTAGAGTTAACGCTACTTACATTGAATAATAAACGGAAACATAAGGAAATGAAAGAACAAAGAGGAAAATTGAGTTACAGAACTTTCGACTGAATCAAAGCTTTGTGAATGGAACTGTATTATGTGCTTGTTTATAATGATAGGTCAGGTGAAGCTGTAAGAAAATGATATTTGATTTTCGCGGTCCGAGTGCTCAATTTTCCGTTATATCTAACCTTACAAAATAAAACAACAAGCTAATTGACAGCCAAAAGAGCATCCAATAACAAACAAACCCTATGCTCAAACATAAAACAAATTTTCCATGGATAATGAAGATCGGAAATGTGCAGATATCATAGGGCTGTAGCATGCTAGTGGACGGCAGTGAAATTTACATTCGAATAATACACGATGTCAGATTGAATAAATTGTTTAAGCAGTAATTGTTATGCCACTGATATCGGTACTCGAGGAATTCAGTCTTCTGCAGTAAAGGTTTTCTTCTCCATAAGGCAGATAAACGAAGCCAGTAGCCTTACACTAATGCCAATTGTTATGGCAGTGATTGGCTAGCTCCTTCTCAATAGCTCCCCGCAAGGGAGAGAAATACAGGCAGGTTTTAAAAGCCACAATCAATCAATTTTTGCATCAATAACTTCTCACCATCAGGTGCATCTTTCTTTTGAGACATGGAAATTGTACCATCTGCAATTGAAGGTGAACTGATATATAGCTTCGCAGTTGGTCACCTGCGCCAACGTTTCTGTTGATTCAGAGCTCTATCGAAGAAAATAATGTTATTTGCAGCTTCTAAACTGTGTAACGATATGTGCTTGAATACGCATTCCAAAATCAAACTTAAAATTTGTTAATTCGAGACTTTGCTACTGGATGTATGAAAGATTACTGGAGAATATTTCGCTTAAGTCTATCTCAGGTATTGTTTCTATCTCATCTCTTAGCTAGAGGTAAAAACTTGCAGTTGAAAGGGATACCGGTGGAATCAAACAACAGTGGTGATACCGATCAACCTATTTTATATACAATTCAATACAGAACCGGTGACGGAATATACTAAGTTAAAAATTTTCTTAATAAGCTAAACTTGCCTATAGTTAGTTTGATGAGATTGCCCTTTTACCGTACGCGAAGGCAACTGGAGAGCACTTTGATCATTTTAAAGGGCAACTTTTATAACATAGGGAATATAATATAATTTAAAAAACCATTTTAAAAAATCTGTAAGCAACGTAGTCGAGGCAAAGACAACGAGTAAAAATGTCGCGATCTTGCCGTAGTTTCGAAAATAGAGAAAAGTCGCCCACGCAGTAGCTGGTTTTGTGGAAATCGGGAAATCCCCTGTGCGCAACGTCCTCCCCCTCCGCTAAGCCGTGGGTGATAGGATTAAAATCTGAAGTCGTTGTAAACAGGAAACTGGAAATTGAATTGATATTCGAACCCAACTTAAGGTTATCAGACGCCCATTCCTACGCTTACCACATGTGTGTTTTTGTTTCAGATTGGCAACTTAGACGCATTTTATCACTTCAAACACCACGGAGCCAGAAAAAAATCGAAGAGATCGGCGACCGATAAAACAGAATCCCTTCTTGCTGAAGAACACGTAGGTCCAGGGTTTTGTTGCAGCCGAGCAAAAGCTTCTCAGCCACAAAGCATTTCATAAGATATGTCATTTGTCGTTATCAGTGACGTGGGGACGGGGGCCAGAGGGGTCATGCTCTCCTCTCTTTGGCAAACCAGACAAAAATGCCCCTATCCAGAGCTGAAAGCGCCCCTGCTTTACCTAAGAGTGCCCCTTCCGAATTCAAATATGAGAGTGGTCATGTGCCTCTTTTGGTCTGGCCCTCCCACTTGGATGCTTCCTACATCCCTGGTCATTATACATCGAGATTGCAGAAGGTGAAGAGACAGGCTGCATCATTTCAATCATGACATCATATATGCGTAGAAGTCACTGTTTCTCGCAAAAATGGGCTTGATCCCCCGGGGATATGCTCCACAAAATGTATCCAGCCTTCCCCAATACAATTTCATTAGGATAGGATCCACCGAGTATGGAGGTTTTCCGTTGTGTATTATCGAAATGCAAAAGAAATATTGTTCGTTTCAATCTTGTTATGGGTTGGCACTTTATTGTTGTGCCACGTGTCCCGATCATCCTTATGTTTAGATGCTATTGACACAATCCGATCCATAAATTATCCTGGACCTTGCCCAATTGTACGTTTTCCTCTCCTCGCCAAGATCTTTTCTCACACACATTTTCATTAATTTTCTCTCAAAGCCACCAGCCTGTATAATGTCCCAAGTTTTTATTTGTTCTTTTACTTGTATACAGATTATATATGGAAATATCGTACATGTTTTGTGCCGGTTCTTCAAAAAGTTAAGGAATTTCAAGGCCGGACCGTTGAATCCTAAGAACGTTAAAAAATTTAGATATTCTATGTTTCAAAGAAAATTGTGGCTTAAAAGGGAAATATTTCGACAAAACAGTTATGTGCTGAAGCAAGGTGTCTATAAGTTGCATCTGTATAGAAGTTGCCTTCCTTCAGGAAATTTCATTGAATAAAAAATAAACCATATGGATGTGGTATATTTTTCCGTTATGAAAGTGTTAAGATATTTTATATGCTGGGATTAGGAAATGGCTAGGAAAACCTAAAGACTGGGCTAAAAAAAATTCCGACAAAAACGTGTAACTCACAATGATGATTGAAAGGGAATAGGATTCTTTGCTTTGATGCGATAATTCTACTCTTTTAGGTTGTTTGGGCAGAACAACAGCATTTGCTGGACCGCAGAAGAAAAGATGGCATCCCTTCAGACCCAAAATTCAAACTGCAGTGGTACCTTGTACGTCTTGAGCACATTTGAAATATTTTAATTATCATCGTTGATTAATTCATTTGCAACTGACCTGGCTGTGGAAGATTCTCCTTTAAACATTCAACCGTGAATATTAACTTTTGGCTTTTGATTACCATAACTCAACCTTACATTGCTAAGCATGACTTTCGTTTCGCAGAGAAACAATGGCCAGTCGACAGGACCAGCCGGAGTCGATCTCAATGTCCTCTCAGCTTGGCAACAGGGGTACAACGGTAAAGGAGTGGTCGTCAGTGTTCTTGATGACGGTAAGGGTTATCTTCATGTCAAGAAAAACCTGCCTGCGCAGAGGGCTCGATATTGTTACCCACGTGTGCATCTGCACTGACTTACTATTGTGTTTTTATTTCGATGTCGAAATATCAAGCAAAAAGGATTCCTCTTGTGGAAAAGGGTGTGATTTCTATATTGGCCAATGAGCCAAGCTACCACAGCCGAATTCTATTTGAGTCACTTCATAACTCTGAATATGAGACGCGTCCGGAAGCCACAAGATCATCTGCCTTGGTGAATTATCGGAAAAGACAACTGATCTTCAAGTGCAACTTTTGCCTTTCTCTTATTTATTTCCAACTTCAGCTGCTTTACTCAGCCACAGTTGGCTGCAAGCGGCTTGTGCCGAGGGAGAAAGCAGAAACTGGAGCTAGAGGGCTGTAACAATTGGATGACCTTTGTACTCAACGATCCACTAGTGTTCTTGTCAGTTCAGCCCCACCCTGTGGAATGCGCTAAGGAAGTGGTTACAATTACAAAATGATGTACTGTTTCTCGTAGAGAACAGATCGTTTGGTCCGTATCTTGTTCCATCATTTTGTGTCAGCTTTTTGGCACCTTATAAAACGGCGAGGATGTGTTTCATCATCAATAACTCCAAGTCTCTTCCAAGATCTCAAAGCAGCTTTTTGAGATTGAAAATGCTGGATTTGGAGGTGGGAACATTTCGGTGTGGCCCACTAGTGGATGCAAGCGGGTACAGATTGGGCCCACTTTGTCTCCTAATAACAACAGAATCTTGGTCTATTCTAGATGCAATCAAAAACTAGAAACCGTGTTTTAATAGCATTATCACCAAAAAGGCTGTGCGTGTAAGCTCAAGCAGTAACTATACCCCATGAAAACTGTTCTTATTGTTCCTTATAAAATCTCCTCCAGGTATCAAGTACTAATAATTATGAATTCCTCTTTTGTAGGGGTCGACCACAATCATCCTGACCTTCGGGACAACTATGTATGTATTCTTTGTACGCATAATCCAACAAGAGTCTTTTCTCCACTTTAAATTAAACAGGTTATCAACATGACGCCGATACGTTTTACCAACCTAAGTCCCAAGAGTGCGTGTCTCATAGCACCAGCATTGGAGTATTTAGACTGCCAAGATGATTGTTTTCCAGGAAAACTCGTAGCGTAATAGTGACATTGTTTCTTGTTATGAAGATGATTTGCCATCCCTCCTATCCATTTACAAACTCCTTTCCCCTACTCCCCTTTTGTTCACTGTGTAGCTAAAGCCGTCCTTTTAAATGTCGAGGAACGATTGACCTCTTTTTCAAGATTTGTATACTACTAGAGAAGTGTTTTTGGTGTGCTTGGCAGTTTTTCACAGCCAACGGCCCTTTCTGAAACGTTGAAATTTGGTGAAAGCTATGTCATTATTTGTCTTGTCAATATACTATTTTCCTTTCAAAGGACCAAAAGGCAAGCTATGATTTTAACGACATGGATGCTGATCCAAAACCAAGAGACTCTGACCCAGATAACTGGTAACTTTTTGCCATTTTCACATTCTTGTTTTAAACGAAAACTATAATCATAGGCTTAACCAGGACATGTCAGGAAAGTTGCATCTTCTCTTGGTAGAATGTGTCATAAGGCTGTAAAATGTTGTGTCTGGATCGGGGTAACTACGAAATATGTAGACGTTCGTGCAAAGTGATTGCAGCAATCAGACCAAAACCTCTTTTATCAACATGCTTTATTTCCTTGCGTAAGGAAACACCGAAGTGGAGTGATAGAATGTTGAGGATGGAGTCTAATTGAAAGTTTGCCTTCAATTATTCAGTGCTATTAGTGACCATTTTCAAAATGTATTTTGGCTCTCTTTTTTGCTCAGTTGCACAGGTCATTTACATGCGATATAATTAGAATCCTTTGTATCTTAGCTCTTTGTGCTTTCTTCCTTTTTGAAACGTGAGTAGTTTTGTGCTTTCATGCCCTAGTAGGCACTGATTACCCTTGTTTCTCAGCCATGGCACCAGATGCGCCGGTGAGATTGCTGCAGTTGCTAACAACAGTGTGTGCGGCGTTGGTGTGGCCTATGCAGCCAGTATTGGAGGTATGACGTATAAACATTTACGACCCCCCAAGATGGTCACGGCACCATAATAGCATAATATCGAGATCATTTAGCTTCGTAGCCATTTTCTACAGTCATCCTGGGTTATATTTTTGAATCTCAGAAAGTGTTAAGGAATATGGGGTTGCTAATGCTTAAGCTTTTCAATATAGCTATTATTTTGACCTTTACATTAGGTACCAGACTCACTATATGTAAAATAATAGAGAGTCTGGTGCCCAGGGTATTGGACCCTTTAATGTTTACAGAACTAAATAAGAAGCCACTCTTTACCTTTAATCTTAAAAACAGAGGTGCATTTTGTTTTCTGGTTAACAACCAATTCGTTTAGCATCTAAAAGATAGCATTATCACTTTTTTCCTTAGAATCATGGCCAACGATTCTTTGTTGCTTGTCAAGTTGAAATAAAATCGTTCTAGCTTAAATAAGGTTTTGAAATAGCCGACGGAATGACTTCAAGATAGAGGAGCTACATTATCACATTTGAAGTTTTCTGTTTGCCACTTTGTAGAAGATAGAACATAAAAAATTTATCATTGAATCAGTTGTTAGTTGCTGTACTGCGGTAGAGAGATATTCATGAATACGTTCTTCCCGTACCATTTTCTCTTATTTTTCTTACTTTGTAGGTGTAAGAATGCTGGACGGACAAGCGACGGATATATTGGAAGGTAGTTCCCTCAGCTTTCAATCTGACTACATTGATATCTACAGCAATTGCTGGGGTCCAAAAGACGATGGCAAAACATTCGGAAAGCCAGGAAAATTAGCACAAGAGGCATTAATGCAAGGAGCTTTAAAGGTAACAACATCTAATTGTTGATGATTTCTGCCTTTCTGTTGCCCCAACTTGCCTGTTTTTCAACCGCCGCCTTCCTGACACAGCCCAGTTGGATCCAGTTCCAGATCCAGTAGTGACACATCCAAAGCCACTTTAGATGAAGTTCCCCTTCACAACATTTTAGATGAAGTTTCCCCTCCTATATATGGCCCACTTTTATACGTCCTTGCTTGCCACTTTATTAAGGTTGAAGGATGATTCATTAGTTTAACTTACTGGATTATGCACAGCAAAAAGGGTACTTACTATAAATAAAGGATAAAAAATTTATGCTTTCCGCAGTAATCAGGTCGATGTAGTTTTCGCAGTAAGTATAGATAAGCTTACCCTTTGTTTTACTCTCCCGATCAGGGCAGAGATGGCAAAGGCAATGTGTACGTGTGGGCAACAGGCAACGGGGGGCTGACGGATGACGACTGCAACTGTGATGGGTACACTACGAGTATTTACACCATCTCCATCGGCTGCATCAGCGACCATGGCCTCTCAGCATACTATACAGAGCTCTGCTCCTCCACACTGGCAGTCACGTTCAACGGGGGCTCGCATCGAGAGAAGGAAGAAAACAAGATTGTATGTATTTCCACTACAAGGCCAGTGCTCTCACGAATGGTCTATAGCTCTTTGTTGTTGAAAGAAGAAGCTAATGTTTAAGTTATTGCAGTCCACATCAGTGTGATATATGCAAGTTGCTTCATTCTCTTTTGATGACATTCTCCATGACATTTTGCCATCAATGACATTGCTATCGAATAAGAATGTGGCATCGCGTGAATCAGAGCATCTGACCACGTCTGTAATCAAAGGAAGGCGCAATTCACGATTTTGTCAAAACCAGGCATCGTAAGACGGCTGTAAAAATGGTTGACAGGTTGGTTCATATGTGATATTGGGTAAAAAAAAGCAGGTTGGCAGGCCTGTGCTATGTAAACTTAAAACGGCCTGCATTTTTTGCTTTTACAGCAGCCTGTTCACCTGATGGTGCCAAAAACCAAATCGACATCGGAACGGTATAAATGAATCTGAAAAATGGCTCAAAGTAGGACCCACCTTTAGCGACGTTAACCTTTACTCGTGCAAAGAAACTTCTCCAATGTACGACTGTCTTCCCGTTTAGATAACGACCGATTTGAAAAACAAGTGCACTGAAGAATTCAAAGGAACATCCTCCGCAGCTCCGCTTGCTGCTGGTGCGATCGCCTTGGTTTTACAAGCAAAGTATGTCTCCATTTTATCAAGTTTATATGCATCATCTATGTCAGTGGGAGCTAATAACGTGTCAACATGTTGAGATCAACTTTTAAAAGAGGACATGATCAAGAGGACATGAATCCTAATGAGTGAAAACTGTCCCCCAGTTTCTACACCCCCGTTCTCTGTAGGTCCTATGCTGCCTATGATCCATCTTCCCTCGCCTCTTCTCCACAACTCCCTGTCCTGCTTTGATCTAGATTCACTGGATGAACTTGCTCTTTACTTATATCAAAGCAACTTCTACATTCATCTTTAACGTTTTCTCGTATACCCCTTTTCCAATTTCCTCAAGCCTGCAATGCTTCACAAACATTAAATTTCCAATTTTCTTGATGAACTCCAAGTCGCTACTAGTTAAAATGGTTCTTTGTATGAAGTTGACTAGAACGACATATATCTGCAATTATCATTATATACAACAGTTGAACTATCCTCCTTTGTTTTGGCAGCTGGAAAAGTTCGTTGGGCGACAGTTGCCCCCTTGCCCAACCCCCCCCCCCCCCCTTAAGTCACCCCACTGAGGAGAGCGGTTAATTGTGAATTTCTCCCCCGCAGCCCCAACCTGTCGTGGCGTGATGTGCAGCATATTATCGTCAACGCTGCCCAAGTGACAAGTCCGGTGGACGAGGGCTGGGTGAGCAATGGAGCTGGCTTCCATTTCAACCACAAGTTCGGCTTTGGAAGGTTGGATGCAAGCAGAATGGTCAATCTGGCAAAGAGCTGGAAGAACGTGCCGCGCCAGAGAAAGTGCCAAGGGCCTTCGAGCAGTTCACCACAGTGAGTTCACGGTGCCTTGGCGTCCATCTTTGCCTTCGCAGTGCGATGCTCGGTTTTCTCAAGAGAATGTGTTACTAGAAAATAGGTTGCAACACAATAAAGAAGTTCAGAACTTTGCCCTGGTTTAAAAATGTGCAGATATTACTTACCTTCATTCTTAAGGATTAAATGTTATGAAGGTATACCTAGAAGGCGTAGTTGTTTCAAATACAACTTGGTCTGTCCAATGCCATATTGGCCCATTGCCTTTTTGCTGAAAAGGGACGCCTCTTAAGAAATATGTGTTGATGAGAGTGTTCGATTTCAGAGTTTGCTTTTACTAAACAGGCTATCAACGCAAATCACGCTATCATGGCAAAAGGTCGATTGGTGATAATAAAATGCTCCCTTGACCACACCTTTTTCTGGCCACACCCACCAAGGCCCCTCGTGATCTTTGCGACCGGTTGAAAATTCTGTGCCAGTTCACCTTTCTTCTGTCAATTGAGCTTTCTTGTGACCTTCTCTTGGAAAATGATCAATTAATAATATTGCAGTGTATCGGGCACCTTAATATTAAACTGCAAACATTCAAAAACGTGGATTGCAAACTTAACATTCAATGCTAAAATATTTTCCGTGGAAAAGGGTTAAAATACGTGATCAACAGTTATTCCATATCTGCTATTTGTAACCCCCTTGTCTCGTGTAGGGAAATTCCAGCCGGCGGGACACTTTCCATCACAATCGACACAATCGCTTGCGAAGGCACTGACAACGAGATTACGAAGCTAGAGCACGTGACTTTGACCGTGTCCTTCCAGCACAGAAGGCGTGGGGATGTGAGCATTGATTTGTTCTCGCCAATGGGAACAAGAAACGAGATGCTCTCCACTCGGAGATACGATGATAGCGATAAAGGGCTCCACGATTGGACGTTTATGACAGTGCATTGCTGGGGAGAAAATCCTAAAGGGGTTTGGACATTGAACGTAACCGACAACATTCCTGCCCTTACACAGAAGGGATTCAACCTCAATGGTTATCTGCAACATGACACAAGCCGTCAGGAGCCAGATGTAGAAGACCTTGAGGAGGAGGTTAGACACGTGTCTTTATACCACGTGACTAGGGCCATGGCTCATACTTTTTTTTATCATATTATCATATAGAGATTCAAGTTCTTAGAGATTCAGGTTCAAGTGTTAGTACATCAGTGTTAGTTTTAATGTTAGTGCAAGTTTTGAATATTATGCCTTTGAAAAGAGGTGATATTTCCAATAACCCTCTAGTGAATTCTTGTTATACTGATATGCCTGACCTTTGCCAAGAAGTTTTTTAACTTGGAACTCTAGTAACATGCGATTTTAATTCGATTTACTCGACTTCGGGGTTTCGTGAATCTAAGATGCATATTGTGGATCTTTTTTATCTAGCATTGAACAGTTTAGAGTTATTCGTACCAATCTATTTCTGTGACAAAACTTCAGAGAGCGACCAAGATAGTATTAGTGTGAATCTCCTCTCTTTTGTCGTTCTCCCGTTATCTATTCATCTGTTTACTTGCCGTTGAAGGTGATAGACGACGAGAAGAAAATGAAGGAGATAGAAGCAAAGAGGAAGGGGAAAAAACAACCAACAAATGTGCCCTACCCAGAAGGAGTCAGAAGAAACAGGGTACAGATGTTGGATCCAGAGTCATTTTTGAATGACTTGGAGGAGGATAAAAGATTGCTATATTCAGGTAGTTAGGAAAGTATGACATTTTTTGCAGAAAGTTGTTACATGCTCCGGTTGACTCTAGGAAGTCGGATCTTGAGGAAGTATGGCTTGGCTTGATGAATGATTGACATGCTTGTATTGGAATAAGACAGGAATGCACTAGTGCTTAGTCGACGTCCGTTCCATTGAATGGATACTTACCAGGCGATCAAGTCAACTATTAGAATTTACCACGGCGAACAAGTGACTATAAATAGGCAGCATTCTTTTGGCTACTTCCATCAGTCACGATCCAATATAATATGTAACACAGGTAATGTGAGACATGAAAAGACATCCAGTATTATGCAGGGTCGTTCTCTATTTACCCTTTGCTCTATTTATGGACGTCTTTGTGAGCCTTAAAATTCCTTGTAAGCCTGAAAATGTCCTTGTAAATTCAAAGGTTTTCAGTCTTGGCTTAATGTTTTCCTTGTAGAAGACCTTATCGCCGACACATTTAAGGAGAATGAAAGACGTACCGTAGTGACCGGAGGAAGGGACGACGAGCTTTCGTTTGACAAATTGCACGCTTACGACAAGAGCCCGGAGCTGCTCGACTCTTTCGAGAGACTTGTTGGTGCCAGTGATTCGCCCGAGTTACACGACCTGAACACGGACGGGTCGCAAAGTTCCGAAGTGTTCGGATATGATAGAAATATAGGAAATATTGAGACCAGAATGCAGCAGGAGAATGTTAAGAGGATGGGCCTGTCGTACCAGGACCCACGGGTGCAGGTCCAACAAGAAGAAACCGGCTCGCAGCGTGTTCAAGTTAGCAATGGATACCAAGAACCATTTATACCGGGCCTGAACCCATCAACTAATAGAGTTAGCTCCGGACAATTCTTAGAATGGTCTTTAACATTTTACGGAACTGGACCGGAAGAAGAATAATACGAACAAAGCTGCTCATGCTCGTTGAAGGCGACCGGAAAGCACCGGGCATTAACGCCCTACCGGTATTTTACGAGCCACGTGGTCACCTATTAGTCCATTCGCCATTTTCTTTAGATACCCAGTCATGAAGATTCCATCTTTCATTGTTGTTTTAAGGTTTTCTGACAAAATTATTAGACCAGAGGCACAAGCTTTGGATGCTAGTAACTGTCTGTATGCTTTTGCCTCTTTGCAAAGAACCATCCTATTACACACCCGAATCAATACAAACTGGCCTAGATGAAGATAACTTATTATTTCAACTCTGCACTTCCCCTAAATTGCTGGAAACTTTTCTGTCTTGGTGTAGATATGATCCTCGTCTAACTCAGTGACAGGATTATGCTGGAAAGTTTCCAAACATTTTTGGTCAATTCATAGAGATCCAAAAGCAAGATCCTGGAAAGTCAATAGAAAGAAAGTCCTCGATTACTTTGCTGGTTTGGAGTAACTCATATAAACTTGTAGAGCATAAGATTCATTTATCCAATAAAATATGTTTGCGAAAGCTAAAGGAATGATTTTTGTAATTTTTTTAAGTTACTTGTTCCATGTATATATAAATGAATGAAATAAATTATCGCATACTAACCTTTGCTTCTCCAAAGTTATTATTACTCGAGCGCGTTTGACAGTCATAATTCTCTCTTGGTTATCATTATTATGAGGCTGACTTTGGGTTGAAAATGAGGCCATGTCTTTGGACATTCCAAAGCATGAAGCTTTCAGTGGTGGTGTCTGCCATTATGTGTCAACCTCGTTTCCACGATTCTGCAGTTGAGTAATGAGGTTATCAATTGCACCTCAAATGACTTTTTTCTGATTTGTTCATGCAAAAGGACCAAAAAAATTTCTGATTTCATGCGAGCTCCGCGGCATTTTCTTTCAAAGGGAGTCTGATTTTATTGTAAATACTAAGGACACTAACGTTTGGCAAATAGTCTAAGCGTATAGATTTTCCTTCATTTTCGCTTGTGACCTGAGTTTCCAATTCGTACCTGATTCCATGTCGTTCCTGCCTGTTATAATCGAAGCTTTAAATAAAATGGCGACAACAACGACAACAACGACATGAACAACTGAATAACAAATTCCGTGGCATGTCTGGGTTTCCAAACAGAACCCGTTCGCACTGTGTTTTGACAAAAGTTTGTCAAAGATGATAATATTGTCAAATCTGAAAAACTTTGTAAGATTTCCGTTCGCACTGATAACTGCTTGTAACGAAAAGGATAAACATCGCGCTGTCATTTGTGACATTTGATGGATGGCAGTCTACAAATGCTGGAATGGACGAGGAAAGTTCTATACCTTTAGCGCTGGCTCTTGCTTCGGTCTCAAATGCAGTTTCAGTAATAAATCAGCAACAAATCAGTCTTTTTTCGCTGTAACGTCGTACCAGAAGCTACAAATCAAGCTAATTTATCGACGACCCAAAGGAAAAAATCCCAAAACTTTCTTCTTGTTGGCGAGTATACATAAACCTCGGCGTCAAAAACTGTACTGCTTGAGCCCCGTAGAATGGCCCTCTCATTTCTTCGTACATCATGCCAAATATATTGGTTTGATTCTCAGAAAAAGGGCGATTGTTTTGGTTCATATTAGAGTACGCATGCACAGAATGCACAGTGATGACATCTCTTCTCGTTTCATGCTGGGTTATGATCGATTATCATGAAAAAGTGCTGCTCCGGGGCTCTACGACGGAACCTTTGAGGGATTAGTGGAAATCGGGTTTTCTGGCGAGGAACAGATTTTACCGTCCGCACTGTACCAATTATACAGTTTCCTGGTAATCCAGTGCCGCCTTTGAAGATGAAACAATAGGGATTAACTTTGTCATGTTTTGATGCTACAGTGCAAAAGGGCCCTTATCGCACGTGTAAAAATATTTGACGGGTCCAATCTATTTAACTAATACTAATATATAAACAGCGCCAAATGTTGAATCATTGATGAGAATTTATTTGTTCAAAAAAATTTAACTAATACAGACACTGGACGGAAAACCAAATAAATCTGCTGGTAATGTTTCATCAGAGAACACACTCTGGAACCATTTCTAAAAACAAATGCATTTTGAGTTGTGGCCAAAGTGCATACTGTTAATAATTAAGGAAGAAACTTTATAATGCAACCACACTCATCATCAGTCCTTACATTTGCAATTCTAGTTTCTTCTGCATTTCATTGCATCGTACAACGTGGCTATTATATGTTTAATTTCAAATCCTGAATTTATGCATGAATTTAAATGACATGCACCCTTCTAGTTATACACCAATGACGGCTTCATACTGAAAAGTTCTTTACGAGAGGTAAGAAAGGATGCATGTCTAAAAGACTTGAAGCCACTCTGAAAACTGTTTATTGCCTCCAGGATAAAAAGGCCGTCAGGTCCAAGTGCTTCGTTTAATAAACAGATAGGTGTCGGGAACCGCTTAAAAAAGATTTCACTTACAAATACTGATTTTTGTATGAAATTGCACGGATCAAGAATAGGCAGCCTTAATACAGATGTCATTTCATTGGAAACCGGGCTAGATAGTCATATTTTAGTAGTCGGGTCTGGGAATCGGACAATGTACAAACTCATTTTTGATTGCGGTCAGATGTTCAATGCTGAATATTCAAGTGACCTTTGTTATGGTCTCTGAAACTTACTGAAAGCTTGTGGAATCCCCTAAAGTAAAACTGGTTGTTGAGCAAACAACTTCCAATGGCTCATATTTCGTTGTAACGTAAAATTTACTGCACAGTGAATTAAAAGTAGCACAATTAGAGGCCGTTCAAATGAGAAAATTCAACCCGGCCGCTCTAACACCTCTGGTCAGAAGCCCTATTTCCTTGGCAGGCTGTTCACATGATTTTAAACTTAACCCGGGTTGAATTCAACCCGATTTTTCAACCCGGGTTGAAATTTCGTCCCCGGTTGAAGTTAACACCAAAACATCATGAGAACGCAAGCTAAATTTCATCCCGGGGCGATTTTCTGCCCTCCTTGTATCCGCCTCCTTGAAAGCATTCACCCACTATCTACCGGTACGCCCTGGCTTAATTCCAATGACTACGATGCTTTCCTAAATATTTGTTGCGAAGTCGATTATACCGTTGCATAGCATGATTCTTTTCCCTTATCGCAGTTGCGACCTTTCTTTCCATGCCTGATGTTGCTTTAAAATTTTGGAAATTGAAATAAAATGCAGGTGGAACGCCGAATTCGCTGTAACCAACAGAAAGTTTAAGATCGCATAAAGAATTACTTTTGTTTGATTATTTTGCGCCATTTTGTTATTCTGAGATAACAATCAACAGCAGCAGCATAACTGAAAATACAAATCTCAATCCGGTTTGAAAGTTTCATGAGAATGCTGGACTCGTCCCGGGTGTGAACGGGGTCTTAGTTTAAACCTAATGGCTGCACCGCTCCCTGGCTGTTGTTGTTATAAATGGGATATGTTGCAAAACGAGTGCCTTGTCTACGTTACTTTACGAGGAGATAGAAGATCTTCTGATTGATGCAATGAGACACAATATCTCAAGACGTAAATGTTTTTTTTTCATTAACTAGGCTGTTGCTCACTCTGACTATGCAAGACGTAATGCTGCCTCTTGTACTGGAATAAAGTTGATTGTTGTTCAAACAAACACCAAAAAAGTCCTAAGAGACTAAGAAACTACTTAGCAGTCGCGATTTTATCTTCGCACAGAAATGATTGTGCTTTCTGGATTTGCAACCACTGGACCCCTTCTATCTTTGCTACTCCTGTTCCGAAGAATTGCTCTCATTTATAGTGAGTATATACAAACATATAAACAGGCAAATCATACCCCCTCCCCTATGGCCCTGTTTAGGGACCCGTTTTAGGGCGAACAAATCATCCTTCAAAATCACAAACTAAATACAAACGTAGAACCCTCCCTAACAACCCAGAAATAGTAGTTGGGAGGGCAAGGGGGAATGAGGTTTCATTTTGGAAGCAATGTACTGTCCAGTCAAGGGGATTTCTTATGGGTATTTCACCCACGCAAATCCCGCCTTTCAAGCCACGCTTACATGAACTAAGAGCAAATTAGAAGAAAATGCATTAAACTGGAAAGATTTAAGGACAGGCTTAAGTATTTATACATCAAGTAGACATTATCAACATTTACAACAACAAAAAATTAAATGAAACTATTTAAAAGACAATTCTTTCAATTGTTTGCACTTTGAAATTATATTTACAAGAAATCACGCATACAGCAAAGCACTACTACTAAAATTGTCTAGCATTTAAGTATTGACACGCAAAATATACAATTCTACCATTATTAAAACACTATGGATCTGACTCGCCTGGACACTTCAATAGCCATAAAATGACAAGACATTTCCTGGCAAACGTCTCTTCTAACTATCTAAAATTTGCATGACATGGAGATGGGATTCTAAATTTCTAAAATAAAAATTGCCACTTTTTCGGATTAAATATGAATCCAGTCTTACACTTTCTTGATAACCATTTTGATTATATCAGATAACATAAAATTCTATG
Organism: Nemopilema nomurai; assembly: GCA_003864495.1. Lineage (NCBI taxonomy): Eukaryota > Metazoa > Cnidaria > Scyphozoa > Rhizostomeae > Rhizostomatidae > Nemopilema > Nemopilema nomurai. The sequence continues at coordinate 837,894 of ML133478.1, forward strand.
TTACCATATTGCTGCGTAGGAACTGTAGCAGTTATGGCAGCTGAAAAAGTCACGAGAACGTCAAAGATCCATGAGGAAATTTATTTTCGTCTTGTTTGTCTTCAAGATTGGATCGGAGCACGTGCGGTTAATAGTCGTCGGATCGGTCTCCTCCGCAGCTGCCACGGGGGTTTCACTCTCCTGCTCCTCGATTTTGGAGAATTGTGTTTTAAGACCCGGCGAACTAAATGTCCTTGGGCACACATCATCGCTCTCTGCTGCAGTTTTTGTACCGCATGTTTCCGTACTACAGACGTTTGGGTATCTTCGGCTGAAAGGGGGTTCGGCTGTGACAGACTTGGGGTACCCAGCTGGTTCACTCTGGGGCCTTGGCCTTTTCCAATCGTAATTCCTTTCAAAACTAAATGTATCAGCCTTTTGTTCATCAAAGCTAGACGTTTGCCCAAGACTGGGTCTCCTTAAGATGATATCCACCCGTTCCTGAAGCGATGGCCGTGTTAACATACTTGTCGAATCAGATATATGAATGCTTGTTTTGATGCTGACTGTATCGAAAGAATCGAAAAGATTGCCCATGCTTTTTGCCTTTGTCATCTTTCTTGGTCCGACACGAGGGCCTTCAAAAACAGGCGAAAAACCGAATTTAGTTGGGTTTTGCTCGTCCTCCAATTGATATACCGACATATCTAGAAACAATTCAAAAATCATTTCATGGCTGTCAGAGTGGGTTCTGTTTTATCACTTGCTAGCGCACTACAGTGTAACTAAACAAAAAAGCAATACTCGTAAGAGATTGATTGAAAACAATTTTAGCATTTAACAGCTTTACTTACCACTGCCAGAGCTGAGTTGGGATGTTCTACTGCTTCTATCGTCCATTGTATAATAGCCACTGCTGCGGCGATTTTTCTGACAGGAGCATCCTCCCTCTTTGTAACTGGGCTCCGGCGGCTGACATACTTCAATGGCTTCATCAACTTGGATTCGAGCAGCCAATTTTTCCTTCAACGTTTGTGTTTGAAGCTCTGTTGGTCTGAGAATCAGAGATGACTGGTTAAGACTGGCGTTGCGAAGTATGAAACGCCAAGCTTAAACAGAGCCAGGTGCCATTTCGTTTGCTCATCGGCATAAAATAGTAAGGTATCTGAGATAGAAAGCCCTGACTGTCGAAGAATTGTGTGCTTCCAATTAAGCTGAACCACAAAACTGGGAAGGTGAGGATTGCAAATTATGCACTAAGGAGCAATAAAGAAGTAAAGAATCAACAGTCACCTTTCTGGTGCAAACATTCGTCTCTCATCTTCTGAGACATCTTCTTCCAGGTTCTCTTTCGCTTCTCCAGAGGGTGCCTAAAATGGGATGAAATGGGGACTTCACTTTGACATAGAATAATTTCAGGCTTCCATTCAAATTTGTCTTCAGCTTATCTTTAAAAAGGGGAAAAGAGTCCAACTCGAATATTCATTGTTCTCTTTGGGACAAACGAAAGCCAAGGCGTATGTTTTACTTGCAAAATGGAGGAGTGCAGGATGAATCAACATCTGTACCTTGTTCATGCATTTTAGTATGCTATTGTACCAATGGCTCTGGAACACTTGATTGCTTGCACGGAAAAGGAAAACCCGTCCTTTGTGTTTGGAGTTCTCCTTTGTCCGTAACGAGATCATGAAGTCTCTGTTGAAAAGCTGCCCTTCAACTTTGTTTATTTCCACGCAGTCTTGCAACAGAATCGAACCTGGAAGGGCAAAAACACGCTTAGCTTAATACAGAGAATGTTTTGGGGCGAGATTCAAGGCATCAACGTAGTGAATGTTTTTAAATGAAGAAAATCAGAGGGGAGCCTGGAATTTTTACTATAGGCTAAGGTATTTTTACTCTGGATTCCACAGACGTTTATCTAGCATGAAACATAACTCTGTAATACCTGGAGGAATGTTGGCAACGATTTTCCATGGTCAGTGGCATGAAAGAACTTTTTTCAGCCCGGATAAGGGCAGCAAAATTCTATGTCAATTTGACGTTAATCTCTTGCAGAATACAACAAGGACTCCATATTACTGCATGCAGAAAGGCGTAGGGCAATACAGCAAGGTAGTGGACTAAGAAAAATGCCCTGGGGTGCTATAGAATAATTATGTTCCTTGGCGTAACGACAAGAGAAAGCCCCCAAATAAATTGGGTAAATTATTGGACTATCGTTGATAAAAAAATTGTGTGTGATAGAGTTCCAGAGTAAAATTCCGACGCCGGATCAACATGAAATTCGACCTGGACTTTCAACTAAAACAAAATTGATAAATGGATTTGGGGTTGTTATGCAGAAAAGCGTGTCTTCTACTCCAAGGAAGGAAGTAAGATTAGTTTCATTAAGTTAGATTAGAAGCAATCAAGATTTCAGTGCCGAGTGCGGTAACACGATTCCAGCTTTCGATTCTGATACATTGTCCAGGCAAATTGAAAAAAATATATCTGAACGTGTTTGTGGTCAATATGTATAACTAGATATTCACATGCAGCGATAGTTCGTGGGGAAATCATCAAACGACAGGACAAAGTACAGTAAAAATACTCCTGAGGCGGGCAGAGCTAAACATAGATTACCGTAAATCCTCGAATTGCCCTCCCCCTCGAAAAAGCCCCCCCCTCTAGAATAAGCCCCCACCCTAGAGCTACAAATTTTCAATAAGCCCCCCCCTCGAATATGCCCCCCTCGAATAAGCCCCCATCCAAAAATGTCAAAAATAAATAAGCCCCCAGGGGGCTAATTCGATAAATTTTCATGATAGTCGTTTAATCAGTAGAAAAGGCTAGAATGTAGTGCGCATCGATAGAACCTCAAACAAGTATGGTCCAAGTCCCTGCCGACAACATGCGTGTCATTTGCTTTTACACATTAAGGATAATCTAGCTGCACCCGGATTGATCAAGCTACAGACACTGATTACCCATTCGGGAAACGCTGATTACCCATTTAAGAAACTGAGGTTTCTTGGCCTGGTCTGTAGCTAAATGTAATACTCAGACGCTGCTACTTCAGTCAGTTTCATGGAAGGGACGCTGCTTTAAAAAACCAGGGAACATCACACTCTCTCATGGGTATAAATAAGAGAAGCACTAGGGTCATTAATGCCAATAACAATTAATTGTATCCACTGATTACCAAATCTGGGACACAAGTTTGACATCAAGAAACCGAAATGAGAAGATTGCACACAAAAAAGGAGATTCATGAATTCTCAAAGACGGCAAAGATCAGAGTACACGGGGTTTATTGAATTTGCCAACAATAAGAGATCGCCATTATGTCTGCATTTAAAGAAAAGTTGCACAAGCTCTTGATGGGGTGGTTGGCTTGTGTTGTAGATGAAAAAAAGTTGAAATGGCCTACCTTTGCATGTCCCCTCTCTGTTATAAGTTGTATAGTCTTCGTAGTATTTCAAGGCCACGACTCCGTTTTCTTCTCGCTTCAAGATACAGTACCTAGTGTGCCATCGTTTGAGACGACCGAATATATCCCGATCAAACGGCGGTGATTTCTCCAAGTGGCCCTCGAACTCAACTGTGCCGTCCATTCTCGTGCCTCTTTCCCTCCGATCGCGATACGCTTTTGCTGGTAATGAAGCACATTGCGAAAGGGCATTCTATTTATACTAGTCTTGGTGAACAATGGAATACGATAGGAATCCCCTTTGGCTTCGAACAAGGAAATGCTGCTTCAGCCGCTGAAACTACTGCAGGTGAAGTCCCGCCAGTCCAAACAAAAAGATAGAATTACAGTTGGGCAGAAGCGAGCGTTCGTCTGATGTGGGCCGGTGGGCACACGGATTTTGAAGATTGTAAACAGACGACGTCGCATTATCTTCATCAGCTCATACACTTTTGAAGAAGCAATTGTTGGTAACCTGCCTCTTCTCCCAATATTTATCAGTTTAGGCAGCAATTGGTGTTGTTATTGTAATTTGGGTTTTGATTGATATTGTACGGCATAAATGTTACGAATGAACTGGATTCACCTCTTACTGGTGAACCCAAGTGATCATATAGCACTACCTCACTGTTGGGTTTTGGTACATTACGTAATCGCTATTTTTGGATTCGGATTTTTGACAGGCGGCTGTTTGCTGTTCTAGAAAAGGTTTCCCAGCAGTTGGTAGATCTGGAGTTTTGTCGTAGCTTACAAGCTGTGTATGTCGGCCATTTAATATTCAAATCATCGCTACCAAGTTGGAGAATTTCTGCGATTCGGCCACGTATTACATATGAAATCACGTATGTAAAACCTTCGTCGGGGTGGTTTTACGAACGAGGAGTTACAAAGTCAGGAAATCAAACTTTGCAGAAATGACGTGTCCACGGTTTTTTAAGAATTGACAAAGCAAGCTCTCATTTCTGCAAAAACAGCATAGAATGTTGATGCGTTCTAACAACTAATCAACGAAATAACAAGAAAATGGCGGGCATCTTTTAAGCGCCTTTTCATGCAGTTGCATTCAGAAATATTTCAGAAAACGAGCCAATTCCAGCCGTACTCAGCGTCTGGAGGTAGAGCAGTATACAACGGGGAATCTTTTTAAGCCACCACAAATAGCAGCTTCTTCCCAGTCTTCTAGTCAAATATTCGGGTACAAATATTTCTTTTCGTTTTGTAGCACGGCATGTTTTGTAGCACGGCATGTTTTGTAGCACGGCATAATTGTTTCTTTTGAAAGAATTGTCGTCAATGTTCTAACATATTCCGCAGGCATTTCTAACACCCGCTCTTGCTTTGCTTGAAATTTACACAACAATTGCTCTCTTGCTATTGAATGATTAGTCCAACAAAATAAATGCCTATGTATCTGATTTGCTGTTGTTTGCTGACTATGTCAACTACACAGTCAAATTCCCAAATCTCCGGACAAAAGATCTTTAATTTGGCTCATCTTTGGCGAAAGAAAGGTCAGCCATATTGTCAATAAAAGACAATTTGAATTTGTATGTACCGCGTGGATTCTTTTCTGATCTTTCGCACAGGCTTGCTTAGGGTTGGCCTTATTGGATTCCAATCGTTGCAACTTGATACCAAGTCAAATTCCGGATTCTAGAGGACCGATGAAAGTGGAAGCAAGCTAAGGGTGCAGGTCGCAAACTAGTTGGCAAGGACCGCGGATGTTATCGCTATTTTTATTAGTTATGTCATACAAACGTTATTATTGAGGAAATTCCGTTTTACGAATCCTTCTTGGAGATTTGCAAGCACGTCCTTCTTGGATGCAGCCTCGACAAAGCCATACCACTGTGCAATCAGCTATGGTGCAATTATGAGTGCAAGAGAAAACAAAACAGAGATTCACAAAGAAGGAAATCGCTGCAAAGCCACCAATCCCATTGGCTATCATGCGCATTCTTTAATTGATGCCACAGGCAAATTCAATCAAGGCAGCTCCCTCTGTTCGCCACTCTGGGTAGCCTGCGTCACACTCATGGTTATGGTCTGTGACGCAGGCTACGTTCTGGGAACTTCCCAGAGAACAGGCATATTCACGATAAAGGCGCTTTGTTCATTGCAATTACCATTCCCTTGTTTCAAATAAGCACTGCCCACATCCAAGAGCTCATGCAAACGTCAACAGCTTGGCAACCCTTTGTTGTTTCCCCTACAAAATCTTTTGCTGATTTACGGAAATTCTAAATAAGTGGGGAAAGGGGTTGGGGGCTGTAGACCGCTTCGTAGCCGATAAGGTTCGCAAATTTGGCAAACTCGACACAATGGAGGTTAGTTTTACTCGACACGATAGGTAAATATCAATTAAGTAATCAAATCAAGAAATTCAATTCGAGGAATTCGGCTTCCTTGCCGCTCTTGAAACTTCTCGACAAACAGGAAAGAAATGTTGCTTGTCCTGGGCATTACTATTATTATCATTATTACAACAGAATCAGCCAGGGCATTCTTATAAGCAAGAATTTGCCATATTTTCGGCTATTTGCCATCTGCTAATATGAAATTTTGAACCATTTACTAAAATGTATCACTGAGCTTGAAACTAAGCTTTTGACAATCAAATTCTCGACGAACATTATCTTTTGCCCGGGAGCTCCAACGAGCAACCTTAGTCTGCAACCAAAAAGAGCATAAATGCTGACCACAATATCGCTTGTTTTCCAAGAATGACTATAAATATATTGAATAACTCGTTTATCTGATGGGCAGGTCGTGCACGATTATGACTGCTTCGCCGTCAGTTCCACAGACAAGAGACCTAGAGACAATGTCGAAAGAGTTGACGGGAAAACTGTTGGCGGGGAGCAAGGAGTAAGTCTCCAGCTTGTGCTTGTTCGTGTCCACAAATAACCACGGCGAGGACGATTGTTGACTGGGCAACCTCGCTTCCAGCTCTGGGGGCGGCAAGGCACCGTATCTCTCCCCATCTTGGGATGCTGATATCGAGGCACCATCCCAGAACCAAACTGACCCATCATCAGAGCAGGTGAACAGGTTATCCGGGCTCCGAGGGTGAAACTTGACTTCCCACACTGAAACATCAAAGTTGCTTTGGATCAATGGCAAGCAGCTTTACAATAGGGGAAGGTGAAAATTTCAACCTCAATCATAGTCAATAGAAAAACACTGGTCTGGAAAGCCGGCAAACATCAAGAGAATATCTTATTGTTAGGATTTTTGAAAGTCACGTGACATTATCCGTGCACACTGCTTCGGCCACTACTCTTGTATGCTTTGATCGTGGATATATATTATGTCAATTTTATCATGCCCGGCGATAATTGTGCAGTTTTAATTGTGGAAGCAGCCGTAGAACGAAAGGTATTGGAATTTTTAAACTTCCAACGGCAAATAACGACGAAAAAATGAAATGGAGGGAACTTCTCCTGAACGAAATAACGAAGAGCAGGGTACTGGACAAGGCCTTCAAAGAAAGAGTGAAAAATGACAGAGTTTCTATATGTGAAAAACATTTCCTACCAGAGCAAATAGAATTTTTTAAGTATCTAGCATTCGATTTGATGCTAATAGCCTAGTTAAATTTGTGATTTTCCTATAGTATACCTTTTTCATAAACATTTACTCGATGGTTGAAAGATCGATCGCGAGTGAACCTTGAAGCCAGCGGTTAGGAGCCTAGGCCTGTCTATTTTATCATGAGTACATTTTCAGGCCCCAAACAATTTTAAAACTGTAAGCCCACCCCTTTCAATATGAGTTTCGTACCGACGGCACTGCATGAATTTCCTACCGACGGCACTCAACAATAAGAAACTCAACAAATCCTCTCACAGTATGTTAAAGAATATTTATCAAATGCAATTTCAAAATTGCAATTTTGTTAATGGTACAAATAATTGTAAATGCCTAACCGATTTTATCACAGCGAATAAAACAAAGCAAAGATAACTCTGGGGGCCTAAGATCGATTCTGAGAAAGCTACTCAAGCTAATTGAAAGATTTGATTTATTGAATATGTGAAACTAGTACAATATTGGAAACTGAATTGGTTCTCGCTGAAACCTTGGGTATCAAGGATTTAGTTTGTCTCAATTGTACATTTACTTTGATCTTACAAAATCTATTGTATACCGATGTTGATGTCTCCATGCAGAAAGCATACCAACAATCAGGGTCCGAAATTTGGCCGATAAGAAAAAGAAAGCTGAACAGCATTGCCGACTTAATGGAATTAATTTTCTGATCTTTCAGGAAAAAATTAAAAAACGGAAGTATTTTCATCAGTGGTAAATTTTGTTGAGAGAGCAAGCAAGATGGAAAGAATCAACCAGTAGTTGTTAGAAAGACGTACGTGACCCTTGATCGGTTTAATCTTCTACTTAGGCTTACTTCATCGTCAAACTCATGTTGCAAACTCTCCTCTAACTCCAGAGCCTCAAAGATTGCGTCCAAATTTTCATCTGATACCTCTGAATTTTCATTATGTTGGGAAATTCTACGAGAAGATCTGCGACGTTCGTTGTTTTCTGCCATTATAAAACACTTCCGTGCAAGGCTGTGCACGGATATTGTCACGTGACTGGAGAATTCAACATGCTTTCAAATAATGCGAAAAGCCCTTTGATGTTTGCCGGCCTTCCAGACCAGTGTTTTTCTAATGACTATGCCTCAATCAGGCATCTGCTAAAAAAGGAACCAATGCTTTTCTGCCAAAAAAGGAACCAGTGTTTTGTGGTACAGAGGTTAACAAAAATTAGAAATAGCGGAACTAGTTTTTGCATGCTTAAAGTATTTTTTCGTCCAACACTCCTGAGAGTATGCAAACGTCTGAAATGACTAAAAGCTGACACATATATAACCAATATCTACAAAGTTGAACACGAATGCGGATAGGGGCGATTAAAATGTCTGATAATCCAATGATCCTGATAATCCTACCTTCACTTTCATGAGCCTCAATTAGGGTGACAGGGTATCTTTCGTGCCTCAGGTCCCAAACACCAATGATTCCATCGGCAGCTCCCGTCACAAGGAGGCAGGGCTGTTGGGGGTGCCGCTCTACGCTTTCAAGTGAAACTTTATCACCGGATCTTGAAAAACATAAGACACTCAAGTTGCATGTACAACGGCAAACAAAGAGCAAGAAGCTGACATATAGAGCAACAACAAACACTGTATTAAAAAAACGATCAAAATACGAGAAAACTGCTGAAGAAAATGACACCAGTCAATGGCCCCACTAAAAGATGAGCCATACTTGATTAGAGTTGCATTCTATAACGGATGGGGTAACCATTCGATAAGGGATGGGTCAGAAAAAAGTCCTTGCATGGCTGCTTTGTACTTTGCAACGTGACTGTTGAGATTTAAGCTAAATTGAAAACCGCCCATCGCTGCAACAGCCACTCCACCCCTTATCCCAACCCCCATCAACAAATTTTATGTGGAGACATTGCTTAAATCTAAACCACCCCTTTTCTCATTCCGATATTAAATAAGTTAGAAAATTGAGCCCGGAGAAAACAGGGTGTACATGCCTCCCCCTTACTCCCTGCAGGCAGGAAATCTGAAAAAATTAGAAAGATGAACGCTCTTGCAACTTCTTACAAAAAGAATTGGCGATCAAATAATTATTCACGTTAAATTATATATATACGATATATGATAACACACCAGCAGCTTCCGCCACTTCGAAGAAGCTTCACGCTACATCGCATTAAACAGCAAAGGAGAGGAAATTTATAAGAGGAAGCTTCGAGGCAAGGAGAAACGCACACCCAAGGACAAACACCTTATCGGGTTCCATTGCTTCTTCCAATAGCAACGATGTTATCAGCTAGAATGCGGAACTAGCTGCTTAAACATATGAATCTCGTTATATTAGCATGTTTCGGTTTGTCCAATTCCAATTTGCATGAATACTGAACCTGGCAGCAAGAACGTTGATTGACGTTAAGGGACTCTACCTATCATATATCGATATAACAATCGATATAATGTACAATTACGCACTCTGGTGGTTTGTGATTAAAAAGATTTGTCTTTGTTATTGTGGGGAAAACCGCTCCATCTGGCGTCACAGCAAGATATATTTCATTATGACTCTGGCCCTGTGTATTATTTCAATAGCCTCACGTCACTAGATTGATTGGATTCTTGCGTCATTATCATCACATTTCTCAGAGGTGGATAGCATGCGAGAGAGGCCCTTTGCATGTTTTACCAATAAAAACTGGACCAATCTCAATCAAAAGAATCTTTTGGTAAAACAATCTAAGCCAAGGGATTTTCCAACTTCCGTCATATTTTCACGTAATATTTGGGAAACGTTTTGCATGTTGACTAAAAAAACACAACTCTTGAAGTAATTACGGACTTCTGTGACGTAATAGGGGAGGTAGAAAGACAGTGCAGTAGCGACAGGGTGTAGATCACCTGTCACGTGAAAGGGCAAAGTAACCAGGGAACTCACAGTATCATCGTCTTGGAGGGTCTTTGGCCTGGTTGCTTCAGGTCCCATAGTTTGAGCTGTCCTGTCGCTCCGCCTGTCGCGACTTCATTTGCCTGGGTGTACTGTACGCTGCGTAAAGCTACGCATTCGGCGTCATCTGAAAGAGCAACAACAATAACAATAACTATTGGTGCAGCAATGCGACATACAATAGCTTCCATAAATAAGAAACCATTTTCTAAATTGAAGCCTAAAATGTTTCTTATTTAAAGAGACTTTTTCATGATCAGAGCTAAAGTTTCTTATAATTTATGTGATAGGTGGTACCCATAATTTTTAATTTTATTTATGGAGTTACAGAAGGCCAGGTGTTTTGTACTAAATACAGTAGATTCCAGCAGGTAATAAGCCATTTTTTGAATCAAAGCCTCAGAAAGTTTCTCATTTAAAGATACTATTTCATAATCAGTGTTGAACTTTCTTATACATAGGTACCATCAATTAAAACCAAGTCAAGGCAATGTACCGGTTGCATTTGAATTATATTAGCACATTGCACTGTGCAGTATGTATTATATACTACTACCAGTAATGTTCGATACAAATGAATACACGTTACATTCACATTGCCTTGACTTGGTTTAACTTGATAGTACCTATGAATAACAGGGGCGGATCCAGCAATTATTTTGAGGGGTGCTCATATAGAAAGGTTTGCAACCAAGGGCTATTGACAAACATTGTACCCATGTTAATACGCGACAAACAAAATGGAAGTCTGCTGTAGCAGTACACAGAAGCATTACACAGAACTTTCCGCAGCTTTGCCTAAAATTTTTGCAACTCAGTCCCCCGGTTTAAGGTGATATCATAAATCAAAGGTTTCAATTGATGATACCTATCTATGAATAAGAAACTTCAACCCTGATTATGAAAAATCTCTTCAAAGGAGAAACTTTCTGAGGCTCTCATTCAAAAAAATGGTTTCGTACTTACGGGAACCTACTGTATTTAGTACAAAACACCCGGCCTCCTGTAATTCCAAAAAGCTTTTCCTCTAAATAAAATTAAAAATTGGGTTTTATCATATCCAGCAAATTTACCAATGGTTCGTAAAGGGTCCTCGCGTTCAAGATGCAAAACATTGATTCTCCCGTCTTCTCCAACTGATGCTACATTTGAATGATTTACCGAGACGCTGGTGCATGCACAAACGTGCCTATTTCCATGAAAATGCAGCGTGTTCCACTGTCCTACAAGTCGGACAACCTGATGAAAATAAACAAAAATCTCTTTGGTCGCATCAACTTTGTTTGATTACACCACAGAATTGTACGTGCTAGCAGGGTGATGAGAAAAAGTCTCGAAAGTATCGTTGTCAAAAGTTACTTTGCTGAATAACAACAAGGGTTGGCTCTTTCTAGGAGTAGCAAAAGCTCTTTATAATGCTACAGCTGATAATAGATACATAATAAAGTACTTGATGGGCGAATGAGAGTCAGAACCTTATCAAGGCTTAAAGCGAGCAGAGTAATGAAGTGCCAAAGGCAGCTGTTTCCCCATGCTAACCTCCAGTCCTTTAAACCTTTTATAAACATTTATCGGCGTAATGTCCCGCCCCGACTTTAGAAAGCAGAAAAAAATTCGCAAAATTCGTGCAACAAGCAGCAGAACCCAGAACGAAATCCCAGAATGTGACTGATACCTCTGGTCGTAAGAACACATCAAGACTGAATTTGTTTAAACCGATTGTATTTTGACATATACATTATTGCTGTTCTTGCTTTATTTTGCTTGGGCCATAAACAACACAACTTTGTGAAACTAATCCAGGCTTTCTATTCGATTGTCAAGAAAAAAGGCATGTTTGTTAGCTGCTTATGTAAATAATGATTACATTAATTATATTCATATAAATGGTTTGTTACTAATATTAATAATATAATAATAGTCATTAATAGTTGATAACTTTGATTGCAATTAGAATATTTAGTCAGCACAGGGAAGTTTGAAGGGAAAAGAGCACGGGGCAAAGACAAGGTTATGTTGCTAGTATGAAGAGAGGAATAAAACAAACTTGATCAGAGAATATCATCTTACAAAGCACAAAGGATAGAGATTTAGAAAACCGCGATCGTCAACACGGTGGGCATGACCCGGCCAATGGGCTTAGCTCTGGTCAGCCGCCTCCATTGTAGTTTCTACATTTTGAAGCATGAACTATGAAGTATTGTTGGCGATTCTAAAGATTGTATTATTTTGATCCCTTGGAAAACGGTAATTCCCCGACTGACTGTAGAACAACATGGGGCGCATGAATAGTCCCATGAAAAGTTCTATATACAAACGCATATTGTAGTTCCGCTGTTTCGTGCTATTTTCAAGATTCTGAAGAAACCCATACTTAGGAGTAACCCACCGCACTGATAGGAAAGGGGTTGGTCACACTAACTGATGCCCAAAGTGCGGGGGCAGTGGGCGTGGCTAAAGGCTGGAATCATGTACCAACAACTGTATCAAAACAATGTCGAGATGATGTCTGGACACTCTGGAATGAAATCAGCACTGGTTCTTTCACGAGGAAGTCGAATTTACTCCGCGTGTCCAGTGCCTATTGAAATCCAGGGAATCACACTACCATTGGAAGAGACAGTGACAAAGCAGTCTGGAGTAACAAACTAGGAAAAAAGACACAAGGGGTGGGATATCATTGTTAATAACCATGCAACCAACAACCATACAAAATGATGGCCACATACCGTAAATCCTCGAATTGCCCCCCGCCCTCGAAAAAGCCCCCCCTCGCATAAGCCTCTACCCTAAAACTACAAACTTTAAATAAGCCCCTCCTCGAATAAGCCCCCCCTCGATTTGTAGATTTTTAACTCCTGAGGTTGCCTTTGGCATTTTAGTGAATTACCATAAAAATGTATGTTTTTGTTAATAATTTAACCAAATATTACTTTATACTTCAGTTATTTTTTATATTGTGAAAAGAAACAAATTTCAAAAACTGTCTTTTTATGTGGCATGTTTCAGGAAATTTTATAAGCCCCCCCCCTCGAATAAGTCCCCCCCTCGAATAAGCCCCAACCAAAAAATGTCAAAAATAAATAAGCCCCCAGGGGGCTTATTCGAGAATTTACGGTACGGCCCTGCAGCAATCAACCTGAGGTGGGAATTCCAAACGATCCTTATCAGCGGAGGATTGAGGAAGTGTGTTACTTCCTCTTCAGCGAAGATTGATGTTTCCTTTTGAAAAGCAAAGCCGCTTTACAACAGTAGCTTATCCACATGACCCTGTGCGATTTACACTTCAGAAATCGGTCAACCTCAATCAAACATTCCAATTGTCTTCATAATATTATTCAACTTTTCCAGAGTTTTTTAATCTTTTAGTGTAACAAAAATTGTTTTATGTAATATTCCTAAAAGACAGAGCTAAGACAAAGCGCTTTCGTGAAATGAAACCGCGGACACTTTTATCCCCTTTGTCTTGAGTTCTGGGCCAACAATCATGTTGTTGGATTTGTGCAAAATTTAGTTGGTCTAAATTTCATCACGATTCCAGTGTTACTGTAATACCTTTGCTTTCTGTACTCGGATCAATGAAATGAGTGCATACCAAAAGGGACAAGGAAGAGGTTTTCCGCAGGAGCAGCAAATCGCAAGTGCTGTTCCATCGCAAATGGCAAGCATCAAAATCTAACTGAATATTGAAATCAAATATTTTTTAAAATTTTAGTCAAAGAAATACTTTCGTTCCACTTCAAAAATCTGTATCGCAACATTGCATTTGCAAGAACTATCTCAGGCCACCAAAAAGCATGTAAATATAATCTTTTGAATAACACAGAAGCCTTAGAGACCTGAAATCGACTTCGCACACACCGGTTGAGGTGATTCGTTTATTATACCTGAAGGGTAAAAAAACTCTATAAAGAAAACCAGAACTTCGAGTTCATGGCTCCTTTGGGGTCAAAATCTTAACTATACTTCAAATTCTTTTTGATAAATGGTCTCTACAAGACTTTCAATGCAGTTTGAGACAAGGAACTTTGCATCAAAAACGACTTGAATGATGCATGAAAGCAGGCTTTGAAAAACCCTTACTACAACGTACGACCAAATAACAGAACAGGAACTTGTTGAGTAATACCAGAATTGTAATGGGCAAGGGCAGGGAAAGGCACCGCGAACCATTAAGAAAATAATTGGGAAGAGATGGCCCAAAGAGGGGCAAGTCGCTGGATCTAGCCCAAATTAGAGAGTGTTAACAGGGTTCACAAACTTCAAAAAACTATTAGGAAATCAATCTGAGATGGAAGAACTAGGCGAAGAGTTACCACCCATATATCAGGTTCTAGACATAACGATCTAATGACATGCTGAAGTTCCTAATCTTACTTTGTTGACAGCAATCTTTAATGCCCGACAGTCACAAAAGCTCAACAAAAATCAGTAAACGGTACCAGTGCGTGCATCAGAATTCTACGCAAAGCGCTGAGCATGCACCGGAGCAACAAAACACACAGCATAATGGTCGATGGAGGCATGCCAGCAAGAAGCGGTTTTTTTGTGACTGGCAGCTGCCTGGTCACTGTTTATGTAACCTGCCTTTATCTAGTGTTTAGACTAGAAAACCATACCATCTTTGAGCAGAGCCGAACGCAACCCTACATCATATAAGATTCCAACAACAACAGCAGCATGCTTGCCCACCAAGTTGGACTATGTGAGCCAAACCAGGGACACCGCAAAGTAAAACAAGCAGTCTTTGTAATATCAGGCGTGCGATCGATCCACACGCGCAAATTGTCCATTACGTGCTAATCATCGCACGGGCAAAACAAAGAATTTGCAACAAATTTTTTCAAAATTGCTTATGTTTCGAAGATGTTCAAAGCAGTGGTAACTCAAAGTCACCAAATTAGGTCTTCTTAAAAGCAGCACCCAGTTCTTGACAACAGGTATGAGAAACAACTGATAAAAAGCGGTTCGCATCGCACGCCATCGCAAAGTAATCAAGGCGTGCGAAATGCCGCACGTGGCCTATTTTCATATTACAAAGACTGAACAAGCAAGTGGGATCTTCACCGAGAAAGCGGGACATTTGGGGAAAAGATACAAAGAGACTTGCAAAGCTGACAAAGTAATATCGAACAGAACAAAGAAGTGTCTTGCCAGATACTAACTTCCACTCATAGTGTATGAATTTTGATAAGTGTGATGGATTCTTATGCTAGCTTTTAAGTCTTCAGCATACACTTGTCTAGAAGATGTGTTACATTTCAAGTTTCCTCAAATTTTTATCCCCTAAAAATTATATCATTTTTGGAGGCTATGCTTTTTGTCCTTCATTGAATTTGTCTCTTGTGCCTACATAGAGTGTGCAGCAGGATTTTATGGCCATTGGTCTCAGATGGCAAAGGATTGGTAAAATCTTAAAATGAAGTTGATACTCACATGTTCATCTTTGATTACCTCATAGAGGCTAACACTACCATTAGAAGAGGCAGTGACAAAACAGTCTGAAGTAACAAACTAGGAAAA
Source organism: Nemopilema nomurai (assembly GCA_003864495.1). NCBI lineage: Eukaryota > Metazoa > Cnidaria > Scyphozoa > Rhizostomeae > Rhizostomatidae > Nemopilema > Nemopilema nomurai. The sequence goes on from ML133478.1 coordinate 853,344, forward strand.
AAGACACAGGGGATGAGATATCATTGTTAATAACCACACAAAACAATGGCCACACATTGAGTTGTAGATTTTGAAATGATACCAGAAAGGCCTAGATTTAAAAAAAAGTAAATTTTTCAACTATCCATAAACTTTTGCACAAAATCCTACTCACTGTAATTGTTACAGAAACACTACAATACATTTGTCACATGTTTTTGGAAAATTCAAAGTAAGTCCTAAACCAAATCATAGAACAGCTAAAAATGTTAGATAACACTTTTTTCTTACAATCAAAATTGATTTAAGTTACAAAAAGAAACATGTTTTGTGTGCCTACCTCCATATCTGTGACGGATCCACTATGGACAAGAGAGGAAAGAAGCTCTGGTTCACCATTAACTGCTTCATGATCAACATAATCTTCTCTGCCATGCTCATTGGTAGTCCATACACTGACAAGATTTTTCTAACAAACAATGTACAAGGTAAATAAAACAATCAGTCATGTTTACCTTAATCTACCTGTAACTACAACTGAAGCAATAAAATATGAGGCAATCCTTTGAGTAGAAGGCTCCATTTATCACCTACAACCCAAACATGAGGATGAATGGATAAAATCATATCTAAAGCAGAAAAGGGTAGCCAGAAACCTAGCAAAAGATAGAATCCCATCAAATTGCATCTTATGAAGCCATTCAGTGCACACAAGCATGTAAAACAGACAAAGGAACAAAAATGTCGAGCATGGTTATTTTCATTATGATAAGAACAACAGACTTAAGAAAGATGGCTGCTTGCAAAAAGACCCATGAAACATCACACCAAATACAGAATTCAAATAACAAATAATTTACAAATTCATAGCAATACTTTACCTCATCATCCCATGCCCCTGTGACAAACATATCAGTCTCTTGCAGTTGTCCATAATACCCTGGCTTCCATCGGACTTTTGAGACCTGAGGTAGAATGTGAGTAAGTAACAGACATCACTGCGGCATAAATTACCTGTTGTTAGATGCAGCAATAGCCTTCCTTTTCAAGGCTTAATCTATTCTTATGATGTGTGCTATGCCTTTTTCATGATCAGCTTTTAGTAATTGAAGGTAAAGGTCCCTGCAGATGTCAAGAAACAGGTGCCAGAGATCAAGCCATGGCCTGGCATGGCCAAACTGTACACCAACCAAGTCCTTTGATTGATCCCATGTAGAACGAAAACTCAGTTTTATGACATATCTCTACCTCTACATGAATTAGAGCGTGGTAGGACTAAACTGCGGAATCACCCTATTTTTGTTTTTACTAATGTACTAACCAACATGTATGTAATGCCAAGCATTTGGTAAAGTACAATATTGTTTAGAGATAGTGAGAACTTTCACCAAGATTGAGGGGAGTCTCCAGCTCTCTGTAATTCTAGACATAGGAATCACAAGGTGGTCACATTGAGAAAAAGGACCAAGATACTACTCGATAAGCACAAGCTTCTCAGTATCCTTAAAACTACCTTTGAATGCTTGATAGAAATGAATACCAAATGCTAAAAGTGACCTACACTTTCTTTTTCTTATAAGAAATCTAGTACTAGAGCCCCAAAAATTTAAGAAACTTTTAGAACTAAATCAATATTTTTAAGAAACTGCAAAAAAATTAGATGACTTTCTGAGCCGGAAAATAATATGTCAACAATCAATTTTTGCTTGAAATAAATTTGCTAACACATTTTTATTAAGAGTAACACAGAATATTGAGTCTACTTTTATCAGAAGGTGGGTTTTGGATAACTTTGCCATTAAATACTTTTTTTAAAATTGTTTTCAGGAACAGTTTTTCAGTCAATGTTCAGCAAGTAGTTCTGGTGTTTCTCATTAAGTTTTACTTCATGGTGAAGAGAAAAAATCAAGCAATATTGTTCAATTTTGGGTACTAAAGACGAGCATGTCACCAAGGAGAGTCCTTTGCAAGGGAAGACGCAAAATTTGATGTTAAATGCTTATCTAAAAATAAGAAACTTTTAAGAAACTTTAGTACTAGAAACTAGTGAAAAAATTAAGAAACTTTTAGTACTAGTACCCAAGCTAGGTTTCTTATAAAAAAATAATGTTCAATCCAATCATTTAAGCTTTGGTATACTCACTCAAGAGCCTCATAAAACATCTGAAATAATAGGATTGATGGAATAAATCTAAACTGTAAAAAATGATATCATTGTCAGGATTGTTCTAAGATCTTGGAAGGTCTAAGATCAGTCCTTGATGCATGTGGAAATCTGGGGGAGGTGCTGGATGATATTCACTATAACAAAAGGAGCTTACCACCATTTTTAAGCCTTTGAGGCAAACTGCAAACCTACTTTTGTAAACTAATTACTAAAACTATCCTTACAAAATTACATATAGGGTCATTTTTCCCTCTACAAATTATATATATAATTCCACACACGTGTACACAATAGGTCTAGTTACATACAATAGCTCCACCCAATCAAGGGGGTTAAAGATACTTGTTTGAATACATCAATGAATCTAATGAAGAGAGATTGCAAATAAATGAAACTGAATTGTACCTTTTGGCCGATATATTTCACCGTAAGCTTTTCTCCATAGTCATCTCCTTCCTCACTCTCGGCCATTTTGAAATCTATTTGGCGCCTCTCGTCCACTATTACGAGGCACCAGTAACAGGAGTGAGGTTTGGCTAATGGAAACAAGTCGTACACGTGAAATGAACATCGCTTTTCTCCCGATTTAGAATAGCAGTATCGCTACTGGTGAAGTCTCTTTCACTATGGAGCAATTGGTTATTCCTGAATTGGAAAAAGCAGCACATGCTTTGATGGTAAGTTATTATGTCTCACCTGATTGGATCGATGATCTTTAACTTTATTTAGGCCTAGTTTTCTCCATCCACGATATCGCACCTCCACGGTTACTCAAAACTGGTGCGGGAAAATCTGATTAATGTGAGTCGCGGTTCTAAAAAATTCATACTTTTCTCCCTACTTAAACTATGTACCAAAAAATTTTTAAGCTTACCATTTTTCAAAACAACACTACAAAAGATGCGATAGTAAACTTTGGTTTATGGACTCTACCTACATGTATTTGGCTCCACCTCCTCTGGCATTTTATTTGAATTGTTTATACAAAAGTATCTGGACCTTCCTTTACCACCACTTAAAGATTTCTAATTTGGTTGTATTCCATGAAGAAAAGTTGTGTGTATCTGTAAACAACTGGTTTAGGGGGAAGCTAGCTCAGTTCAGTGTCAACACTCAGTATACTGAAAAGAGTAGCAAAGTTGAGGTTATGTCCCAGCAGCCTTGTCACTCGATTCTATGCTTCAATAACCCATTGACTGAAGATATATTTCCTGAGGTATAAGCTGGAATGCTTCTTAAAGATCTTATACTCGTGGCCTCTTGTTGTGACTGTCTTGTTGGTGCATTGATTTCTTACCAAAATAAGTAACTTTTTTTGCAAAATATCTACCAGGCCTTAAGATATTTAAAAGCATTAATCAGGTCCCTTCTTAGTGTTCTGGTCCCTTCTTAGTGTTTTTTTTAAGTGACAAAAGACTAGTACTACATTTTACAACAATTTATTGAAACCATTAATCATCCCCACTACTTTTCTTTGTATCTGTCCAACTTGTCTCTATCACCCTGGTTAACTGGTCTCAAAGTCAATTAATGAACTCAATATGATAAGCAAAGAGAAGAAGATGATTGTAGGTAGACATCCAGTTGGTTAACTGTCAAAACTGATAGTAATCAAAGGCTTAAAACAGGCATAAAGCAAATCATGTGAACAGTTCTCTTCATGGCCCCCTACCAGAAAGCAAAGTTTGAAAAGTATTTGTAAGGGGCTGACTCACAATATATATATAGTTAACTTTGTTACTTTGTCACTAAAGTAAACAATTACAAGGATTCTCAACAATGCAGTGTGATAAAACAAACATATAGAAAATAGATAAAAACATTGCTTTACATTCATGCTTTAACATGCCAGTGGCATGTACTTGCTATTATTAACATATAATGGATATGCAATTAGTGGTTTTTTTTTTTTACGATTTTTTAGGCCCCTCCTCAAGCTGTCTCATCAGAGGAAAGGCATTCTGCTGAGCAGGTTTTCTTGGAATTCAGGAAGACAAAGCAGCCCTATAATTTGTGCAGATTTATTTTAGGTAAGTCAAGTAATCGCAAAGTTAAATTTTGTGTCTTTAACTCCATGGTGTCAATGTTGGGTTTGTCCTTGTTCCTCCATGTTAATGAGAAAATTATAGTTAGGCCTAGCTATCACTAGCTAAAAGGTAGAGCGTCTTGTTTGAGTGTACCTAGCTTTTCCTGAAACTTAATGTTTGTATACTATTATGAACTGTAAATACCATATAATTATTAATCATGACTTTGTCTTGTATTTGTTGCTTTCGATTTTCAGAAAACTGCAAAATGGATTATGTGCTGTTTGAAGCAGCCACAACACTCAAGGAAGCAGTTATTAGAGAATGGAATCTTCTTCAGAAACAGGATATTGATGGCCTCTGTTCATTTCTTTTGAATTATGTCACTCAATGCAAAAGGTCAGTAACCACAATATCTCTATATCCTTAGGTTTCCTCTTGACTTTTCTGTTTTCTGGTTATCTGATTTATTTTTTTTCAGTTTTCATTTATATATATAAATGAGATATGATATGATATGTGTTTAGAAAGACAGAAAATACACTTTGTTTAGAATCAATTCCAACAGTAATGAGTCCCTTTTGCTTACTCTCCTGTGATGTTAATATTCAAGATTTTCTGTTTTAGCCTGCAAAAGTTTGTTCGTGAGCAAATTCTTCAAGTTGTTGCAATGATATTCAAAAGAGGAACGCTGGATAAATCAACAGAGGGATGTGGCGATCTTTTAAAGTCAGTCTCACAATTGCTTCAGAGTGGTGACAAAGATATGGTATGGATATCAAGTTCATAGTTAGAGTTGTTTCTTTATCAAGAAATGTCTCAGAGGAGTGTTTTGTTTTCAGTCCCAAGTTCTACAAGAAAGCTCTTGTCAGGAATGATGTAGTAATAATTAAAAGCTCATGAAAATTGATAACATGAGCAAAGTTGATCAGCAAAGACTGCTTAAGAGGAAAAGCTTTAAGAATTTTTCTTTGTATCAGTGTGTTTGTCCCTATTGGTCGAACAGAATAAAACCAGGGACTGGGTACTAGGGAGCCAGTGGCTGAAGTCTGTTATCAGCGCATAGGTAAGCAATGCTAATGGGTGTTTAAGCAACAAGGCATGCCTAAATTCAAGTACTTAAGGTATTTTTCTGGATAAATCCATGTTTTGTTGGTCATAGAAATTTTGTAATTTTATTGTGTTTTATCAAATCACTTTCTTCTTCTAAGATTATCATCCAGTTTTGTAGCTAGTCAGTAGCTAGTTTGGATGTCGTTTGTTATTGGTTTTTGCTAACCATGTATCACAAACTCGTTTGTTTCTTTTCAGCAAATGATTTGTTGTTCCATTATGAAGGCGTTGCTCACTGAATACTCTAGCACCTCCCAGTCTGCCAACTTGGGCCTAAGTTTAGAGTATCATGCCAAGTGTAAAAAGGCTTTTGAGGTGAGTTGCATTCAATTCTGCATGCTGCATGCTTTCTATGTGAACAAAAAGGAAGGCCCACAATGTAGAAATGTAGCAAGTCAGACTTCTAAAAGGATATATCTTTCAAGCTATCTAAAGCTCTGCTTTTGACCTCGGGAAGTTGACATTGGTCAGAGAGGGAGAACAAGAGTTGAGCCGGTATTAGTAGCTCAATATCATCATGTCGACATTTGCCTCTTCACTGACCGCATTACCCACCGTAATTTTCTTAAGAAGATGATTAATAACGTTTACGGCTATTGTTGTGAGACATCTGTTATTGTTTTAGGATGGTAACTTGCTGACAATATTCAATCTCTGCAAGGACATTCTCAAGACGTATGCAGATTCAAGCTCTGCCTCGTTTTCACGCCAAGACACGGCACTTTTCATTCGCTATCTCTCTTTGGCTGAGCAAGTCTTGAACTGGAATTTCGTCTCAGGGAATCATATCTTTTCGAATTCTTGAAACCTCTTCGATAACATCATTTCGATTTAAAAGTTGACGTTGATTTTATCATGTTATGCTCTCATTTGCCATTTAAGTGTCAACGCATATATATTGTACTTCAACTCAAAGGCACTAGGTATTTCAAACTGATTTTCTCTGATTTTTTTAATATGGCTCTACGGAGTCTTATACGTAGTAATTTTCACTTGACGAAAATTTCCTTGACGAATTTCCACCCCTCCAGCTTCTTCGGTCGATGAACGAAACAGCCAAAATTAACTTGTTTAGACCACCGAAAAAGTGGGAGCCGACGATTCTGGATCCAAATTTCCTCTCTCTTTTTATCCAGGTATTTTTATAAAGTTTTGTTTCCTAGTTTCGTTTCTTCAACTTATGCGATATTATGTTCGTTCCTAACTATTTCAGCGATGCGATTCGCTGGCATTTCCATCTTTGCATTAATTTTGAAAGCGGCAAAATTTGATGTCGGCTGGATATTAGCTGCCAAGAGCTGAACTTCAGTAGGGCTGAAATCTTTGTCTCTTGCTAGTTGTACCACAAATGCTCTGGGCACGAAGAGTTGGCACATCACAGTTTGCAATGTTTGGTGCAGCTGGCATCCATCACTGGTACAGTGTTTGCGAATCAGAAAACGAGGACCACCTACTTCATTCGCTTCATACAGGGATTGGCACAAATGATGGACAGGTGATTTTGGTTCATATTCTTGTTTTTGCCTTGGTTTATTTTGCATTTTGGTGTATTTCTATTTTATTTCTCGTCTAGAAATTTGGGCAAATATTTTTGAGTAGAATCATTTCCTCAACAAAGTCCCAAAGTTGTCCCTAATTTTCGCTAAATCACCCCATTTGTACTTCAGGCGTGTCCCTAGATAACCGTGTCCCTACATGGCAGGAATATGAATACTGAAATGTCATTCCCCACAGCATGTAAAAACATGATGCCATGCGTTTAGAAATTAAATTCTCGTGTTTAACTCATTTACGCAGAACAAGATGGACATCGCTCGAGGCATTTGGGTATGCAAGCATTGTGAGCCGCATTGTGAATGTTTTTCCAGTCTCCATCATTGCGTCTCTTTCACCGGAAGTACTGAAGTCGTTCCTGGAAATCCTCGCCTCCTTGACGTGCACTTTCATGGAGCTGACACTCAGTAAAGCAGAAGTAAGATTTTTAGTCGCAAATTAGGATGTTATCAACGCCCAAATTTACTAGGATGATGACTATAATATCAAGGGGCTTTGATTACGTCACGTCCCACAAAGCTTAGAAGCCTTCTTAGGTTCTTGGCAATGGGATAGCTTCTTATAGGCACATCATATCCTCACCAGTTTTGTTTCACATTGATTCGAATTACTTTTTACAAAAGCTCTTTAATTTAAGCCAAAGTCATGTTTTTTAATTTCTTACAACAACGGCGTGACAATTACAGTTGATCAAATTTCCAAACTTTCACAACAGTAAGAAGTTCCTATTTACGTTGTTGATTGCCAATGCCCACCACGGGCTTGACATTATCGTTTTCCTTCTGCAGGTCGAGTTCGAAAGCACTCAATATGAAGATGCCGTTGACCTCCTTCTGGACGCATGGCTTGTCCTCGTTTCCAATTTATCCTGCTTCTCAGAAAACTACATAACATCCTACGCATTGCAAGTTTTCAACTGCTATTTAAAAACTCATCTCGCAAAGCCAGATGGTATGCGCAAGCCTGAGAGTGAAGAAGACGAGGCAAGTTTTTTTTTGCCTTTAGTGTTTTTTCATGTTTTCCCTTGAGTGTTTATAGCCACTGTACATAATGCTTACTGACTGAATCTGACCCCGCCACCATATCTACATAATAGCTATATCTTGAAGAAGGTTCTATTGTATCGTCCAAGCCAAGATATTAATTATAAAAATACAAACAATGCTGTTTTTGGTATGTTTCGAGGACACATTTTACTACAATTGGCGCGTTCTTACCGACAAACACTTAATGATTTATCAAACTTTTGGTACATTGTTAAAAGATGTCCAAGAGATGATTTCAGTTTTCAAGCAGCTAGATGTCGAAAGAGTCACTTTTTGAAGGATTGGGACTTTTTGGAAATGCTACCTTTTTGCTACTGAGATGTTTCTACAATTATAAACGAGTTTTTTGTAGATCCCTCCGCTTTTTTTAAAACTGTTTATTCTTATTTTCTCTTTGACTTCGTCTGAAAATCTTGTTCTGATCATTAACCAACAACGACAGTGCGTTGGGACCATGTCTTGCCATAGAGGCGGATGTCTTTGTAATTTGCTAATTTCGGTTTGTTTAGATCGGCGAAATAGACTGTGACGTGGAGGAGGACGACCGCATCGCCTACGCAGACGAACTCAGCAACATCGGCTGCTTGGCGCGGGTCGCATTGCCACATGTCCTACCCACTCTGAGCAAACTTTTGCAATCGCGCACGCTTACACTGATGCATTCGATGAAGCAGACAAATGGTAAACCTTCTTTTGTTTGTGTCTCGCCTTTTTGGGGCCAAGTTTCATGGCAGAACCCCTTGAATTATACCCGAACAAAATGTAGTAATACAAATTAAGTTAACAAGTGCTTTGTGGTACAAAACTTCACAATTGCTAGAAAAAGCGGAACTATTTTTCGCATACTTAAATTTCTTTGTTTCGGATTTATATTGCCTCATACCTTTCAGCTGAACTTCAAGCCAAATAAATTGTGTCGGTTATATCTTGCAATTTTGAACACTGCAAAGGCATGAGAATGATTACCTTTCTACTCCTTAGTTCAACAATCCAATGTTTCGTCGAAAGAAATTTTGTCCAGCCGACTTCCTACTTTCTTGTCAATTTCTACGCCATCATTTCGAGGCGGCATCCTTTTATGCAGCTATCAAAAAATCAAGTTTGTGAATCTTAATTGACTAACGGTTTTGTACGCAATACATCTAACTGGAAAGGAACCTTGTTGCAGTTTAACGATTATTAGAAAAATTATAGCGACAGTTTTTGGGATTAACAGATCCCTCGTGGTCACATTTGACTTGTGAAAATGGTTTTGTTTTTGTACGCCGATGCACATTTGTAGAAGTTTTTAGCTAATACGCGCCCATTTTTGATATTTTCAGCGGATTGCTCTAGAGCATCCTCAAACTTCTCCAGTATGGTCTTTCTTAGATTTACTTTTCAGCTCTATGATTGTATTGTCTGCACTTTACTCTGCTGACCCATTCGCATTCACACATAGGCCCTAATTTGGAGGCATTGTATGAAGACATCCATTGGCTGTTGCTTATAGCAACTAATGTCATCATGATGGACTGTGACGATAAGGAGGCTACAATTCCCACCGATATCCTCATGTTCGAAAGCCACCAACAGAAGCACGGGGACACCGACGTGGGCCTAAGCACGAACTACATTTTGAATTTAGGCCGCGGTTGTGGCACAGATAGAGGTAAGCAAAGTGCGACATGCTACTGGTTGTAAACTTTCCAGAAGCTATAATTAGGATTGAACAACAGTTGTATTGACAGAATAAAATTATTTATTTTTAATAACGATAATTATGACAGCAGTATCATTGATCCTATTGAATCGGTTATTCGTTGTCCAAACAAACAAGAAAGCCATTTTCTACATGTTTAGTCTGCTTCTATAATGATTTGGATAATTTGTTAATCGCCGGGGGCTTAATAGAACTTTGCTGCACTTTTTCCCATTTGTAGTTCATTATGGTGCCCAATCAAAAACATTTGTACCCTCAGTTCATAAAGATGCTCAATGAATCTCTAACTATCCTGTTTTCTGTAAATTTTAACCCTCCAGTTTCTCTCCTAATAGTCAGCCATCTGGTGGTCCTGATCTCAGAGGTATTCCGATTGGCGGAGTATATTTGCAGCGTGTTAAAGAGCGGCATGGGCAGCCTTCTTAGCCCCGAGGTCGCCAGTGACACACTCTGGTTTCTGCACTGCTGGTCATCCTCGTACTTGTTTCCGGATTCGGGTGAAGACGTGGTTATACCGGACCTCTTCAAATCCTCCTTCGGAGAGTCGTCCCGCTGCGGCAGAGTTCTGCTTGGCTTTGCTCTCGACGCGGCAGAAGCCAGCCTGACGCACATGCCCGAGGAGCCTACGGTCGCCTTTGACAGTGTTCAGCTTCTCCTTAAGATATTCTCCAAGGACACAAGGTATCTCATGGCAAGTTTTTCAAAACGTCTAACCAGAGCCGCAGAGAGGATTTGGTGGCCCCAGGGCAAAGCTAGAGCATTAGGCCCCCTGCCGGTGACATAAACAGTTTGGTCTTACTTTATGAGGCCCCCCTAGGCGTTGAGGCCAGATTTGTGGGACGATTTGCTCCCCCCTCCGGTCCCCCTCTCGGCGGCTCTGGATCTTAATTGTAGTCTGAGATGTTAGTCCAAATTCTTTTTAGGGCACCTATTTACAGTTTCTCTTCTCAACAACTGTAGGTGGTTTTGCAACAGAAACGCACGCGTTGTTTTCAGGTGTTTTGTGTTCTGCTCGCCCTTTACCACCAAAGTGAAATTGTCGTTTTTGACCAAAAAGGTAGTCAACATTGAATGTTGCTTTGGCGAATGAATGACAGCTATTATGCCTAGCCGATATTAAAGGTCGCTTCAAAATACCTCTTTTCGTTGAAAATTTACCGTTTCAAATCTTGCTAGCTAAATAGAACACCCATTGAAGGAGACAAAAATAGGGTTCTTTTATTTTCCAATTCGCATTTTAGGGTCAGAGTTGCGATGGAATTTCCAAATGTATGGAGACTTGCCGACTTACAGGCCAAAGGATCCTCGCAGTTACAGAAGTTGCCTGTTGATGTGCATCGTCATCTTGTGGAAGCTTTGATGAAGGCTGGATCACACGTTCAGAATTCTGCTATAAGGGAGAAGTTCTTGACAACTGTAAGTTTATTGGCATTTCTCTATTGAAAAAAAACCCAAAAAGTCTCTGTAGTGTTCTGTGTATTCAATTCACGAATCATAAGCATTCCTTGCTCTATCATGGCGCTCAACATTTTTGCTTTTGCTTGCTTCTTCTTCGCTTCTTATTATTTGTTATTCCATGATTTTCACTCGATTGCCAGTGTGAGCAACCTTTTAAACCTGTCCCTTTTGCTTTACACTTTGTCTTCTTAAGCTCAAGACCTGGAAGCCAATGGCTCTAGGTGACTGTTTTCTGTCTTCATGAGCTGCGAAGTTTCAGTGGGCATTTGAAGCGCGTCCAGGTTCTGTAATTGATAGAGCAATCGATTTACAAATTTCCGTACAAAACCTAGTCGTTAACTGGGTTTTTCTTTGTGAACATTTCAGAGTTATTATTATTATTATTATTTATCTTCACAATCTTCGTAATCATAGCACTACAAGTTACCGACCAACTTCTTTTTTCCTTCCCCTTTACCTTTTTGATTTATTGGATATCTTTTATCTTGCGCATATCGATTGTAAACCAACAGATAGATTTTATTTCCTTTTCAGTTTCTTGGAACTTTCCAGACCTCTTACAATGATGTAAGAAAGAATCCAAACTTTGACAAGATCTGTCAAGAGGAGCACATTCGCCAGAAAGTTATATCCCTCCTAGAGACAATGCGTGGAATCACAGCGGCCACAAATCGAAAAAATATAGAGACCATATTCCAGTTTTTGTCCAACTATTTAGCAGATGTTCCTTTTTTATTAGAGAAGTATGCAAGCAGTCCAGATATCGTGGAGCTCATTTTTCAATTGTTTGTCGACGTGGTTAGAACAGAAATTGTGTATTTGAATAGGGTATGTATGTCCTGAACAGTTGTAAAATTTCACGAAATATAAGCTCAGGTTAACCTGTCAGTGGTATTACACATCCCCCCCCCTTCCCCGCTGCTCCCCTAACACGCAAACACGCACAAACACACACACCACTACTACCGCGACTACAGACAATCAACCACGCTACAGTAACGTCTTGTTCTCTTTTGAATGATAGGTTTTGGACAATGGGTCTTTTGTTTGTCATTGCCTTATTAGTTTTTCATGGCAGTTTTCCACATTAGTTTTTTGTGGCTTATGAGCAAAGTTTTAAATTCGATAAATAGCTTTGTCGCTAAGAGCATTTCAGTCCAACCGTGAAGTGGAAATATCCCGGGGATATCTTGCTTGGGAGGATTGAAAAGAGCTTTGCTAATTCTTTAACCTCAGCCGCACACGTGTTAAGCGTGACGTCATTTATTGTCTATAGCCGGCTTTGGCCTACGGTAGCATGGACTGGGAAGCCAACTGTCATTGCAATGCTTAGAGGACCCTCTGTATTTGTATTATTATTATTATTATTATTATTATTATTAATGCTCATTCTTTTTCAGGAAAATTCGAATGCGTTGTGTGGTCTTTGCGTACAGCTCATTGCCAGTTACTCGAAATACAACTTGGGTACGTTTTTCAGTTGGCTGTAACCAAACGAATGAATTTTTATAACAATAAATATTTAAAAGGATCCTACATTTCAGTTAATAAAGACTGTTATCAACATGTGTTCTTTTAGTCCTAATAAAGAAAAGCATAGATACATGAATAGATAAGTAAATATGTAGGATCTTCTAACAATTTAGTCAAAGCCTATGAAATGTCTTGATAGTAAATAATAATTTACTATAGGCTATAAACATTTCTTTACTAGAAATTCTGTAAAGATACAATTTCCTTTTGAAAGTTGTGCAAACAAAAACTGGGCGTGATTCTCTTAATTACTGCGTATTTTAGTCAACTCTTTCCAACTACCTTGTTTTTATGCCCCCTTTCAATAGTTTTTCTCTTATCTTTAGGTAGAATCAGTACGTTGCATTCGTGCGAAGATGAATCATATCAAGAAATTTTGCTTCTTATCCACCTGTTGACGCATATCCTTTCGAAAGATTATCTAGACTTCTCTGATGACTGTAAGTACACTTGGCATTCATCTTAATTGTCCATCATCGAAATCCCTTCAAGTCACCACAGTGATTCTAATTATTACCTAGTTGTACAAAATTGGGCATTTATATTCTTTCTGTTGCATGTTTGGAAGAAAATAATGTACACTTAGGAAACATAAAAACGTATAGCACGAGCTCAGGTGCAGGAAATGTACATGTGGCATTTGTGTTATGAGGGCTTCATACTTGTGGAACTATCTGACAAGTTGCTATCTTACTGAAGGAGCACAATGCTGATGCTATTAGTGTATATCACTCTTTAAATGCGTTCTTGCGTAATCATATGTCCCACCATGCATCTCTGCAAAGCTCTGCAGGAGATCACCTATCAAAATGTCCTATCTGCTTTCAATTCTCTAGCCAATGGCAATGAAAATGGCGTACTGTCAAACGCAATCGATGCAGTCTTTCACGGCCTAGATATCATAGTTCCATTAATGAATGACGAACTTCTGAAGGTGAGTTGCTTTTCCATGTTCAGAGAAGTATTATAAACAACAGACTAACACAACGCTCTCTAACGATGAATGTCATCGCCCAATGTGCAATCGACGCGGGTCTGCTGCGGATTCACGCGTGTTTCATTAGGCGTTGGCGCGAAGCTTATGTACGTCAATAAACGGAGCTCATATAAAGCGCGCGTAACTTTATTTTAAAGACAATGTTTAGCCATGGATTAGATGGGTTTGAATGTTTTTCAATTCCAGTGAAAAACTCGTTTTCTTAACGTTTGGGTAAACATTCCCACATTAGCACACAAAGCCATTGATAACTTTCTTCAACCGAATCTAAAAAGGATATCAAGCATGTCTCAAATTTCAAAAGATATATATTCGTGAATTTTAATTTAAGTGTTTGCCAATTCTTCTAGTTTCCAAAGCTAAGCACGGAATATTTCCAGCTTGTGACGTTTGTTTGTGAGCGCTACCCTGAGAAGATTGAAAGTCTACCGGAAAGCCTCTTCTTTACTCTGACAAAATCACTAGAATTGGCTTTGGTGCAGTATCCTTTTCGTACTGTTATTTGCCGTGGTTTTATTTCTCGCGTTTTTGAGTATTTATGTCTCCAAGACGTGTTTTCAGTGATTTTATCCTAGTCCTGTACTGAAAAAGTAATCATTTCACATATGAAATTTGGTTTGTTTTCCAACCATTCACAGCTATTACATGTCGGTTTGTTTTGAATTTACGTTTTGCTGAATAAGTCCCTCCTACAAATCAAGAAGCTCATATTCGTCACTCATCTACTTGTTCAGTCGCTTCCCTAATAAGGCCGTAAAATTTTATAACAAATCAACTAACACATGCATGGTCACATTGTTACATTTAATTTGGTTTAGGTTTGGAGAATAAGACGTTTTGACTTCTTTGAGAATGACCAGATCGTCCCAACACCCCCACCGTTCTTCTACCCCAATCTTTGTTAGCAATCGCTGTTAGTTTTTATTGAGGAATCGCTCTGCCCCTTTCACCAAATAGGCATTTCATGCTTGTTCAAAAAACTCAAATTAAAATACCTAAACTCATTTCTGACTTTTTCCAAGAATAGCCCGTCTCGTTTTTTAAAACTATTTAAAATTTATCCTTTAAATTTGCTCCAATTTTAAAAATTCCCAATTTTAAAAAGACAACATTTCCAAAGTCCTTTTCGTGAATTTGGAGCAAATAAATAATCTGCTAGTATGGTCTGAGATATTCCTTTATGGTTCATCAGTTTCGGCACAGATATTGCTAAGAATTCTTTGGAGGCTTTGGCTTCAATAGCCACCCATATTTTCAAGTCAAAGGCATCCGGAAACGAGGCTGTTAGTCACGTGGATCTTTCATTGCAGCATTTCCTCAAAGTACGTAGTTAGAACTGCTTATCTGCCTTGCTTCACTCTTGCAATGTTGTTGTTGTTGTTGTTGTTGTAATGCTTTTGTTTGTTGTGTATGTTGTTATATGTGAAAAACAGGATTGCAACAGCTTAACGCAAAGAACTAGAGACAGGAGATTTAATCAGGATATGAAATCAGTAAATGAATATGAAATAGAAATAATTTTTTTGACATAAATAACTAACTACAGTACTTAATCTTTGTTTTATGGCTTTTATTCCTGGCTTCTAGAAAATTAAAAGCTCGCTCTGTCTTTTTAGTATAATAATGAGCCCAAAGGCTATAGATTTAATGAGATCTTCTAATCTAGTTATGAAAATGGTCCTCGCCTACTGGCTGCTCCATGAATCGGATGATGAATTTCGTGTTTCTTCCCAGGTCGTCTTCGAACTGATTCTCAGCAGTAGTTTTGACATGGACCTGTTGCAGCCTGCGTCAGAAACGCTCTTCACTCTGATCTGTTGCCATCAACAGGAGTACATGAACATCGCCAATGCTCTTCTTGAGGGCCAGAATGACGCGGACAATATCGCAAGACTGAGAACCTCGTTTCAGCAGCTCACACCATCAACTCTCAAATTATCCATCGACAAAGCATCTGTCTCAAATTTTCGAAAAAATCTCGAGAAATTCCTATTAGACGTTAAAGGGTTTCTATTTGTTAAATAACCTTTCACTTGCGTTTTTTAGACAATGGAGATTGTATATATGTTTAAGAATAGACGCTCGGTTTCGTTGTATGTTATTTAATTTAGATAACGCCTCGTTTTTTGTTCAGTTGAAAATATATTGTGGAATTTATAATATAGGTTTTTCCATGAAGTGCAGTAATTTTTTTGCTGCAAGTTTTGCTATTAATGAATTGAAATAATCGTCTTCAATCATGTTGTAGTTAAGGTTATCATTTAAACAGCATCAGAAACTTTTGAAGTTGTTTGTTTTTTTTTAAATCAAGAGAAAGTAACAAAAACCCTAATAACACCAAAATTCGGTAATACGATAAGTTATAAATTTCTTATGTAGCTTTGCTTTGCATAGTGTAGCTTAAGGTGTGGCTGTAAAGTACAGAAGGGGAAAATTTGAAAAGGAGAATGAATATGTTTGTCATTTTGGAAGGCATCAACATATACCTTCAAGAAGAAGGCTCAAAAGGCTTAAGGAAGCAGGAAGATGTGGCATGCCGAACCCTTTTATCGGTTTTTTATCTTTAAATATATTTTTAAGATGAAGCATTTTTAAATTAAATCATCTGCATGACATGACTGGGATAAATTTGTACCGAAACTGTATTGTTTTTCTTCAAAAAGCTTTTAAAGTATCACTTATCAGCTTTTATCGCGAAAGACCTTGCAAATTGATTTTACACTGCACAATCGCATTGTTTTTCAGTGTTTTCAGCCCAAGGCTACATACAGGCTGGGTCAACTCCCTGTGGTCAAAACTTTTTAGACACGCTTTCAGAAATTTCCAATACAACTTTCCCTGTCTAGCTCTGAAAAATTTGAACAATGATTGAAGAGTGTGGTCGGTTTGGATATGCTGTTGGTGTTCCATAACTTTTTTCCGACACTGTTGGTCCATACTCTCAAGTTCCTACTTGTAGGGGGGTCTAAAGAAAGGGTTAAAATGTTAAGATTTTCGGAAATTTGGGGGTCTGGAATAAATAGGGGGAGAGGTTTGGAATTCGAATTCAACAAACTACTTATATATTCGTTTCGAAGACGTTGAAATGCTTCAAATTCGTTTTCGAGCACAATTTAGAATGTGCAGATTTCGTATGTTTAAAAACTTTTGGCATGAGTAGGCGGTAGCGAATTTGTTTCCTATGATAGGTGAATGTTTTTATTTTATTGTAGCTAAAAATTGGGGGATGACTTTTGCATGAAATACATAATTAAGGGGTGTTAATAAATGGAAAAGGGTATGGCGAATTCTTGAAAGTATGGAGTTTACCCTGCCCCCTACAGTTAGGAGCTTAAAAGTATACAGTATGTTGAATGTACTAGACCCTAAGGGCCTTATTGGCTCAGGACACTTGTTTTCATTTCGTCGCACGCTTCTAATGGTATTCCCAAAACAGCCGTAAACGACCCGACTTTTCAACCCCTTCGTATTGTCCCCTCTTCAAAACCGGACTTTTCACAAGCGCTCCTTTTGTTTGTGAAACACATGTTCATAGTAACCTGCCAAGTCATAACAGCTTCGCCGATTCCTTGGAGGGAAATATGGGCTTTTGACAAACCATTTGGGATTTCGGCGATTATTTAACCAATTGAATAAGCACAGTTAGCACCAAATTGCGTTAGAATGCACAACACCCCCACTGAAACAAGGCAATTTCCTAAATTTACACCAGAATTTCCTACATTCAAGCTCTGTAATCAGTGAAGGACAGGGGGTTTATATTGCAATAATTCACTAAAACGTGTGAACCACTTTAGTTGATTTCGCGTACTGCCCTAAATACGGAAAATTCTCGTTAAAGTCCCGAGGTACTTATTGCTTTTTCATCAATCGAGATGGGGGCTTAAAGAAGAGGTTTCTCAATTGCGGGGGCCTTATAAATATATTGTAATAGAGGCCATTCCCAGTGAAGGACTGATATGAAATTATATACAAAACAGACATTCAAATAAAGCCAGAAAACACAAGAGACAAAGGATGGTTGCTGCTTCTTAAGCAAAAGTTTATATCAAAGAAGAACTCTATGCTGTACCTTGGATTTCTCATCAACAGGATAAAGTTATCTTGTGGATGGTTTAATTAGTGTTGGTGCTTTTGGATGAAATTATCGACCAAAATATTCAACTCTTGCTAGACAAATGTATAACTCGTTTTATAGTTTTATGCTGTGAATTTCAACTGTTTTACCAACATGATCTTGTCAATAACGAGCAAATAATATCCTTCCACGTGCTATCCACAATGTCTCCAACCACAAATGTCCTTGAAATATACTATCATGTACATACACGATAGAGTCAAGATACGCATCTTCCGACAATCCATTACATTGAACGACCCATAGAAATTTCTGACCAACTTTCCAAACAGCCTCACTAGATGTACCCTTGCAGATAACCTCATTACTTATGTGAAACAAATCATCACTGCATTGCAAATGAAGCGAGAGAAAATAGTGACACATCTGGTACACATGAATATAACAGTAGAGCTACCAACGCTGAAAACAATATTCCAAGAAATCTGTAACGTTCTTTATCCGCACTAAGTCATTGCCCTTGATGTTAACTTAATGTAGAGCAGTAAACAACCAATTAGTGAAATGAAAATCCTCGTTTGTGTCAAGTTTACTTATGTTGACTCCATAGATTGTTTGGGGGGGGGCTAAATTTAAAGGGGTCTTATTAAACGTCTTTTTCTGTAGAAGTAAGCTACTAAAATGAGGATAAGGTTGGTCTAAGGGTTTACTCATATATATATATTTAGGATAGGGATGCCTAGGTTACTTTTCTGGGTCTAAAAATTTGAGCGGAAGCTGCTTTTAAGGTAATCCAATTATACAATTACTTTTTGGGTTCGTGAAATGCCGAGTTTCCCTTTTGGTCTTGAATGTGTGGAATTTTACATTTGAACATTTGAAAAAGCTGGAACATTTGAAAAGTTTAGTCAAACTGCCGAAGTGAAACTACCAGATGATGTATCTTTGAAAAGTATAGTACACTTGCTTCTTTTCTGTGCATGTAACCAATGAAGTATAGTTTTTTTGTTATTTTTTGGGTCAATTTCTATGCTAAAATGATTTTTTTGTGCCGATGGCCTACATCAGCCTGGGCATCCCTATCCAAAATATTTATCAGTGCACCTCTAGCGTTTAAATGGAGAGGGGGGTTAATTAACGAAAAACCTAGCCAACCTTGCTGGAAAGCAAAGCTTCATGTCGTGCAGAATTTGACCGTTATTTTTTGGCTAGATGGTCGCTGATTGGCTGTTTCCTGCTTTTGAAAACAGCTTCAAAACGAGACAATTTAGATTGGATGCGGATGTCATACGTTTCAAGGAGCAAAGGTTTTTTCGGATATATATAAAAAAACTGTTTAAAGACCAAAAGTCTTCTTAAATAGCCATTTAATTCTGAAAAATGATACACTTTTCAATTCAGATTGCTGTAACATAAATTTTTTGTTTTTTAAACCTACCTAATAATCTTCAGGATCTTTGAGGAGAATGACACGTGATCTGACGCTATTTAAAGATTGCCTTCTCCTTGATGACTTCAAATGAAAGATTAGTCCCACTGTTTGAGGGGAAAGGAAAGAGCAGCCATACTCGACTCAGCTGGGACATCTCACAATTTCTTTAGCGTAAAGTCGTGAGCAGACAAGATTTATCAAGTTGATTTCGGTTTTCTAGGCAGCTATGGCTTGTGCAACTCTTAAAAGATCATATGACTTCGACCCGTTGATGAGCCCAACACAAAGATCGCCTAAGAGAAGAAGATGTGGTCCCCCAGTCGTGTCTTCACCTGTACAAACAGCCGATCCAAGCTCGTCGCCCTTTCATAAAAGGACTTCCAAAATTTCTTCAGGTATTATTTCTTTCATGAAATAAAGGTTTAGAAGGCAAAGTGCTGTTTTATTTCCAATTTTTTGTGATACGGCTACAGCCAGTTGTCTTGCCAAGCCCAAGGCTTGCCTCTTTTGTTTGGTAGCCAAACCAAATTTTTTCTAGACATCTCTTTCGTGTTAAGTAAAACCGAGAGATTTCTCAAAGCCCCTACACTTCAAAGCTAGAACTCAATCCTTATGCTTAAATCTTTAAAAGTTTTGTTTATTTACAATGAAGAAGATAAACTTTTGTTGACTATTTTAAATCGCGGCGTGTCCACCAGCGTGCCCTGTCTTGGGCCTAAGAGGTGGTAGTTCATTTCGAGAGTTCTTTTTCTATAACGACGAAGTTTCTAGTTATACAAAGAACAACTTATAGGGTTGAAAGGGAGGAAGTAGAACAGAATTAACCATATATTAGTTCAATTTTGAATGTTTTTAATATTTTCGTGACTCTGTGTCTTCTTACTTCATAATTATGTGGTAAAGGATAATTTCATTAGATGCATCTATACGAAATCTTTGTTTGACTGTTAGGTTATCTCCTTTCAATGACATCATCACCTCCTTGAACAGAGGAACTTCATAAAGGAACGGTTATTGCTATTAAATCATTACTGAAAGAATGCTTTTCCTTACATAGCATATTAACCTGTGTATTGAAATAATTCCTTTGTACCAACTGCCAGTTAATATTTGTAAGGAGAGTTTGTATGAACATCCTGCTTTCACCTCACTGCCTCTAAATTGGCTTTTGAATATATATATCATTATTTTACACTTATGACGCAATATGAGCTGTATACCCTGCTTTACATGTCCTTTTCAGCCATTCATTCTCTCAACCCTGACACTATAAGCTATTTGATGCAACATTTCATGCTCTCCAGATAGTGAAACAGGCCATTTTATCTATACAAACCATATGTCAGCTGCCAAATGTTATTGTATTTGTGAGACTATATATATATATATATATATATATCATTTATTAGGACCACATCAAACAACCAGGTTATTGTGTATCTCATAAATACTTTCACATAATTGGTAAAGCTGATAACTCCTTTGATTCTCCT
This sequence comes from Nemopilema nomurai, assembly GCA_003864495.1. Lineage (NCBI taxonomy): Eukaryota > Metazoa > Cnidaria > Scyphozoa > Rhizostomeae > Rhizostomatidae > Nemopilema > Nemopilema nomurai. Next base: position 873,923 of record ML133478.1, read on the forward strand.
ATTGATATAAGCCCTCTAACCCAAAGCAATAGACCAGTCATCAAATCTCATAATCATTTATTCATGTGGTAGTCATTAAGTTGCCTTTCTGCACAACAATGAAGTTGTTTCCATTTTGTATAATATAATTTTTTTCATAAGTTTTCAACTCTTACCACATAAGCTTTCATTACATTCTACACAACATGTGTCCTTTGTTCCTGTGTCTTTTATAAAAAGGTTAATTAAAAGTAAAAGTTAAAAAGGTAAAATTCTTTTTCCATAAACGACACTGTATATAAATGAAGGAATAAATGACTGAATATTTTTTTACTGAATTTGTCTCATTGGATTTGTAATTATTCATTACATATTGGCCTTGCCAAATCATATCAATACTAGTTCTAGGTTAGTTCTAGTTCCCAAACGCTTTCAAATGCTATGAAAGTGGCAACATTTTTATAAAAATTTGTTATTTTAGATGAATTGAGTGCCAGTGTTTTGGAAGAATGGAGAAGAATACAAAAACGGCAAAGGTTGGCCACATCAATGTCCCCGCCTCAAAATGATCAGTATCAACAGCATAAAGTGTTTCAGCTTCAAAACCCATCAACTCAATTCAACATGCCATCATTTAATTTCAATTCTCCTGGAAGTTTCCCAACAAATGCATTGACTGAGAACAACAGCAAGACGCCTAGAGAACAGCCAATGTTCACTGCAAAACAAGTTGTTATGCTGTGTGAAAGGCTATGGAAGGAACGTGAAGAGAAGCTAAAGGAAGAATATGACCAAGTCTTGCATGATAGGTTGTCAGGTAAATGCTTTTCAAATTTTATCTTGATTAAAGCTTGCTTTATTGTTAAATATATATAATGAATGTAAAATATAATGAAGAAATTAGTTTGATTTGGAAAATGCCTTGAATGTATGGATTGCTATCAGGGGCAGACATTTACTGATATTTTTTTGGGGGGGGGGGGGATTTAAACTTGCAGGGCAACATTTGAGCAGGTGTTGCAATGATACAATACATTTTCATCATAAAAAAGGCTCAGTAAACCTTGCCTTCTAAAAATTTGTTTTGTAAAATTGCACATCAAATTTATGTTGGAAATATATTTTATGTTAGGAAGGTGTGATAACTGTATTTTAGCTTCAACACTATACAAATGCAATTGATGGCTAAAATCTCAGGTCACCCTAAGGGCCTGTCTTGAGAGATGTTGTTAACGAAAAGGGAATATGTTTATGTTTGAATCTTGCATACTCTTCTTTGATAAAAGCCTGTAATACAGGATTTGGTACTTGAGCAATGGAAAATTCTTTTGAAAGTTTTGTTGTTATCGCGATTGGTGAAGTAGAAATGATGTATAAACATTTCTGTGATTAGTATTGTGATCAGTGCTTTGGTAACATGTGGGCTACTGTAAAGGGAAGACACCAAAAAGAGTGATGAGAAAATTGAATCTGGCTGTTCTATCTATTTTGAAGGTGTTTGACTGACAGTCATGTGAGATCAACTTGGTAGTGTTTGCATCCCTTGCAAGGGATTTCTTGCAAAAAAAGCATATATATCTTGATCAAAGACCAGTCTGTCACAGGTAAAAAACTTTGAGCAATGCCCTGCCATTGACAGACAAATGCTCAAGCCTCAATTTGAGCAAGCCATAATTGTTATTGAAACTTTTATGTTGATCAATTTGGAGTTGTACCCAAACTTACAAACAAAAAGTGAATAAGATTTATAATAACAATCTAGATATCAAACATTGCAAGATACAGTCAAACAATAATTCAGTTGAAAATGGTGAATGCTTACTAGAGTTAAGTTGTGTGAGTGTTTTGTAGAGTTAAGGTTTTAAGAGACCAACAAGTGGAGCGTAGATGCAAAGAGGTATTTTTAGCCATTATGTAATTATTTGCATCTATGATGTTGATCAATTTGGAGTTTTACCCAACTTACATAAAATTTACATAAAGTATAAAAAACCATCCCAGTGGGTGTGCACTGTAGAAGGAAGTGATAATGAATTGAATTAGAGCTAGCATTCCTCTCAATTAAAGAAGACATTCTGAACTCTGTTGATCCAAGGGATCACTCAACCTGGGCAAGCAGAAGAAAAGAGCTGTTCCTTTCTCTTAGCAAAGACAACACAACTTGGTGAACAGCAATTTTCAGTTTTGAAGTACTGATAAGAGTTAACAATAAACACCAATTTTCTACTGGCTAAATCCCTGGAGTTACTTCAGCCTGTTAATTTTAATGTTCTTTTCATTCTAGAACAATATGATGCATTTCTCAGATTCACACAAGACCAAATTGTGCGACAATACAACCAACCAACTTGCAGCTGTGAGTTTTTATAGATATCTGAGCATATGATTATTTTAAGTGATTGCTATCATTCCAAACATTTGAATTTGAAAATTTGAAAGCTATTCGCTTTTCCAAGTGTAGGCTTTTATTGTATTTTAAATGTTTTATTTCATGTGATGCCCCCAATATTAGTTATTTCCAATGTACGCAACAAATTTATCTGGCAAGTTTCTGAAATATTCATAATTTCTTCCTTTTTAGATGTATCTTAAAGGCTGGAAGTCACGACCTGGATTTAATTACCCTGTAAAATATTGCTATAGTCTTTAAGTATTGAAGATGTGGAGGGATCATCTTTACCAATTAAAGATTTGTTTATATTTCCACAGTTATTTTCTTTCTTGAAGTATATGTTTTTGGTTAATATCTTATATTGTTGAGTGAATTGGTTGTTTTCCTTCAGCTTTTTCCTGAATTCTACTTAGGTAGTTTTATTTTTACCTACTTTTTGTGAGAAGGATTTCCTGAAAAGGTACCTCTATAGTAGAGGTTGGGATATTGAGACTAACAGCCATTAATTTACCGTCTCCATTAACAGTAATATGATGGTTGCCATATTCCTGCATAACACAGCAGTACCAAAGTCAATACAAGAAAGATATATATAATTTTTTGGGGGATGGAAATTACATTCTACAAGAGGGAACCAAAGCTGAAAAACCAGTTACTCTTGCTCACAGAGAATACAGATATGTCACCATTTTTTGGGCCTAGTGTAAATGTGCTACAAGAAGTCTTGGGACGATTCGAAGTTTCGAAAGACACTTATGATAAAAAGCTTTAAAAAACATGCATTTGATCCTCTCTTATTAAGTACGACAACCTGCTATTTCCATGAAACTTTCATAAGACATTGTTCATGTTTCAAAGTATTTCAATTTTGCCACATTATTCGAAAATTAACCGTAAATTTTTTCCAGGCCAGAAACTTGAACATGGAGGTTATTAAGCGTGGTGAAATATCATACGAGAAGCGTCTAGAAATTATCTTTTATAAAAATAATGGTAAAAGCTACCACGAAACTGCATAAATTGTGGGATGCTCAAAGAATGCAGCTTTCTCTGTATGCCAAAAGTTCTTTAAATTTAGAATCGTGAAAGATTTGCCAAGGGTTGGCAGACCGAAGAAGTTCCAGACGCCAAGACAGGAAAGGTCTTTATTGAGCGATCAAAAAACAGGATACATCTCAATTAATTTTCTAGAAGGTCAAAGCGCAGAGGTTTCAAATCCTGATAATTGTAATGAATAAAGAGAGCTGAAATTTTGCAACTTGTTGGTGCTTTTACTGTGTTATTTAGACCATTTTAGAGGATAATAGAATGGTTTTCAAAAGATTTTTGATCGCCTTAAATTGTTTTCATTCACCAGAAGATTCGAAACTTCGCCAGAAGACTTTTTGAACGGCAGTGTATTTTGTTTTTGGTGTTGCTGCACATTGGAGATGGGAATGCTACCCTTCTACCAAAAACAGTGAAGTATCCATTTTAGATTTGCAAGAAAGCTGATAGATAGAATGGTAGATTAATCACCTGCGGGAGCTGCATCATATGGTGTCACATAGGGTGCATGCATATGTTAAATTCAAATTCATTCAATATTCAGCAACCATTTCAGAATATTGAAAGTCAGTAAAGTGTGGATAGAATGATTAATAGTTGAAAAATAATTGAAATGTTAACAAAAGCGCTGCCTGGGATGGGAGGTACCAAAAGGGTTTTTTGAGGCAACCCCCTAAATTTCAGTGAATACAGTACATAATATAATTTTAGTAATAGTGAAAAAAAATTCAAAATGACAACAATCTAGGCGTTAAAACATTACAAGAAACAGTCAAGCAATAACTGAGTTTAGAATAAAGAATGCTTTGCAAACTGTTTTAAGGAGTTACAGTTCAAGGGCTCCGACGCAGGTTGGATAGTGGAGGGGCCAAGGAAGATTTTAACAATCATAACAAAAGATATCTAGAAAAGCTATATTGTTTTACGAAAAAAGTAGACGATCAACACGAACAAGTTGAGCTCTACTGAAAGAGGTATCATATTGCTTGGGGGTGATTTACGCGGAAAGGACTGGGCATCCATCACATCAAAGCAAATTGCTCCCACGTTGATATTGACAACAGTTTCAAAGAGATATTTTACGAAAATGAACCGACGCGGTTACGGGACACCATATTGCAAACTGTCACTTGAAGTAGAAAGCAATGTCGACACCCTGATTTTATTCAGTGTTTTGAAAAAAACTATTTCACTGTAAGTCAGTGGAGGAATAATGAGAAAGTATTTGTTTTCTGAGACTAGAGTCGCCACTTGAATTTGATTACCCAATAAGAATTGGAGTTTTTTAACCAAATCTAGATCCATGTCTAAACATATGCACTATGATTAACAGTCTTGTGTTACTGAAAGCCATTAATTCATAATTTAAGTCATTGGCCATTTTAACACGATTGCGTAATGTTATTCAGAAAGATGCTTTGTCATCTCTACCTGATGAAATTCTTCATCATAGAATCTTCCTCAAAACGAGACTGGCTCGTGCTCTTTGCACTTTTTCGTGGAAATTGCAACTATTCTTTAGCGCAACCAATTCACTTAGAATATGTTATTGCTCCGGTAATGAACTAACAAAGAAGTGAAGAATTTGCCTTCTATCTAACAGAAATTTTTAGCTTTGGGACAAGCAGAGTAGTTTCCAGAAAGTTCGCAAGGCATACCTGTAGCCTCGTTTCAGTTACCGAAAGCATTTAAATTCGTTGAAGGCACATTCACATGAAACTTTGTTTCGTGTGACACAAGAAGAATCCAAATTTCAGGTAGATATTAACTTGTTTGAAACTACATCTCACGATGCCGCGAAGATCAGGTGGCGGTGGACGAATGTCAGCACCTCGTGTTCCAGCGAGACCAGCTCCCGCACGATCGAATGTTCCTGCCCCGGCACCAGCTAGGCCCTCTTCGGTTGCACAACCAGCTCCACAGCAGAAACAGCCCGGTTTGTTTGGGCAAATGGCCTCAACAGCAGCTGGTGTCGCAGTAGGATCAACTATAGGCCACACGCTCGGTAAGCTATACCATTTTTAGTAGAAACACCTTAACAGGCTCGTTTTCATTATCAAAATTTGTTGAACTGATGATATAAGTCACGACCTATAACATCTTGTCGTATCTAGAGCTATACCTCAAAACTGTTTCATCATTGATAGAGGAAATTTTGCAATTGAATTTTTTTATTTCGATCCTCCCCTTACCAAGCTAATAATATTTTGTTAAATTTGCATAAGGAACAATCAGCTTCCAATCGAACATAAACAAATATGTCTTGTCCCAGTTTTCCATTATTCCAGTTTGCTTAAATGTTTTTCTATTTTTATCGGTATGTAGGATTATAGCTTTTTTGGGGACGACCCTTGTTCTTTTATATCCAAGGCTTGCAAACTTCCCCCTATCCCCCTGGTTGAAACCTTATTATGGAGCACAAGAAAAGGCATCTTTCCCAAAACTCTTGAATCAGCACACATGAAAGTATTTGACCAAATTCTGATGAGTGGTTTAACCCAAAATGATGCTTTTTTGCTGTTACCTCCTCCTGACAGAGTAATGAAAGGTTTCCAATTCTATGTACTAGTGATTTTTATGTTCGTTGCTTATTATTCAAACTTCAACTCTGTTTTCTGTTGAAAGGCCGGCTTACAAATAACTAGAAATTTTTTTCCCAAGGTGGCGCCTTAACTGGTGCTTTTAGTGGGGGAAACTCTGCAACAGAACAACAACAAGCTGCCCCAGTTGACTACCAGAACCAGCAGTACCAAAGCCCACAGCAGAATCAGCAACAGGCCTATAGGAATCCATGTGAATTTGAAATCAAGCAGTTCTTAGATTGTGCTGAGAATCAGTATGACATATCTCTATGTCAAGGATTTCAAGAGGCAATGAAGCAATGTAAATTCACAAACAATGTTATGTAAACTTTGTGCTATATAAATAGGTGATATATGGAAGTGGTGTTTCTAACTTTTTAAAGAATTTGAGTGTATGACTGATTTCTGCAAAACTGTTGGTGAAAATGATTGAACATTTTTTGTGAAAATTTTTGCCTTTTTTGCATGACACAGATCATAGAAATGGTAGTTTCATTTGAATTGAAATATAGATTTCAAATGTAATTCAGTTTCAATACATTGTTCTTCTTAATTATAAAATAATGTGTTTGCAAGAGAAAATTAATGTTTCTGTTTTTCATAACTCTGGAAATGCTGATAACTTCTCATTGATAATAATGTATGGATCCACTGTGTTTTGAGAAGCCAGTGCTCACATATTTGGCTTTTGGTTCAAGTTCTGCTAAATACTAACAGAGGGATTTAGCATTTGTACATGATTACACCAATTTCAAGCCTTCAAACTAAAAACATATATTTATATATACAACATTAAAAACCTGCAGATTCCCTGATGCTTTATAGAAATGATTAATGAAAACAACTGGACTCAACATGCATAAAAATGGTCTTTTAACCATCAAAGAACATTAGCCAGTTATGAAAAATGCATGATTGACTTGAGTGAAGGAGATTGCGGTTGACTTTTAGTTACAATCAGTCATCACCACCTTTAATCCATCCTTGTTCTATAAAGTAATCATACAGTTTCTTTGTTTTATTGACATCAATTTTCACCAAAGGTCTTGCTTGCTGTAGTCGCAGTACGCCAAGTCTGTTACCTTCTTTTATCAGTGTGCTTTTATGGCTTAAGTACTGAAGAGGGGGCAAGCGTATATGTGAGCACATAATTTTTTCTTCGTCATTGAGTTCTTCAACACCAGGCATTCCAGTAAGATCAAGTGGAGCTGCTGGCTTTCTAGAAAGTTGTGGGAAGATATTTGGTGCTCCTAAAACTTTGTCGTTTGCTTGTGACTGCAATTGTTTCCTTAGCCATAACTGGCAAGATACTGGCATATCTGCATGGCAAGATACTTCACTAACCAGTGTTCGTTTAATTTTTGATTCCTGCCTTGTATTGTGAAGCTTTTTGAAAATACCAGCAGACTGTTTCTTTTTCATGCCAGCCTTTCGGTATCCTTGCAGTAATCGTATTTGTTTCATTAGATTACTTTGATGAATTATACCCTGTAAAAACATTTCAAACTTCTCAGGACATTGAAATCTGGTAAAAACTCTCAAGGTCTCACGAATCATTCTTTCTTGCTTACTGTAACAACTCGTAGAATCCTTCAAAATATTGATCAACCCATACTTCCTTATGACCTGCTTTCTAAAATGACGTTCCTTCAATCTTGAATAGAATATATCAATCGCAGCAAACTTCAATTGGGTGGAAAGCTCATCATCTGAATCATGAAAGTCTATATCTTTAATAGAGGTTTCTGCAAAATTATCATATTCCACATCAAAATCTCCACGACAAGGCATGTAGCCAGCAAGTTCAGTTGCCATATCCGACATAGGGGATGGTCGTGGAGGGTCATCAGAAAATTTAAATGCAATTTCATTATTTTCCCTTTTTTGTGATGAGCTTTGTGACGACCCAGGTAACACTGAAGCAAACAAATCTTGTGCATTGTCAATGTAGCTGTGTATGTAATGTCGCTGGCAATCTTCTTCACTTTTTGTTTGAAGCTGCTTAGAGACTTCGCTCCAGTTACCGTAGCCAAGGTCCAATAAGCTGTCAAGCAGTCTGAGTTCTTCTGTTGCACTCCAGTCCTCTTCAAGCAGTGAGAAGTTGTTCTGTCTCACTTCATAATCATGGTCATTTTTGTGTCCACCGAATTCTTTACCCTTTGCAAAGCAGGAGGGACATATATCAACTTCTGGGATACATTCCACACACCTGATAAATGGTTCGTGGATTTCTATGCCACAATAAGGACAAACTCTTCCCATCCTCACAATTAAACTGCAAAATTAACCTCGTGTTCTATACCTTTCCATTCTCGGTAGCCATTTTGGAATGCTACGAGGCTATACGTCGACACGAGGCCCAAGGATGTGCTGCAGCGGGAGGTCATGTTCGATGTGATGAAAACAAATGTAAAAAAATCATCAAAGAATTTTCTGTTTAACTAGAGCAGCTGTAGGAAGATACCCAATTGAATAACATCTCCAACTTGATTCCACTGGAATTGTTCCCAGACAAGGACCCATCCAGACAACGTCATTATTCCTTTTCCCGCCATTTTGATTACAGAAGATTAAGCAGAGGTTCGATTGTACACAAGATCACTAGAATGGAGAAAAAGATGGCAACTACAGTGAAGCCCCTTGCAACTGAGTATAATTTTGGACCATGGAAAATTCGTACAATAAAGGGAACGATCATGAAATCGGATGATATTGAGAGGTAGAGAATTCTGCATTGCCAACGAATCGAATTGGGCGTGGTGCTGTGTCTGATTCTGGCTGTTAAATTAAAGGCTATGACTAAGTCTGTGCAATTTTGAAGAAAAGAATTAGAAAATCATCGACCTGATAAGTTCTACAAAGCGTTATGTAATTTTATCTAATGGTTTCACTTTCCAATTACAATACATAATATAGATAAGTTGATAAACAATTTTTAACTTTTGACTTAACGCTTTTTTTATAAGGAACCTACATGTAGAAGGCCGAATTACATAAAGAACTTATACTACTAAAAACGAAATCCCTAAGGAACTTTTCGATTTGAAAATTTTTTATAACTGCAAGCATCAAGAATCAAAAAGCCCGTTCCATTCATTTGCAGCCAATATTTGCATAGATTGTTTGCTATTTGTGTATCAAGTGCTTTATTGAGTAGTTTCCACATAGTCTATCTCGCCTCTCTCTCTATTAAGTGTTAAGGCTTGTTGATGTGCAGTGAAAATTAAGGAACTTTTAAGGAACTTTTGGTACTAAAATCTGATGACTTGTGGTCTATGAATAAGGAACTTTTTGAAGTAGGCTTTGTGGCAGGTTCCTTATGGAAAAAGGGTGTATTTCAACAACTTTGATTTATCAAGACTTTCCCATTTTAATTGTTATTGGACATTCAATGGTGAAACACAGTACTTAGCTGAAAAAATGTCAACAATTCTTGATTGAAATATTTTTGAGATTTCTGGAAGCATCTCCATGATAAATTGCAATGGCAATTCCAGGCAGAAGGGCATTATAGTTATGCAAAAGGAAACCATTGCTTTCAAAGAGCCTGTTTTGTATCGGTGGCTATTATACTCTCTATTTCATCTTTCATTTAATGCAGGTTGGCAACTGAAATTGACATTCCCCAGTTACCAGAGATGTTGTTTGGTGGAAACAAAATGGAGATTTTGCATCAAGATGGATTCGGCATAGATTTTAATGCAACTGATGCCTTGAAAAGAGTAAATAATAAGCAAGATCTGATGAAAGTTTCTGTTGCAGATGAGTGGCAAAGGTTAAGGTATAGAATTTACATTTTGAGGAAGAACTATTTCACCTGGTGTTTAGGTGAACCTGATTCCACTTTTTCCCAGAATTTTTGTGGCAGAGTTTTGAACAAACTACATGCCCCACGATAATAGATGTAATAACATGCTTTCCTACAATGTAACTGTCTGCTACATATATTCTACTGTGTATCATCTGATTTTATAACTAATGACTTTGAATAATCAGAATCTACTTGACATGATGTGGTTTTGATACCTCCACAGAGCAGATACTGATGGGATAAAAGAAGTGGTAAAGCCATTTGACTGGACTTTTACCACTGATTATAGAGGAACTATTGTTTCCAAAGATCCATCTGTTGTCAAGGTGATAATCTCTTTATACTTATTGTGTTTTCTTCATAGTCTGAAACCTTGCTATCAATTTCTTGTTTCTTACAGCAAATTTGACAGGTATATTCTATCTGATATATTTATCTTCTTTAACTTTTTAGGTGCATGAGACAACAGAGATAATAGATATGAACAAACTTAAAGTAAAAGAACAAATATATTTTTATGAGGATGTCATATTGTTTGAAGACGAGCTTGCTGACAATGGAATGGCATCTCTAAGTGTTAAAATTGTAAGCAAAGAGGTTTTCACATTTATTCACTGTTGTGTTCACACCCTTGTCTTGGGTTGTTTGCTTTTCCTTACATTTATAATGCATATGTTTTTATCATAGCTCTTAGTCTTCACCTGCTTTCACTTCAATTGTATTCATTTTCATTTTAAACAGTTAATGTGTTTACCATGGTTTGTTTAGGTAAGCTTAAGTTATCTTGGGTATTTTAATTAATTGATACAAACATGGAGCCTAGAGATTTTTCTCAAATGGAACATGAATTATTTTGATTGTATGCTACCTAGAGTCATCTGAAGTTTCCAATAACAAATGAAAGATGTTTATTAATCTTCATTCTGAAATAATCTGTTCTGTAATGGAGCTTCATAGTATACGCTATTATTGGCTTAAAACTTGCTTTTATTAAAACACATCACTCAAAAACTTCATTTTATCATGGTTTTTTTTAAAAAAGGCTAAGAGGACAATTTTAAAACAAATTTTACATCTTTTGCAGCGTGTTATGGCAGGTGCTTTCTTTGCACTCCTTCGCTTCTTTCTTAGAGTTGATAATGTCCTTGTTCGAATGCATGATACCAGGCTATACCATGAGGTTGGTAATGCTTCCTTCTCTGGGTTTTTATTTAACAGTTCATGTTATGTTTAGTAACAATGTATACAGTTTTGAGTGTTAGAATTTATAGCGTTAGTCATCTAATGTTAGTTTTATAATGGTTATTGGTAATGTAGCAATTCTTTGGAGCTCATGCTTTTGTCTCTCTGATACCAATCTGTTGAGTTTTTGTTAGCTCAACATTTATAAACATTCATCTAGGATGAGCTTTTTTGGATGTTCTGTTTTTTTGACGTTGTTTGATTTTTTCTCTTAATGCTTTGATCACTAATTCCTCTTTTGCTTTTTTCTATTCCTGTATTCTCCTGCTATTTATTTCCAATTTTTCACTAAGCCTGTATAAATGTTAATTACCACTTTGTCTATGATGTCCCAACACTTAAATCAATTTTGTCAATGTAAGCTCACACTCAGAAGGCTCATCAAATCAGTCATTCAATCAGCCAGCCAAATTTTTATTTAACTGAAAATAATTTATTCTTAAGATATGGAGGAAGTTGTGAAGGAGATTAAACTTGCTGATCTATCTAGGCTAGGAAATGCTGTTGTTTCTTCACACAAGTGTTTTCGTAAGTTTAATCAGCAAAAGGGAACTGCGTTAATTATAGCAACATTTATTTGCTCATAGGCTGGTACTAACTTTCTTTTACGTGAATATTCATCAAAGGAGCAGACGTTTTCAAAGTTAAAGGTACAATGTTATATTCACCAACTTATTTGTAGGCAACATCTCAAGGTGTAGCATCATTTTTGCCAGCAACATATAGATTATGTTTGTCAATTTTTGATCTTATATATGGAAATACTCGATTTCAAGCCTGATATATTGCATATGCAACTTTTTAAATATGGGTGTGGGACTTTTTTATAGATACATCATTATTTCTGAATCAGGGCTTTTGAGCCTTGATAACAAGAAAGTTTATGAAAAACATGTATGATTCTTTGTTTCCATGAATACATACCCCACCTGCGTTGTTAATAAATGGAGCCAGAGTATGGACATAAGAATATGTTTTAAACTTGGTTTGGTAACTGTGTGTTTATACCCTCTGGTGTTGTTCTGAGTGTTGTTAGTTTATATAAGCTTTATGTAAATTTCGTGGAAAATTTTAACAGTTGTTCTTTATGACAAACAGGATTTTCTCCTTTCCCCTGAATTTGTGCCCCCTATCTCATGCCTTCGTTTTAGAATCCATTCGGAAACCCAAGTGACCTAGCTGAACACTTAGAGCACAAACAAGAACTCGTTGAGAAAATCGAATTTTCGGAAAGTGCTAGTATTGCGACGAATAGTGACGTCAAAGATGGCTGATTTCCGATGACCGAATTGGATCTATGCATCATTTCCACCAACCCATGAATAATCATGTGGGTTAGCATTCTGATATCACAAGTATACACACGATACTGTACATACTTCCATTATTGCGAGGTAAAAATCTGTAATTCTGTCATCATGAGATCATCTTTGAAATACAATTGAAGCAAATTACTTATAATGCACTTGCACCCCGTTGAATGCTGCGATTGGTAGAGTTCTGCTGAAACAAGAAATGCCAGTTTTTCTTTTTATAAGATTCTTTTAAATGAATTTAAGAGCCTCTTTTGGCACGTGTAATGTATAGGGAAAACATTTTTATGCTTAATATTTGGCTGTTAAAGGTTGCGTTTCGAATACACATCAAATGTCTCTATTATAAGCACAAAGTTCAATGTTCTCTTTTTCAAAATTAAAAACAAAAACTAATGATCTACAGTGTAAATCCAATCGTCTAATATGTGTAATATGTGACAAAATCTTTATGTGTATGTTGATGCTGGATTTCGTACCTACAAATCGAGGCTCTCTTTCTCAAAATTAATAACAAAAACCATATGCAGTGTAAATCTAATCATGTAATGTGTGGCAAATTCTAAACGTGTATACTGACGCTCAATTTTGTCGTTTCGGGTCAAGACAATAGCCAAGGGGTCTGCTCTTTACTTGGTAGTGTGAAATCGGCTGAAAAATTTAAACTGCTCTGTTGGTTATAGCCAACTATTTAGAAAAATACAAACTCCACGATAAAAAATGGGCTTATACAAAAAGCCTAAGTAAGAATATTACATTTTACATGGTCCATGTCAGGCTGAAATACATGTTTAGAACGCTAAACTGGTTACCAAGAAGAACTGTCCGCGAAACTTTCACCTTTCTTGGTGCACATATGCTCTATGCCGGTCCCGTTGATGGATGTTTTTATTTATCCACCATGGCCTTAGTCGAAAGTTGGCACTGACGTAATTTGTTTGGTTTTTGAATGTATCAGCAAATGCTCCTCAAACGAATCTCTTGGTAACTGATACTGAGGCTGCGTCTACACGATGCCGGATAACTTTTGATCTGGATAGAAAGTTATACGGATATGCCTTCCGTATACTGGGCTATCCGTACCAAATGTGATTCAGTTGGCCGTACAACTTTGGATCCTTCTAGCTACACGACCTCAAAGTTATCCGGCACCGTTCAAACGGGCTACCCGGATATGTTTCGCTACGAATCGATACCAAGGCGACAATTTTGACAGACGGTGTTTTGAATTGTTTTGAAAATCGAAGCTTGGTGCTGACAGCCTCTGTCAAAATTGCACCTCGGCCAAAAGGCCAGACTTCGTTTTGGCTGTATTTGACTTGCTTTGTGTGCAACCTGACATAACAGCACTTGCACAGTCGCACATTGCTGAAATTACTTCAAAATACAAATCCATGGCAAACACTGGTAAATCAAACTGTCCAACTGGATGGTATGTGAAAAATCAGAACCACGGTCTTTTCGATCGAGCTTTTTGCCACTGACACAAGGGTATCAAATATCTTCATTGACTCGAGATGCTCTTAGAGTTGCTATTAGCCAATTGGGCATCGCAGGTTTCAAACCACCAAACAAGTAGAACAACCACAATTTGATGACGTAATGATGATTCGATACTGCCCCAGGCCCCCGATAAAGCTCTCGGCAAGCCCAAATGTTAAAGCCTGTCGCAATAAGTACAACAAGATTTGTGGAATCAGTTTGGCAATGTTTCTAAGGATTGCAGTCTACTTTTGTCCAACCTAATACTGCTTAGTCATGGTAGAGGATGCCCTTTTAAGATTGAAAGTGCAGATTGATAAGATTAGGCTGTAATTGCGATCACGATGATTAGCCAAGTCATGGAACATTACAAGAGGGATTGCTTACTAACTGGAATAATTAATTAGATTATCTGCTCATTAATTTCAATATTCACGAAGATCTAGTTAATTTTTTATTAGCCAAACCATCGATAATTTAATTTATTCGCTTGGGCACACTGTCCAAGCTAGTTTTGTAATTGGTTTTGTGGCCGGTTGAAAGCCCAGAGAAGAATTTATGCTTCGCCAAAAACATTTGGATATTGTCATATTTAATCGGGTTAATGAAGGTTTATCCAGTAATGAATTTCTAGTTGCGTTAACATGTTGGTACACACCGCTAATGCATTTGTGGCAGCAGGAGTAATGTTCTAATGGCGGTATGCATGTTCTGTTGCACTGCCAGGGGCTGTTTTGACTTGCAATCAAGAGCTTATATTCAAGATAGCTTATATATAGAGCTTATAAGCAAACATCGGTTTGGTTTCTTCCGACCCTAAATATTCCACCAGAAATATTGCAGATACTGACTTTACATTAACAATTCCAATCCTCCCTCTTATCAGTCATGCATTTGCAGCTGTGCCATACAGTTACAGGTCTAATGGGAATATTTCGCATCCTCATTGGAACTTTTATTTCTGTTGTTGTACTCCCTTGTGCACTACCCCTGATAATTCTGTTCCCACCCATGAGTCACATTGGTGACGTGCCACTGTGTGTTTTTCCAACAACATGTAATTCAATTTCTCGTCGGCTATACTTTAATCTTTTGGCATGTACTTCAGTGCTACAATTGCTTCCAATTCGTTCTTCTCAACTTGAGATTTTGGAATCACTCTGGATGAACATGTTTTGGCCTTCATGAAGAAGACCCATACTGCCAGGCCTAGGGCAAAGAGAAATGCCACTGGTAGTCCAACTGATAAACCTATCTCTTTATCGGATAGCTGTTGGTCATTTTTGCCCTTTTTCCCATCTACTGTGGCTGTTGGAAGCAATCGAGTAGAATGAATTGTCGATTGTGGGTTCCTTTGTTTGTAACTGGAGCTTTCTCCCTCTTTGCGCCACGTGGATAGCGTTGGTTTTGATACTTTCCAAATCGTCGTCAGTGACGTCATTTCATCAGTCTCTGCTACTACTTTTGATGAGTAAGTGGAACTAAATGCCATTTCAAATTTGGTAGTTGACATGAAGTGTGCGCGTCTTACCGATGGAGCAGTTGATAAGGGTGCCAATTGACTTGTGGAAACAGTGCTACTTTGTGGCTCGGGCACTAGATAGGATGACGTAAGCATAGGTTCAACAGCACCTACTGATTCAATGCTGTTCTTGCTGTGACCATCGTTGCTTTTTGAAGTTGATACAGGGGCAATACTTGAGATGGAAGCACCAAACGATGACGTCGAGGAAAGCCCGTCTAGCAACGCTAAACTTGTGCTTGTTGTTTTGAGATACAGTGGTTCAAATGAAGTTACTGGTCCCAAAATTGCGGAAGCTTCTGGCGTTGCCGTATCGTTTGGTAAAGTCAAAATAGTTGTTGATAAAATGGTAGTTGATATATCAGATGTATTCAAAGCAATTTGGTTTGTTAGGGCTGTTGTCAATTTGAGAGCTGATGATGCTTCGAAGGCTTGGGTGACAGACTGGTTTGCCAACCGGGAAGCGTTTCTCAAGGCGGATGTAGTCCATACATTTAACCAACTGGAGGTCACCATTGGCATAAGAAGCATGGAAGAGGCTAGAAATAAATGATAAACTCGTTTACTGAAATGATAATTTATTCGCTTCCCCAGTAATCGCTTTACAAAAGAATATTTGTTTATCAGAATGGAATTTTCAATAGAAAGCTAATTAAAGCTGTTAAAATACATTTGCATCCTGAGGTGCTGAGTTAACTGCAATAATTCAAGACTTTAAGTGGAAGCAACTCCATTTCGACTTGGTTACAATTGAATGAAAAGAAGCCTTTCAAAGCAAAAATTAATAATTGGACATAAATTGCTTATGAAAATAAGTTTATTTAAATGATTTATTAAGGGAAATGTTGAGTTACTGAGATAATCATATATAGGACAATAATTGAGAGCGGTCATAAAAAGAAAGAATAAATTAGAAGGGAAAGACTAGTAGCCTTATACAGAAGAAATACTCTTCCATCAACATCTGTTCACCTAACGTTTTTTGACGTCAGATTTTAATCTGTGAATTCAAGATGAGTTCATGATTATGCTTGCATCTGTAGGGGGGCAGAAACAAGGCTGCTTTCTAGGACCACGCCGATAAGGTGACATTGATTAGAATTAGCCAATTGACAGTTATTGAATCTCAGACTGACCAAAGTAAGAAAAATGCTTCTCGTCTCAACATTCTATAAGGTAGAGCCCTTTACTGAATCTCTTCTTCCGGGAGAAGATCCCAGAACTAGATGAACAAGTACAGATAACTAGCTGCGAATCCCATAAATACCGCCCCACTTACGTCGAATCCGGAGCACTGTTTCTGACGTGATCGTGACGCCATTATCAAGAGACACCTTGCATTGATATCTTTCAGCATCGGTTGCTGTGGTAGTGTTGAACCGGAATGTCATCTGTTGTTGGAAGTCAAGCCGGTCTCTGTGAATGCTAATCCACAAATAATTGAATCTTGGTATCGTAACTATAAAGTTGTTGAAAACATTATATTGTGGAAAGAACTTGTTAAATTCAATCCTGAAGATTGGATAGTCACTGGGAACTTCCCATCGTAGCTCCACTTTTTCCGGTGGTGTGTAATATACCACTGGTCCAGGTGTTGACTTGAAGGACCAGGTCGCTTCCGTATGACCTGCAAAGAGGTATGGCCTAAGTTATTTGTGTTCTCGTTGAAAAGTTGCAATGACAACTGCTATTGATCGCAACGTTGCTGGGTGATACAGAAATAAGCCTAGCTTAAGATTATCATCCTGATATGTCAGCTGCTTATGCAGGGTGTTCAACGATTACAGTCCACGATTTAAAGTCATGATGATGTTTAAGCTCTACTTTTAATCTTCTTCTACAATAGCCTGGTGGTCGCATTAAGCGTAAAAATCGGACTAGGAAACCAAACCGTCATTATTTAACGGAACACAAACGAAAAATGAATTTTTGAGTTAAATTGCCTCCTTTGCTGGATCTTTAGCAAAGGCACTGCAAAAGCCCAAAGGCAACCCGCAAAGTCTTGATTGTGTCATCAAAGCTATATTGATTGTTGTTGCTGCTGCTGCTATTTGTGGGAGCTACGTTCAGTTTTTAATCTCCAGAAGCAAATGAGAAAAATGTCAGCTTCTCCCAAACGGCAAGATGTGTTCATGATTTTCTTTTACAAGTTAAATCGAAATTAATGAAAACAGGAGAACCCTTTACAAGCGCACTCGTCAAACAAACTACGCAGATAATGTTCATTGTTGAAGTCGAAATACCTAATGGTAGAAGACAAGGGCGAGGCACAAGGGACAAGTACACGATACCCAAAGGCCTATTCTACATTTGTGAGGTTTAAAGGATTAAGAGGTATGGTGCCGAATAGATACAAATGTGTTAAACATTAAATTGCAATGCGCGACTGTAGAAACGAACAAATTGAGCTACCAAAGCTGTGTTTATGTGTGTGTATAGGTAACAACTCTATGTGTATAGGTAGCAAAATCTAAAATGCAGAGCAACACAAATGGGGCGTAGCGGTACGGTCGCTAAGCACAGCCTAAGCAAAGCATAATGCATAAGTACGCTACACGCCATAACAAGTTGGATATTCATTACCCTTGGAGGATTCGTTAAGCCAAAATGATTCGTGTTTCTTTATGTAGCCTCTCCTCACATAAACTTGGACGCAGCCTTCCTCTTAACCCTATCTCAGAGGTCTGTCTGAGGCCTCCTTCCAAAGAAAAGAATTCTGACATTTTTGCGGTAGACAGAGCATCAAATCCTTTCAGAACTTCGCTTTCAACCTATCCTTTAAGTTCATTTAGGAGTTTTTTTGCAGTTTCACAATTTCTCAAAATTTTTCAAGCTTTCCGTTTAAATGAATTTTGCAATTGGTATTGCAGTTGGAAATTTCACCATTTTTCTGGTAGAGATTGCGTTACCTTATATTCCATTCTGGGCGTTTCCTGCTTTTTGGAAAAGACTAGAGAGATGCTACGAAGATTTCCATTTATTTTATGAAAATCAGTTTTTCTCTTTTGAAAGACCCTTTCACTTTTCAAAATGTACTTCTGTGCTAAGTTCTTTGTGCTTTTTCAATAGCAAGCATGTGGGATTTCAGTTTGTTGATTTGACCTCTTTGTCACCACTGCGTATAACCTTACAAAGGAATTTCATATCATTAAACATTTGAAAGCTGCTTAAGTATTTGCCAGTATGCTGTTTGTATGTTGTACAAAACTTAGAGCGGAGCGAATAATCCTCGTTGTAGGAGCAATTGAACCAATTTGATAGATTGAAAAGCATCTGCAAGTCCCTGAGTGATTTAATTATTTCACTCAGATTTTTTCAAGCTGAGATCCCGTGACTTGTGCCATTGCCTGTCTGTAGGAGGGGGTAATTGCTAAGAAGGCTCGTCATAATTTCAGGTCATCGTGTATAAATGCTTCAAGCTCTCAGAAGAATGCCAAATAGTGGATATCGTGTAGTATTGTCTGTATTATTTTGGGGCTGAAGAGTCGACAAGACTTGTGCTCACGAATTGGGTCGCACCATCCCCCCTCCCTTAGCTAAAGCTAGTCATTTCTTTAGTGGTTTTTACTGATGACAACTCTCTATTCAACAGTTGCACATCTTTGAGGTTTTTCCCAAGCCTGTTGGCTCTTCATGTTTCTCGTTCCTTGAACTTGTCTAGTGCTTTTGTCGTCGCCAAGGAACAGTACATTTAGCTTACTTTCGCATTCTTTGCGATGTTTTCGCGTTAACAAAACTTCAGTAAATAGCCGTTTGGGTAGCAACATGTGACACATTATAGATCAAATCAGATTTATGGAAATTTATGGATTTAGCTACTAGAACGCATTTTTTATTTTTGTGCATTTACTAGTTTGTAAGATCTAAAAGGGCCAAAGCTTGCATTTTGTTCTGTCGAAAATCTGGCATTTCCTGCCTGTCTGGATAATCGTCACAACTGCAGGTCCTCTTCATTTCATCTTGACAAGCGGTGGCGCTTTCCTATCACTGCCCTTTCATCGAAGCTCCAAGGTATCTTGTTTCAGTCATACTATTTTCGCGTCATAACTCAGAAATTGCCATTACGTATCTAGCATTGCATAAGTATCTAGCATTGCATTGCTTTTTAGCCTAATTCTCCTTATAATGACAAACTCAACGTGTAATGTTTTACAACCTTATACGTATCTAAGCACATGTTACGGTGAGGGGGTGGGCAAAATCACAACCGTCTTCTAAAACTGGCCGTGTTTCCAGCCAGCTGTTGAAATATCGTGTCAGCAAAACTTGCCTTACAGTTAGTCACGATTCGTGTGAATTTCGTTTCCTTTCCAAACGATTGGATCGCTGCTTGGCCACCATTTTGAAAAATTAAGTAACATATAATCAGACATTAATTATAAATATCTAAAAATTACAGGCCCCAGGTGTGGGTTAATGTTTGCATCAATTACTTACTTGCGAATCAGCGTCTCGTGTTTTATAAACGAACACTTTTCCAAACGTATTTGTCTTTTCATTGAATGGCAACAAAAGAGTGCTTTTAAAGCTTTCGTAATTAACAATTGTTTATCGCCATTTTCGTATATCTTACAGACCAGCTTTCAATATCCCTAATATGTATGTTTTGTCCATACCTGCCCAAAATATGATTAATGCCACCATTCCTGCAAACGCCATTTTTGCTTTCCTTTGACCAACAGCAATCATGTGTTCCGTCACATCATATAATCACGGAAAGTCTTCACTGTGTTAGGAGCAGTTTCAGTGCAACAGAATTCTCCAACGTCAAGAATCCTTGCAAAGCCGATATAGCGGCTTGGATTGGGTGTTTCGCGCAAAGGAGCCTGGGGCTCTTTCGAAGTTGCCTACACGTGACCACTGGCAGCACTGGAATCTACTTCAAAAGTCAAGTGCTCTCGAAATGTCTCCACATTATTACACTTTATGCTGTTAGGTGTGGTGGACGCCTTTCCGTTGCAAAAGTACGTGGACAAGGACCTTGAAACTCCGATTCACGACGGACGCGCAGTCGTTTATCAAGACACGGTTACAAAGAGAGAAACCGGTACATCCGCTCAAAAACCAGCATTTCATTAGCTCTATGAGAACTTGCTTGCAAATTGGTAAAATCTTTGATTGAGTTTGGCTTGGTTCTTCAGGGCAACGAGCTGCTGGTTGCAGATTATTTGAAACACGTGCTACCTGAGCAGGGGGGTTGATAAGGAAAAAGAGCGCTGTGATGAGAGAAGCATTCCGAGGAGTTGTTTATATTGTTTAAGTGAGCTGGTCCTCATAGGAAGAGGGCCCCTATTTGCCGAGTTCAAGTTAACTCCGTCTACACGAAGTAGACCAACCACCAGCCAAATGTTTCATAACAGGTTGAATTCCAGACCCCAAACTAACAGAAATTGAGTCTGGACAAAATATATTGGAACTCCAGTCATTTTTACAAAAATACCTAATACCGCCGCCCCCTCTCCTTCAGTACAATGTTGTAAATCAATGTGCATTCCATACGCAGCATTGCTGGTGGGAAGATGGGGGTAAAATGTAAAGGAAAACATTGAAATCTAAACCGCTATCGACTTTTAAAGTGAGTTCGAAAACTTTGATTGCGGTATCCCTCTCTATTATAGCCCTAACGTGGAAATCTTAGGACCGAGCAAAAGCTAGTGGAAGAAATTGTACAAGGAAGGAGAGGGTGCTTGACTCGACAGTGAATTGAATTTTAGCTATAATATCGCTTGTAGTTAATGTTAAAGAATGATTAGGTCCTAGTGATAATGGAAGAATTTTCAAGACACGTGATGCAAAATATGCGATGCAGAGGAAAGCAAAGACTAACATACATAGCTGATGCGATAAAACCGAAGATGGGAAACGATTCAAGTCTGAAAACAATACAAGACGGCAATAGCAAGAAAGCCATGTGGCCCTTCTATTATCGAGATACAATTTCAGAAGCAACTGTCTAGTGCTGCTAGGTGGAAACAGTGAACTGTTGTTGTGTTGTTTTATGTTCTGTTTTAGTTTTGTTGTTGTTTCGCGCTGTTTATGTAAATAAGGGAAAGGCGTGCATGGAGGACCGAGAGAGAAAAAGCATTTTAGGATAACCGATACGGACTTCTTGCCATTACACACGGGCTAAGATATGACACTGTTGTGATGCTTCTCGCTTCTGGAAGTGTCCGTAACTCCAAGGAAAAGAGATCTAAATCTTCAACAATATCGCTCGCAGTCTTTACGCAGTGATTTGGGTAGTCGGACAAAATCATTCCTAATCTCGGATAACCAATGACAGTTTTTGTCACGATCACTCATCACAAAGGTTTACATTAACCATTGCACAATTTGATTCTTCAAAGCCAGTCTCTTGAAATATGCGCCCTCTGACTATTAAAACTCTTCTTTCTTTATTAGAACTAGAACTTGCTAGTTCTCTAAGTCAGTGTCTGTCGTAGCCATGTCAGGTTGGATAAAATCACTTTTAATACAGAAAAGTAATTGCTGATGTTATGGTATCATGAATGCAGGCACCGCGGAGCAAGGGGGGTCCCACTTTTTGCAAAAAAATGCGAAACAATAAGTGATAAACTACCAATAAAGCCTCTTTTTCATGGTTTTAGCCCACCCCCCACTTTTTTTAGACCTCCCACTTTTCTCAACGCTCCGCGGTGCCTGGAATGTTCCATTTTCTTTTCGATTTATTTGTAACTAAGCACAAAATGCGCTTCAAAGAAATTCGAAGAACGCTGAAATAAGCTTCCAACTCTAATCAAATCTTCAAAACCTGATATGATTTGAAAGTGAAAGAAGGGAATTCTTCCCAGCACTCATTCTAGAATATGGAGTTTACCTTATTGGTTTAGACATGGGCAAGCTACCAGACTAATAATGTTAAACAGTTATTTCCATGGCAAGAATCTAAATTATCTGTTTTTAATTGCAAATCAGTTGACCCAGCTGAAAGGAAGAACAAAGGCACGGAAGTCAGTTGTCTTTTGATCTGCGCAAAACACAGAAAATTGAGTGGGTGATACGCCTCGTTGAAATAAATTTTTCTTTCACCCAGAAGTCATTCAGGTGCAAAGGCACACATCCAGCAATGATCGATTTAGACTAAACTGGATTTTCCTTCCAAACTCTATACCAGTAAACGGAGCCCAGAAAAGTTGTTAAAATTCCTCCAGACAAAAACATCCTAGAAGCAAACCTTCCTCACAGAGCAATAGAAAGTGGGCGTGGCTTAGGTGTGTCACGTGGGCTTCTATTATTTATCGAGGACCGTCCTCCGATCAGTGACCGTGCGACCGTAATGTTTTCCTGACTGCCAGTAAAGTTTGGTTGCATAGTAAAGTAGCGAGGAGAATAATCGCCATTGTAGTGCAAGGAACAAGCATATTTGCATCTGTTTGCATCAATATTGCATGAAAAGCCGAGTCATAAATGCGATCTAGTAGGCCCAAGTGGAGCACATTGTTTGGGTTTCTGCGTTTTATAGTAGCTTGACAGTCGCATCTAGGGTATTTCGTTTTGGAAGAGCACGTGTGCGCAGAAGAAGAGCATCCCGTAATCCTCCATTTCCCTCGTACAACTCAACGTACTTCCTACCATTCCTGACTCGCATGTCATTTTTATGCTAGTCAACGAGGAAGTATGAAATGCGACCACAGTATCAGCCAGTCAGATTAACAAAAGTGCACCCCGGTTATCTAAATGAGTCAGTTATTGGAAACGAGGCTGTTTCATGGCACGATGCATTGCGGGGTTTTCCAACAAAGTTTAGAGACAAATCATATTCCAATCCCACGAAAAAGGAGCTATGTAAGTGATATGTTCGATAATTACTTAGTTGTAGGCCATGTAAACACGCCGATAAAATAAAAAAGGCAGTTTCAGTGCTAAGAAGTGATCGCTTCATTTCTAGCCTGTTTTTCATTGCACTTACAGGCTCTTAATGTTGGTTTGTGAATTCAACGTCCACATCAATGCAAACATGTAGAGCCTTTCTAATTGGCATCTGTTGTAAACAAACTTTAAACTTTGTTTGTGCAGAGTTTATTAAACTAGCTGGAGCCACTTTTCCGTTATTACATAACCATGTCTTGGTCAAACGGGGCAGCAAAAATTATCTTGTTGACTGGCTTCAAAGAAGTACTCCGTTTGAGCAAATGAATTTCAGCGCAAACAACATGTGGGCGTATTGTTTGTTCATTTTCTTCCGTTTGTGGATGGGGCACCTAGAAGAGCAGGTTCCAGTTTGACTGCGAGGCAGAGCGCTTGCTAGAAAGCACTTATCGTCCAACAGCACATGCGCTGCTAACAAGTGTATGTGGTTCGTAAATCCGATTTGCGTTCGAAGTGCGGATTCAATCTACGAATTACTTAGCACATGCTGCAGAACACGTTTTGCCCTGTTGAAATCCTACTTTGAAAGGCTGGCAGAGCGCCGTCTATCTATGTAGATGATGTAAGACCAGGTGACGAATCACTCCACCCGCGTAAACACTTCTGCTCGCCTTGAACTGCTTGGAAGGGGACCTGCTGCAAGCGAACCGGCCTAGCCCGGGCGAAATGGATTCATTGCGAGGTGCTGCGTTAGCGCTGAAGAAGAGTCCAAGAGTTGTGCGCAAGAAGCTGGACCGCATCACAGGCCGGAAGGAAGGTAGGGCTCCGATTTTGCCAACGTATAAACGAAAACTTCGGCATTAATTAACCGTCCTATATTTCTTTTTAGAGTCGGTGACGAAGTTCTTTAATCCTTGTCTGTGACGAAAGTATTTTTGCTTTGCAGGACTTCTTGGAAAGGTTTTTTCTATTTAAAAATTAAAACATCTTTTAGGCTGGCATTGCGAAACTATAATTCAATTATATCTTGATTATAGCCGGAATAGCATATTTTGTGTGCCTAATCAACCGAAGGAGAAATAAAGTTGCTCTTTAACTGAACTTTCAAATGCAGATGCATTTTGCTATGGAATCGACCACAAATCGTATTCAACCATACTTTTAACGATCTAACGATTTAAAGATTCCATGGCTTACTCGGTTCTCCATAGGTGCTTATTTGTTGAAACATTTTCTTCTGCAACTGCTTTTCTAGATATTGATTCTCGACTTTTTCTTGCTGGTTCTTAAAGAGTTTTTGATATTTTTAGTTTTGAAATTGTATAGCTTTAAAAAGCTCAAACTTAAATGTAAAAGCTGCTTTCAGAAAGGATTCTTTTAAGTCTTAAATGGGTGTGCTCACTGCCACCACATTTACTTTGACAGAACACCAGTATGAGATGCTTTCGATGTTATGCCTTTCAATGTGCTTGAGTTTCTTCTCTGATAAATGCGACAGATGGTTATATCACTATGTAGAGCCACATTATATGATATTATCACTTTGTAGAATTACCATAATCATGATGATAATAAATACTCCATTCTGCGTCATGATCACCAGTTCTCCTTTCTGCAAATGAGTCGACAGACACCCTAAGCTCAGCTCACATGTTACGGACTCTGTGTAATACATAATCCTTGCTTTGCCTCTGTGCTATATTTGAGGTCTCTTTGTCTTCTACCACTGAGTCAGGTACTTTGTGATGTTCAATAGAAAGAAAGAAGCCACACTATATTTCCCTTGTCAAAACACTGGAAACAGTTAACAAGGTCTTGTCTCTTTTATAAACATATCAAGTCTGAGATGTGAGAAAGATAACTGGCTATCTCTTGTTGAGAGTTGGTCTGAAAACAGACTTATAAATCTCTAGTTGAAGGACTTTGTTGAACGCAATCTTCTTTGAAGAAAACCCAGTTTTTTGTAAATCTTTGCGTGCCAAAATATAAGGATCCCCTTCACCTTTCTAGTTATTGACCATGTTGTCAGGCAAAAAAGAGGCCATTAAATAGATTCGGTAGAATCTAGGTTTGCTTTATCCAGCAGGTACATATACAAATATTTCAGAGCTAACTATTTGAAAATGTACACGTGTGTCCTCACATTGCCTTCTGAATAAATAGGCTTTTGAAGTTGAATAGGACAAATTTCTGTTGACAGGGAAGGCAGTTATACGCCCTACTCAGTAATTCTCTAGTTAGAAAGCGGACAACGAAACAATATTAGTTGCAAACAATAACATCTGAGGCAATGATAATAATCATAGTTTATGAGGATTAACAAACAGTCCAAATAGTGTGTATGACGTCATGTGTAGTAGATCTTAAGCAAGCTGTTTGAGAAAACTTCATGACAGCCATTATGCTTATTATGACCAAAAAATGAATAAAGAAAATGTTGCTACATAGAAATGTATCCCACACCAAAGCTTTCAAAATAATGCACCATTAAGGCGAGAAGAAGTTAACCAGAGCTTTTCGTTAGGCCTAGCCAACAACGAATTATTGCAGCAATCGTGTTTCAGTGTCAATAAAAATATTTAGAAAATCTAATGAAGAAAGTGAGGTACTGTAAAATGTAATATTAAGCAGTCTGTGTATACAGATATAAAACCTCTTCAGTTTTAGCTTTTGGTGTCGATTCGGATTAATTGTCGTATTTCTTCAAAAGCTTGCACTAGAAAAGATTCCACTTGAAGAAAGTCACATGTTCACAGTATCAAATTCTGTGAAGCGCTAACACTGTGGATGCCTATTTTTAAACTATGGGTAGCCAAAGCTAGTGAAAGTATTTCAGGCTGGCATTGTTGTAAGATTTAGCACTCATATTGGTTCAAGAAGCAATCAATTTAGAACCAGCCATCAATGTAACCTTTTCGACGTTATTTCAATCAATGTTTCAGGGAGAAAGCTCTTTCATAGTCAGGACGAAGATGTCTCGTTTTGCGTAAAAGTAAGTCGTTTTATTAGCTTCATGCTGCGTTTTCATAAAAGAAATGCTGGCTATACCGAATATTTTAGTGCATCTTAGTGTATTGCCTTAGAAATTGCCACAGTTATGTAATGTTGCAACATTTAGATTTGCCATTTGCCAAAGTAAACACAATCAATAATTGGCGAAACATTCTGGCCTAAAGCCTTCTTGAATTATCTTATTTTAGTTTCAGTTTTCATATGTCATTAAGTTATATAATTAAAGACTTTGACACCTTTTTCAGCAACTTGGAAGCATCGACCTGCGTGGAGAATGCACTTTATCCACAACAGAGGCTGCAGTCAGAAATCTTTTATCTGAAGCTAAAAAGGTCAGTTGCCTACTACTGTGATATCAGAAAAGTATTCTATTTTATTTCATTTTATTGTTGCTTGATGCTACTTTAAAAAAATACAGAGATTGATTTATACTAGCATAAATAACTAAAAGAAGAAACAAATTTCGTAGTTTGTTGAATAGGACTGGTGGGTCGATTTTTTATATTACTTTTTAAATTTTGCAAGAGGATTCTAGTTCATTTGGCCAATTTTGTTCCTTTTATTGGAAACTAGCAATGTTTTGCCAAGGGTCGTGGCAAGCCTTGACGATCAAAGTGTGAAGGGAAATTTGAAGGCACAAAGTGGCATTTTAGTCAATATTCTAAAAAACGATTTTTGACAATATGCAGCCCACTTGTTTACAAAAGCATGATGTAGAATCTTTCCTTCATCTGTTTAGCAAACCATGCTGGTAAGGCTCTAGAATCCTCGTATCAAATCATCTGATAACCAACACTTGGTGGCTATTAGCAACTAGATAATGGCAGAAAGATAATGTGCTTGACAATCGAGCTAATAGGAGGTGCGCACATTGTAAATGGAAGCAGCTGCACATTTTGACATTGTTTACATGCAACTTTGATATCCATATCAGTGTCACCTGCTGTATCGATAACTCGATAGCTAATAGGAAATCCTTCTTAAATTAGAGCCAACTTAGGTTGTTTTTCGGATTTCTGAGAGATTGTGTGCAATTACTTTGAGAAAGTTGAATTTGTAAAGATATAACTTATGAAGTTTGGAATCTTATTACGAATCGTTCTTTGACCTCCATTCAGGTGTTGGTGACATATTGTCTTTAGGGTGGGGGGCATCTTTCTGTGAGGGTGCATGAGCGTTTTTGTCACGTAACGACTCTCCAAAGTTGAATTCAGGTATTTTGTCATGCAGCAAAATGACACTTATTGGGTCTCAAACAAAACAATTCAAACAACTCACCCGAATTCCAGCTACTGCTTTTCCTAGCCACAAACTCCCTGGTTTTGACCTGTGTAAATGAATTTGTTGTCATAGCTTCTTCTATGCTTAAGGAAGCCTCTTATATGAAAAATCACCCCCTTATTCTGACCGTGGTACCTTCACAGTCTAGAATAGAATCAAAGAAGAAGCTGCCAAAGATGAACCTAACAGTGGCAACAGAGAAATTGTGCGTCGAGGATGCTGCTACAAAGGTAAGCTATAGCTGCTTGAAAGCAGATCTTCTATTGGAGTTTTGACCTAATCCTGGGCAATTATTTGATGGCCTGTTAGATAAAATTGAATGACAATTGCACTTTTCTGTATATCAAATGTATTGCTCATCTTTTATGCAGGAACTGATGTACGAGGTAGACCTTCAAAGGTATGTGCTAGATTCCTCTAGCCTATACTTCGTAGCTTAATTTCTTTGCATGCCTTTTACAGCTAAGCATTTCTACGTATTAACGGGGTGTGTTCTTCTGGTGTTTCTGTCATCTGAGAAGTTCAGAATCTTTCTCCAACTAGCTACAAAATTCTAATGTTTTGGAAAATCATAATGAAGCAGAAATCTTGAATTGTTGTTCACTTTGCTACTACAGCAACACAGAAAAATGTCTTCTATACTCCAACGAGCCGTTTTTTATTGATAGTCATAGGTGCTAGCTAGGTTACAGGCTTATATTTGACAAAGGATGACAAAACACCTTTTATCAGCAAAGTTACTGTTTGATGGCAAACAAGAAATGGCTAGAAACCTTTTCGATAAATCTTGTTTTTTCTTCAACAGGATCTCCAAGTGGCAGGTTGATGCCCTATATACGCAGGTTTTCTCCTTCGTAGAAGACAAAATTGATAGCCCGGTATGCCACGCATTCATTTCACCAAAGCCATCAGTGGTGAGTTTGTCTACTCTTTTGTA
Source organism: Nemopilema nomurai (assembly GCA_003864495.1). Classification (NCBI taxonomy): domain Eukaryota; kingdom Metazoa; phylum Cnidaria; class Scyphozoa; order Rhizostomeae; family Rhizostomatidae; genus Nemopilema; species Nemopilema nomurai. The sequence continues at coordinate 902,353 of ML133478.1, forward strand.
GCGCACTCTAACGCGCTCTTCTTTCACTATCAAGTTCTAAAAGCTCTCACATGGTTTAATAAGCTTAAAACTAGTTTCAGATCAATAGAAAAAATTTCACTGTCATCACAACCTACGATAGAAATTTGATAGAATAAAGAGTTTGAATGAATAGAGTTTTAGCTATAAATAGATTGTTAGTTATAAATACTACATAACTATAACTAAAAATAAGGTACTTATTCTCTCTTGTGGAAATTTATTATGCCACAAAAACCACAAATGATTGCTCTCAGTTGGAACTGAGGTTTGGTACTGTCTTTTAGTATTTACAATACAACACTCCATTATAAGCTCGATATGTCTCTTCATTTCTCAATTGAAAACTTTCCCATTTTTTCAAACTGACAACTCTCTCTCTTTTTGAACACGTTGCTTCTTTTGCACTGGTTCCAAAGTCAATTGAGTGCTCCTTCGTTTTATAGACCGTAGCGATTACCGAAGCTTTGATCACCAACCAGAAGTTTCTTGAAGATGCCAAAAAGGTGAAAAGTCGATCTGTTGTATGTTAGAACTATTCTCGTGTCCAAAAGATTTGTAAAATTCATTCACACGGTTTTGCAATGTCAATAATTGACAGCGCAGTCCAGCTAGCTCATGATATGGTCTTCAAGTACAATGAGAACTGTCATCATTCTTTCGTGCGTTCCTAACTTCTTTTAAGAGGCACAAAAGAATGAATCTGAATTCTACTCTTCCTACTGTGCAATCGAACCATTACAAATCCATATTCGCAATGCAAGGAATTTGTACTGCAAAACTCTTTACTGTTGAGCTCAAATATGCAAGCGGCGAGGGCTGGATGGATTTAGAATGCTTGGAGCAGCATGCAACAGAACACTTATAGTTGTCTTTAACCAGGCCTTTCAAACGTCCAATGACAGTTGCAAAAACTGCAACTTGTGTACTGAGTTATAACCAACAGATGATATGAAAACTGCATCGAGTGTTTTAATTACTGCCGTTATTCCTAATTATCGTTACAGCAAGAAATACCACGTTGCAATCGTTCAAGCAGGGATTCACTTTATATCGATTCCCACTTCCATCCGTTTTTGGCTATTGATTTTCAAATTAACCAGTTCTCTACAATACCTGCTCCACTTATTCTTAAATCAAATAAGTCTTGTAAATTTCATCAACACCGTATATATGTATAAATATATATAAGACCTGCCATTATTTTTTTTTAAATCTCAGGAAGGAATTGATAAGAAAAGAAACGACATTGATAGTGACTTACAGAAGGAGGCTGGGGAGCTTTATTCCGATTTAGGCCAAGACCATGGCATTTCTGTTGAACAAACCACTGCAGATATCGACAGCCTTACCTTTGCAGAAAATAGCAATGCGGACGCTGGTATAGAATACAAAGGGACAAATGATTTCAACGACTTTTCCAGTTCAGATGAAGAAGCTCCCGAAAATTCAATGAATTTTATCTACTCAAACTTAAAGGTAAGTTTACTGCAACTTATTTTTTTTTGGAAATGATATTCATAGAATTTCAAATTTTTTCCTTTACCTCCAGTTCACTTTTTATGAAAGAAGCTGTTAGAAGTAACTGAGAATTCATTAGTTTAAGGAACTGGAATATGTCTTAAAAGCATTTTAATCTACCATTTATCTGTGAATTTATGACATGGAAATCGTTTTAATAGTGAATATTCAGGTTAGTCTCTCGATACTTTTTGCGAGTGACTACACTTTGAGTAATAAAAAACGTTTATGCACTTTTCTGAAAATCTTTTAGAGTGAAGAGTCTGGTGAAAAAGTTGCTTTTGATGCAGAAGGTCACGAACAGTCTTTTCAAAGGTAAGGCTAATAATCTTAACAAAAATTTACCCACTGATTCTTTTAGGATGGAAAATTATAGATTACATGGTGCAGAAAATTAGCTGATATTCTGATAAATCTGAGCTATCGCCTTTGGTTATACAGAAAATTTGACACAGATTCTTCGACTCGTGGACAGTTTTCGACAGTTCATAAACCAATAATTGGAATAGGCTCATGGGCAAAGAAAAAAGGGAAAAAACAGCAAGGGATTTCCTTTACAACTAATGAATATGTCCCTTTCCTTATACCCTGCAGCTAAATTATGCAAAATAAAAATTTGAAATTTGAATGCCTTTTATACTTTTTAGTGCTTCAAGTACCAATCCTGCTGCAAAAATAGAAAATTTCCAGATGTCAAGTCATGAAGACAGCCGACAGATTCCAGTTCCAACGGAAAATCTTATCAATTTCGAGGATTAGGCCTATCAAATTGCCGCCATATTGGAAGCAAACCATTCGTATTCACAAAAAGCTACTTGTATGCTTAGCCTTGTTATTCGTCTGCGTCATTTGAAATTTGACCGACTTGGTGGTGGTTCGTTTATACTTCTCATTTCGGCCCAAAGCGAGAAAGCTTTATCTAAGTATTTTTAGTTTCATTCGACTTGATAGCTCTATCAGAAACGCTAGTTATGTAGCTTAATATTGCTCTTGACCTTGTCAGGAAACTTACATGTTTATTTTGCCATTTACTACAGAACGCTTGCCGATAATTTATTCCTTGAAAAGGATACCATTATCAGTCACTCTTGAAGGATATCCCAACATTTCAGTGTTTTTTATTTCAAGTCAAATGCGCGATTTTTTCGGCTTGTGATACGACTTGTATTATGCAATTTCCATAAAGACTTTTGTTCGTTATGTATACCTATCAAGAGCGTTCGATGCAACTCTTCTAGGCTTGTGACACCATGTATCTTGCCAACCAACCTGTTAATGTACGAGCTTGTGAAAACAGTTCCTGGTTTGTAGTTACAGTGCCTTCAAACATTTTGGGCAAGAGCATCAAGTTTTTCTATTGTCATGGAGAAACCTCAACCTTCTGCCCTCAGGCAACCTTGCACTTTCTATTCATAGCGATTTTGCATTTGATAATTTACTTGATAATTTTCAAATTTAGATCGTTTATGAAGTTCCCAGGCTTGCTTTAGGAGGGGTCTAATTTACTACACTTTATATGTAAATTATATATGGAAATGCGAACTAGAGAAAGATAAGGAACCATCCGATGAAGTCTTCCAAGCATTTATTGCGGGAATTGTGCGTGGTGTACCAAGAAATTTGAAATCTCTGTTGCAGTTTGCAATCTATAATTCAGGTTTATTGACTATTTATCTTAACTTAAACATCAAATGATGCGTACCTAAAGTATGTGTTTTTCTATGACGGTGTTTGTGTTAACAACTGATGTTTCTATTTGTACTTTCATCTCATTCTCGATAAATTGCCTTTTGAAACTACTCCTGAGCTAGTTTCAAAGTTTCGATAGAGCTCCTAGTTAAGAATAAATAACCAATTAAGAATGTCAGTCAAATGTTTATATGTGGAAATAGGGGTCACGGAGACTTTCGTTCATTAGCTTAATGTATCCGATGCACAACTCATGAAACATTTTGTAGACTGAATAAAATAATCAGTGAAATGAATGTGAATCAGGGATAAGGTGAAAAATGCCTAGGAATAAGGTTGAATTAAGCTTGACCCTTGTTCCAAATTGTTTCGCTGTATACCTTGGTGACTTGGCATTGGATGGGAACTTCATAGCATTTATTCTCATAAGTAAAACTCATCTTGCCAAAATGTAAGTGAACATTGACATAAATGCATTCTGCATTTTCATGTCTGTACAAATGTACTTTAATGGGAAGTTGATGGAACCGAACAAGCTGTGTAAACATTTAGTTGAAATCCCAAAAATGTGTCAAGCGAAGAAAATTTGATATTCCCAAGCTGTATTTTCAATGCGAGGCTGTTCTTGTTGAGAACATGGCGGCTAAAGATGGTCCCGTTGAAGAATCTGACAGATTCACGAGCTTTTTGAAGGAGGTAGTCATCTTTTTCCAGCATTCTGTATCTATGTATTAAAAATGTTTTAAGCAAGTTGGTTATTGTGTTAATCTGAGAGAGGTAAAGTGAAAGGGATCAATAATGCAGACCTCTAAAAGATTGAAAAGCTCCGTGTGGTGGTGGAGCAAACTTGATTTTAACTGCTTGAATTGCCAAATCCATTCTGGGGGCTTTATTTTTGGCAAATATTAACTGGAAAGTTTGTGCTTAGAGAAGCACATTGCATCTTCTTACTTCAACTGCATCTTTGGTTATAAAATTAAGCATTTTCGACGAATTTAGGTATTAAAATGTTGGGAACAAATGTGGCAAGCATCACGATAACATGGTAGACTGATTTGTGCAAGTATGATGGCAATACTAATTGCCTACCCGATGTCAATGCTTGTTGTATGTACATTTTGTGATTTAAAGTTAAAGTCGGTTTGCTTCTGCCATTACTCTCTTCAAAAATGTTTGCTAGATTATGTATATTTGAAAAAATGTATTACTGTGTGTAGTAGAAATACATAATCTAACAACCGTTTTTAGTACTTTGTATTTTGGAAAATTGTTTCATAATGTGCAGTTCCCTAAGTTGTTAGATGCAAAAAGGTATTGTGGAAGCTTTCCACTTGTTGTGTAGTTTCTGCATTCAGTTTCAGTTGTAAGAAATCCTGTATCTAGAATCTAGATTTATATCTAATATTTATTAGCTTGTATTTAATTTTAATCTCATTCATGAAGGTTATCTTGAATTTCACAATTTTGAAAAAGATACACTTCCAAGGGTTGTTGAAATCCTTCTACTTTTCAGGATTAGTAATTTGATTTCTACAATTTTTTCACCATCTGTGGGAGGGGCTTGTTTTGGATCGTTTCTTACAAAAACTGTTCGTAAAAATAAATTGTCTTTAAAAGTGTTCAAATGTACAATCAATCAAATTAATTATCAACAAATTACTTTGTAATTTAAATGATTGAAACTCTACTATCAATTACTGCATTACCAATAAGTTCATTACCAATCTAAAGCTCAAGGAAGATTAAAGAAGAATAGTACAAACTTTGTTATAGCTTTCAATAAAGATGTAATTTTTGCTTTGTATTTACTAACATATAAAACTAAAAGTTTTTTCATTTTAGCTAAGGTAGTTATCCTAATCCTGAAGTTTGGTATTTTCGTTCCAAGCATTATTTTTCCAATGCTTTTATCTATTTAGAAGAGTTTCTTGCTATTACATTTTTTGTAGTAATCTTCTTCTTTTTTTAGGTTAAAGAAATCGAAAAGAGAGATTCAGAGCTAACCTGTGACAAACAAATAGAGAGACTCACAAAGCCAGGGTCAAAATATTTAAATTTGAATCCATATGAGGTAATGTGCATTGATATAGAAATTCATCTGAATTTGATGTTGGTTCTTTCTGTCCATGATTAATTTTAAATCAGAACAAAGTGCAACAACATTGCAAAAATGTCTCATTCAAATGTTTACACTTTGCATATTTAAACTCGTAGTCAGTTTCTGTGTCTAAGTCTAATATCTAACTCAGTGAAAATTAGTTGATATATATAAAAAGACATTTGCACAAACAGTGTAAGGGCTTTATAAAAGATGTGATTCAGAATCCTGTTGACTCATTATTAGGAATATTTTCTTTTTTTGAAATATTGAAATGTAATTTTGCATTTCACCATTTGTTATTTCTTCAACTGAGTGAATTCATTTTTTAAAATAGGTGTTACAAATTCCTACTGACGCAACAGAAGATGTCATCAAGTTAGCATACAGAAAGGTGCTTTGTCTTACTTTGTATAAAGTTTATTATAGTCTTACTGTGGACTGCTATTTATATTAAGTTAATTCAACAGTTGCATATTTTATTCCTGTTTCTTATTTATTCATTTTTTCACAGAGTAAACTAATGTGCAAATTGAGTTCCAAGAATGAATTTTCTAGTTTTAAGTTTCATGTCAGCTGCAAGTGAATAATAAAATGATTTGTTTGGTCAAATGAATTAACCAGTCCACTCTTTGCAGATTTACCATTTGCATTGCCATATAAAAAGTCTCTTTTTTGATATACCTTTTCATAAAACTTCAGAATTGCATAGAAAAGCAGAACTATTATCTTGTATACTTAAAGTAACTTCGTCATCAGCTATTTTTCCAGCTTGAAATAAATACCCAGGCCTTTCTTAGAGACACAGGCTATAACCAGTGCCAGTGCAAACTCCATCTAAAGCTTTGTGAGAGCTTTTTCCACCTGTGCAGTTTTTCAAGCCAACAATCTCATTAAATACATGCAGTTTAGTTGCTTGAATTACTTACTGCTATCAGGGCTCTGATAGAGAACATCTATGTTTTTATCAAATAGGCATGTTGCCAAATTATTCCATTATTGTCTTAAAGCTTGCAATGGAATAGGAAATATCCCTTGCACAAAAAGAACAACATTTTCAGGGTTCACTTTATTGTAAACTGTTTCTTAATTAAATTTATTCCAAATTTCTTTTTGCTCTTTTATTTTGTATTTTGTTGTGTATCAAATTTTGGTCTCATTAGAGGCCCTAGCCAGTGCGTACAAATAGCTGAAGTGAATACAGTACCTATGAGTAATAATATGATAAGCTCAGTATTGGCAAATTTGGTTAATTTGACCTAGACTGCCTATATCTGTTTCAATGTACTGGCAATTTTCATTCCTAGTTGTCAATATTAGTCCATCCTGATAAGAATTTGGATGCTCATGATAAAGCACAGAAGGCATTTGAAGGTACGTCTTTACTAAGAAGCATTGCTCAAGGGTTATGTTCACTTCATTACGCTAAAACAGTATTTGTTATAATATCAGCATTTCTGCTGCATTTTAGAAGATTTGTGGGAAAATGATTGGATTTTTTCATTAAATGTTTAAAACATTAAAGATGAGGTTTTTCAGTTGAAGGATAGGGTACTATTTCATAGAAGCAGGAATCAATAAAACACTTTTTATTTGGGGGCTGTCAAAAGTGACAGTGCTTCTTACCTACTATGTTACAGATGAATAATCAAACAGACAAAATGCTTTGCTGAACAGAGTGTTGATTTATCCAATAGAGATTGGATTGTCACACCCTTGAATCCCCCAGACAAACCTCCCCCATGGGCAGTCAACCCCTGCAGCATCCTTTTTAATTACAAGGCCTTGGTCAAACTTGTCACCAACTAGAGTCTCTTTTGCATTCTCATACACAATTGAAAGAAATTTTCAGTTTTTCTATTATGTCCTTATAAAAGCTTAAAATAATTAACTTTGGTTTCAAAACTATTTTCATAGGCTGTCTAATTGACATCAGCGGCTGCTTTAAAGGATTGATTAAAGTTATTTCCATCCCAACTTCAGATTTATTTTTATGATGACTGTTGAACAAAAGCTTTACTTAAAGTGAAAGATTAAGGCAGTCAGTTTTGTTTAATTCTGAGAGAGTTTAAAAAGCATTCTTGTATGTTATTAGTTTGGGCCATGTCTACTGCCTTTCATGACCTACACTCATGTTTGAACTCCACTGTGTAGGCTGAATGGAGTGTTCCACAAGTAGAAGTGTTTTTTGTTTTGCAGTTTTGCTGGCACTAAGATTCAAATAACCATCGCTATGGAGTAATGTGGAAACGTTTAGAAGTTTTTTTGGGACTTTTGTGGTTACAACGTAACAATTTTGTCAAATGCTGTTGAGTGGATTCAATTTATTTTCTACCCTTAAAGGATAATTAACTTTTAGGGATTCTCAATTTGGGGTTCTTAAGGCAAATGTTAAATTCTGGTACCTCAAAGTTTGTGGTTAGCTGATCAAATCTGGCAGAGTATGAATGACCCTGCTAACCATAAATATGTTATTCCCTTCACAGCTTTAAGCAAAGCCAATAAAACTTTAAAAGACGAGGATCAAGTGAAAAAAATAAAACACGTCATAGAAGAGGCTGAGGCCACTGTTGATAAGCAGGTATGTTTGTTATTATGCCTCGAAGATGATGCCATGCTGCATCGTTAGACCACAGTTTGTGTCTAATGAACTTCCATTACGCATTCAGTGATTTAAAGTCAGCGTATCTTCAAGCTATAAAGACATTGTGATAAATTCTAAACAAGAAAGTGGAAGTCGATATTTGGTTATTTGTCTTGATTGTGTAATGAAAATTTTATCCTTGAAGTCTCTCTTTCAAACGATTTCGTGTAGTATGTCCTGCTTTAATGTTCACTCACTTGTATATTCACTCTTTCAATGGGCAAGCAGAGTTTGATATTTGGCGGTAAAATTAGATGATAAATCTGTATTCGTAAAATAAATAATTTCTTATATGTAAAATTCGTATTTGATTATTTTGTAGCTAAAAGAAAAGCGAAAGGAGGCTAAAAAACTCAATATTGATAGCATCGAAGAAGACACGGAACCAGAAAAAGTAAGCCTTCAATGTAATTAAGATTATGTTCCATGATTTATTTGATATTTTGTATTTGACTTGAGGCGCCCAAGCTGCGCTCCCTTTCGCTGTAAGGAACAGCTCCTCCTATTTTAACAGATCCGGCAACGTTTGTGGCACCTTTCCTTCTTTCCGTTTCAAAGCTTTTTCAAGTTTCTTCGAGCAGTTGACCCGCCAGATTTTCTTCATAGTTCGTAATATTCTTACTTTTTTTGAATTTCTCCCAATGTAGTTTTATCACTAGCAGGTCTCCCGCGAATTCATAAAACATCACAAGCTTAAAAAACTATTACAGACATCATGTTCATTTCTCTATAGGCCTGCTTTCTCAGTAATTTTCATCGACGTCATCAACTGGCGAAGCGGCTACTGTTGTTACTTGTCACCTAAAATCTTTAATCTCAAGGATTTTTCCCGGTTCTCTAGTTTTGATAGCCGCTGTATCTAAGAGCTACCTCGACATGACTTATTGACTAATTCATGGCGTTTTCGGTTGATTTACTAATTATATCTTAATTATTAATCGAGTTGAGTTAAGAGTAGAGATATAATTCTTCTACCAAGACAGTTGGGTTTCTCCATCAATTCCATGGTCATAGGTCAATATTAAGTCTGCTTTGTTTCATCTAGTCTGCTGCAGATATTAATAAATCGAAACAGTCGTAAAAGGCGTCTATTGATAAATAAAGGTGTATATAATAATCTATTGTTTATTCCTCAAGCAAATCGTTTATCCCTTCAGAATGAATCTCTCCTCAAACTGCTCTTCAATATTATCGCCCATTCAGTTGCATTTCACCAGAACAGTATTTCACTTGCAAAGATTATCTTTGTTTGATTTTGAAATATTTTGAATAATCAGTATCGTTTGTTTAAGTATAAACCAGTGTTTTGAATAATTCTGCTAATATGGCACAGTCTCGAACAAAAATTGCTCGGAAATGAATGATTTGGATAATGTAGCACAGTTACATACTGTTATCTCAAAGATTCAATTGAGTGATAATTCTTTTTTGTGCTACTGTGCCACAAAAATTAAGCACGGTAACTCCAGTATTTCGAACAAGAACAATCTTTATAGAGTTCTTCCATTGAATTTTAAAGATAAGCCCCAATCGTATCTTATTTTTTTCTCTTATTTTTTAGTATTACAAATTCAAGAGAGCAATAACCGCAAAATTGTTTGCTGATTATGAAATAAGGAGACTTCAATTAGAAGAGAGAACACAGAGTGAAAGGTGATCTTTCTTTGAATGAAAGGTTTTGAACGTTAAAATGAGTTAAACAGTAATTGCAATCTATTCTCGGTTCCTGATCATGAAATTCATTGAAATTCATTTTACAATGTTCAGCATTCGATGGACTTTAAAAGCAGGTCAACCGACCACGGGAACATTTGATGTGGAAAATTCAATTATATAAGTAATTGTACGTCTTTGGATTTTTTATTAGTATTTGCACGGGTAAAGGTACATTGTCATATTCTCTACTTTCATTCACTGAACAACTATTTTGAATTTTCACAAGTGCTTGAATCTACAGTAATCTGTTTTTAAGCATCTGCTCAAGGCTGATATGGACTCAATTCACCAATAAGTTTTTAATTCTTGCAAACTTTTGCAATGTCCGCTACCTTTCTCAAATGGTTGTAAACCTCAACAAGACGGTTATACGTGCAAGTTTTTATGGGTTTTTCAATTTACAATTTTCACCGACAATTCGGGCCTAGTCCGTCATTTTGGCGTTTATTATCAATCTTTGTTGTTGATTAGGAAAAGAGAAAGAGAAGCTGAAATCGCCGTAGAGGAAGAAGCAAAAGCGAAAAAGGAATGGCAAAAGCAATGGGATGTGAGTTTTGAATCATCACGTTCTATTTTTTCTCACGTGTTTGGTCCAAATGATCACTTTCTACATACAAATTTCAAGTAATGTATTTAAAAGCTTTTATAACTCCATCCAAAATAGTAGGAAACTCAGGTTTTTTTACTGACGACCACACTTCATCTTCTTTGTTAAAAAGCTGAGGAAAATCAAATGTTATTCTGCACTTATTCGCTGTTTTGAAACAAAAGTGTTGCTCATAAAGACGTAGGCTCTATATAAAAAAGTGCTTTTATAGCATGCAATGAAGATTTTGGTTACCGCCATGTTTCAGAACGTTTGCTGGCTGAGAGACTGCTCCCAAATATCTTAGATTTCTCAGAACACGCATAGTTTTACTATTTCAGGCAGGTGTTGCGTAGAAAAGCATTAAGAAAACCAAACACTTAATTCGTCGTATTTAAGCTACAATTTTCCGGTAGCAGAAAGTTTATTTTGGGCTCAAGTGTCATTCATTCTCTATGAACTAGCTTTGCAAATGGACGAGTGTTCAGGGGATGTGCTTGTCTGCATGAGTATTTTAAGTCAAATTTTAAGTCAATTTAAGTAAAGAATTAAGTCAATTTTAAGTCAAATTTTAAGTCAATTTAAGTCAAATTTTACGCCCAACTAGAAGACTTTGTGAATCTTGGAAGTAGGTAAAAGCTGCCCCTCTCGCTATGCCCAGCTTTTGTGGTGATTGTTAAAACGCTGCCAAATTTCTCAAATCTTTCACGCGTCTTTTATAATGAATAACTGGCAGGTGAGATGAAAAGAAAAACTACTTCAATAAGGAGTCCAAATCCCATCAGTCTTCGGTATTTAGCATTCTTATTACTTAAGTCCCACCAAGTCCATTAGCTGAAAGGCGTCTTGACGCGTTCCGGTGTCAATGCTGGCATTGTTCGCCTTGATGAGTCGAATCGGCGTTGTAAGACAGCCCGATTTGGGATTCCTGGGACTCTCACGAGAATGGAGAGATCGAGTGTTGCTTGGAGCGTTGAGTGTAATGCCTTTAAAATGATTCCGTGTCTTATGTGCCTTTCAATGGGTAATTTATGGCTAGAAACCTCGACAAAGGCAGTGCGATTGTTGATACATAGCAGATTCGCATGCATAAAGAAGCAAAGACATCCAATGATTTTTCGATTGCCTAATTCATCTGTCCATTGCTACTCAAGGCATTCCTTCTTTTTTGTCATAAGCTACTTATAGGGAATGGAATTTGCTGATGACCATTTTTACGCGATTAATGTTTCTGAGGTCGTCGCACTACTTTGTGCCATTTTTCGAAATCTGCTCCCGATTCTCAATCTGACGTGACATTTTTTAACCAAGCTTGATGGTATTGCAGTATTTGAGGCATTGCGTTCTGCCTTTCACTCTGACTACTGCCCTATCTTAAAGCGAGGTTTTCAAATTCAACCACCATACCGTTTTCTTTCGCATGCGAAATCCAAAGCTAGCTTCGCAATTTACATCCAGACACAAAAGTTCTTCGACACAACCACTTGGATGATATTTCAACCTTCCTGTTTTGGACACTCTTTCTTTTCATTGATCAATTCTTTTTAAAGTTCGCAATACTATATAAATACGCAATACAATTTTTTTGTTAATTTTTTGTGGTCGTAAGCTGAACATTGGAATTTAGAGTATTTTATTAAGAGACCCTTTACGTCAATTTCCAAGTTTTTGTAAATAATTTTATTAGCAGTTGATGGAAAAGTCTCAGCTAGGAGGCTAACACTTGTGTGGTCCACGCCAAAATTTTCCACTGCAATTTGGCCTCGATGTTTCTTCGCGATGGTAGCTCCCCGCCTCAACAAATTCTAAGATTTCTTTCCATGGCCTCTGGTTTCGCTAAACGTCCTAGCATAATTGTGTGTCAAATGGGCAGTTGCTTACGAAGCACGTCAAAGTCAAATCGCTTTATTGCTTCACGAAGGAACAGCGGTAAGGCGGTTTGCTTTTGGATCAACGCTGGTGTTGCCAAGTTGTAAATATCTGTCCAATTTTATCGCTGCTCACAGTGTTTCACGAAGTCTGAGCTATTTTATTTACCGCGTAACTGTTATCCCTGAAAAACCTCACCAAACACCAGGGTGGTTAGGAGCAGTTAGGCTTCACGCTTCTCTCAGATTGCGGATGCACGTGAAAGCGTGATAACGATCGACGAATGCTTGCTTGACGAATTATTCACCACGTGCTAAAACATGTGCCGTCTCTGTTCTTTCCTTATTGGTGTGCGTTGTTCAGGACCTCTAATGAGACCAAAAAGGTTGGCACAACTTTGATACAAAAATGCAAAGTATTAGATTGATTTTTTTATAAATATCAGAAGGGTATGATTTGCAAAGAAGTAGAGATGGGGGTCATGACCCACTGCCCCTCATGTTTTCGGAGACTCTGTTGTTTAAATGAAGAGAAGAAGCTGAAACAGTATTTTCACTGGAGAGTAGTTGAGTGTTCTCATGGGCTGATATTAGAACTGCTGGAGGCCTCAAGTAATAGAATCATTTGATTGAAAAGCTCCTATCGAAGAATGGGGTGCAGAGGGGGTCATCAGAACGTAGTAATGCCTAGGTGGCCGTAGCCTTAGTGATGGCCCTTAAGAATGTTTTTATCAATAAGACGCTGCGTGATTTAATGTCGAGCCTAAAGGCAGTCGAGCAACGGTATTGTATTAGACTAATTAACAGTCTCCACGATGAAGTATGTTGCTTACAAATCCGATGACCATCGAGGTAGCATTATCGTCAAATTGTGACGTAAATGACTTGCATGGAGACAGTTCCAAATTAGTTTTTCCTCACAAGGGAAAGGTGTTTGTGTTAAGCCTTTTCCCGAAGGCTTTTCAGGAGAAGCAGTGGTCAGGGGATCAGTCTAATCCTCTTCGCTGCCATGTCAGAGGCGCTTCCTCTTGGCTTTTATCAGTTCAGCAGTGACAGATGTCACAAACGAAGTCATCAATATAAACACGCTTCCTCGTCACTCAACCAGCCAAGATCGCTATCTTCAATGCAAGCGATTTGTGTTGATGATAACGTCCAGCAGATTTTGTGTTTAGCAAAGCTTGTCTCCTCTTTGGACGGCTCTCTTGGCGTCTTGTTAATGAACTTTTTGTCAGTCACTTATCAGGATCAAAGTGCTAGCCAATTGGATATGTCAGTTTGATGTGTAACTAGATGCTTTCGACGATAGTCTGATGTTTCCAGGGATTGCAAGCGCGATTAGCTAAGTGGAGAGTCTCCTTTTGACAGCCAAGCGTTCTGTAGTGTGCGTATCATTAACGCCATAATGTACTCATTTAGGCTCTTTGTGGCTAATTTGACAATCAAAGTTTCACCTTCACCGCATGGGGCCCTTTTCTTTGATTCAACAGCATCATGTGGCGAGTTAGGACTGACTTTAATGTAGGACTGTGCCAAGCCTGGGTCCTTCGTGGAAGGTAAAGGGTACATAATGCCCCCGTCGAGCCAACTGCATTTCTAAACGGGAAACCGTTGTCGCGATTTGTACCACATATATGATTGATAAATCTCAGAATATTCATAAAAAAACGTGTACTGGTATGCATTAATCTTCAAAGAGGTAAACATTGTTGCGATGAAAATTTCTACCTAGTTTCAAGGGGGGGAGGTAGGAATTTCTACCTAGTTTCAAACAGGACCGCGTTATTTTACGTTTAGTTACCATTGCATGTTTGTATGCAATGAATTGTTTGGCTATTCAAAATTTAGGGATGACGTGTTGCCTGTGCTTAATAATAATTGTCGTAGATAATTAAGGTGAAATAACGAGTACTACAAATTATTTTCTGCCTTTTCCATTAGTTAAGTGTGTGGCGTTGACTGGAGTATAGTGTTTTAATCACAATAATATTTATCTTTCTGCAGATTAATGAATTCCAATACGCGTTATTTTTCACCATATTCTGTGATTTATCAATTATAAATGTGGTACAAATCGCGACAAAGGCTTCTCGTTTAGAAATGTAGTTGGAACGGTCGGGGCTTTATGTACCTTTTTTCCTTTCACGAAGTACCCAGGCTTCCCAGAGTCTACCCTTCAAATTTGACAAAGGGTCTTGGCCCCCAGCGCCTTCCCTCACCCTCCGTAAAGGGGCCGAGTCCTTAAATTTTAACCTTGTGTATGAAAAAATTTGGCATACTTCTATAAATTACTGGCTCAATTTATTGTGTGGACTTTTTAAACACATTTTACTATATCACCCCATCCCGCACCCTCTGCGGTTGCAGGCTACGTCCAAGTCACCCCTGCCAGAATATGGCGTAGTCACTTTCGTTAGGGAAACAATGCAAAAGACAGAGAGCCAGTGATGAGTGGTTTGTTTGTAGTGCAAGCGAATGAATGACTAGATTTGTTCACGTTGACCCAGATGTAATGAAATGGAGAGCGATGTTTAATACCATTAAATTTAGATTATGTAGGCAACTGATAAAGACAAATCCCAGCTGAATACGGGTTTATAGATGGCCCTTCGTTTTATCGCGTAATTTTATTCAAAGTCAAGGTGAAACATGCGAACAAACGGAAGCGAGATGAGATATTGGTTTGTCTCCTCCATTAATTCGTGGAAAGCAGGATTACCTGTGAGAAGTTTTTAGAAGGAGAGGACCTTAATTCAATTATTTAATTATTTCGAAAGAGTGGATTTGCTCTACTCCGCCGTCAAATCCAAACTGAATTTTAATAAACTGAAATCAACGCTGGACGATTGAAATCAAATTGATTTTTCTCATTATCTCAGAGCATGTCTCTGGCCCAGGGCCGCCTGCAAAAAATGCTTTCAGGCTAGAAGCGAATAGTCTAAATCGATTAAAAACGGTAACTACGAAACTTTACCAACGTGCCTGTGCATGGTTTTTCTTTCGTAGGATCATTAATCTTCCGCTTGTATTCTTAAATTGCTGAGACCCAGTTGATTTTATCTGAAGTGCTAGACTATTTCGTATTGTCAAGAATTCGAGAAAATATTCATTATCAACTTATATATATTTACATATCCATTACCAACTTATATATATATATTTATATATTCATTATCAACTTATATATATTTATACGATGAATTTATGAACTAGAATAAATTTTCAGTCAATGCAAATTTTACAACTTGGGCTAGCCGAATTTTTCCTGCAAATCTCAAAACTGTCTTTGGTTAGAGAATTTCATGTTTAACATGACAAACTCAGAAAATGCGTCATGTCTACCCGTTCCTGGTTGGTTTTTTGTCAGATATTTTAACTGAGAAGAAACATCTACATCACCGATCAATGCTATCGTTTCCTTGCAAACGCTCCGAGGGACTTAATTCAACCAGGCAATTCCGTCAATCACTTGTCACGTGTGATCAACATCCAGGCGGGAATCGCCCGACACCTCAACCAAAATCCGCTGGTCCTTTTCAAACATTTATCACAGAGGCTGGTGACTGGAATGGTTTCTCACTTACTCTTCAGCCCTTTCAGATTTAGATGAGAAAGAAGCTGTTAGTGATTAAAGAATATTATTTGCGCCTGTCGGCTCTGTCCATAACTTAATCTTCGCAATGATCTTCTTTCCTTATTGGGTTTCGGCCATCAGGTTAATGAAGAGCTTGCCACATGCTCAAAATGCCATTCATTCTTTGCCGAACGTTGTTTCAAAGCTAGGCTCATTTTGGATAAAAAGCTAACGAAGGGCTTTATTACTTATAGTCTCTTAGTTTTTCAGAGGTTTTTCAAATTGAAGTTTCATATCGGCTTTTGCTAACACGAGAGAGAGTTTGCGGTAACAAGGAGTCCATGTATATGGCATCCAACACAGTGAACAGCTGAATGAGAAAAGTAGAAATCAGTAACTTAGTATGTCCTGAAAATATCAAGAAAGTTTACAGCCAAAATGCTTTAGAATACGTTTGACCAGCTTTATACAAGATTAAGATACATTGCCAAAGATTTTAAAAGCTATTCTAATCATGGTACATTGGTGGTAGAACATTTCAAGGTGACAAAGTTTCATGTGCAATTTTCACCAATTTGGTTTTAGCTTTTAGACCACAGTTTTGGATATTTAAGGTCCGTAGCTAACGTCTGGCGAATAGAAAAGAGGTTGTACATGATTTTGGTACGCAGGAAAAAGCCAACTCTTCTTTTCATCAATTCCAAAAGGAAATCGTTTCATAGGATGTAGTATATTTTAAGCCAAATCAGTATTTATAGATTTTATAGTTGTGGGATAAAACAAAGTTGTTTATGGAAATCCTTACAGAGCCTTTGAACAAGACAACAAATTCTAATGAATTAAAACCATATAGATCTCGTCTTTGTGTTGGCTTTGATGGTAATCGCTGACTCACAATTGGTACCGGGCTAGAGAGGATGCGGTGTTAACTGGTTCACCTGATAATTTGCTGGATGCTTTAGTATCGAAGTGCAGCAAGGCTAATTGACGGAGCTACTTCTGAGTTTTCCAATCGAGTGTTTTCTTTTTCACAGCCAACCACTACCTCGGTTCCCTGTGACTTTAGCTCGTCTTGGCGATTAAGCTAAGACGTGTGTGAAATATCTTTAAGACCGTGGCACATAAATTTAGGATATCCCTCAGCGATGACTTTTGTCACCGGTCAACCACATGCTCTCAAGGTCGAACAAATAAATATTGTTGCTCATTGACATATTTTGCAACGCCGACTATTTTCGTCGAAAGCTGCAATTGAAGCGAGTATTTCACAGCAGCTTCTCTCTTTTGATCAGCGGGACCATTTAGGGGTTATTGAAATTGGCTTGATTAAAGAGGCAGTAACTGACCGCAAATAATCGCATGGATGTCCGTTGGCAAATGCTTTCCCAGAGTCCTTCGTTGTACCGATGCCAGAAGCTTGGATGCTGGCAATGGCTCGGTTGTTTTCATGTGCTTACCTTATATTGGATATTTCTGAATGTGTAATAAGTTTACTGCGGGAGTAGTCTACAGCTCAATTTGAGATGACATTTGAAATTATTGGAACATCGTCTGCAAGAAGGAGTGTGAAACCGTGTACCAAATGACGTAGAAAAAATCTGTCACACCTTCCTTGATCCATTCTCATATGTCATAGCTTTGCATGTAACTTGTTTTTCTGTATCTAAAAATTCTTGTTACTCTATGACTCCTGACGTGCCGAATCGTTGTTCGTATTGTACCTATTTTTTGTATCATATAAGTTTATTATATTATATTTTGCCTATCCTGCATTTTACCTTTATTTCCCAGGATTATTTGATAATTTCCTCTTACAGTTTACATTTCTTTGTTTCCAATACCTAGTTTTCAAAAGTTCGAATAGAAAACAAACTGTCCGTGTGTTCTCTCTGGTGTAACCCAAGGTTCCGTTCTCGGGCCAACTCTTTTGATTTTAATTTCTGATACAGCCCTCGAAGGTTTTCATTTACCGAGAAATGACCCAGCATCTAGGGAGTCTGTAGTCATTCTGTTAAAATGAAATCTAAGTTATTGGTTATATCAACCTTGTTCTTTAGATAAACATATGGAGATAACTGTGATTAATTTATGAAGACATCGATGTTTTTTTTCAGGAAGGAAGAAACGAACGCGTAGATAGTTGGCGTAGCTTCCAAACGTCCAATAAAAAGAAAAAAAAGGAGAAAAGCAATAGAATGAAGCCTTTCAAGCCCCCGTCCTTGAAACCCGAGACAAGAGACTAAACACTGAGGTTAGTCAGTTAACCGGGGCTATTTGTAGTTATGTTTGTATATATATGGAAGATTTGTTTTCTGATACACGATACTCTTCTGTGGACGGCAGCGGCCTGCCCTTTGTGCCAATTTAAACCAGATCACGCTCTAAACAATAAAGTGTCGATGTATGAATGTTTAAGAATGTAAATTTTGGATGACATTTTGGCATTCTTTTCAGCTTCAATTTTTTCATTTTCTACGCTTAGGTATGTATAGTCTTTAGAAATGTTTAGTTAATGCTTAAATGCATTCGTCTTTTAATGGAGTCTCTGATCCTGTTCTTAAATCTTTGTGCATTTTTGTGAATCTGTTGTGCATTTAAACTATGGGCGATATAGAGCAGAAATGACAGTTCGTTGCGTCCTCAATATAATCGCTTGTGAAAATTGCTCGGAATCTTTGCTTCTTGCTCTGTAATTTTTACTCATTGCTCGCTTATTAGTACCTCTATCTATTAAGTTTTTCGTTTGCTTTTCCTTCGTCAGCAATCAACTCAGCACTAAGTAAGATAAAAAAGACCACCTGCACATTCATTAAGCTCCTTTTCCTTATTTTTGATTGGTCAGCCTTTGGCCCACCAACATGCCGCCAGCGCGCACGCCTAGAAATGGCGAAAACGATCTATGCTCGAATAATGGCCGCGCGTAGGATCGCAATGCACGCGTCGTCAACGCGATCAGTAAAAGGCCCGATTCATTCACTGTTTCAATTTTAGCGTTTTTTTCAAAGGAAACATTGATTTTGCAACGACCTAGTTCAACTCAGTATAAAAGACATGGCCCTCGTATTTTTGCACTTCTTACAACTTTCTAGAATACTCGAGTGGTAGCTTCCCTGCTGGAAAGGGTATTCGACTGCCGGATGTTGTAGGAGGAGAGGGAGGTGTATCGTGTTTATCATGTGAAGATGCGATCAATTTGATAATCCCTAGTTTGGATAAGACAGTGACGAGGTTTTTCCGAATCCTTTCCGCCCTCGGTAATCGTTCGATTGTTGGGAGGGGATGAAAATGCCATTCGCTTAACCAGCTGCCGCGGTGCTCCAGTGAACAGATGCCGCGGTGCTCCAGTGAACCAGTCATTTCCTTCTCAAACAGGCATCGCATCCTTGAAATGGCGGAATCCATGCCGAATATCGATGGCATTTTATTGTTTTGTATGATGTCCTTGTAGATCGTATTGATGGTCACAATTTGTTAGCTTAAAGCGAAAGGGTCGTCATAATTAGGAAGAGCCCATTAACTAAGGAAGGAGATGTGGCGAAGACAACCATATTTCGTGAAATACAAAGCAAGATTGCATTGCTAGAACTTTAAAGTACCATTTTTCGCAATATAACGGAACATTTTCGACTGGCATTTCCATTATGCCATGGTTGTAGAAAGTGTGAATGGCTATTAGTCTGGGATTTATATTTTTATGTTAGTAATTCAGAACTTTCTCAGTGATTGAATTCCAATTCCAGTCTGTTTCAGCCATTCTCCACTCTGTCGCCATCTCCCTGTGAATTTATTGCGTTTGATTACTTGCTGTTTTGTGTGTCTTCCGTTGCCCATTGAATTTCTGATTTACACAGCTGAAAGCAAAAATTTATGTTCATCAGGTGGTAAGAAAATCACGCCATTGGCTGCAGTTGTTATTTAAGGAATTTAAGGAAGATGGTTTTATCCGTCCTTATACCTTAATCAAGAATCGCTGAGGACAAAGACCTGGGGATTTCGCCATCGATAAGATACGCCAGTGTTCGATATTACGACAAAAGTTCGTTACTTGACTTTAATCTGGCATGTAAACCAATTTTTATCTTGCCATTAGAGATCGAATTACGCGACTTAGAGGCTGTTTAGTCATGGCGGCTAGTAGTGAACGCGCCTTGGCAAAATGATGTCACTGATAAGCTACAAAGCTATGGTACAATATTATACTCATCAGGCTTGATCAATCTCGATTTCCGTCACTGAAAAGCAGCCTGCTTACAGTTGTGCTGGTGATGGTTTGTGGAAAGAATTCCGCCTTGTTTTTGAAAGGGGCTTACTGGTCAATGTTTGTGACAGGTCAGAAGAAAAAGGCCTGAACAGGAGTAAAATGTTGCAATGCTTTGAATGGGTGACTGAGGGCTGTTTTGATTCCAATGTATTTCAGTAAACCATTTTCTTCATTGGTACTTGGTTGGAATATGGAATGAAGATAGGAAGTATAGAACCTCTATATAAATAAAACTATATAGATAAGCATTAGTTTGATCAGATTCAGTAACTTTATAATAGCTAGATATAGCGGGACCAGTTTTTGGAAAAACTGGAAAAACTATACCAAAAACCAGTAATATACTCAGGTAGGGAAGCCACAATGGATTCACATAACTGGCATCATCATGGTTGCACTCATCTCTGTGCCCAGGCGTTCCATACCTCTATCTTGTGTCTCGTCACCCACAGGGGGATCTTACTATTTTTTCCCTGCTGTTCCTGCAGCTGCTTTGCTTCGTTCTGCTTGTAATGTGTCTAAGTACACCCTCCCCCTGACTGAAGTTGTTCCTTTCTTGTATAAGAAACCATTAAGAATCGTTCAGCATCAAAATCCCAAGAAAGTAAGAAGCTTTGTCTACTTAGGCGTGGCTTGTCACAAAAAACACGTGTTCCCAGCGAGACATTGATTTGACCTTCACGATAGTGCGTTTGGGGTTTCACGGTCACCACCCGCTACAAACACCAATGTCATTTCCAGGTTTCAAATATTGTCTCGTATTTTGGAGCGACGTCACTAAATGTCTGCCTATCAGCTAAACTATAGCACTGTTTATGTACAAATAGTTCCAAAACAGTCATGGATATCAATTGGGTTGGCAGATGTCTTCCTGTCAACACTGCTTCGTGTTTACTTCGTCGCAGTGTAATAATATCTGATATACTTGATATTACCAAGTTCTTGACTTGTTCCCTGCAGTAGATGTGTCAGATCCAGAGCATTACGTACGACAGAAATTCCATCCTTCAATGTTCGCACTAAATGGATAAAGCTAAGCCTTTTTGAATATCGATTGTGGATCCGCACTCTAAGCTAGTGGAAAGACTCGTTATTTTAGAAATGTCTCGTAACCTTCCTGATTATCTTTCAAATTCATTTTAAATGAAGATTTATCTAATTGTTTCGATAAGATAAGAAATGAGACTTCGTTTATCCAATTTGTGAACAGAAAATAACTGTAAATTTTTTTTTGTTACAAGTGCTATGAAAGTTTCGAAAGTGTCTAACTTCTGGGAATTGGAGACTCACATATTGAACTGGCCTCAAACTTGAAAACCTGGATGCTCTTTTTTTCTAGGTTTTTAACTTGCTTTTACCCAAGCTAAAGAGATTTGTTTCTAAGCCAACTTAATGGCTTGTCGGGCATTGAAAACATTTCTGCGCAGACCGTAGTGTCTTGAATGCTGGGCCTTCTCATAAGTATCTGTCTTAAAATCTGAATGTCTGCTAGTGAAACTTAGAGATGGTTTATTGTAGTGTATCAATCATTATACGTTACGCCCTTTATAAACAGAAGGTGGTGCTTCTAGTCACGTTACAAAGTACTAAGCTTGTCCATGGGTACTTGACAAGAAATCTATATACAAACGGTAAAGACATGGTCTCAAAGCTACCAATGATGATCGCCAAACAGCCTTGATCTTTCGGTAACAGTCCTTGAGAGGTGGTAGACAGTGTTCCACAAGCATCCAAGACGAGATAAACACCAAGAAGTTGTCCCTTTCTTTTGTCCTTGTTCCAAGATTCTTTACTCACAAGCATCCTGGATATGGTTGCCCATATCATGGTTCGATATAGATTTGTTAGATAGTTGAATTTTAGATACTGCTTTTCTTTGATGCATCGTTGCAACGGAAAATCAGAACGACAACTCTGCTTATAATGCCCCTTTCGTCTTTCATATGGACGCCCTAATGTCAAAGTTATCTAACAGAATTAAAAAAATTCCCATAATTCTCTTCCTGAGTTTTGAACATTAAATTTGTTTAGTTTGTCTACTCCATCTCTTTGATTATTGGAGGGATTGTAGTATGAGAAGGGATGTGTTTGTTGTATAGCAGATAGCAATACTGCACAGAGAAAAGCAAAGTCTTTTATTTTCATATGGTAGGAACTGATGATGACATGGTTACCAACTGAAATATTTGTGTAGGCATTGCTCATAATGTTGTTTATTGATACTATTTCACGTTGTTTTTCTTGTCTGTTTTGTGGGGAGAGAGGGCAATGCCTGATATCATAATTTATTGCTTTATATTGTATTTTACTGTATTGTATCCTTTATTTATTTCCTCTATTTCTGTGTTTTCGGTTATTCGTCCCGTACCTACGAAATTTAACCTTTTTTAATTCAATCCACCGAAACTCGGTTGTCAGTCTGTTACAATTGATTTCCAAACCATTGCACTAAAAATAGCAAATCTTTGACAGATCATATTTTGAACGATCGATCAAATTTGTTTGTAAAGCATTGATACTCAGGTTTTAGATTCATTGGGCTTTGGGTGGGGTTAAAAGAGAGTTAAATATCCAACTTTCCCTTCATGTACCAGAAGGCTTTTGTAGAAAGATAAAGATCCAAAAACACTTGAAATGGCTTTTTGCTAAATGAACCTCGTCGACTGGATCATAGTGGGCCAGTAAGGTGGTAAATAATGGTCCAAACAGCTTTCTGTGTCTTTTCTAATTATACCCCTGACAGAATGATGAAAGGGATTAACAAGATTACTATCAAATGGAGACATGGAAGACTAAAAACCAGAGGAAAAGCAAATTAAAGGCATCTGTAACTGCCTTTTAATCAGACTCCAACACTTTTGGCAGTTTGCCACTCTTTTATTTCAAAAGCTGATCTAAATGAAGTAAAGGACATTTTAGAAATGCACTCCTAGTCTTTCATTTGTCCTTCCAGTGTAGATCATTTGTTTCAAAGTATTCTCAAAAAGGCTCACTTGAGAAGGCTAACAGTTCCAGCCCCAAAAATTTCCTGTTTGACAAATCACGTGATAAATTTGGCATTAAATTGTTTATAAGAATCACGTTCTCAGGCACCTTTTCTTCACAATCATAATAGAAATTCCTTCTCATTTTTAAAGAAGTTCTAATTTAATGAAGTAGACTGAGCCTTCCATAGAATGCATTCATAAAGAGGGTAGTCAACGACTTAGGAGAGAGGCGAATCAAGTTTCATGTCCTTTATTTTTAAAGAGGGCAGTTTCAACGGCGAGTATTGTGACGTGTGCACGTGTGTTTAGAGTATATCAGACATGCATGGGTGCGTCAGGGGTCTCATATGCTTTCATGAAAATCTTTGTTGAACACTGGCAAATTAGGAACATCTAGCGAGTGAATTGCTTTAAAGAGCTGGTGCAGGATTTCTTTAAAGATGAATTGTTTTTGCTAAGGCAACTCAAAGAAGCAGATATTGCATTTGCAGAACAATAAGAACAGGAGAGTTGGCAGACGGAAGAGACCATCCAAAAGATTAAACTCTTTAGTTTTTAGTTTCGATTTTATGGATATAGCGTTCGTCATTTATCTAGATTCGTATTTTATAAAGTATCCCAAGGAAAATGTTTTCCTAGCTGACCAAACAAACAAATGGTACTTCGAATCAACAAAACTTGCTTAGAGTAGTGCAAAGAAATGATGAAACTGTATAAGGCCATCATCTCTTTTTTAAATAGCTTGCAATATCTTTTTTCTTTATTCTTGAGCATCTATAATGTCGACTAAAAGACTAAGAGCAAAGTTGAGGCTGGCTACTTTCTAAACAATTTTTCGAAAAATTTCCAGAATTTGTTTACGTGTCATTCTGTTGAAATTTTTTTCAAATTTCAGCTAGTAAGGGGAAATATTTGGTTTCCTTTAATGCACCTTATCAAGATCTAATCAACCGGACAACACGCGCTAAAGCAGAATGCAGAGGTCATTTGGTAGGTCAGAGGTCATGTAAATCAATCCATCAATGATCATTCCTGGTCACATTTCTCTTCATTTAGAGCTATTTACGTAAATTTGTTTTGAAATTATGTATCTAATTCGCGCTATTACTTCCGTGGGTTTTGCTTGAGATTAGAGTGGCATGCCCGATAAGAATTAGAATTATCTTCATACTAGGCAAATTTGCAATCAAGTTACTCTACTTTTTGGAATACGGGATTCTGGAAACAATAATCGAGTTTCTTCTCCACTCTCAAAATATGTAGAGTTTAAGCCTCATGTTAGGAATTCGCTATAAAGTTATCATTTATTAAAGTTTATCAACATTTTCTCCGTCTATTCTTTAAAATTTTTAAGAAATTTAATTAGCAAGCTCAAAGTATCCTTCAGGAGACTACAGGGCTTAAACTGCTATCTAAGTTTGATTCAGATAACAAAATACCCCAAATGGTAGTGATATTTTTCTAAATTAGAAAATGTGAGAGCCATTTGGTAAAGCTCTCAAACTGACCAAACCCCCCTGTCACTTAATAATGTGAGTACCTACCACCCCCTACCGGGGATCAAGTCTACCCGCAAGTAAAGCGAATACTTTACGAAAATCCTCTAGCCTTGTGGATTTTTGGCATCAATATCCTTCTGTGAATTCGTTGATATCTGGTAGCAAATTTTTCTTCTGCCCAAGCGTTATACTTTTGTATCCTTTTATGATTCCATATACATAACCAACAATTTAGTGACAAATCACATATCTTAGCAAGGGAAAATTGATATTTACCACTGTATTTTATCGACTCCCAAAAATATATAAAAATTCCCACCGTTAATGGAATTCGGTACTGTAGTTATTCTCTATTATATCCGACGTTTCAAAAGTCGAGGCTTGGATAGTTTTCGATAAGATTCAAGACTTTAAAGTAAGTTTCGGGACGAGTGGTCGGAGCAAGCACCTTTAAGTCTAATTAGCAGCCGCAAACGTGCATGCAAGCTATTTTGAATTCCCTTCTCGTCAGCTTAGCAACCAGCGAACCCTTCTTTCAAATGGGGCTTTTCAGTCAATTAGCGTTTCTCTACCTCTCACTGGCTCCATCATTCACTCAAGTGGAATGCACTGTGAAATGATAGTGCGTATTGTTACATTTTCAGCTGATCGTCTTCTGGGTTCTATTCTTCTTTGATTTTGGATTGTAAATTCTTCAGGCTCAAGCTAGTATAAAGCAATTGTGAAACTCGCTCCAGCAGAGACTACATATCCCCCCCCCCCCCCAGTTTGTTTTGCTGGTATGCGAGTTTTTCAGTTTTTTGCCCGAATCATAACCTCATATTTGTTGCCGTAAAAATGGTAGTAAAAACGGCTTCAGTTTGAGGTTGTACAATCCCTTGTTTTCCTGTAACCTCATCATCTGACCATTCAATAGCGCAAAGATTTGCGAACAGAGAAGGCAAATCGGTTCAAAGCAAAAGCTTCTTTCCTATCCAATTAATTATGAAGGATGACCAACTCTTTCTTGAAATGCGGATGTAGAAGAAGGAAACTCGTTAGCTGCCTTCGGTTAGTCGCATGTTTGAAACACGTAATGCAATTTCGCGTTTGTTTGTAAGGCACGAGGGCTTCCTGTTTTTATCCCCGGTGTATGCTATGTCGGAATGGGTGTGCAGGTGTGAGATACGCTTCGGCTCGGTCATGGCAGCAAGCTCTTATTAGTAGAACTGTAAATATTTCAAGAACGCAGGAATCTGGGCGGCTCTAGCCAGGTCAGCTAAAGTGCTTTAGTGGACTGGGACCCCGTTATGACGTCATTTAGGGATGTTGTCTGGCCCTTCCTCATCGATCTTCCCGCTTCGAGCAAGCAAAATCCACTACAGAATCACATGCATGGGAGTTGAAGGGATTCCAAACTAAATTGTCTATTAGTTTAGTTTTTGTCCATGTTAACGCATGCTATTGCTGCCTGAAGCTTTTGTGCGGAGTTTGTGCGTGTTATTGGTTCAGAATCAGAATACGAAGTCGTTATATGCTTTATTTAAGTGTTTTTAAAGCGTAGAATCGCAGTGGATAACAAAGCGGGTATCGTTGTGTGAACTCCACCACAAAAGGCTATCGTACTATTTTTGTTAAAAAAGACACTGCAGTATATTTTTGAGCTAAATGAAGTTATTAGAGCAGAATGTGATCATCTCGCATTTTGGTTAAGAAGGAATAACAAAATTTTTGGGTTGATTAGTATCATTAAAAAATCTCCATGGGAATTGCACATTAGCCAGACTTTCTGTCAGGAATGCTATTTTAGTCACAATGCCACTTGCTCAGGCATGTTTTAACATCTTTTGCAATATCCACATTTTAATATCGATCCCGAAATGTTGCTTACATCTATAGGCGGTAAGTTTTGCTTGTCACCTGTCCATGAGTCAGTAATGCGCAGCACAGGTTCCGATCATTATATCCTATTTGGTTTTCGGGTTTATTTATAAATGTAAAGAGATTGCGAAGGATATGCCCCCGCACGACAACAAAGTTTCTTGTCAGAATGTCAAGTGGAGAATCATGTGTAGAGTTAAGGGCGTGACTATCTACCAAATTTGTGCAGGGCAATCATCCGCATTTGTTTAGGCTACCGCCTATTTGTGAGCTCTAAATCGCATTCCTAAGTATTTCTAACTGTAGCTAACCAAGACAACTAGTTAACCGTTACGTGGTTCTGGTTCTATTAGACAACCTGGAGTGTGGGAATGTAACATTATATTGGGAGAAACGTCAAGAAAATGCTTGATCTTTTGTTTGAAGTTAACAGAGTTACTAGTATTTCATGGATTTAAAAGCCAATCAATGTTTGAAAGGTCTTAGCCCCCAAACAGGGTGATCTTTGCAATCCTTAAGTAGCTAGTTTCACGGGCATCGATTGGTGGGAATGAAAGGTCCAGGGCCCGATGGCTTGGGGTACTTCAGAATCCCAGTCGAAAGAAATTGATTATATTTGTACGATTTCTGTAAAGCAAATATCTATCGAAAGCCCTGAAAGTGTTGCATTGAGTTTTAAAGCCTTGTTCCCCACATTTTCATTTCATCAATGCAAAGACTTTGTCAAACATTAACGTTGTCAAAGCAGCATTTATGGAGACATTTTCTCAAATAAGGTAGTCCCCTGGTTTCCTGACAGGCGTGGTAACACACGTTTTTTCGTGATTTACCCCAAACCCACCCCTTTGAGACCCGTACATACAAGAACCCCGTGGTATACGCTGAATGTTGATGGCCCTTGTGACCTTGGGTATCTATCGATCTTTTAGCATTCATCTACCCCTTTTTCTATCTGCCACGTAATACTCCTAGGGGAAGTTCTTAGAACGACAAGTCAACGCGATGTCCCTTTAGCCTCAATAGAGTTGTAGGTGCGTGGGGGTGTGGGAGTTTGGTTTTGCGCTTCTCTTTAACAATGTAAGTCGTGCACAAATTAAAAAGCCTAGATTTACTGCGCCTAGTTCAATCAAGGTTGCATTGTAGCTGTTACAATTGCCGAGTTCCAACTTAACTCCTTTGATGTAGGTACGGAGCGCCATTTGTCGTCTCAGACTGATAAAGGCTCGAATCCGTTATTATTAACTCCATTATGTGCGACATAATCCGCTATGTAAAAAGTACTTTTATTTGCATCATTAATGACTGAATTATTTAATTTTTAATTAATGAAACTTAATTAAGCCAATCGAAAAATTCTTTCTAACGCGCGTTAAATAATCAAGATTATTTTATTTTAGGCCGATAAAAGCGTTTCTTTTGATTTGTGGTCGGTGACAAGTTCCTGCAACGCAAGTTCCAAAAAAGCTGCTGCTGGCACAGACGTTTTAGACACCCACAATGAAAAAGGGCGGGGGATAGGCAATCGGGCTTGCTTTAAGGGACGATTTGCCACGCTATAGTGATTGGGAGGCAGTTCTTGCAGCTCATTGCTTGGATCTGATAACGATGTCTAATCTCATTTCACCACAAATAACAGTATCCGTGTCCCTACTGATTGGGAGCGGTATTGTATCAATAGAAAAGTAAGCATTAAACTGACTCCATGAAGTAGGCACTTCAAGTCTACAGACGGGCGGTCTGAAACCAATGTGAAGTTGTTGTTGCATTCTGTGACGTGTTCTTAGGTCCACGGTGGCTGCCTTGAATGTCTTTCCTTGTTGTAGCTTTCCTTTCGTTAACCTGTAAATCCAGCGCACAGATGTCATTGTTCTAGGCTTCTTGTACGGATGCGGGTGGTCACTCTCTAATTTGGAATCATCTGCAACGCACAAAGCCAGCGACGAACGTATCACCGACAAAAACTTCAATCAAGACTTTGGTGACTGTCTGAGAAAATGTCGGAAATTTATGCAACAATTTCCCCCATTGTTGCTTGACATTGGCCAGTTATTGAAATTTAATTGGTGTTTTAGGGAGCAAACTTTGATTATGTGAGTCAATCAGAATGTAATAGAGAGAAATTAGAAGTGATTGGTCAGACACATCCGAAAATTATCCAGAATGACAACAACATGGGCCATGCAGGTTAGACTCGGGTAATGTCTTCCCTACCACAAAAGAAAATAGCTACTTTTGTTCTATATTTCTTTCTGTCTTCATTGATCGTTCAAACAAATAATTGTCTTGAGGTTTACTAACGTCAAATTCTTTGGAAAATGCTGATGGAAGTTTTTATTAAAAGTGGAACCACTGTTTTTCTTGTCTAGGAAGTTAGGAGAATAGGGCCTTCCGTTGCCTGTCCTTTTTCTTTTCTTTGTGCCTGTGGCCTGCCCATGAGTAAAGAGCAAGGCAAAACGTAGGCAGCTTGTATATTCTATCTAGTCTACTTCTCTGGAGACCCTGAGTTCAGACGGCCTTTTGAATGGCATTAGAGGCAGTTTTTGAATGGCATTTCTTACTGAATACTCTAAAGAATTCGCTTATACCCGCTTAGGTTAGAAGAAGATGGCGACTCTCTCTATGTAATAACTGATTTTTAATTTCAAAGATGAATTGGTACGTTACACGATAATGAAACAAAGGTAAACAGACCTTGCAAAAAGCAGTTTAATAGAGGGCGGAATTTGTGCATGCCAAACAGCAATGCATCGAATCGGATGTCTTATGTGCGTGGCTCATTGAAATGTGACATCGTCGAAGGTACAAAGCCCATTGAGTGTCTCGGTACTTTCTCAGGCCAAATAATGTGTAACTCATTCACCCATTCACTGTAATTTATTCTCAGGCCAAGTAATATCATTCACTTTAAGATGTTCTAACACAATGCGATGCAATATGATATAGTTTGATATGAAATGTAATGTAATATAGCTTTAATATGATAGTGTATATCTTATCAATGTATTATAATGTAATTGCCCTTAATTGTCAATGCAGTTTCAGAAAGAGGTTTGGTTTTTGATTCCAGTGAGTCGGCTACAAGACAAAATCTATTCACCAACGTCTTTAAGCTAGAGAGTTTCTACGAAAAAGAGACCCACATCATGTTACTGGCTACTCGTTTGGTATATACAAGAACTTATGGGAAAGGAATGCTAGTCTGTATTTCAAAACTTGGATGATCAATAAGATAGATATCCATTCATCCATCTATACTTTAGGTCCAAGATTGATAACCGTTTCGAACCTATGACGAGGTTCATATTCTTGTATTCATATGAGGATCATATTCATGAGACGATTCTAATATTAACGAAAATGCTCCTTATCAGTTAAATATTCGAAGACCTCTTCAAGATTGAATATAGATTTTTAGAAGATTAGACGGTAAAGGTTTTTAGACGAATTTCGAATACCACGAAAGATAAAAGCTTTCAAGAAAGGGGATCTACTTTTTGCATTAGAGGAGACAATTTCTTTGTTGACGGATCCAAATGTAAAATTCGAAACTCTTTTTCACTGAGAGGGTTGGGGTGAAGGCTTAGTCCCCCACACCTTCCTTCCACTGCCTTACCGACTGAAATATGGGGCTCTTCAAGAAGCATCGGTTTTTTAGTCAATTTTGCGGTTTTGTTGTAAAGAGAAAAGAAGTGGCGAAATAAAGGATTAGCTGAATCCAGAGATAGATCACAGATACGAATATGTGCTCAGTGTACCCCCTATTCACCTTGCTAACCTTTTGCCTCAGCTCTTTCTTTACTCAAATAGCTTCGTTTTTAAAGTTTGAATGGCTTTTATACTGAGAATAAGCTTCTGAGCTTTGCCTCTGGTTTTTCTAGCTCCATATAGCTGGCTATTTTCTCGCAAAACCCAGAAACTGCGATTGGCGAGCATTTTATTAAAAGAGAGTTGAGACGACCGAAAGTCTGAACTGAAAACAAGATTTGTTAATGGAGATCAATGGCTAGTATTGTGCGCATTGTAACTGTTTTTAATTTAACAGGGCGTCGCAATTAGCTCAACGCTATTTCTATATATTGGCCAGGCAAAAGACGTGCTGCATATATAAATACATAAGTATTTTTCTGTGCATATTTTGAAAATTCTCAACAGTTAACAATATTTTCTCAAAGTGTAGCGAGTTTCGTCAACTACGTTAGAAAAATGGTGGAGTTTGAAAAGGCAAAGAACGGATATGAATAAGCGGTGATCAGTAATTGTTGATCTAAATTAAGATGAGGATATAGGAAAGAAGCGTTTTGTATGTTCCCTCCCATTTTTGAATTCTAAAATAACAGTTGAGAAGTCGAGAAGATGCTTGAAATGTGAATAAGTTTGGCTTGTGACGGCGTCTATAACAAGAGGCTCTGCGGCTTCGAGCCTTCAAACTTTGGTAAGGCTAATCGAGTATGAAGTAGCAAATCACTGCGGAAAAATCATCGGAACAACCAATCGAATGGCAAAAAACATTTGTGATAGCCGCTAATGCTTTTTTGTATATTCAAGCAACATTGTATCCATGCAGCATTGTATCCAAGCAACATTGTATCCAAGCAATATTGTATCCAAGCAACATTGTATCCAAGCAACATTGTATCCAAGCAACATTCAAGAGCACCCATAGTCTGTGAAACAATGCAGTGGTCTGAGGTGGTATTTGGACAGTTACAGAATTGAACAATACATGACGAGCGAGTTATTTACAGATACTCATTGACAAAATGTTCGCACTTTGTACCTTCATGTGGAGTATAATTTACCTAAATCATCTATGTTTCTCGAAAGAACCTAATTTAGTATATAATTGCTTTAGAAGTTTAGAAATGCAAGTTGAAGAAATATTTCATTTACGAACTATAGGTTTTTGTCACAGTTTTATAAAAAGATAGCATGCTTTATGAATGGCTGGTTATTCTCCGTCAGTATCTGCGTTGGCCTGCTTTCGTGATCTCATCACACGCAATCTAGCGTTTTGGAGTTACCCAAGGATGTGTCCTTAGTCCATTACTCTTCATAAATTCGTAGCCTTGAGAGGGGCAACACTTGAGAAATTTCATGACATTGAGTCACGGTGACATGTTGTGATAAGTAATACTTTTGAGATATTGTGACGTGAAGTGATGAGTCAAATTTTAAGAGTTCCAGATGAAAGGTCGCTTGGCGACGGGTAGAGAGGGTGTTCATTAGAGACGATCTACGTTGCACTTTTTTGATGAAATGGCTTTTAATTAACTAATTTGAGAAATTGAGAGCAATTTTCTTAGATATCGGTCCAAATGGGTTCTTTCTCGCTAATAAGACGCTGCGTTTTGCTGAACGACTTTTGAAACGTCAATCAATTTTGAATGATGATTGTGATAACTATTGTTTTTATCCTCTCGAAGCTTGAAGGTTAATTGTAGATGTGCCATTGATAAAACAACGATTATTCCAATAGCAATTAAGCGTGCCATTAACAATGCTGACCTTTGAAAAGCGCCTCTTGCCCCCAAGTCACCTCTTATAACGATGCATTTCAAAGCGCACTTTCAGTTGACAATGGGGATCTCTTCAGCGACCTTCAGAACTCCCTTGGGTCAAGTGAAAACTTCACACTTCTCGAATACAAGTCTATTTATGTGTTGTGTGGAACTGACTCAGGATTTGGCAAGGACTTCAAGCTACGGCCGGTGAAAATTGTTCCTGATTTACAATGTGTGTACATTTTTGGATAGCGAGCTCTTGCGGCGAGAAACCCACCAAACGACTCACATATTGATTGCCCCGGTCAGATTTTGAACGCATTTTGTTAACTCGATTTAAATCAAACGCCACATTTCCCACAACCAATTGAAGCAATTATGAACTCGAATTCCCCTCGTAATTTAATCAAAATCTGTTGAAATGGCTGTCTTATGTGTCGAAAAGTGCTTTGTCTCTTAATTGATTTTCCGTATGCCGCACTGTCGGGGGTCGCGTACCCTCTTGGGCTTGCGTTAAACCGAGAAGTTTATAAAACCACGCGCCAAGCACAGTTTTAAATGTAATCAGCTCGTAAGTAGAGTGGACACACTGTTACCATGAACACTGCAACAACATTCGTGCTTGCTCTTTTGTTGGCCTTCGAAGGCAGTGCTGGCGCGGATGATTTTTTCCATGGCGGCATACCGGACAAAGTGCAATCAGTAAAGGATTGGTTTTCCAAGAACAGATTTAAGCGTACGATTGCTGGCTTGAGCGAGCGAGTGGTCGGTGGAATCGAAGCAGAAGAAAAAACAAGTTCCCGTGGATTGTTTATTTTCACGCGATTTCAAAGAAACGAAGAAATGGTTCTGAAGAGTATGGATCGGTGACAAATTTTTTGTGGTTCTTTGATTCATTCCAGGTGAGAGAAGGTTTTGTATTGACTTTTATCTTGTTTATTCAAAGCGCATTATGATATTAAAAAAGTATGAAATAGCTTTAAAATACGTCTTCGTTCCAAAGATGCACATCGATAACCAGTATTGTTGCATGTGAATTCACAAGACACTACTTTGTACCACGAAGGAAAAATCACTTTGTACCGTCAAAACAAATTGAGTTTGTTTTGAAAACGTCCTTTGAGTGGGCTGGCTTTTTAATTGAGAAATGCCACACATCCGTGAAAATGTTTATTGTTCTTTTTTGTCATTTATGTCAACAATCAAGAAGGCTTCTCGATGACCCTCCTGTCGGGCAATTTGTGAAATCAAAAGGAACTGCTTTAAACAAATAATGAAAAAATTTTCTAATGATTTCTCGAATGGCATTGTGATTAAAATGGAGTGCGGAAATATGAGCCAGCGTCTAGGAAACGTGATGTTTGCTGAATACATCGTTCTAGTTATCAATTCAACAAGCTGAAATGCGTCGACTCCACATACACGCTTTTTTATAAGGAACACTTTATAAGGAACCTTCACGTAGAAGGCCGAAATATTTATGCTGTCTCGCCCCTCTCTCTATTAAGTGTTAAGGCTTATTGTAGTCAAAGCACCGAAAGTGAACTGAAGGAACATTAAGGAACTTTTGGTACTAAAACTGATGATTTTAGGTCTACGAATAAGGAACTTTTGGAACTAGGCCTTGAAGTAGGTTCCTTATAAAAAAACGTAGATCGACTGTATTTGAAAAACATCTTGTATAGCCATCTTCACGAATCTTCACAATTGTCAGCACTAAGAGGTTTCTTTGCTGATGCGAAACATCTATAGGATTTTAGTTGACCCTCGGCGTTGAAATTTCAATTTGCCTGTTTTATAACTGTAGCATTATGTGTCAAAAAGAAAGTGATTTATGCAATCAAATTCCCATTTTTTCACGAGATGTCGTGGTTTGGAATAAAATCAAATTTAATTGAACAATGGCTATATCAATCATTTCATGTGCAAAACGGATAAAACGTTTTGACAACAATAATGATTCAGAGAAGTTATATGAAAGGATACGTTCTTTAAATTGCAGTTTTTGTTTAGCTGGTTTGACTAAGTTCGCCATTCTTCTCCTTCTTACTCTACGATGCGGAAAATGAAAGCCTCCCAGACGAGTGATGAATACCTTTAAATATTTATAAACAGTAAGATTTCCCGGATAATCAACAGTCCGCCACTACACTTGGAAACAAGCGATAAATAGGCTAGAAGATTTTCACCTAAAACTGTCGAATTTAGAATACCATTGATGGCTAGCAATGTGTGCTAGCGTTGCCATGCCAAGAAAAACAGCCGACGAGTAAAAACAGACGATTTTGAAAAGCTCGTTTACGATAATCTAAATTTACCCTCGAACTTGGTTACCTATTATTTTAGAGAATTTTAACGAGGTGTAGACGTATAGGGGTATGGCGTGGAATGAGTCGCAGTTGGAGCATGTTGGGCCACGAACGATTCCAGAGAGTCTGGCGCATGGCGGCGCCTGAGAAACGCCGCTTTGTCCGCCCAGCGCCGTATGTCTGGACACGACGGGACATTCCAAGATGTCTGGCGCAAGGCAACGGACAGCCAGGTCGCCATTGGCACTGGTGTAACGTTCCTTTGATCTTCGACAGGATGTGAACTAGGATGTATTAGAATACCTTGTGAGCTTTCGATCACTACCTCCGGATCTCGGGTTGACGTCGCATTATGGCAGGCTTTTGACGGATTGCGGAGAGTTGAGAAATAACACTCTGGTGTAATCACTAGTGGCTGCCGTTTTACTGTTTATGATAACCAATACTTCAAGCTGTTAGTGCAAATCAGATGGTTCAATACCACATCCAAGGTCAACAAAACTTTTTCGTCTTTCAATGTCATTTTGACCGAAAATTACATCTTAATACATTCTGATGGAAAAGATGTTTTTAAAATTAGTTGTGTAGCAAGTGCCTAATTTGGATGAAAGAAAGCCACTTGTACTAGTGCTGAATACAAATTGGTTCCCCTCTCCGCCTTTCTTCCTGCATTAGATTTTTGCATTAGAGTTTTTTCAGCAGCGATAGAATGCCCATCCAAAATTTTCCTGAATTCTTTTCATTCATCAGTCTAAAACGACAGTGTTAAAATGAGCATTGTGGCAACTTGAAGTCCATGAATTACCTTTGTATGTTTTCATTACTACAGAAGATGTGAAGCTCACAAAAAGATATTGTATTAAAGATATACCATATTATATCATATCGCAAAAAACAATGCTTCTGAGAATTAATAAAAATACACTTCTTTTGGTTTCTAAGCATTGTTAACAGAGCCGGCTCATTTAATATGGGTATCTGCCAGTCTATTAAACGCAGCTAAACCACTGTGTCTTGATGTTGTATTTCTGTGGATAAGCTTTTCTTTCCATATTTGCTTTTTCATGCATTGATCGTTTTCTTTTCAACTAATCCTTGTGATATCCGAAGGATGGACAGATTTCGCTAGTTTTTAGTGCACTTTAGTAACCGTGAGAGAAATTTATTTACATGGTAACCGCTTTGCATGTGTAATGGAAGAATGATCTAGCTAATCTCTTTTCAGATCGTGTAATCTTTATCAAATCGAGTTATGATTCCTTCTTGGATGCAGATGCAAAATATCCACCAGCAAACTTCCTATTGAAAATTCAGCTCTGTTAAAAACATCCGCAATAAAGTTCATGGCTTTTGAAGTCTGCATTTCTAAAGCGCATTTTGAATCATTCAAAGATCATTTCAGTTCAGTGCCCCATTGACGAGTCTCATTAAGTTCTCTTTTATAACGAAAACTTGCAAGACCCTTCTATATTCTGAACTGATTTTCTTAATGGCCTTTTCTATTGTGTGACTTATTGAAGTAACTCAATCAAACGAGCATATGTGCCAAAAATTTAGAGGCGAGTTGCTCGTTAAGTGTGTCTCCATTCAAAAATACATGAATGGTGCATTACAATGCCCCGGATGAAAATACTGCAGTGTTCCATTCATTGACGTCATATGTCCCTAGTATATTGGTGCAGAACTTGGATGCTGAATATTGGTTTACAATAATCTTTTTATTATTTCATTGGTTGAGCCAAGAAACCGTACTATTGTTTCTACAAGAATGCACTTCTCACTGGGTTTCCATCTGCAACCGGATGGACTAGCAGTTGCTTTGTATGGGAAAATTTTAATTTCATTTTTCACACGTAATAAAATCAACACTCCAATTCAAATTGGTCAACCAGTTTTGCTCCGTACTATTTTAGTGTAGTTCGCACCAGTCTGAAATGCTAAATTCAAGTTTG
Organism: Nemopilema nomurai; assembly: GCA_003864495.1. NCBI lineage: Eukaryota > Metazoa > Cnidaria > Scyphozoa > Rhizostomeae > Rhizostomatidae > Nemopilema > Nemopilema nomurai. Next base: position 938,436 of record ML133478.1, read on the forward strand.
TTTTACATTTCTTCATTAATGTATTTATCATACTACAAGCAAACCTTTGCTTAAAAGTGTTACACAGACTTTTAATTAAACATATCAATGCGTTTTTGATGTGTAACTGGATGCAAAAACTGGATCCTTACACGACATTTAAGAAGCCGAACCCAGTGTTTCTATTACAAAGCATTTTTCACCAAAAAGACAAACATACGCCCATGGCGTTTATTCTGCAGTTCTTGAAAGAAACTAGATTGGACAACGGTTTATACGACTACGAGCTGGGCATTTCACCCAAATATTGTTGGATTTAGGCTTTTGACATTGTCTTCCTAATTTCCTATTGCTCGCAGTTTAAATTTCTTCATTCCATTCTAAATCTTGGTAAATGCCCGATTGACTTGAAACCAAAACTTTTTACTACAAATGCAGAAAATAATTCAGATGTGTCATATGCATAATGTATTATAAGTTAAATATATATGTAAAATTGGGAATTATTGATTGCAATGCTATATTATTCCTTTGCCACAAAGCAGTTGGCACACGCAGCAAGAAAATGCTCTGTTCAAATTGCCACTTGACATTTCCGTCATACATTAATTTAGCATCATATCCCATACATTCATTAAAACCCTCACTTTGATTGGCATTCGCTCAAATAACCAGCATTGGCAAAGTACTGACCTTGCCCCGGCTCCAACTACAAAAGGCAGAGCTGCTTCACGTGATCATCTCCTTTGATGTTTCCCCCTGTCTGCCCCCATTCACAAACTGCGTGATCTATTGGTTATGTGACCCAAACACCCACTGCACGTCATTCAGCAATACTCTTTGGAGTCAGTTGACGACTGCTATTCCCTTCCCATTGACTTGGTCAATTGTCATACGAAATTGGTTTAGCGTTTTTAAGTCATCTAGTCCAATTTTCCTAAAATAGAATCAAATATGATTTCATTTCATTCAGTGGAATGATTGCTCGAGGAAGGAATCCAATTTTCTCATTCGGCTCAAGAGCAAAAATGCAGACATCAAGGGAAACCTCCTATACGTTTCCTGAATAATACAGCCCCCTTCTCAAGTCTGGTCATCATTTATTAGTTCAGTAGTACTCCGCAATAGTTTTTTCTTGACGGAATCTCACTTCAGAGTTCCAGGGCGAGCAAGAGACATCGAGTTATATTGAACGAAATTTTTGAATGACTCAAAATGGAAAGTGAAACGATGTACCGTTCATCTAACGAATGCCAAAAGGGAAGTTTAAAATGAGCAGGTTTCGTCGCTTGCAAGCACCCACTTTCAAGATCTGGTGCAGGAACCGGACTCTGCCAAAATGTCTATGGGCCTGTTTAAGATTTATACTCGTAAGAGGCAACATGGTGTGCAGGATGAAGAGGTATTAATCAGCGGTAAAGATGCGGCCCTGAGAATTTCGTTGCAAGCGAGGAACAATACCGAGCGGTTACTGCGTGTGGTATTTGGAGAAACAAGATTACAGTTTTATCTTTTCAGATTTGTATCTAGCCATTTATTTATCATTTTTCACACAATTAACTTTTTAAACGAGTTAAATGCAACTTTAGAGGGTCATGCTTCTCTTTTGTTGACAACCAATGCGATCTCATCAACCTAGGTCACATCAGCCTGTTGAGAGCATAAGGAATTTGAAGAAATGTTCTTAGTAGATGATTTGCCCTTTTAGACAGTGTTGCCACTATAGTCTCGCCACACAGCCCCCTTCCGTATCCTTTTTCTCCCTGGGCCACGCAAAGAGAAATAAGAGAGAAAAGGGGGGGGGGATGTTCTACCAATCAAATCTGGTATTCACCCTTGTTCGTATAATGCTTCGGAATGCGTAGCCTTGACAGCTCAAACCCTTTGGCTAATCAAGGTTGTTTTTACTGTTCTTTATTTTTACGACAGTATTGATCCCGTTCTACCCTTCTTAGCACTTCTAGAGTCCTGTGTAAAGCCATTCTCAATGCGCAATTTCCTTTACAGAAAGCTAGTAACTTGTGAATTTTACAACGTATAGTTTCCTAACTTGGACACTTTCCCTTTTTTGTTACAGATGGGTTCTCACTGCTGCTCATTGTCTACCCAGCGGAGAACAGACCTCCAAAGTCTGGGTTTATATCGGGAATATATTTTCGCACATAAACAAGCGGAAACATAGCGAGAAGATTAAAGCCAAGGCCATATTCATTCACCCGAAGTATGCTGGTACAGGTTTTAAAGGTAGGACAGTTACGATCACGTTTTCAAAATGTGTTTAGCTTCTTATTGCACCGAACCTGACTTGAGAATCTCAAGTCTTGAGATAACGTGTAGCCTCTATTTTCTAAACGCATGAAAATTTGTTTTGGTGGAAGAATATGTGTTAAATGCATCAAATGTTTTATCCTGCGCGAGTCTCTAACGTTTCTACTGTTCTGCATGTTTGAATTGGAGTAGCCAGAATATTGGTTTGAATATATCTTGGGTGTTCCTCCTGCATTAGGCCATTTCAGTTTGGCCACACTGTTGTGCTACATTCACGGTCACCGGTCTCTCGTTGTTGACCTAAGAACCAAGGTGGTTGGCACCTTCTGCTACTCTGAATGGCCTTTGAGTGCATGTCTTTGCTGTGATTCTCTAGCTTTGTACAAAATCTCTTGGAAGTCCAAGGGATTCACGACACTAATCCTAAATTATTATCTAGCTTTACGAACTCAGGTTATCTCAATATCATGACTTGGAATTTGATATTTATGAACACTTTTGTCCATCGTCACTCCTACTTTTCACAATGATCAATCACTTTAGTTGAAATCATAATCACTGCCAATCAGATCAACCACTGATTACAATCATTGTGATTATCATCACCATTCAGCCATTATTCAATAACCAATAACCATGATCAGTTATCGGTATCAACTACTTCAAATTTCTACCAGAACTATGGATGTTTCAATGATTACATCTGTGGCCATGTTGAGCCAGATTTAAGCCTAAGTTGAAGGGTATTCGGAATAAAGACAGGTCTCCTTAGGATCTTTGAAATTTCATAACTGTGGTAGTTGAATAGATTTTTCATGGTGGTTTCAAATGAATGATATCACTAGTTAGTTTGCTCCTTGTTGCATTTAAGGAATTATTCGATAAACGTTACAAGAACTAAATCAGATTGGACTCTCTGTTTCCTTGTGTCGCGGGCCTCTGTGAACGCATTGTCTGTCTTCAAATTATCTACTGTACAATCAAGATTGCGATTAAACCGAAAGATATGATTTACGACTGTCTGGCTTAAGGTCAATCCCCCTTTTTCACGAAGCTCGTAGAATTTCAAAGAACATGCAGGTACTGCTATCAAGCGAAACCTAATGGGCTGTCCGTATGGGGTTAAGTATTTTAACTATGAGCCAGAGCCAACCAGAATTAATTGCTTTTGATTTCAATGAATACATTATTCATTATTCAGGCTGGTATGTTCCATGTGATTCTGTTTCGAATTCATTGCTTTCACAGGGCTGCCTACGTATTTTCAATTTATTTACTAGAACGGTCATCTTTGCGTGAAATGTTCTATACTATGAAATCCATTGATTAACCACTCCACGCCCTGCTCTAGTGGTAGCCAGTTTGTCATTAAAACAGCTTAGTCTGGCTAATTTCCTTACAAGTATGTTTAACTGCCCCCTTTCTTTCAATAAGCTTTTAATGGTAAAATATACTATGAAGGAATTATCACTTTTCCCAATAGATTTGTTCTACTCCAGGCGATTTTTAATTATAATGAATTGAATCAACATTAACTGTCAAGTCAGTGCAATGTTCTCATATTGTGGCCTAAAAATAAATCTAGATATTTTTCCATTTTGATAACTGAGCTTTTCCTTTACGCTCCTCCGCAGCGGATTTTTCTCGCCACAACTGGCTTTCATGGTCACTTGCTTTATATAACAAAATAGCCCTGCTTGTTGTTCCAAGGTGCCGATCTTGCCCTTTTGTACTTGTCGCGTGCTTCGAAGCATCAGACGATCCGGCCCGCCATGGCCCCGGCTGACGACGAATGGAGCCGGCCCGGCACCGAAGCAGCCGTGGCAGGTTGGGGATCCACGTCGACGTCATCCAAAGACTTGTCACGTGTTCTGCGATACGCCAATGTCAAGGTAGCCGAGTTTCATCATTTTGTTAAAAAGGGCCTAACCATGTGCTCACATATTGTACGTTCTCTTCCGCGGCCTCGTGCCCTCCAACAAACTAAGTACTGTTACGTCATAATATGTTAATTTATTCAAAACATCGCAGTGGCATAGTCCAAGGGCACTTGGTTTGGTTTGATAGAGGGTTAATGTCCGATTTCTTGATTACAATTTCGTAATAACCCGCTGTTAATCCCGCCAATTTACTGTGACTAAAGTAATGTATTGCACCTTTTCAAAGGGTTTTGTTTCACTGTCTAATTACATTCGCTCTTGAGTCACTGGTTTTCCAATTACTTGAAACCTTGACTGAGTCACAGCTTGGAATTAGAGTGGACGAATTGGTGCCAAGAGAAACGTTTTGGGTACACATGTTCCTGGAAAATATTGGTCGCCCAGTTTTGGTAATTCGACTACCACGAAGACCTTTTCATTGCTAATTCTTTATGTTTTGTATTTCAGGTTATCCCCAGATCTCGATGCAACCACCCGAAGTCATTCAACAACTCGGTTTTGTCCGATATGATATGTGCCGCCGGGCGGAATCGGGACGCGTGCTATAGTGATAGCGGCGGACCTCTAATGGTGAGAACCGGATGCGGAAACAAGGACTCTTGGGTTTTAGTTGGAGTGGTGTCTTGGGGACGAGGCTGTGCTCTTGCTCAGTATCCAGGTATGTAGTGGGCGTTTCCTGGCGTTTGAAAATCAAAATACATGAGATTTTATTTGAAAGGCAAACTTTGGGTGACTCGACAGTGAGCTCATAGGCACCTTTTAGAGCACGTGGTAGAAGGCCAGGGTGTGTTACACAGTGGTTTTTCATTCAAAGAAACTGCTGCATTTCACTCCGTGTTTTAAAAGTCATCAGATTGACAGCAACTAATAATCATCCGCTATAACTATTGCTAATTAATTCTTCCTGCGACTACACAGTTTGTATGGCAGACGAAAAGCAATTTATTCCAGTTGTATTGTTTTTAATCAGATAATTCACTTTTTCTAATTTCGTTTTCTTTTGGTCTTTAGAAGGCTTTCACCAATGCCTCGAGATAAAATACGTCAGAAAAATTATAAGAACAATATAGCTCTAGATGAAAGTAAATAGTATAATTTTGGATGCAAATAGTATTTGCCGGAGAAAACTTCTTATCTTTTGAATCAAAAGCTCGTTGTGTATCAGCTGGCTTACAAAAGAAACAAGAAGATTCGCGTGGATGATCACATGTGTTTTTCTAAAAAACTCTTTTGTGACCTTCTCAAGTATTTCCGAGTTTTTATAGAAAAGTTAATTTTGAAAAAAAGATTGGGACATAGTTTCTCATAGTTTCACATATTTCTTTGTAAATTTTGGCTAGGAGTACAATTTTTGGAAGAAGTTTTGCGAGTAAGAACTTCTCAATCTTAGTATATTGTCTTGAGAAAACAAAAAAATTAAATTGATCGACAAAGTATTGAGAATTGCTCCTTGCTTGTTTTCTTCTCTGAGCATTGAATTTTCGTGTTTTAGGTGTCTACGTCAAGGTCTCTGAGTATGCAAGCTGGATATACGACATCATAGCACCAGGTATGGTAAAACGACTGTCCTTTTTATTGAGTCTGTTCTGTCTATTCACAGCATCTAACCAGGGCTCTCAGTTTTACACTCTACATTAGAAACAGAAGTGTAGAACAAAGGAAAGTTGGAGCTTCGACTACGTAAGCACGCGTTTTTTAACGAGATCAATCAAAAACTTGCGAGCATTATTTTTTCCGCTTTTTCTCCGACTAAATTGCGATTACTCAAGCAAAAGGCGAAACGCACAATTCACAGAAAAATAAGATTAATTTCATGATCATTTTTACTTTGCACTATTCGCGCTAAATCTAAGAGATATATTTCTCGCACGTAGCAAAGAATATTAACCGGTGACATTAAGATACTCTGCAGTTTGTCCGTCTCTGACTTTGAAGCAGTGACGTCATAATTATTTTATTGCAAAAATTTCCTGGCAAATGGGCCGGCCTATTTTTCTCCTTTGCTACGATTCATGTTCTCGTGAAAGAGAATTATCGCTTCAGCCTAGCACAGGAAAATGTTAATGAAATAGTGTTTACAATATAGTTGTGTTTCTCGAAGGTCAAGTGTTGGCATGGCCTTGATTTGATAATTGTCATGGGTCTACCGGACTTCCTCTGCTACTCGGATACGTTGATAGATTTATATTTTAATGGCTTAGAAACCATCTGATTTATTGCCTGCTCTCCCAAATCACTGTTTGCTTCAATGATTTTTCGTTTCACGTGAACGCTTGGAGAGTTGGCTGCTCCGTCTGGGTCATATCTTTTTGAAGGCGACATTGGGCATCGCTACTGTTTCCTTTGCCCCACAAATCAATTTGCAGCCCGCATCTTGTCAGCCATCTTCCCAAACCGTCTGACGCCACGAGGAGAGTGCCACTTTTCAAGTCTGCTTTTCGCGCCAGGTCTTTTTCCGCAACATGTCTGGGCTGTAGTGCTGTTTACATTGATCATGCCTGGCTTTGCTCGAATATCTCAACTTTTGCGTTCATCCTTTATTAGAATACCAATCTTGTATCATCTCTAGTTTTGAAAGCTGATAATTTCGAAGTACCCAAACATTGTTTTTTGGAAAATTATTCAGAGATTCCCCTAAAAAAGCCTTACACTGGGGAAATAAAGGACTTGCCAAATCACTACAGTGGCAATTAATGAAACTTCTCCATTATAAAGAAGTCAGTTGATCATTTTTAATATTTAAAAAAGTCAATTGTTCAACTTGCTCATGCACTTTCCAAAAAATAGTCTCCACATCTGGGCCTGATTAACCCGACACCCCACCAACACCCCCACATCCGGTCGGAGGCAATCAGGCAACGGAGGTTATGCTTCGTAGTACTGGTGAATGCGAAAGATATCGCAATGGCATCCCAGCTAAGCTTGCCGATGCTGTTAGCACCGAATTCTCTTTGTGCGAAACACGATAGCGACACAACACAACGGTCCTTACAAGTGTTTTGATCAGGGAAGCAAGTTCATGCCGTAATCTTTAACCACTGGTGATGACTTTGACCCGGCTTCAATGAAATACAAAGGTTTTGCAAGAATTTTTGTACGCATCTATGTATTGCATCAAATTAATAATCGTTCTTTATTTACAGTGAAATTGTTTTCTGTAATTGGGTTTAATATGTTTGACGGCATCAGGTGTAGAGGATGAATCCGGCCTTGTTGAGGAAAAAAGCGTGATCCAAGATTAAGCTGTACTTACAGCGAATTGAATGTAGGGCTGGCAATCAGCGGTACTGTCTTACGCTTGATCAGGAAATGATAAATAACAATCTAATTTAGGAGATCAGTATTAATAAGAAAATAAAGCATTGGCAGTTTGCAGCTCAACCTTGGCTTCCAGTATCATTTCCTCTACCCCCTCCCCTCCGCTCCTACTCTTGCAGTTGTTTGACCAGCAAGACCAGAATAAACATGTTTTGATTAATTGTTCAGTTAGAATTTCAATTATTGACAAAGATACAACGGAAGCTAAAGGGTCATGTATATTCTTGATCGGACTGAAGATTTTGGGACCAAATGGGGATTGTTTTGATTGACTGGATCTTGAGGCACCCGCAAGTTTTATTGTCAGCAAGAAGGGAAGGTATTTTTGTTCACGACCAGTTTTCAAGATCTACTAAGTGTCATCTGTTGGTTTAACAATTTTCGTTGGAAGTACAAATGCCAGCTATGCTGAATGCAATAACGGTTAGGTACTTGTGCCGCAAAAGTTAACAGCTGAGAATGTGATTTTCTCGAAGCTGTGCGAAGCCTTTGCTATGAAAGACGTGTGCAGATATGTGCCACTTGTGTATATCTGTAAGACCACGTTGCTTTGAGTGGGATTCTTGGCTCAATATAGTCCGAGACTATTTCTATTAAGTTCCTAAAAGAGGTTGATAGAAAACAATGTGCCTTTATCTCCCTTCAGGCACTTTTGTTTGTCCTAACCAGCTTGGGAGCAGCTCCAAAAACATTTCCAGATCCAATACAACAGTGTTTTGAGGTGGTGCGTTTTGTTAATACCCCTTGATCTCTTATTGTGTGTGGCTGAAAAGAAGTAGCCAGCGGAAATTAATCGTAAGACTGTACAGTTATAATCTAAATATATCCCCTCTACCCTCTTGCTCAAAAGAGGTACTGGTGTCGAGCTCTATTTCAATTAAAAAAAAGCGAAAGATCATGTCCAAGTTCCCGATATACTTCTTCCACAAGTTTTCTGTCTCCAGCTATCTCTGGCGTGCTTGAAGGATCTCAACAACTCCTTAATATATTTGCGCATATCACATTTTATTAATAAACTTGTATAGGCTTTGCGTTTTATGCGTTTTAATGTTAATGATCATTTCATCATTGCACGTTTTCTCAAATGCATGAAACGACTTGTACATTACAACATTTTGCTTTTAAAGATTGGCACGCAAGGCACCTTCGTCGAATCTCGAGAAACCGGCATGGATTTCCTAATGAATAATCAATATCTGTTTGTTTTTAGGCCGCAACAAAGCCCACTACAACAACTGTTGCTTTTGCTCTGCAAAGGTATGTGGCCTTCTTACACATCATACTCATCTTTTCTCATGACCAAGAACATTAACTGCTTCATAAGCGTTTTTCTTTTCATGGAAATTGAAGCAAATCTATCTCAGGGGTTTTGGTGTGTGCTAGGATCCCTCATGAATAGGGGAACCCGCTGTACGTCTTTTTTCTGTTGCTTAGAACTGCAAAACAGACACCTATTAAATTTCAAAGTCATTTGCCCTGTGACCTTTGTTGCCTATGTAAGACCAGTTGCGTATTGACCTTTGTCAGTTTTGTGACCTTTATAAGTTTTGTGACCTTTATATGTTTTGTGACCGTTGTAAGCTAACTTGATTTTTTATCTTTGATCTATGTAAGTTCCATCGCAAAGTACGCGTAATATGCTTTCCCGCATAAACATGTTTTCCAGTTTCTCACTCCCAAAAATTTTGATATTGAGCAAACTAATGAATTTTCTATACTTTATACTCGGGGTCGTTTGAAACTTCTCTTCGATTACCTTAAAGCATGCCTCAAAGTAGTCTTTGATATATGGAAAACCTCATAATACTTTGTACAGTAGGCTAAGTGCCTTTTGATGTAATAGAAGTGATCAAAATTATCGTTCAAATTGTTAGATCAAATACAATTTCGATATGCATATGTGATGTAAATTATAATATTATTTACTACTATAGGCCGTCCTTCATCTTCGAAATGGAATGAGAAAACGAAAGAAGAAGGTATGAATCTTGTAATGTCTAGCAGCATTGGTTACCATGAATGAAATTTTATTGGAATGGATACAACTAAACGGAATCCTCAAGTATCCAGTGCACTCTTGTAATAGAAAGTGAATTATAACCGGTCATATGAAAATAAGCCCAGGCCAAGTTATATTGTCTATTTTTTTCTTAAAAATGCTGACAATTGTGAAGCGCTATTTTGATGAACAAGGCCCAGTAACAACAGATTTTGGCATTGAATAATCTTCACTTTTATTTTGTAGAGCTATGCATATATATATACCTTCTAGTTTTATGCCCTTCCTCGTCTCTCCGCGATGTAAAATGTCAAGACGTTTAATATAAGCGCCTCTTTTTCCCCAGGTCACCGTTTCTGATGATCTGATATCTTTGCCATACGGTCCGCCCGGACCAAGAGGACCACCCGGACCTCAGGGAGAGCCCGGTATGCCAGGAATACCAGGCACGCGCGGGAACGAGGCGCGCCCGGATTAAACGTAAGAAGTTTGCTGCGTACATTCGTCTCACATTTAATGGAAAGCAAGAAGCACTTGCGTGCAAAGTTTAAAGAATTTAAAGTTGCTCATGTTTCTTTAAGGAACTTAGATATTAATTTTTGTTAAATACGTATACATGATCCATTTTAAAGAAAAGCAATAGTTTAATTATTTAAGAATTTTAATACTGTATTTATCAAGTTCATCTAAATACTTCATTTCTCACCTGCCCAGGGACTTGTTGGCCAGCCCGGTGGAAGAGGACGTGAGGTAAAATCCCTTCTTTGTTTTTTGCGGAAATTATTTTATCCAGCCACATACTTCGATTACATTGTGCAATTATTGTGTGTGTTTGATGGGCGCATGGTACGGTGCATTATTGCCAAAAGTTTGTTCTTTCCTTTATGGGTATATTTTAAAATCAAATTAATTGCCAAATTGCAAATATTCGTCATGCAAGGTTCTTTTGATTTTCTGTCGAGTGAAGAGAGTTGATCCGTGTTAGTGAACCAATTTAGTTACCAATCTTGGTACTTTTTGCGTTTCAGGGGTCTCCTGGTAAACCTGGCCTTCCCGGTCCACCTGGAAGATTGGTATGCACCCCATTTACTTTACTTAGTCTTTTTTATCAGGACAAAATGATGTTATCATCACGTTGTTTCACATTGATGCCAATTTGTAAAAAGCCATTGTACTACCACGTTCCCAACAAAATAGTGGCTTCTTTAGTTTATTAGCAAAATTGGCAAGGAAGGATATGAATTTGCTCATATTATAGGACACTGATGACGTGCGTCATTTTCTGATACCTGCCAAAAAACGGAAGATGACGTGTAGCTGACGATGTGTAGCTATAGCTGCTCAAATTGAAGTTATTTTCGTGTTTTTTAAGGCTCTGCGGCGCTTATTCGATTGGTGCTCTTTGTATGCTAAAGCCTCGCTAGATTAAGTGGCGTAGCTTTTCTCGAAGTGTTTGCTAAGATACTATTAAGATACTATTAAGATAGAAAGGTCAATCGCCAAGGCTTTTATTTCTGGTTTTCAGTTGCAATCTCTCAATTTACGGTTTAACAATACCCGTTTCTCTTTAAATGAAATAGTTCACTATAAAATCGTCAGGTAGTCCAGCTCACTAGGCTGGCAGATTCTGTCAATCACTCAGATTATAATCCTTTTTACCCTAATTTGTAGACATTGTTCTACTTCTAAGATTAAGGAAAATATTTTAGAGGTAGTTTCCTTGATTTAAAAGAAATTATTAGCTGAGCGTAGTCAAATTCTATTATTTAAATAACTCAAACTGTTATAAAATCTTGACACTACAACCTTTGCGGCTCGTAAAGATCATTGACGCTGCGCTGGCGAAACAGAATCCAGTCATTTACAAATTCCAACTCTTTGCTGTTTGAGCATTTGTTGATTTTCGATGGTTTTCGATTTTCGATTTTCGATGATTTTTATTCCAGTAAATTTCACGTCATGAACTTTTGAGGTTAAAATCCGATAATATCAGACATCCTAAGTTAATATGAAAAGATTCTAGGTCTAGTCGGGGATTTTTTTCTCCTATGATCAATTATGATCAAATTTGCTGATAGCAACTCGTAACAGCGAAACACCCGGTTCTTGTATCATGGACTCAAATCTAACATAAAATGCACGTTAAGCAGGAATGCGCCTAAGATAAGCTTGACGATCTAGGCTTTTATTTGCATGCCTTTTAAACGTAAGCTGGGAGAGGTGTCTAGCTGCAAATGTCATCTACAAAAAACAAAGGACATTGCTTTAATTCGCCTTCATTGGAATATTGGAGCATTGCCATTAACGCATAAATATCCTCATTGGCTTTGACTTAAATGTATTATCTATATATTTTCCAACTTGAGGTCCAGTAAGTTCCCATTCTAATTCCCATAAAGCTCCCAAACAATCTTGAAAACGTTCCGAGCAAGCATGGCTTATTTAACGATGGAGATGTTATCTTTGCTTAAGTTCGAGTACGCTTAGTGGCTATGCATTCCTTGTAGGTTGGCCTAAACGGCAAGAGCTATCCGACCTTGAACGAATTACTCGATCTGGCTGATGAACTGAAAACCCTGAAGGGTCAACTCCACGAGATGATGAGGCAAGCAAAGCTAGGTAGGTTGTCATTTGTGGCATACGTGACGAAGTCTCAACTCTGTCGGCTTAATCAGGCCTTACTTCTAGGGGAGATCTTCGCAGGAGTTCAAACTGTCATTCCGATAAAGATATGATACTGTTTTAGTCCGTATAAGCAAACTAACCAGGCAAGTTCATCTGGAAATCCTTGAAAAGGGATAATAAGTTACGGACTCGAATTTCTTTAAAAGACTAAAATGAACAATGGAAACTCCTTAAGCCATACATTTTCCTCCTAAACAAATCTTTAATTGCTTTAATCTTTAATTGCTTTTCGATTTGACTGTTGAGCTAGTCAGTTCTAAGTCTTTTACGTTTGCCACTATGATTTGCAATCAATACAGTTTTCAAACCGTGGATAGGCCCATCATAAATTATTTGAGCCCAGTGCTCTTAATTACATTGGTGTAGCCATGGGGGGATAAGGAAGCTACCCTTTCGATTCGTTGGAACACATCATCAACAAGTTATGCTGTTTTTCAAGACATACACATTAGGCCTAGGTTTTTCTGTGCTACCCATGAGTCTTTCTCGGCAACTACCTTAATTTTATAGATAATAAAAGACAATGATAATTATAAAATTAAAAATTTTCTTCACCTTTTATCCCCCCTCTCATTGTTAAGAGCTTGCCTTTTTGCCTGTTGAAAAGGCAAATGTTTTAACTTGGTTGCAATTGCTACCTTCAGGCCGTACTAAGGACTACCCGGCAAGATCATGCAAGGATCTGAGCCAACAATCCGAGGGTCTGCTCAACTCAGGCAGGTACTGGCTCTCTCCAAAAGATGACGGGCGTCCTTTCATTGGCTACTGCGACATGGAGACCGAACAGGGTGGCTGGACCCTCGCCTACAGCTACACTTTTACCAATTTCCAGAAGTTCCGTGGGTCAGACAACACCATCACGCCTGTGCCATCATGGAGCAAGACAACTAAACCAAGAGACCATTCAATCACTGTCTCCACCAAAGCACCTCAAGGTCTGCGTTTCTTCTGTAGCATTCATTATCATTTCCGTGTTGTATTTTGCCGTTATGTTGGCTTATAAAGCCCTCTTTACTCTTTTGAATATCAAAAAGCTTCCTACCCAAGCGCAGAACATCGGCAGGCCTTGGTGACTTTCCCAGCATTTGTTTATTTTCTGTATATTTTGTTGGGTGAAGTCTCTATTGCAGCATTCATTTTAGACCTTTATAGCCATTTCTCAGATAAAAGTCTGTTGAGAATAATTCACATATTCTCCAGTCTTCTTTCCCTGCATCGAGGTGGGTAACTCTACTAGTTACGATAACTGCTTCTGATTTGCTTTTCCAAGATTTGATAATTTCACTTTCCATTACGTAGCTTAAAAGGTCAGCATTACAGAACTTAAATGCGCCCTTTCCATTACTGAGCTAGGATAATTCACGTGTGATGCTGCAATGAAGAAGTTTAAATCCTCTATATTCATCCAGAAAACTAATCTTTGCAGATTGGCTTTTAGTGTAGCAGTGTAACTGTTTTGATTGAACTTCGCTTTGAACGTGTTTTTTCCTCGCTCGTAGAAATCAACGATTATGGTGCAATTGACTATTCCTATTGGCAATACCTTGGCAAGGAGATACTTATAAAGTCCAATATTAATGACTGGCTTATTTGCAAGTCAAAATCGAATGCGACGATTTTTGAACCGGTAGAAAAACGACAAAGCTATGTCTATTATCAGGTGAATTGTCGAAACATTAAAGATGTCACTGTAAAATGTGATCAGAACGTTCCGGACACTTTAGTGTGGACCGAGTTCGGATTGTCCTTGATTGTGTTCAAGAGGCGGTTTTTACGAGGGACGTTTTATAGCTGGGATACGGAACGGACCGGTTGGCCAGTTCACGATCCGTGCGCTTCGACGAGGCAGAAACACAACAAAGCGGTATCGCAGCCATACGGATCTATATTTATAAGGTGATTCGATGTGGTCGCCTCGAATTTTATCCAGTCAGCAGCATCATGCAATAGCTCAAGCATTTACATTGTTTTGGAGATTGGTGGTCTTATTGAAAATCCGACGAGCAAACGATGGTCGAACTGAGCGATGTTTCTTTCACTCATTGTTGAGCTGACAACTGCTCGCAAAAGCTTTCATGGAACCAACCAACAACAACAGCAAATGGTCGAACTAAGCGATTTTATTCAAGGATAATGGGCTGTTTTCAACTACCAATGGTGTCCAAACACAGATAATGATCTGATGGTGTATGGAAAGCAGACCACACCCAGGTATATATCGTGTGCTCGCCAAGACGAACACAGGAGACAGGCACCCTTTTCACAGGCCTTTGCCAGTCCTGCTGACGTCATCTAGTTCCGTTGTTTTTAAAACGTCATTACTTTTCACATCAGTAAATTGATGCTAAATGCAACTAAAGTGTTTACAGGAAGAAAATTATTTATGTCATCCGCAAATTTCGAATTGTACTTTTTACGTATTTTTCTACTTAAGGCTGTTTTTATCGTATTTAGTTTATTCATGTCCTTCAGACTTGTTTTATTAATGTCATTCAGACTCTTTCGTCCAGCGCCTTTTTACGCTACATAAGGATTTTAGTTAGCTCAACCGTGGGAAGTGTACGAAACACCTTTTACTCGAATGGGGCATATCAGGGTATCAGAATGTGGCTCTAATGTGCCCTGTATTTTTCTTCTAACATCATTTTCTTAAAGTTACTTTTTGATCATTCATGCATATGTGTAAAAGATACCATCAAGAAAATTGATAAAGCAATGTTCAAAGATTGGAAGCCTTCTCAGTCATAGTTTTTTTTAGCTAAGATGGCTAGAAGGGTCGTTTAACCCATTTTTAACTTTCCCGGAAATCTTGGTCAAATGTCTAATGAACCCTTTTCCTCTCCTCGTCAAATTTTAGTGAGAAAACCAATTTTTTCTGTTTAATATTTAGGTAGCAACCCTGTCTTACCTTGGTATAGTAAGAAATCCAGGGACCCACCAGTCTTGAAAGAGTAGTTCTGTTGTATTATCGGACATTTTAGTTCTGGACAGTGTATGGATTTTATAAGCAATACAAATTTCGTAAAATTCTGTGTGTATGAAGTGGCAATAATGTAAATAAACGTCAAATACATATCATATATTTTCAATATTTGCTATGCCTGGGGTTGAATTTTGTATTTTCCGAGTCAACTTGCCGACTAGACGTCTTTTAGATGATGCATTTCTAGTTTTGGCGTTTGTGAGTGTTCATTATTCTTTTCAAATAAGTTGGCCTTAGCCATTTGCCAGTTCTTAGCCGATTTGAATCTGAAGCCAGACAGTATAAAACGCTCCTACACCTCTACGCTATGCTATTCTGCATTTCTACCGGTATCATAGATCCTTTTCCGGAGATAAAGATACTAATGGAAGCAAATGCATTCTCGGTTTTGCCCTTCTGACCAATGGATGCAAATTTTCTTGCAAACTGAATAATTTTTGTCTTACAATAGCAAGAATAAAAGAAAACAAATCGATTAGAAAACGATCTAGAGCTGACGAAATGCAAGCGCCAGCTGCGGTTAAAAAACGCCCAGAGAGTTGCGAACATCCAACATCTAACAGTTTGAATCCATATTTTATGTATGAATGCTGAGGGACCATACTTTCGACTCAGCTTTCTTTCCCCGAAGTTCCTCTTTTTCTGCTCGAGAAAGAGGCTGTACTTTCGTTTACCTAATGGTTGGATGACATGACTCGAGTAGTTTGACGGTATGGATGATAGGAAAATGGAGGATCGTGTGGACTTTAGGATGTACGAGGACAGACTGGGATCTTTTATGAACTGGCCTCCAGATAGTCCTATTTTTATAAAGGAGCTTGTTGAGGCCGGGTTTTACTACTCAGGGAAAAATGACGTCGTCGTTTGCTTCTCGTGTGGAATCGAAATAGGAAACTGGAAGGATAATGAACAGCCACTAGATTTGCATGCCCGAAGGAATGAAAAATGCAAGTTTTTGGCGAACAGGAAAGAGAATATTGCGAATTCCAGCAGAACGGCCGTGTGTAGCCTACAGCAAAATGCAGCTCAACAGTCCCCTTCTGTTGATGAGACTCCTACAAGTGATTTTGCAGTGTGTTCATCATCAAACGAGAGGCTAGACGAATCAAATGAATTATCCGAAATGATGACCCAAGTAGGGTACGCCGCTTTGGAGAATCGATTATTATCTATAGCAAAGTATCAAACATCAATTCCAACTGCCCAGGCCAGAAGAATAGGTGATGCTGGTTTCTTTTTCAATGAGACTGGACAGTGTTTTGAGTGTTATCATTGCCACACCCAGTTTGATGTACAGGATATGGTGGAAGGCAGTGACCCAGTCATTCTACATGCAGAGTTATCTCCTTCTTGTAAGTTCATCTCTCTTGTGATTGAAATGCAAGCATCAATAAATGAAAATAGGGAGAATTCTGGGGAAAGTCTGAGGCATCACCACCACAAACAAAAAGCTCAATGAAGCATAGCTCTGAAACTGTTTCCAATGTCAACACAACTGTTGCTGAGAACAACAGGGCTTCCATTTTGAAACAAGCTGTTGGTAAACAAGAGGGGACACACCATATTGCTACATCTCCTGAACGTTTGAAATTGGAAATGCCCCCTAGAAATTTTGAGCAAGCTTTACCTACAGTGAGTAGACTAGAGTTGTCTCCTGGGGTGCACCATCTTAATCAGAGTAATCCAGGAAGTCCATTGAGTCTGTCAGGTAGCCCACTATATGGACCAAGGCTCCACTATTTACACCATCAAGAATCGGTAAGAAGTAATGTCTCAGAAGATGAATCAGTGTTTAGGGAGTATGGTAGCGGTGTCCTTGTCCAGAGGCAACCTTCATATGGTTCTGAGGGGCCAAACAAATCAAGTGATGTAAAGTCAAAGTATGGTAGGCTTCTGACATTCTTTACATGGCCACAGAATTCCCCTATACAACCCCTAGAGCTTTGCGAGGCAGGTTTTTATTACACTGGAGTTGATGATGGTGTTAAATGTTTCAAGTGTGGCATTGCTTTAAAGTCATGGGTACAGGGTGATACAGCATGGGGAGAGCATAGAAAGTGGTCTGCACAATGTCAATTAGTAAGAGAACATTTCAATGAGAGAGATGTGCCAAATTATCAAAGATCCACAAGTAATTCAGAACCAGAAATGCAAGGCTTCAGGGAAGCAGACAGAACAAATCTCCATATTCAAGGAATTGCAGGCCCACAAAGCTATTATAACCCAAGACAACCACCACTTCATATGCCCCCCTTTTGTCTGCCACCAGTGAGTAATTTTCCACCAATGCAGCTGCCAAATTTGATGAATGTTGACCCTTTTGGCAGACCTGGAACTTCTGACATTTCTTTGCCTTTGTCAGAAAACAGCGGTGCTGGACTCTCTGAACCTATATTTTATCCTGGTAACATTTCTCAGATTGATGTTGGAGAGAGCGCTGTAGTGGAGCAGATTGGTTCTTTATCTGAAGAGCAATTTGACAAACTTCTTGAGGCTGGATTTGCAGTTGAAATGATAAATCGTGTTCAGCGTCTTGCATTTGAAAAATATGGAAAGTATTTTGATAACCTGGAGGCAACAGCAGATGCTATTTTATTTGTAGCTGAACATGGAAGTCTGGATGAACATTGCTTGTCGGAGGAGCCACATGACTCTGACGAGTCACATGCAAATTTGAATGAAAATTCACAAGGTAAGATGGTTGGACCTCAACCTGATCTTAAGAGGGAGTTGGAAAAATGCGAGAGATGCAGTTATGCAAATATGTATGGATGCACAAGTTGGCATTGCATTTCATCCTTGTGGGCATTTGTGCACTTGTCACAACTGTGCTGTTGGCATGTCTCAGTGTCCTCTTTGCCGAGCGAATATACAGTCATCTTCACGAGTATACCTTGGATAGTAAGATTACTTTTTTAATATTTTCAGTTTGCATTTTGACAATGAAATTCAAGTATATGCATAGATTATGATAAACCTAGTATATTGCAGAAGTCTTCCTTTTCACTTTCATCGCAGAATGTTTTGCATATAATGCTTTTTGTGAAGGTAATTTTTGTTATAGAGTACCGTAAATCCTCGAATTGGCCCCCCCCTCTCGAATAAGCCCCCACCCTAGAACTAAAATTTTTCAATAAGCCCCCCACCTCGAATAAGCCCCCCCCTCGGTTTGATGATTTTTGACTCCTGAGATTTATATTTTTGTTGATAATTTAATCAAATGTTACTTTATACAAAGGTTATTTTTTATGTTATGAAAAGAAAGAACTTTCAAAAATTATCTTTTTATGTGGCATGTTTCAAGAAATTTTATAACCCCCCCCCCTCGAATAACCCCCCCCCTCGAATAAGCCCCCATCCAAAAAAAATAAGCCCCCAGGGGGCTAATTCAAGGATTTACAGTATTTAAATATCTCACATATGTTTTTGGCTTGTGGATAGCGGAGAATGATGCTGTTGTTGTTGGATCTTTTGGCATTTGCCTGGTGGATATATTTCCCTTTCAAACATTGCATTTTCAATGCTTTAAGTCATTGCTTCTGGCTTTTAAATAATCAAGTGGGCATATCTTTCTGTGAATCTCTTGAATGTTGTAAAATATTGTGTACCCTGTTTTTTGGCACAAAAAGAAAATTGACAACTTTTTGTCAAACACAAGGAATGATCAGAAGCTTGGGGTTTAGCTGATACATTTAATGGGGCCAGCTTTCTTCATTGATTGTACAAAAGGTGAATGTGTAAAAATGTACTATCTTGCTTATTTATCACATAGATTGTTTAGTACTAAGCTATAGAAATAAAAATTATGTATATGTTGTCTGAAAATTATCCCCCTTGTGGTAAAATTGAGTATCTTGTCAGAAAGAGGTTTGGAAGTGTAGTATGTTCTTACATTGCAGAGGTTTTAGTTGAAAGGGCATGCAATATTTGGGTTAGACAGATATAGACATATTCAGGATATTTTCAGGATAAGAATATGCATACATCACCAGCAAGGTATGTCCCAGTTCTGCTTTTGATCTGTGAATGAAACAACTTAGGGTATTTCTTGAAAGAGTTTCCATACATCACAGTTTCAAGAGCAACAATTGGGCTCCTTCTATTATCTCTTAGAAAAATATTCAAAGCAAACGCAAGGTTACTTAAACTGTGCCATCACTGTCATCATCAAAGCTGCATATATCCGATCTGGTCAAGATATCCGTCGCCAAGGCGTTAAATTCAGCTTCAAAGAAGTGTAAAATGGGGTCTCCATTGGCATAAGATTAAGTTTTGATCGCGTCTGTGGGACCACAAAATAATCAAGTTAAGCATGTTTATTGGGTTATCAAGTCAAATAATCATACTGAATATGTTAATAAGTGATATTTTCCAAAGTTAAAGATGCCAAAGCATTGTAGAAGGCCAGACTTTCCGCAGCCCCGCAGAAATGGCCGTATTAATGCAAAGGGTATGGGTTAACGGCTCCACTACCATCGCTTTTTGAAAATTATTGGTTAAAGATGATGACCTAAGAATATCGTAATCATCTGATTACAAATCGGTGAATACGAAATTGTTAGAATGATGGTATTGTGACAGGTATTATCATTCATGTGCTAGAAATGTGGAGTTGGCTGGACTTGACAAAAAACTCTCCACAAAGCCTACACAGACAGCACAGAGAAGAGCCTTGTTTAGACTAGTCTGTTGTCAATAGCCTGTTGAATAATTTAGAGTGGTCTTGACCACTAATAGTGGTGTGGGTACTTCTATCAGTGGTCTTGGAAATAATCAGTTTCTGCTACAAAATGAAGTGGCGCTCATTTTTAATGTTATTGTTTGCACTCCGTAAATTGACCAGAATAAGCCACAGAGCTATCTTGGCCGCGCTTACAAATGCCGGTGTCATATGCGTTTCGGTAACCTTATGCATTTCGGTCCGGGTACACAAACGCATGGCAATTTTGGTTATGCAAAAAGTACCCAATCACTTAAACAATAGGTAACCAAAAAGAATGGTAAATTTAGCATGCATTTCGGTTAAGGTACACAAACGCATGGCAATTTTGGTTTTGCAAAAACGTACCCAAGCACTTAAAGAAGAGGTAACCAAAAAGAATGGTAAAATTTAGCATGCATTTCTGTTAAGGTACACAAACGCATGGCAATTTTGATTATGCAAAAAGTACCCAATCACTTAAACAATAGGTAACCAAAAAGAATGGTAAAATTTAGCATGCATTTCGGTTAAGGTACACCAACGCATGGCAATTTTGGTTATGCAAAAAGTACCCAATCACTTAAACAATAGGTAACCAAAAAGAATGGTAAAATTTAGCATGCATTTCGGTTAAGGTACACAAACGCATGGCAATTTTGGTTATGCAAAAACGTACCCAAGCACTTAAACAATAGGTAACCAAAACGAATGGCAGAACTGAGCCTTTCTCTTTATTTTTTGCATTCCTGTTTGGTCCGCATTGTTAAGAATGTGCGAACAAAAAGAGGTGCTCTTATATCCTTTATTTAGGAAATGCTAAGAGAGTACAAAATAAATGGCATCGCTATTTTGCGTGGTAGACAACTGTGAAATGTTCGGGAAGCAATGTGTTCCATTTGTAACGCATATAGTGTCCTAATGTCACACTATAATAAGTCAACATGATTTGTAACACATTGCGTTTTATAATATTACACTTTTGCATGTGGTACCAAAATACATTTTACACCGGGACCCTCAGCCCAAATTTGATTGGGACCCCCTAGAATATGCCAAATTATTTTTGGGGCCCCCAAAAATCTAATACTAATGGGTCCCCCGGTCCATAGGTACATGCGTCACTGAGAGCTACACGTGTATATTGGTCCCCATCCTTTCAGTGATGCGTCTAAACTTCTTTTTACACTTTAAAGATGAGTGTATTATATTGTGAAAATTTTTTGATATATGCAGAAAAATTTCTTGCTTGAATTTTTGATGCCCTAGTGCTGATTCATAGAAAGCGTTTCAGTTTCGTCTGCCAAGCAATTAGCCTTCACCAGGGCCTCCGACGAAGGGGGGGCATGGCCCCCGCACTTTTTTGTAAAACAATAGAGCTTTTTTAAATATATTCTGTTATGATTGTTAAAATATTCCTTGGCCCCTCCACTTTCCAATCTGCGTCGGAGCCCATGTGCACTGTGCCTTCTCGATGGTTAAGGCCCACGGCACCGCAAATATCAACGATGAAGGCTCATTCTCATCATATGCTACTCTAGGCCGGCGAAAACGGGCCAACAATGCGTTCCTATAACAGGCGAATCTTCACTGCGCATGCCTTGTGTTGAATCACAGGAAACCCGGAAGATGGCGAGCTGGCGCGCTCCTTCGCCGTACAGGAAAGTCCCAATCCTCTGATTCGACGGCAGTTGTTTCTTCCCGGAACTCTTTGTTCATTCCTTTAACTGCATGAAAGCCTCTTTTCACAGAATTTCACTTTTCCTGGAAACGACTCTCTGGAAAATCATTCCAGAATTTTCTGCTTCACTTTCAATGAGATGTCTAGATATTGCTCTAGCTTCCCATTAACAACATGTTAGGTAGTAAGAACCACAAATATAGCACATTTACGTTAGTTGATCTGAGCTAATCGTTAACCCCACGATTAGCTAAATTACATGAAGTTGATAAATAACAGGATTCGTTACTTGAAAGAAATGCGCCCTGGGCCTGGCGGCAAACGTGACTAGAAGACGCAGCCAAATCATGGCCGCCGAACATGCTATGAAGAGTGCAGCTAATCGCATTCAGATTACCATTTTCCCGACACTTAGGCTACTTGCAATCTCGGCCAGCCACAATAGTGGTTGTGCAACCGTATTTGTTCTGTATAAGGTTGTTTTGATAACTCACTGGAGTCTATATTTGAATGAAAACATTAAATGTGCGCGTGTTTTAAATATCTAAAGTATTTAAGAAGCACCCGAGAATAATTTGGCCTGGAGCAAAATGGCCCAGATGTTCAAGACAGAGCCCCCCTGTGAAACCAAGAGTAATTAGGGGGGCTTTGGTGCAAGAAAGAGTTATTCAAAGAGATTTTTCAAAGGTTAAAAAAGCGAAACTTTGGACCTTGGTCTTCGGAGGCCCTATAAGAAGCTGTTTACTTTTTATGAAAAATGAATGTTTCCAGACAGCCATTTTTGGTCGTACAAGCAATTCGTTATGGTGGGATAGGATAATGCATTTGTGGGATTTGTGGCAAACGTAACTTCTTCCCGCGAGTTGACCACAAATATTAATTATATTCTCGTTTAACCAGGGGGCACATAGTTGACCACAATTAATATTGGAATTGTGTGATTCAAATTTTTGGTGTCATGGAAGTCCATATTTTCACGAAGCTCAATGCGAATTAAGATTGATGCATTTTTACCCATATGCACCTCGAAGTTAAATCATATTACTTTATTCCCAACATGTTCGAACATGGCTGGTGACATGTATCTGTAAATGTTGGGGGGTGGGGGGGGGTAGTTTGCCAGAATATGGAAATGAAAGGGTTTAGTGGGATCCCGTGTCATTCTAGGTTCTCTTACAAACAAATGGGTTACAGAATACTTGATCTTCTCTCTTTTTACTTATAAACTTCTTTCCATTTCTTTTTTCATTGTTTTCAAATTATTTTGCTCTAAGAAGAAGTGGGGCCAAGATTTGTTTCCAACAAGGGAGCTGCGCATATCGAAATTCTGAGAACCCCCGGATTCACAGGGCGTGAATATCGGACGAGCACTTCCTGTCAACTATACACAGACCAGAATAATAACAGTTGTCTTGAGGGGTTTCCACAAGATTTAGCCCTTTTGTCTTCAAATATACTTCCTCTCTCGAATCAGATAGGGTTAAAGGTTGTTGACAAGACTTTAGTCACACAACCTTGGTCTGGGAAGCCTTCTATTCTCAACCAGTGCATGTTTTCAAGAAATATTTGCCGGGAGATACCGAGTAAGATAAAGTTGCAAATTTTCATTATTTCTTTTTTCTGCTTGCAGTATAGCTTAGTCGGTCGCTTTGGTATGTTCGACTTCATTTTGCGATTTTAATTTGATTAATGTGCAGTGGTGTAGGCCGTTCCTAGCAAATATAAGGCCCTGGACAATGGGTGGCAGCGTTTTCATTTTGTTATATAACTTCAAACGTTGTAATTTTCCTGATAACTCGATTTAAGGATGCTGCAAACACAAATGAACTATTTTGGACTTCCTTTTTATCGTATTGGCTGGAAAAGTAAAAGCCCCGCCGAACACGATGACATTTTGAGAGATACAACATTTAATATTGTGACATGGGAGAGGGAAATTCTCGTGTTCTTGTGTTCCACTTTTGATTCTCTTATCGTCGTTGTATGGGTCGTTCGTGAGAGAATGTTTTTAACTTGCAAAAGTTAGCGACTACTCAACAAAGGTAGCTATCTTTTGAGTTTGCATTGTTAGGGATTGTCCGAAGAGCCTGTGGTTAAAATGGGCCTGTCTGGTAAAATGTTCCAGATTTGAGAACCTATGGCAATGAAATAGGTCTTTAGACAATTTGGTATGGATGAAGAAATTGTGGGAGAATAAACGTGGTTCTGATACATTATTTCATGGACGTTGTGCTGCAATTATGAATAGTTTTTCGAGCAAAGTTCCAGGCCACATAACTGTTCCAGCTCGCACTGCAATGCGTATGACCGAAGCACCTTTAACTGCCTAAGAAGAAAAAGAAAGACTTCTGCTTTTAGAGGATGGTCATGTTGGTATTGATGTTCGCAACCTGAAAAGGAAAAGAAATAAACTCGATTTATAATTTTTTGCGAAAAATCAAATGTTACCCTGAATTGACAAATTTTTGTTGAAAAGGTCGTTTATTATTAACTCGATACTGAAATGAATGTGTGTTAAGAGACTTAAAAATTGAGACCCAAATCAACAAGGAAGTTACACATCACAGTTGATCTTGTAGACTGGAAAGCCCCCCTAAGAAAAGAGCCCATGACATACATTACGTGTTTTACTTGTTTTTCAAGTCGGCAGAATTTGATTATATTGTTTCTTCTATCTTCTAAGTGTCAATTGGCTGTTTGAAAACATTATCACTGCAGTGAGAATTTGCGACTGGCGATATGTAAAATTTCTTACAAAGCTCATTTAATTGTTGTTAGACTGCAGTCACATATTTTAGTATATAAATATATCATAGGATATTGTTACATTGTACTACCTTTTCACAATCCTAACAGCTATCAGGTTTGCAGTGATTAATAAAATTCTGTGCACTAAGAAACTCAAAAATGATGTGCAGTTTTTAAATTCACAAGAATCAACTAGGTTTTAATGTTTAAAAATTGCTTTTAAATAGTGGATACTGCTTGATTCACTAGCTGAACTGGTCTTTTGTTAGATATTTCCCCTTTCAACTCTTTCAAACTGAGCTCTGAGCTATTTTTTTCCAGTTTTTGATTAATTTAATTTCTTGTTTTTATTTTGTCCAAATTATCCAACAACTTTTTACTTACAGGACTAGATAAAAAGCCAGACATTTAAGTGATCATATTTCTTTAAGAACATGATCTATGGTTGAAACAAAAACTGGTGTCCATTGCAGGGCTACAGGGTTTGTTTGAAACTTTTGAAGTCCTCTATCTAAATTTCCCTTCAATGCATTTACAAGCATACTAAGCTTAGGATAAATTTATAAAATTCTGCAAATATATAAAAGAATGGATATGGGTAGGCTTTGAGATAATTTTAAACTGTAAAAGAGCCACAGAAATTTACAAGATGATTGGAATATAAGCAGATACAAAATGTTGACTGGATAAAGGACAAAAGAGAGGCCCATATTGAAGAAGTGGCTAGTTTCTCATTTTTAAGTTCTGTGCAAGTGGTCATATTGGTGCACAACTCAGTTTTATGAGTCATTTCTCACCTGCATTGGTCAACTGTTCTTTGCCTGTAAATCTTGTTTATCACTGCTAGCTTTGTTTTAGGCCAACCAATAATGTTCCTAGGGAAGTTCCAATAATGTTTCTTGTTGATCAATTTTCTGTTCCTCTTTAAAACTTTGATGTTTAGTGTGTTTTTTTTAGGGGGTGGTAGAGGGGTGGTTTTTAGGGCGCAGGACGTGCTTGTCTGTTTTGGCTCAAGGTCTCTAGGTGATTGATTATTCTCTTGAGGGAATGGCCCTTGGATTCTCACCTAAGCTTTGTTGATGAGTTAAGTCTTTGGCCATAATTATCCTGTAATTTACTTTTCTTAAAAATAGGTATCTATTGAAAGCTTTAATGTTTAAAAAGTTTGCCTTTGTCATGGTTCGAATGTAATCATTGAAGTGCGAAATGCATTTCCTTTTAATCATGCGTAGTTTAAATAAACGGGCTAATCTCCTGGAATTTCATCTCATTGTTAACAATGAACCTTTTTTACTTTTTGAAGCAGTGGCAAAGACCCCCTACTGTGTATTACGCAGAAAAGCTGTAGGAAGAACCTCGTTTCACGAGCATCGAATCAAAAATCAAGTTGCTGCTTTCGTATATCTGCAAGCTTCACTTTCAGTATTTGATTGTCAATGCCACACTGTCATTGGAACTTGAGTTCTCGCTGCCAGTACACGCGTGCCCTTTGCTAAGGGTTCCTTTGTCCTGAATTATCTGTAATTAAAGGCAAAAATATCTTTTGAGTCAGGACTTGTGGCCCCAGTTCTGCCGAATTGTGACAATGTAAACATGTTGTAGATGTTTAGTTATATTTTGCTCTATCCTCTTCTTTCTTGTGGAAATTTTGTGATCCAAGTTGATATATCACCCACAACCCACTTAAGTTGGTAGTGTAAGGTGACACTTTATACCAAAGTCAGTATCTATCTTAGCTGCACACTTTAAACTGAAAAACAATTAGAACTGTTTTGAATTTCAGATCCGACTGTTGATGTACCCTTGAATTACAACCTGGTAAAGGGATGCTGTAATGACCTGCTACACAGAACGGCATTAATAATCGGATGAAAACGAGGACAATTGGCCGATTTCTCAGTGCCACTTGGGACAGAAATCGACGGCAGGGGAAGAAATTATTGACTGCAGTTACCAAGTTTGTTCGTAAGCACAGTTGCAAGATGTCGACTGCTCTGTAGAAGGAAGGGATCAATGCTGCAGAGGTTATTAGTGGCAGCGGAAGTCCGTGAACCCTTGGATATCTCGAACAATGCAAGAACACGTTATGTATTCTGTGGTATCAAGTTTGCAGCGATGTACAAACATCTCAAAGGCTTGAATCTGGGACGGGCAATAGCAACAAGTCCCGACCCACAGTTTTCGCTGATGAAAACATCCACGGCTTCTTTTACACGAGTGTAGTATTCTTACTGATTGTAGGTAAGCTTAGTTTAACATCAATAATTCGCATGCTACGTATTTTGTGTTGTTATCAAGGCAAGTCGGAGAAATCATTGAATGTCGAATAAGGGGGACGTTGTTTGCTGCAAAGCTTGACCTTTGTCGATGGATCAGCAACGCACGATGGCAAATGTACGATCTGCTTCTTTGATGATGCCTCGTGTGACAAACGTTCGTTCTCTGTATGAAAGCAACAAAGTTGCACGGTATCTGTCCGCGGAATGCGTGTCTCATCTTCAACAGTCTTCGCGTGTTTACACCAGGGACCCCGTCTTGCAGTCATGGCCTGCTTCAACTGTCGAGTCTCTCCTGACAAGGCCTGCATCTAGTTCTACATCGCCCCAGCATGTCTTAACAGCAAGCAGCAAGGTTAGCCGGCCAAGAAATTGCAATGCTACGGATATTGAAGTTTCAAGTAATAAATATTCCGAGTTACGGCCTCAGAATTGGTCCGGCAATGATCTCTCGTTGAATGGGTGTATCAAGGAAGTAGAACAAACTGCATCCTTAAGCGAAAACAAAGCACCTTCTACGAAGGATGCGTGGTCATTCAGCGGTCATGCTTTTAACTCGGAAAAAGAATCAAGAAACAGACATATCAATCCGTGTTCAGCTCCTTTTGTGGTGCGGCAAGACTTTTTAAAAGTGATATTCCGCGAAAGTTTGGAACAAAAGTGTTTGCAAGTGAAGTTCGATGCGAATTTCTCAGAGGCACTGGTTGACTACGAAATAGGCCTTCGTTGTGGGGATAGGTTCCAACCAATACCATTGGTTCCTAGAGATTATGTAACGTTTCCCGAGTTAGTGTTTTCATGGAAGGATATCGAGCTTGTGTTGAAGCATGGCGAAGGTGATGTGAACCTGTCTTCAATATCCGACTTGGTTGATATAGAGTGCTTGAAAAACTTGCACGTAGAGTTGAGTGTGCCAGTGCCACACAACAGTGGTATAGTTGGTGCATTGGCCGCCAACTATCCCACACCTATTGCCAACGAGAACTGGTCTCCAACTGGCGAACGCTTTTCGAGTTTTGCAGCTTACCAGAACCATGATTACTATTCGGACCACTCACATGCAAAGAACGTAACGTCGATACCATGTGATGTAAAACACGTAGCATTGAAGTTAGGTTCTTCAAATGCGTCTCCTTCCGCTGCGAGTGAAAACAATGAAACATGGAGAAAATCAAAAACGGACGAGCTGGTTTCTTGGCCCAGGATCAGTAAAACGAGCGTGGAAAGTCAGGAAAATGGCGTGTACCTAGGGCGGTACCCATGCCTACGTGATATCTCGGTAGATCTGGAACACATGCCATCCACGTGCAATGACAGTTCATCCACGAACGAAAGAGGGGGCAGCCCCGATATTATAATAAGACCACGCCCATATACCCCTGTGGACACCGGTGAGGACATCCATTCGAAATGCAAACAAGAACCCTTTTCATTCGACCAAGGAACTGCAGATGCCAAAGCTGTGACTACTTCAGACATTTATGGCCTCGAGGATAGAATGACTCTTACTTCATCCTTTCCCTCAGAATTGTTACCAGTTCTTTCAGGGCAAACTGAAGAAAAATGGAATGTTTTGTCAAAAGGCAATATCAAAACTCATCCACAAAAAGGTATCAGCGAAGTAGGCGGCGATCCAAACTCAAAAGGCTCTGATTTTTCTCTGAAGGTATGTTGTTTCCTTTTTGATGATTTCCTGGCAGTTCTGCCTACTTCATTGTTCACCTGTGCTTGACATTTGCAGACTTTGTACAAGTTTTTTTCACCCTTAAATGCACCTATCCGTCCAAAAATTATTGTGTCACATTGAGTTGGACAACTGAAAGAGCCTCTGAAATGTGCCTTTTACATAACCAACAATCTGTATTTTGGTAAAATAGGAAACCTTATGCTTCATTTCATTGTTTCTGTGACCACAGTTCCATAACCATTTTCACCATTGTCTTCTTGCTATCCTACTAGCCTGCTGACCATGTCCAAAGCAACTTCCCATTTTTCATTTACCCTTTCGATGTAAAGAGTCTGATACTCTATGACTCAAATATGAATTTTTTCACAGTATTTTCTCATTGGATCGTTTCATGGTCATCTAAAATGGTCCATTCGGTTTATTGTATAGTGTTTGTTTGAAGTAATTCTTTTGTTGAATAAAATGAATTTCCCTTTGTTTTTCAATTTTATCATAGTCTTTAACATATAATGTATTTTTTGCTAGAGTTATTAAGATTTATGAGCATTCTGCCACCTCATATCTCCCTAAAGTCCACTCCCTACGCTTTCGTAGCCCCATGTTTCCAGTATCTTTGTTGATTGTTTTTAGTGGTGTGGAAAATTAAAGCAAATATTTTTGCTGGCCTAAGTTGCGGGGGCAGGCATCCTCTGTCACAAAGACGAACTCGGTTCTTCCAGGTTGCTGTCTGAAAAATGGTGTTCGATCGCTGTAGCATTCGATGTTGTTTGTGGCAAAATATAGCGACACTTGTATCTGCGGGTGCCACGGTATTGTCTCTAATATCATTTGTGGTAAAGTACATTTTGTCACCGGAGAACTGTATTCGGTTACAACCAAACACGAGAAGATTCTGCGGACACCTTTTATCACTCTTGTTGTAATACGATCCGACCAGAATACAAGGGTTTTCTTTCGTTTGTTTGGACAAGACAATCTATCTGCGATGTGCTTTCGATTCTTTTTCAAATCCGCATTTGTGTGACTTGCCCTCTTTTGAACTGTGGTTGTTTCGTTGTCATCGATTTGGCCAAACGGTTTCTGAAGAGGTCTCTATACATCTTTCTACAACGTGGACTTACCTGCAACATTATAGACCTGGCAATTTTGATATGTAGCATCCGGAATTTCTATCCGTTTAGGCAGATCTGAGACATGATTGTCCGTGTGTTTAGGAGCTTGATGCGGGATTAGGGACATAGAGGACATATGCGCCATCCCATTCAGATCAGTTCGAAACAAACTGTTGTGTCGAACTAGTGAATAAAGTGGCACTTATTGACCATCCAGCGAAAGATTTGATAGGGCCATGTTCGTGATCCCAGAAATGCTTTTTCAAGGCATATTTACCTGCTATGTGCATCCGCGGTATGAAGGGTGCTTCAATGAAATCCTAAAAATTATTTAAAAATAACTTTAGTGATATATTCACACAGGTTTACTTTAGAGAAAAATTCTAGAAGCTTGCTAGAGGGGGGAAACATAGGAAAAAGACTTTGCCGGAAGAAGCAGTGCGTATTGTCACCACGGGGGGTAACGTGAGTGCCTCAAAAGGGGTAGGGGATGGGAAACGGACGGTTACAGGAGGCGAGGTAGAATTACTAAAAATGAGACGAGCAATTGAATATTAATATCCTCGGGGGGTAGGGAGTCGGGTGGTAGGTGGTCATGGAAACCTGTGAATTGGAATTGCTATGGCCTCAAATGGGGAATTGTTCGCGCTTCAAACTAAGTTGAACTTTTCCTGCCAGTGATCCATTCTGCAGTTTTTCGTTATGTGTATTGGGTTTTGTGTTAATTTACAAACTTTATTTGCAAACTTACCAAAATGCGTTCCTTTTCCGACTCATTTTCTTGTCTTTCATTTTTAGAGATTTTCACTCGAGAAGCTTCAAGGAAAGGCCTGAAAAATAAGCCAAGAACCCAGCGTAAGTCACCCAACAAAAATATAGCCAGTAAAATACAGACAAGCAACTGAATACAATTAGCTATAAGAGACCAATGGCGTTAAAGCTTATGGTAAAGGCGCATTTTATTCAAGACATCAACTTCATTATTTTATAGTTAATAATAGTTTAAAGGGTAACGGGTGATAATTATAAGGGTAACAAGAAAGATTCAGATGAGAATTACTAGGTGAAGGTAGATTCGGATATCGTTTTACTAAGAATCGCCATTGCAACTGCATCAACTTCGTGGTTGTCCGAGGCCTCGATCCGCACGTCTAAATGTCATGCACTCAAAGCCTGTTTCACACACAAGCCTGAACCTAGCAAAGTTCCCTCATGTACGGAAGGCGTTGTCTGTCAGCTATAGTTGATGCCTTGTATGTCGTATCTGTTATAATTTATGCGTTGCCGGCCTTATCAGTTATAATTTATGCGCTGATCGTCTTACATTTACTTTTAAATGCTGTAAAATGCATTTCAATTTCAGCGAACCATTGCCTGCATCTGTGGGAGTTTCTGTTAAATTTACTAAACAACGACGAATATAGCCCGAAATACATAGCTTGGACGAGAAGAGATGTGGGGGAGTTCAAACTCATTAGGACTGAGTTCATTGCTAATCTTTGGGGCCAGTCGAAAAAAAGGAAGAAGATGACGTACGAAAAGATGGCAAGAGCGTTGAGGTACTACTACAAATTCAATGTTTTGGAGAAGGTCCCGCACAAGAGGCTGCATTTCAGGTTCGGCAAAAGCATCCTACCAAGGATTCAGCAACAGCAACCCAAATCTTGATCTTGGGTCTTAGTATGGACTTCCTCTGCGAAGGAGACTCTTCTGGAGTCTATAAATTTTGTGATTATGTTGATTAAAAATCAAGGTGGTTAGGTTGAATCACTGCACAAAAGTTGTTATTGCGATAATTCAATTATGCTTCTCTATAGTGAGCTGTTCCTTATCACTTTCACAAATCATTCGTAACGACCAAAGTCTATATTGAAATTGAAAAAGACCGGCTGTTCGGAAATTCAAGCAGCCCCCTTTCAAAAGCATCCGTGGTTTTTCAAAAATTTCTTCTAATCCAGAATCAAGCAGCATTCTCTTGAATCGATGCATCATAAATCCACGTGTGTGATTCGGCATCACGGTTTTCTTTGCAAATAACCAACACCCCCCCCCCCCATGATTCCCATTTTGGAGACCAAGTGTGCAAAGTTTATGCTGGCTTTGACCAGATAATCAGCTATGTTACCGGATTTTCAAAAATCACAAACGCTTAAACATTGTTCTTTGCTATCAAAGATCACACATTGAGACCACCTTCTTATGAATGCCCCTTCAACAAAATGTTTTTGCTGTAAATGCCAGGTCTGGTGTTTTAATTGGTATTTTATATTGTATCAATATGCAACTAAGTTTATAATGAAGCAAACACAGTAGTTAGAGTTGGTATCCACTGAAACTGTTCTTTCAACACGGATGATTCTTGAGTCCATATTACGAGGTATGAGATTAAAAAATTTTTGAACATATCTTCTCGGGTCTTGAACATATTTCTCTATCACTTTTGGGTTTCTGTTAGAAAATAAATTTATTTGGAGTATTCTTGATTTGTATTGGTATGTATTTCACGTTTGAACATCGATTGGAAAAAAGACATAGGCGATATTAACATTGTACGTGATTAAAGAATGTGAAAACCAATCATCACCAAAACTGGTAGTTCTAGAAACTAGCTGCTGTTATTTTTTAGTCATTTGATTTCGAAGAATTTTAGAGGGATTTCATTGAAGTAGTCAATTGATAAAAGCGATTTGACAACGTAGACTTTGAAGTCTGTTTTGTACGATAATAGCATATAAAATTATGGATGTAAACCGTTCATTGTGCATGACCATGATTCTTTCATAGTCTTACCCTTCTGGCGTTTTATTCCACATGCCAATCTCCTGCATATCCCGCCTTCAATTAAGTTACAACTGTTTCGTCTGTGAGTAAATTGAAACTGAAAGTAGCAACTGAAACTGAAAGTAAGATTGATTTCGGAGAATCGTTCAAAACTCAAATAAAACTATTCTGAGACTTTTAGTCGATTGAAACAAATATAATATTTTACAGACACAATATCATGTTGGAAAGTTTTAACGTCTTGCAATTGTTACCGGCAGTACCTAAAACTTCCAACTGTATAGTCAGAACAGTAGTTTCCTGGCAGAATAGTCAGAGCCAATAGTAGTATTTTTTTAAGGGGTGCCAAAGTTACCAAAGGTGGCGCAAAGTAAGGGTGGTTCAGTCGCATTTTTCTTTGTACCACACCCCAGAACAATATTCCAAATGAGGGTTCAAAGGGTACCGTTTGTGACCATTTTCAAGACATAAGGGCGCATTTATAATATTTGGGCCACTAGTTAATTAGACTAATGATAAAATAATGTGACCTGGACTTGCTCACATCCCATAAGTCATAGACTGATGAGTGTCAGAAGTTTCCAAAATCTGAGAGAAATTCTTTTGTTTAGATTTTGGATAATTGCTCTACAAAAATTCATTTGTTGAACGAATTATGAACTTAAGCAATTTATTTATCTATTTCCTTGCAAACAGTACTTTTTGAGAGACCAGCATTCATTTAATTCATCTTCTGCCTATCCTGAGACTCTTGTTGGAGAACTCCCAGGCCCCTTCTTGCTTCCAACAAATACCCCAAAGTCATGCACTTAACAGCTGTGATTCTATTATGAAAAGGCCTCCCTTTGACCTTTTAAAGTGAGATGGCCAGACCCCCTGCCCCCACTGGTGAGTTTAGCTCCAACTCATTCCTTTCACTTACTTTGTGTTTTCATTTCAAATACTTCAGAAACTTTTAGGCTAGTGGGCTATTTCAAAGTTTGATGACAAGACATTTTTGATTAATGAAAAGCAGTCATAACACAATCTATGAACAATGTGATAGCGCAAAGCTATTACTGTTCATAAAGCCTAGCTTTGTTTCGTTACCATAGAAAATTATTCGTGAAACGATAAGATTACAAATGGCTTTGGAGCGTCGTGTCTACGAAAGAGCATCAAATTATATTGCCTGGATGTTTGGAATATGGAGTAATGCATTGCATAATGATTTGAAAGGACAACACATTAGACAAGAAATAAGTCTTGACTGGCTATTTATCCAATCGAAGAACTGTTGTAGCCTAGGCAAACTGTTTTTAACAAGTCACTGGTGAAAAGTCTCTTTCCCATGTGCAAGGAAGGGACAGAAGTTTCTGTATAAAGAACCAAACATTTTTGACATGACACTTGACATTTATGAAAAAATATTAAAATTTAAGTGGGGACCTACTATGGGTGGTACTCCGAGGTAAAGATGGGTTGACTGGAGTGGCACGTGAAAAGAGAACAGGGATCCGGGAATGCATAATAATACATAACTCATTCTACAGTTTTGTTAGTTTGCATTTTAGTTTTATAATGCCAGGATATTCAGGGACCACCATTGTCAAAAGCTAATACCATGGCTTTAACACCATAATTGCCCTCTAGTTTAACTTTACAACATATGAACGTTCAATGTCAAGTATCAATGAGATTATCTTGACAAAGAACAATGCTGCAATTCGAGATCACGTTGTTCATGATGATTTGAAAATGCTCACGAAACTTACTTGCTTTCCATTTAGAGAACGTGGCCTGGAACTCGAAGCCTTGACTGGAGTTAGCTCGACTCAACAACACGGAAGTCAGGGAGCATCGACCGAATGGTGACTATAATCAAATACTAGCTAGACAATCTTATTAGACAATTTCATTGTTATGAGCAGTTTGTCAAACAGTCTTGAAATAACCCTTAAACTTGGAATGAAAGGCAGTTGCATAAGTTAGTTCGCTGTTGCATAAGTTGGCAAAAACAACCGAAACGGTTAACCAGTGAGGTTCCTTACACTATCGGAAGTGTCAATCAATCCTCTTTGACCCTCAATTTTCCATTCATTGATTTACTACATATTTGCAAAGGATATCAGAAGGAGGAACGGGGAAGATTGAGGGAAAATGGGCGAGAATGCTAGCATTATATTTTTGACGCTTATAAACGACTTTTGCAAAAGGAATTTAGATTTTGTTAATTCTTAAAGACCACCCTTTATTCATTATTTCAGATTGACTGTTTTTAATCAACATTCAAACCATTTTTTATAAAATTGGGCTTGTTTTAGTATGGTTGGCTTTTCCAAGTTTTCACTCCAGGCGCTTTTTGATATTGAAGAGGAGTCTTTGACTTTGATAATCTTACGCCAAACAGTCTTTAGTCTGCGCTCTACTAGTGCCTCACAACATTCTGTGACCAGGTTTTAAATTCCAAAGGATCTGAGAAAGACTAAAGTAACCCTTAAAAACTTGAAGCAAAGAGGGTTTAAAGCAAAAAATTATATAAATGAAACATGACAGAAATGATAGTGCTGACAGAAAACTACTCCCGCATGGAGTTTTATAGAAAAAGTGTTGTTCACAAGTCAATCAGTCAACGTCAGAATGAAAAATGACAAAAATGATTAAGAAGTCAAATCTCTAGCAAAAATTATGAAATACAAGTCAGTGGGTATCCCTAGAAATA
This sequence comes from Nemopilema nomurai, assembly GCA_003864495.1. Classification (NCBI taxonomy): domain Eukaryota; kingdom Metazoa; phylum Cnidaria; class Scyphozoa; order Rhizostomeae; family Rhizostomatidae; genus Nemopilema; species Nemopilema nomurai. Next base: position 973,293 of record ML133478.1, read on the forward strand.
GCTCATATCGCAAATGCAAGATGGAGACTGCACATTTCTATCACATCAGCTTTCTATCTTTCTATCTCATTCCTTTCACAACTAGCTTTGCCAAGTTGATTTGTAACAAAGTTAACGAAAGGGTTCTTTGTTGGCCATTATCGAGGACGTTAATTCTTGAATTCACATAAAACGACTGGTAATTTGGTCCAAAACAAATCTGGGAAAACCCTTAATACTTGAGTCTTATCAAAAGATCTAAAATAACAATCGCGAAATTTAATATATTCATGATAGCCAAAATAGAATGGCATTTCTTGGATGAATTAGGATGTTCTGTGTTGAGATACACCCTTTGTGGTGTGTCATGGCCCTAGCCCTTGCGAAACTATGAAAGACGATAAACTATAAAGGATAGAAATCTAGTTTCATAGTTTGTGAATATGAAGTCAAGTCGATTCATAATCACCTTTAAAACTATACCTACAGACCGTCCGTAGAATTAAACTTCCCTTCATTTGTCAGCAAAATGTTGTTGACAATCAACTTACTGCTTTACATTTCAAATCTAGTGAATTGAAATAACAAGCAGCCGAAAACACGTTCTGCCCAGTATCATTTTCACCATAAAATCGCTAATTTTTAGCAAGACCATTTGAATTATTGTGGGAAGTGCTCAACTGATGAACACATGTCAGTGTGTTCTCTAACTTTCACAAATAGCACCCCAAGTGTTTCAATGGTACAAGCCAGCAAAAAGCAGATCCGAACGCTAGCTGTGAATCGGTAAAAGAGAAAACCCCATTGACATACACTAAACCTCTTGAAAGGAATATGGGAAGCTTTTCCCCCAGAGCATCTCGCTCTTTTTTCCCGGTCAAGACCTGAAAACCCCGTTTCCAAATTTCCACAGAGGTATTACAGAGAATCGAGTTGTTAAACTCCTTCAACAGTCTTGCAAGACCATGCTTATAGGGTATCTAGTCAAAAAGGCCTCAACGGAGAATTGTAGCTTTTATACTGGCAAATCCCAGGTTTTCTACGGGAGCTCAAAACGGCTGATGCCATGCTTTGGGGTGAGATGTTAGTGAAGCTTGGCCTTGCGTATCGGAGTGAGGCAAAAGTAAATGAAGTTGGCTGAGAAGTGTTTCGAAAATGGCGTTTCTAAATTTAAGGATTGGTTCTTTGTAGAGGAAAGTTTACCATTATATCCCCATCTAACTTCTATTGAGCCTTAGAAGCCTTTCCCCTCATTTTGCCTTTGTGCCAATTACAGGAATAGATAGAAAACCAGCTCAAGCAATTGCTGTTTTTCTTACACAAAATGTCCCACTTGCGTTGGGTAGGCATACAGAAATATAGCTTCGCTAAGTTGATTGCTGTTGCGTTTGGGTACAAATTCAAGGGTTTGTGAAGTTAGGGGACAACTGCATGATCGTACCATGCTGAAGTGAAACTGGCTTTGACTTTTATCATAACGCTAATCGTTTTGATAGACTTGATGGCGTACAACGTTAAGCAAAGTTGATTCACAGCCCGTGTTTCACTTGCTTCAAAGATCAAGCTGTTTGGTGTTGCTGGATATCAGAACGTCAACGGCGTTTGGGAATAACGAACTCGAGTTAAGACCCTTGCTTGCTTCAAGCATACCAGTAGGCCAAGTCTGTGGTGATGGTCCTTCTCTGCACATTTCTTGGATTTCACCCTTTTTATTGCTTAACACAATTCAGCTTCAATATTCAATTTAGTCAAAATTTAAGTAACAGCTGTAAAAAGCAAAGTCCATTTTCAGGACAAAACTCTTTGGCCGTCGATAAACAAAAAGCCAGGAAATATTTAGGCCAGGAAATTCGCTTGATTCTTTTACATTTGGCGCTCACTCCCGGTAGAGTTTAAAACAGTGAGTTTTTAATTCTGTTCAAATCGATTCAAGGTTAAGCCTGATGTGGCAAAAGTGCTGTATATACGTACCTACATTCAAGCCTTTTCTAAACACAGTTGAAGCCAGGTGAACTCGATGGTTAAAGATCCATGTCCGCCAATGCTTCTCGACTACCGCGTTCTTCTGCTATTCAACAACAATGAAACAGATTCGGTCAACAGCGGTTAACGCAGAGCAAGTTTCATTCCATTTCATTCAAGTTAAAGAGCAACCCTTTTCGAATCATTCTTTTGGAAACTGGTACAGATTGCAGAGATGGTGCTGTTCTTTCGTGCCAGGTAAGCGACAGGAACGACGTCTATGGCTACCATTTGCCACTTGCTACGCCACACGTTCTTTACGGCCCGGCCCGGTTTGGGACGGCCGCATGACGCACCCAGTGAAAGTATTTCTACGAAATAATTGTACCAGCTCATGAGCGATTGTGATATTGGCCTATGCCTCGGTGGGGGGAATCTTTTCAGAAAGTGGGGTACTTCCCCCCATGCCACCAATTTTATGCTGAAGGGGTCACTGTACTGAGACATTTTTTATTGGGGGCTAGGATACATGATTCGCGGACAATAGTGTACTTTTCATGATTATATAAGGTATTCCTCGTTTCAGGGCCGCTAAAATCAAATATCTTAAGGGCTTCTGGGCCCTTTAGGCACATGGGCCAATGTGTTACTGTTTGCTGTTCAGGGCTGCAGTTGTAAACAGTTTGGGCAAGTCACTTTGACGCGAACGCAAAAGTATAACAAAAGTGGGGAGACAGAATTGGTGAATGGCCCAGGAATTGGTGAAAGACTGACAGAACACGCGGTAGAGAACAGAGAACGATTTAATTTGTTATTAGATATCTAACCAAGAAAACCAAATCTTTGCTATGGCATCGCCGTGGTGGCTATTTGAGGGGAAATGGGAGGAAAGGGACCCCAGTTTCCATCGTGTCGGGATGTTTTTAATGCTCAAGAAGACCATTTGTACATTCGTTTTAACATCTATCATGAAAATTGCTGCAATAGCTGGTTATTCTGGTCTTATTGATTTCTTTTTGTAAAAACGGCCACTGTGCCAGGCAGAATGCATCCTAGGACGTGTGCACTACATCGCAGGTTTAAATGCAGCAAGCAAAAGTGGAATTTTTGCATCTAATAAAAAAAGAAATTTTAATGAAATACCAAGAACAATAAAGCAGAGTGAAATCTAAAGATAGTGAAAGTGGAAACAATGAGAATAGATGCAAGTGGTGTACGAATTTCGCGTAAACAAGAACTAACAAGTTAAAAGATCATTAGAGAAGTACAATGATGGCCGCAGACGTTCATGGTTATCGTCTTATTTGCAACTGTTGGTCTACTAATCACATTTATTCCAAGGGATGTAAACCACAGTTTATAACTCGCGTCGCAGAACAGAATTACATGAAAGTTTTTGGATTTTTTAGAAGCACTGAAAGCTATTTTAACCCCTCACTTCTTATTTCCCTGCACCTAGATCATCGATGACTCGACAAATCTGTTTTTGCTGGCAAAGAATCAATACTTTGTAATCAGACGTGGTATTTTGTTGTTTCAGACGAGTTTTATCAAATACTGGATTTTGCCACCCTCTGCTACCACAAAGCTACTTCCCTCATTGAATTACTACTAAAGGTTACGTGCTTATCTTAGATCCATAACCGAAGAAAACACGCAGAAGCTTTGTTCCCAGTATTGATGGTCAACAATATTTTATTGGATAAAAGATATAAAAATAGTTGTTTGACGTTAGTTATTGCTTAATACAAGCGATTGGAAATGGCATTTAACTCCTACATAAATCTTGTGCTCTGCTCTGAAGGTCTCTTTCGGTTGGTATTAGGCCCAATTATACCTGGTATATGTCCTAAACATTTATTGTCGTAGGAACCAAGGCGGAGCAGGAGAGCCATGCCCTCCCCCCCCCCCCCCATTTTTGGGCACATCATACAAAAAAGCCCTTTCAAATTGAAGAACGGGTGTGGCTATGTGACCCTTTTCTGATATGCCCCTTCCCCTCATTTCAGGTGCTGCCTACGCCCGTGTGCACGATTGTCAAGCAACATTATGGCTTCTCAACAAGCTGCAGCCTCTACTACGTCCCGTTGTGCCAGCTTCAAACACCCTTTGATTCTAACAAATTTTCAATGTTGGATTTGAACTATTCTTCTTTGTAGTACAAAACTCAACATCTAAAAGAAAATGCCAGGTCTGCTGCGTAACCAAGAAAGCCTGGGGAGTAGTTTGCAGTGAAAACGGTTGCAATAAAAAAGGCCTTTTGAGCTCAATCAATGGACAAGAGAATCGAGTAGAATTTGATGCTTAAGTAAATGTACCCTGACCTTGTTTACTTTGCATCAAGCTGTATTTTCATAACAAAAACAACCAATTGTATCTGCGAGCCTTTAGACTTTTAGCACAGTACAGGGACATTAATTAAGCGGCGATTCTAAGTAGCATTGGGTGTTAGCAGAGCCTTGGATCCATCTAAAGAATATTTAATAGAAGTGGGGAGACCATGGTCATGCTTAAATAAAATTTGTTCTTTCGTGCTTAACTTTGATTACCTTAGTAGCCATTGTCTGTCATATGAAGATTCTAAATAACTTTCAAAACTCTTAATAATATCCTTTGGTTCTTGCCTCCGGTAAACAAAGCATCCCAATTTAAACATTTAATTAAAATTTCAACTTTGTTTGGTTTAAACGGTCAGGCCCTGGGTCAATGTGGAATTGGTGGAACACTTTTGTGTCACACTATTCAAGAAAGTAAACGGAAAGCAAATTTTTGATTGTCCTTTTTTCTTATTTCTATTTAGCAGCTAACTGAATTTTTTTTTATATTAGCTGATCACGCTTTGCTTTAGATGTTAGGGTTTGGAGTTTAGGATTACCTCGTAGAACTGGCAATATTTAGAACTTATTGTCGAGTTTGGGGGCGCTGGGCGCTATACAAGTTTTATATCATAATCATTGTTATTATTATTAAAATTTGCAGTAAGAGAAAAGGGAATTATCGATTCCATGTGTTTATAGGGGTTTTCAGTATCTAAATCGCTTGACCGTCATATCTTTGGACTTGGTCATTCTTAAACGCATGAAGTGAGAAATCAAATTTTATACTTCTATGCTTCAATTTCAACCAAATTGTAGATTCTTTGGAGCCTTCGAAACGGGAATCCTTTAATGGGCGTAACGAAATTTAGAGATTAAATCAACAGCTTACCGTTTTAAAGCGTATGGCAAAAGGCCAAAAATATGACGCACACAAATAATACATTTGAACAATCAAATTGTAGGCACTCGCGGGAACGCGCGAGAGATCCGCGGGACTTATTCTTGCAGCTAATGTGTTTGTTTACATCACTTGACTGCAGGTGAATGAAGTAGAGGAGGGTGCATGCTAAATGGGAAAATGTCATCAAGTCGTTTCCAGAAGTGTTTTTAATTAAAAGTTTTTCAACTCATGATCTATGAAGTATGACCTAGTAGGCCGTCCATGATATCAATGTTGTCCAAATGCCAGTACAAGGAGGACGCCCGACGGTGAGAACTCGATTCAGTGGAATCAGGAATGTATTCAGTGGCCTAAGCGGAATATCAAATCAGTCCAACAATTCTGGTGCAGCAAGTGGATCGTCCGAAGAAAGCGATGAAATTGCAGAACGGCTGTCTGCCGAGGAGCTTGTCCTAACGAAGGTAACACCGACTGCTCATTTGTGGTCAACTGCATTTATTTAATAGCGGCGTCAAGATGTGTTTTTTTCTGTCTGGAAGCACCAGGCCCGTGGAAGAGCTCATTCAAAGGAGCCACTTTTCCATTGCTCTCTAGTTTTAAGGCCTTGTTTGAAAGCAGTTCCTCTGGTTGTACCTTGTCAAGTTCCTCTATAATAATTTTGCTTTGAAGATCTAGAATAATTTTTTTTAAAGAATTATCATGCTGGTTAGTAGTTGCAGATACATATACTAGATTGCAACGTCCCCTTCATCGCTGGCTCAATATATTTTCCCGTGCTTGTTTATCAGAACTGAGATGCTTGCAGAAAGCTCTTAAGTCTCTAAAGGAACATTGTGAAACTTTTGTGGATTTCGATATTATGACGCCCTCTCATGTTTGCTGTGATAAATGTGGAGAAATTGAACATGACGGCCCCGTCCTTCTTATATATGGGCACAATTTGTCGAGATTGTGTTTCGTGAAGTGTTGATTTGGTTGTAGAATTAATTTTTTGTGCAAGCTTTTCATAAGATGATATCACATCTTGAGGCTTGCCTAATCTCCTGATGCTGCAGCTAATACACAAACCATCAACATCAGGCAGTGCATGCTGTCTCAGCGTACAAAATGGCAGCCGCTCCAGTACCTGGTCGATAAACCCTTCAATCTTATCTGGAACCCTTTAGAAAGTTAGCTTTAGAATTAAGAAACTGACATGCTGCCTGAAGCGGCCTATTTAAGTAACAAAACTAGGGACTGTGATGAGCTATTGGTGTTGGTGGCTTTAAACTTTTTATGAAGAAAATAATGACATTATCCTTGTACTTCGACCTCTTCAGAAGCATTTTACTTCTGTTATTCTAGTTAAGTTTCCTGTTTCCTTGTCCTTCAGAAGCGAATTTGCTCTTGCAGTTGAATGAATAAACTGGTGTACTATAGGTGATATATGGTAGAAGCAGCCCATGTAAAGTTGGGCTTAAAAAATCAGGCAAAACTACAGTTTTGCATTTCGAGACTACACAAAGCTATAATAAGTTTATTGGGCTCTTGAATGATACCTGCTACAGTTGCTAGACAAATAAAATGTGCAGCTTGAAAGCATCCTAATGGTCTTTAATTAGGCAATTTAAACAGGTCAATTTTTTTCAAAGTTCAAATTTAAAATTGACTGTATATGTTTCTAGCTTGTTATGTTTTCTTCTTGAAAGCATATTTAGTACCCAGTATTTAATAATATAATGAACAAAAAGATGTAAAATTATTGTTAAAACACCTGAAGCAGTCATTTGAGTCGGATCATCAGTGTACTTTACTTTTTGGTAAAGTATGCACTGATAATAGAATCAAATTCTAGCTTCCTTGAGCTCAAAGAGATATATGTCAGGAACTACCACCAGTTGAATTCATGTTGTATTGGCAATAATTGATATTTAATTGTAGAGTGGCTTGGTTCAGAGATTCAAAATGCTTTGCAGTACAAAACTTCACAATAGCTAGAAATACACTCTTTTTATCACCCTCTAGTGTTTTCAACTGGCTATTTATTGTATCAGCTTTTGGTTATTTTCCAATGTCTGCTCCAGGATGAAATAGTACTTTAAGTATGCAAAGTATCATTCCACTATTTCTAGCTTTTTACAAGTATCTTTCACATTGCACCTTTGACCTGTGGTTAGAATTACTGCAATTTTATTAATTTATGTATTTTCATCTTCATATGTAGGTTGGAAGATATGGGTTTCCTTATCAAGCCACATGCTTGGCTGTGGATCCTTTACAAAAAATATTGGCAATTGGAACAGCCCATGGAGCTATTAGACTGTATCCTTTTTGGTACAAAACTCATTGAACGTCACCCTCGCTCACATCCCCCTTATGCTCTTTTGCAGATTTATCTATAAGATGTTCAAAATGTTTAATTGACTTTATTTCTGACTTACCAAATTGTTTACTGGCTTACTAAAAAATTTTTCACTGAATAAACAATGGGCCAGATACAAGTGAAAGCTTTGAGCTTAAATGACTTTGGAGATTAGGAAATTGTATAAGTGACATTATGAAGTATGATAATAAGGGTGATTATTGAAGATAAAGGAATGGAATTCAAGATAGAAAGCTTTTGGTGCACCTTGTACATGTAGTTCAGCTGTGAAGCCCCAGGCCTACTCTTTACCTGTGAATGCTTTAAATTTGATTAGCATTAGGAAAGAGTCTTTATGTATCAATATCAGTGTTTCCAGTAGCTTGTTCTGCTATCTTTTATGGAGCTTTCACACAAAGCTGTTACCACAGAATAACACAAAAAGCAACTCCTCAGTTTTCATAGTTAATCTTGGATATTCGCTTGGTCAGAAAGCTAACTACCAAGGTAAGGTAACATGGTCATAACTTGCAAGCTACGGGTACATTTGTATCAAACAGGTGATTGAGATTTCTTTAGCAAATGATGTAAGCTATAGACTTGATAGAAATGAGATTCCAAGAGAAGTTATTGTCTAGTAGGGTTTTGTGATGAATATTTTTGAAAATTTTTCTGCGGAACTTCATACAATGCATAGACTAATAGAAGAGAAGTGAGTTATTTGAACATGTTTGTTACATATGTAGATCATTGTCCGCATTTCTTGGCTTCTGTGTAGACTTGAGTACACAAAAGCTGGTTTAGTTTATATTTTGTGCGCTGTACGCTAAGCTGCTAGCTTCAACTAATACGACGTCATCTATCTTCACATGTTAATGGAACATGTCAACTTAGGAATAAGATATAAAGCGATCAGTTGATAACGTCTGCGTGTTGGTACAATTCTACAAGCCAGCCGAGCGGCAAGGGAATGCTTTTCAATTTGATGAGTTCAAACAAAGACAGCGGCTGGTTCTTCACTGAATAGCTTTTAAACTGTTCACAAGGCGCTCAATGGCTAGGCGTTTTATTGTGCATCCACTGCAGAAGGTAAACTCAGAAGACCACGCTTTATAAGTGAATTCAATTTTAAAGGCCACTTCATTTTTCAAAAGCCAATTCCGTTAGTTGATTGAAGATTTCCATGTTCACAATTCTTCATTTTCGTCGGAGCAAAACTGTTCCAGTGCCGTCGGAACGAAATTCACATTGGGAAAGGGGGGGGGGGCTACCCATTGTATTCCTTCTCAGTTAGTACACTGTCAAAAAGGAAACATACTACAATTCCACAATTATTGGGGGCCGAAACCCCCCCCCCCCCCGTTCCAACGAGCCCGTGTTCTGTAATTACCTTGCATTTGCACTGGAAGCCCTAAATACGAATTCCCTAACAAACAACAATCACCTCTGCACGTCAGAGCACTTGCATTTTGCAGTATTTGAAAATGGATGATATACAATGAATAGTAAATAAACGTAAATTTATGATTAGTATCTTTGAATCGCACTAGTATTTTGTTGACATTACGTGATGCCTTTACCTTAAAAGGGGATGCGAAAAGTGTTTTCGTGCAAGCATAATGAATACTAATTGTATTGATGATATGCTATTATTCTGAGTTTTCTCTTCAAAATATATTCTTTTTATTTCACGGTATTTGTTAGGAAAACAGTCCGTCCAACTTTTTGTTAGGAACAGAAGTAAGTCCCCACGTGATATTTTAAGCAGGGGAAGGGAGCAGTTAAGGAAGATCTTTTGGTGACCTTCTTTTATCTGATACGGTAACATATTTTGGCATTAAGTAAATTGTGAGTTCTTTATGACTTTGAATGGCTTTACATTTGCTAGGGGTTACTTTATACGGCCTTGCCTACAATGCCCCAGGGCCTCCATATCTAGCGGGCTCATAAAAAAGTTAGTCCGGTTTCCACAAGCGTTTTGTTTAATTTTATTTGCATACGTTTTTAGATTGTTAGATTTAACAAGGTTTATGTCTTAAAAAACAAACGTAAGTTTAATCAACAGTAATGTCTTACGAAGTTTTCTTTTTTACATTTCCAGTTTTATTTACCAGTATAAGAACTGTCGATGTAGGCACAAATTTTTTTCTAAAACGAAGTGCATAATTGATTGTAAGCTCGGTATTGTTTGTGCTTCATGAAACTGAACAATAATTTATTCTACTTGTTTTCAATTATGAGAAGCATTTTGGCTTTTCAAAGGGGGCGTCTTCTCACCGCATAGCCACGAAATTATAAATACATCTTTTACGAGTGTATTTTACCTTAAGGACTATGTGTGGAAATTAAAATTCGATATTTTTCATTTGTTGAAACTGAATTCAGCTATGATTAAGACGTGGGCGTTTTTAGGTAGGACATTGACATCTAATTTTGACATGCTGAATCAGAGTTGTTAGAGGGTGCGCACGAGAGACGTGGATCTTAGATCGTCTAGCAAGCGTCCACTTTTAGTGCGGACACTCTCCAGAGCTTTAGCACTAAGAGCCTCTCTCTATAGTCGCCACGATCTTCCTGCACCTTTCTGAAGCAAGGTGATCACTAGATACGAAAACCCAATACCCACATTAAGCCAAGCTCTTTGAGAGGTCCATGTCTTCTTAAAACTCTATGTTGTCTTTTTCTGTACACCCCAGCTGCCAAATCATCTACTAATTTGGTATATTGAATCCTGTTTATTTTCTATAATGTGTCGCATGTTGTTGTTGTTGTTGTTGCTAGAACAATAAGAATAACTGGGCATTGAGAGTGTTATTTTGTCACCTTGACTGAAAATCAGATGCGGTAAACCAGGTGTAGAGTGCCATGTCAGACACACAAGCAATGCGGCGGTTGTGCAATTGCAATTCTTAGTGAACGAGGTATTTTTGCTTTTTTCATTCAGTTTCTTGTAGAAATTACGGTATTTTGCTGTTTCATAATTCTTATTCAGCATGCCTAATACAATCAATATTTCACACACGGCTAATGAATGTCTGAACTAACAACGTACAATCAATAGCTTTGACGTCATAACCCCAGCACAACCACTTTTTTCTCATTTCAATTCGTGTTTTTATTGAATCTTTTCATATTAAAATCATTTACACTCCATCAAGCATTCCTGTAGGATTTTTTAATCTCTGATGTTCACATACTTTTATATTTTGCTACACACGACTATTTATCTTGTCAGCTATGCTACTGTTATCATTTCGTCTTTGATGGTGATTATATTTATCTATCTTACTTGGGCATTTAATTCCCAAATGAAAATTGCGTCTTCCAAAAGAGAGTTCTACTGCTCATCAATAGTTCTGCTGGAATATCTCATTTCATTTTGAAATGCTTTTCTGGGGGGAATGCCTGGGGGGATGCCTTGGGGCGATGCCTTGAGCAGAGAGGCTGATTTTCAACGGGTCCTCCATCTACATTACACAATTGAGATACTTCTCGCTTGAACCACTGCCTATGGTGCTTGGTAAGCGCTTGGTAAGTGCGAATTGTCAGATTGCAGGAACCTCCCTTACCAATTATTAAAGCCCTCTTTCTGGTGGCTCTTTAGTCTGTTGTACTTACATGCAACAATTAAGTATTAGCTTTCAGGGTGGATGTTTTCCTTGTTTGTACAGGGTGGCCTTATAAGTGCTTGCGACGATGCCAGCATTCATCTGTGGAATTTAAGGCAGGCACAACCAGCCTTGATCCAGTCACTTAGATTTAATCGTGAGAAGTAAGTAATCATGTTTAGAGGCTGTCTTGAGTACCTATACTATACACCTTCATTTGGCCATTTTGTAGTAAGGGGGACTTGGTTTAATGAAAAATATTGATTTTATATTTGTAGGATGTTACTGATAGCTCTTTAATGGTATACTTAGCCTACTGATGCAATGTGCTGGACAAATTGGGGTTTTACAATTCAACAGACTATGAAACTTGTCGATATCTGTATGACTCTAGTGTTTCTCACATTTAATCGCATTCTTTGTATTGTTATCCCATTTCAGAATAACCTGCCTTCGCATTCCATACACAAGTAAGTGGTTGTACGTTGGAACCGAACGCGGAAATGTTTACATGGTGTCGGTCGAGTCGTTTACGATATCCGGATACGTCATCAACTGGAACAAAGTTATCCCCGTGTAAGTGAGATTACAAGCCGGACAATTGTCCCCTAAAATGAATGCTAGCTTGCCTACAGATTGTCACCAGTTTTGTACCAATGATTAGCTATGTAAATATTACTTACTCAACTCCCAGCTTTTCACGAGGATTACAGTGTCTCATATTCGTTTGGTATTCATCTTTCCCATTCTTTCATTCATGCTGAAATACCAATTGTGTCCGTCTGGTTTTGCAATCGTTTACCAGAGGCAGTGCAGCAAAAAAGTATTTTCCTTTCTGGCAGCCTGGAAAACGGAACACAGATTTATGTTTGGTAAAAGTACAGTGTACAATAGTTCTTTCTACAGTACGCATAAATTTTTAAAGGGCTTCTAATTTATTGAGTTTGGAGAAAATTTTCAATAAAATATTGTAATTTGGTTGTTGTTAGATCTTTGTTGTTTTTCGCAAAGATTGACTATGCAAAAAAGTTGAACAAAAGCATAGAACAGTTGCTTTTTATTAAGTTTTGTTGAGAAAGTTCTGGGAATCTTAGTTCCTGGGTTCCGATACTTTTTTCAGCTCTGACCTCTCCTCCTGTTAATTCTTGTCTGTTTAACACACTTAGTGACTCCAAGCCCATTATTACAGTATATTTGTCCTAGAAGTCTGTCTGTCTGTAGCCAGTCTGTAGTCTCCAAACTACGCAGATTAATTCCGTGTTAAAAGACAATATCATTTGCTTGGTTTTATAAGGTCGTGTAAAAGCCATCCTGGTCCAGTTATTGAGATTGACAGTAATCCAGTTGACACAAGCAAGGTAGGTCCTCATGCTGTCACTGTTTATTGTCTGTTTAATTGCAATGCTGTCACAATATTCACCATAGCGCTGTTTTAGAACCATTTTGAAACAACCAAGTAGGTGGAACTACAAATACAGTAAAGCCTTTTAGAGTGTTTTGTGTAATTCTTTTAATATAAGTTTAAATCTGATCTGTTTCTGTTTCCATTCCTATCCTCCACCCATAAGTCACTTGTTTGGAAATTTTCGTTTTTTGATTCTTTATTTCAATTGATAGCTTTAGTTTTTTAGAATCACCTTTTTGTGGGCACTTTTTTCGGACGTGCCTAACAGACGTATTGAAAAAAATCATATTGTGTTCCCCAGCTATAAACTTGTAATGGGATATGCTAGCCGCTTATGATGTATGATGTATCAGTGTCAATGAATACGGGATTTAATGCTACGATTTGGTCTGTGGTTTGTTACGCATTTCGGAAAAAATATTTCAAGTTTGGTTCTGAAGACTAAAGAATGCATCTGTTTCTTTTTCAGCTTTTATTGACATTCGAGAGTGGCGAATGTGCTCTTTGGGATCTGCGGAGCAAGAGTGTTCAAGAGCGATTTACACTGCCCCAGGTCATTAAAATTTAAAAATTTAGATCTTTTACATAGCACAATTTGTTGCAAATTTGTCTTTGATTTTAATGGGAAGCTGGGATTCTTTTTAAATTTGAGGAAATTCTCTTGTCGTCTTTTAAGTGCCGGTTGAATTGGTCCTTTTAAAAAGTAGCATGAACACAGAATGATTATACTGCCGTGGTACTGCGAAATACTTCACGCAAAACAAGCTGCTTCTGACGTCATAGTGGTAGCAAGCGTCTGTACTTGCTGTGAAAGGCTGTACATTGGCATTGCTGAAGAGTTATAATATTTCATTGGCCTTTGAAATTCCCTTAGTTTTATAAAGCCACTTACCAGCTGAAAGATAAGTTTATATAAAAAGTTTCTGATGACTGGTTTTTAAGCAATGAGACAGTTGCCAAAGAAATATACATATATAAATATGGGATAAATTGATTTAAACCAGAATATTATTTTCGTTTTTTTGCAAAAAAGGTGATAATTTATTCGTCACAGTTTTTACTGATTTGGAAGGAGAAATGCTCAATGAATTGGGTGAGTTTTTGGGAGGTAAACCGCCCATTTCCACTGTCAATCGATTCAATGGATACTATTTGTTTCTTTAAGGCAACGCAACAAATAACAAGTACTTGCTGGCATTTCGAAGGCAAACAATTTCTGTCCGGTCACTGGGATGGCACCACTTCATTGTGGAATTTTAGAAATTCCAAAAAGCCCGAAGAAAATTCTTTCCCACATGGTTAGTTGGCCACATATAATCATTATCCCCATTCAGTGACTTTCCATCATTTTGTCTCTGCGTCAGTGAATCTGCAAAATTTATTTGTTGCTTCTGTTTTAGGCAGTTTCAAAGTTGTCACCAAATGCAGTAGCAAATTTTGGACAATAGAGTGTTCTGTTTATAATTATATTTTTTTCAAATATATTTGTAATCACTCTCTTAGTCAACATGTTTTATTGTGTATTTTTGTTAAGTTAGCTCCAAATGCCATTTTTAGGGGGTTTTCTAACACTGTCCGATGGGCTATTAGAATCCACCTCTGAAATGGTTGGTGGCACCTACTGGCCAAGAATTTTAAATTGACAATCACTTGAATCTACACGTCCCGAATAATGCTTAGTCGTGTTGATGAAATGCCTTTTCGTCAAGGTGGCAGAATTGGGCAATCGTCTCCATGCTGTCCCATAACAAAGATGTTGTGGCTGGGAGTCAAAGAAGGGTATGAATTTGGTCAACTAGACTGTTTCGTTGCATTCGTAACCAAAGTATATGGAACGCCATAGCTGTCTGGACCCCGTCGTTGTGTATAATTGCATTGTGTTTGTTTTGCAGTGATCCTTGTGTTATTGTATTCTCTGGTGGACTGGCGCAAGGAAACAACAGAAAAGGCCTAACTCTAATGCGAGGCCGATCAAAGATGCTGCTTCTTTCAGACTTTGTCGTCGACTTTGTTTGCATGGTGGAGTCACCGTGGGAACGAGGTGAGCACCACCTGGTAGCAGCATTATCATTCTTAAAGCAAGAAAAGTGAAGTTAATAGGAATAGCAGTTTCAAATAACTTTAAAAATTTTTGCCTTTAGAAAGGCAAAGTTTACAAGTAGCTTATAAAACTCAAGTAGAAATGAAAATTGTTAATTGAAGTATAAACTAGAACTATTAAAATCCTAATGATGGGAAAAGCGACCTTCAAAGACGGCATTGGCAATCAGGGGGATTCGAATTTCTTCTTTTAAAGTAATTGAGCGAGGTATAATGTTTTATATACTCGACCATTTTTAAGGAAATTTTTTTACTTTTTTCCATTTTTAAAGTGACAGGAATGAAAATAGATCTGAATGTATTTAAAAGTGTTGTCAAGTGGATGGCAGGATACTCCAGGTCTCTTAGCTGATAATATATCTTTTCAATGTCCTTCTAGATTACCAAAATCCAAGCGTAGTTATTGCATTGTTGAAGAACGAGATCGTCGTATTCGATCTCTCTACACTTCCCGCTCCTAGGTAAGAGTTTCTAATTGATTGATACTTCTTTCAATAACACGACGCCATTAAAATACCGCTAGCTGTCAGTCTTATGTTTTCTTTTGCTGCAAGCGCGGCTGTGCGGTGTAAGCGGCAACTAGGTATATACAGTGCTGAGTATGTAGAGACGGAAGAAGGGTTCAAGATCAAAATAATGTACTTTTCAGAAGGAAAAACTTGCAAAATGTCATCAAAATATCAAGTCGAAGAACTTAACATCGAAACACAGAGTATAAACGTCAAAGAATGACAAGAGGATTAAGCCTTTTTGAAGAATTATATTTTTCCAAGGCGTTTGAAAAGAATTGAAATGGCAGTGACCCTTGAACTTTCGCGTTTGACCCTCAAGTTTCAACAGTCTTGGTTGTTTGATGCGTGCGATCGCATGGCGCCAATAATGCGAGCGATTTATCGCACGCATGAGATGTATATTTGACTTGACCGTTGCTTTTGATCTTCATAAAATTGTTTTCTTTAACGAAAAATTGGAAATTTTGTTTTTCATTAGATAAGCAACATCGGCAAATTTATTTAATAGTGCCTATTGTGTCTTCCTATTGTGATATGATGTGTTGATCGAGTTGCCAAAATTGTCTTATTTAAATAGGCTAATCGCTTTGCTATGTTCGAATTCCCCCAGATACATGGTGGTCGTCAGCTTTTGTTAAAATTTCTACCTTCCCGTTTAGGTTTATTAAAGGCTGGTTTTCATATAACGTATTTCGACTAATATGCCGCCAAATAATTTAAGATGACGTGCCATATTTGTATCCAAAGACCACATGTTACTATAGACACGTGATCGTATACCGCCTTTTCCGGTAGAATTACGACGAATTTAGACGAAAAACGTTTTAGCCTGTTTTTTACTTTCTGAAAAATTGGGTCTTCATAAATCGAAGCAGTATCTTGAACAACCCATTCTTGTTTTTAACTTTTCTTTATTTATTTATTTATTATTCTTTATTTCTAAACACAGATGAAAAGCTTTCTTTGTGAAGTAAATGTTATCTCAGATTAACAGTGACAAAAAGTCTAAAATTCAGGCAAAAAATAGTGCCTTTAGTGCCTTTTTATCACTTTCAAAAAACATAAATAACAGAATCTAAAAGGTGTAGAAAATTTGCCGTTGTAACAACAAATTTTCTCCCTCTGCTATCCGGAAAAGGAATTTTGTACTGTCACGGTACCGTTTTTGAAGAGGACGGTGTAAAGATGGTCTAAAATAGCCAGACATGTAAGAGTGAATCGCACGCATGGTGATTTCCTTATGACGAAGACTGTTTCAATGGTTGTGTTTATGTCATTAGAACTCTCAGGATCAAGGGATTTGTTATATGTAAGAACATTAGGTTAAATATGAGAGCTCTAACTTCGACCTCTTTTGTTTTTGCAATTTTCAAAGAATTTTTCAAGAAAACTTTTAAAGGTGTTTGGTATGGAAATTTGATTTTGCGTAAAGTGATGTTCCCATTCTCGTCTCATTTCCTTATTTTTCATTTTTCTTTTACGTTTTTATAATATGCATACTTGATCCTAGTTAGACATATGTTACACATTTCCCTAGTTTTATTGCCAGTTGTTTGGTCACAAATCCTGTGACTAAGGTCCTATCCTAGTCTTGCATGTCAATTCAACACTAATCCTGATGATTCAGATTTCATTCGTTGTCTTTATCCACAAAGCAATTGGGTTTGTTTATGGTTTTCGTCATCGTTTTGGCTATTATTAGTGTTGGGAGGAATTCCATGAAAGTTAGACATGAAGTAGTGACGAAAACGGTAACGGAAATAATCATGTTGTCAGTTTTCTATAAAAGGCCATAATACATATTCCTAAAAGGGTGATAACAGAACAAAATGTGAACAGTCTGAACTGGGCATCTTTTCAAGAGGATTGACTCAAACGTAACACTCCCACAAATCCACATTACCACTCTGTGAGGACAGTAAAGGATTGTTTCCACTTGACAATGGTCTTCCATTTTTTTTAATTTTTGTAAATCACATTTATTGAAGCCAAACTTCTGTTTGTCCGTTTCAGCCTTCCGTGGTTTGAAATCCCCTACACATTTGGTATTCACGACTCACCAGTGACTTGCATCCAGTATTTCCCAGAATGCCCTGCTGATCTAATTCCAGCTCTGCATCGATTCTCAACTTCCAAGAAGCCAGAACCTGCCGGCTTCAGTAAACAGGTAACATTTCAGCTGTCTTAAATGTCATGGCTTAAAGGAAGCCATGGTAATCCAACTCAATATACCTTTCAATTTATTTTGGTCTAATAAGCTTGGTGTGAGAGGCAAATGACAATTGTATTAACGACAACTTTGTGTTGTTGAGTTTTCTTTTATCGATTCTCCCAGCTCTCTATGTTGTTTCGTTCCACCAGTTATCTGCCAATTATTTCTGATTTCCCTTTGGCCAGAGGTTCAGTTTGCCTTTTGGACTATATTTTCAATGTCAGATATAAACTTAGAGAATCCTTGTACAGAATCCTTGCAAGACAGATTTGTTATGTAAAAAATTTGAATAGTTGTTTTCATCTTTGAATCTTTCCATATGTCTTCTTTTTAACTTTGTCAATTTTCTCGTATTTCTTTAAGAAATGGCCCATAACTGGAGGGGAGCTTGGAGAGGTCTCATACGAGCCAGCACTTCTAGTCACTGGGTAACGTATTTCACAAAGTTTCTTTTCAGAAGAATCACACTAATGGCTGCAATTTTGCTTCTATATCACATTTTGGTTTGTGCTAGGACCTTGTCTTTGTGAATTGACTGTATTTGAAACTCTAATTTATATACTTTTAAAGACCTAATGCCTTCATTTCTACATAATGTGGAGCTCATGAATGTTAAGAATAGTTAAAAGCTGCCTCTGATAGTGGTGTAGCCAGGGGTTGAAGAAGGATGTGCCCTAAAGTATAAAAGGTTTAATATCAAGGAAAATCATGAATCGTAAAAATATTCAACATTTTTATCAATATTTATGGTTGTTTTATCAGCTGTTAGAGAAATTCAATATCCAATTTAATTTATATTCTTCATTAAATGCTAGTAAAACTTCTTATTTATAGTCATGCTGATGGCAGCTGCAAATTTTGGGATGTATCATCAAGTAAGGAAGAAATTGACTCAAACAAATTTTAAAAAGAGGCTCTTTAATCGTTTCATTTTTGATAATTTAGTCTTCTTCTTGTCTCATTTATTTGTCTAGCTGATAACTTGACTAATCAATAGCTTGTGGGATTGCCGATTTCAGCATTTTTTGTTGAGCAGCAATTTTATTGATATTGAAGGGATGATACTGTTTTGTTTTAGGTACTCTGTATTCTGTATACCAGTTGAATGTCAGTGCTTTATTTGACAATGCTGCACCTGACAAGACAAGTATAGCGAGCAGAGGCTCAAATGATCAGCACAGCGAAGAGCCCTTTGCCATCCAGCACATTACCTTATGCACAAGAAGCAGAGTACTGGCAGTTACCACCCTTTCTAAATGCTGTCATGTGTACAGGTTCCGCTCAAAGGAAACTGCAGAGAATCTCTGTAAGTTCCTTCTAATGAACTCTTCCTTTCATTAACTTCTTCCTTTTCTTGAACTTCTTCCTTTTCATTAACTTCTTCCTTTTCTTGAACTTCTTCCTTTTTATGAACTTCTTCCTTTTCATGAACTTCTTCCTTTTTATGAGCTTCTTTCTTTTTATGAACTTATTCCTTTTCACTGACTTTTTCTTTTTCATGAACTTCTACCTTTTAATGAGCTTCTTTCTTTTAATGAACTTCTTCCTTTTCATGAATTTCTTCCTTTTTCATGAACTAAAGCTGTACCTGACTATCAAATATTTCAAATATTTCAAAACACTTTGCCAAACGCGTTAAGGTTCCACCTCTAAGAAAGCATGTTTCTCTAATTCAACATCTGAAGAGTCGTTTGCTAATGGAGCTTCAATCTCTTTCTGAGATGAGCTCTTTCCTGATTGCTTGATTACTTGTTTCATTACAGTTTTGATTTCAAGTACAACTCCACAGCTCCCGATAATTCTTTTCCTTTTTTCAATCAAAAGAGAATTCTTGCCATGAATTATTGTTTAGAATTTTGCCAATGACTCGTACAAGATAGAATGTTGCTGATGCTACCAAATTTTCCTTCAGCCCTCAAGTTTTAGCCATAAATTGACAGAACAAGGCTCGCCATAGACTTCAAAAGAGACTTCTGTTTCGTGAAGGGGTTTCTAAAGGGATAACCAATTTAAGCAATGAAACAGAAGCATTTTCAGTATGCAAAAGTACTTCTCTACAAAAGAAATATTTATCACTGCATGCTATTCCACACCCCTCTCACATTGAATGCTCTGGGTTATAGGTGAAGCTGTCTAATGTATAATAGTTTAAGCAGTTACTTTCCACACCACTTTTCAATCCCTAGTCTGCTTTTATCTGGTATTTATTAAGAGCTGGGTGATTGTACTTGTGTCCATCGTATGAAAATAGGGATTTGGCAAGGTTGGCAGTTTTTCTCATTTTCTCTAAATTTGTCTCCCCAATGCAGAAAGTAGATGTGAATTTTGGAATCGAAGCTGCACTGGAATGCGAAGAAATCCACATTGAGAGTACCCCATCTACACCAGCAGCTGAGGCCTTTGATTCTGCCCGGACTCTGTTTTTTCGGATGACGTCACTGCCTCCATCTGTAAATCCATGGTCCGAAAGGGTCGCCTGGATTCCAACCAGAAATAGTTTGTCAACAACTTGCTAATGATCCTGTGCCCTCTGTAACTTGCATTGCTATCAGCTCTGCATATGGCCTGTGAGTCCATTTACAGGATATAAATGTTCAAAATGATAACCACTCAATTGATTAATGCCCAAAGGGTTTCTGAACTTTATATCTTTCCAACCCTTATTGCTGGCTCTTTCTCATCCCAGTTTTCAATGAGAACCTGTTTACAATCAATAGCACTACAGAACAAAATGTTGCTAAATGGAACAATTCACAAACATTCAGTGTCTTAAAGTTTAGGTCAAAAGTTGATTAAATAAGATCGCATATTTTTCAGCAAAACAGTGAAAAATCCAATTTGGAATATGATCAAGTAATTTTGCAAACAAGTATATCAGCCTTTGCATGTACAGATACTAGATACAGTTTTGTAATCACATGCAAAAAACTGTACAGGCCAGCTTTTTCTCCTTTTTGCCAGTAGTTATTACGGTATTTCTGATTGTTATATTCTCATATAGAATATCATTTGGAAATGCCCTTGGTGTAGCATTGGTTGATTATGTGCAGAAGAAACTTGTTATGGTCACAATGACTTATGAACTTGGAGGTAAAGCTTGGTTATTTTGCATAATACCAATTTTTTGGTATATATTGCATAATCCAACAAGGCTATGAATCTTCTTTAGATTTAATCTGAATAGTGGCTTTTAGAATGCAAATATATCAAATGCTTGTAGCTGAACATGTTGTAAAGTCATTTAAAATTTTAATCATTAAAAGGCTGAAATCAATATTGAATTTGAATTATTCATAGAAACCAACACAATTTTTTTTGAACCTGTTAAGCTTTCTCTATTTCCCAGAACTTGGTGATATATCAGAATCGCCACATGAATCAATGAAGTCAGGCAAACTACCTTCACCAGATGCAGAAACAATTGAAAAAACTGAACTACCAGACTCAGCTAAAGAAAAGAAGAAGGATAGGTCTTCTCGGTTTTTTAGTAATTCTAATGATAGTAAGGAAGCCAAAGAAGTAAAAGAGCATCAAAAGTTAAGCAAAAAGGTTTCAAGCAAGTCAAATGGAAAAGAAAAGGATAAGCAAGAGAAAAGGACAAGGAAGATGGTGTGTTGCATAAAGAAGTACCTATGGCAGGCACTGTTACCAGCCTGATCTTCACTTACACATATACTAGAAAAGGAGGTGTGTTTAATTTATTTTTATGTAACCAGGAAAACTATTCCTTGTGATCCTATATTTGTACTGTCCTAAAATAATTTGCATTTCAAAAGTTGAAGACTATTTATTCAGTTCTTTTTATATCATGTGGTGTTTTTGTATGTAGTACTACTACTACTGATTCAAACTTATGCAATTTCAAAGCGTCTTAGAACAGGAGAATCTTATTTTTTTGTATTCTTGTAGAGTCAGACATTTGGTTGCATCTGAAAAACGAGGCATCATCCTGAAAATGAAACCTGTGATTAGCCACTAAGAGCTATTTCTGTTCTATGTGCTATTTGTCTGCCTTTAAACAATTTTCTAAAGCTTTAACATGCAATTACATAAAGACTACACTAATTTTTTTCAGCAAATATATTTGTCCCATGTTTATGGATTGGCTCCAGCACTGGAAGTGTATCTGTTGTTGCCTTGAGTCTGCCATCCAATGGGGAACAGAGATTAACTCAGCCGGTTTTTGCAACTAACACTGGTAAAGTATCACCTTTATTTTCCAAAGGTGTCTTGAGATGTTAGGCTCTTGAAAATGCCCCCTTTATCTAGTCAATTTCTATAGACGCATGCAGAACTGTATAATGAATGTAAAGGTCTTTTGGGTGTGCTTCAGAATGTATGAAATTAGGAACTTTTGGCAAATTGTAGTATTGTACTGTACTCATTTGTGTCTTTGTACAGAGTTGTAATTTTCCATTGCAGGCTTACAAGTAAATTTGAAATCATCAGTTTTATCAATCACCTTCTTGGACAAAAATGGCTGCTTATATCCCTCACCATTTGAGTTTTGGAAAGACAGTGATGATTCAAGTAATCCATACTTGTGTTTATTCTTGTGCTAATCAATTTTTTTAAATTGACCAAAGTCTTATCTAAAGTCTGTTAGTCCGACTCAATCAATGTTTCAATCAATATTTCACCAGCAGTATTGCAGGTAACACCCAGAAATGATCAGAATGGGTCTAGCCACATAATAACCATTATATGATGTAAACAAAGAAAATGAAACATATTTACCAGTTGTCTCTTGTTTTAATTGGAATTTTGTATGCGGGCCCACATCAAAGTTATTTTAGCATTTTTTTCACAAGCTTCCAATTAAAGATGTATGTAGGTACATATACATTGCAGTTTGAGATCATGTTGTTTGTGTAACAATTTCAATGGTTTTAAAGATTGTTATTTTGTTATTTTGTAGAAACAAACTTGTCAACCTTGCCAACATTTACCATTGAGTCATCGGAGAAGCATCATCTCATTTTGATTAGTGAAAAAAGGATAAAGGTAGGTTTAGTTCATAGTATCTAGAAATATTTTTACTATACTTTAGTATTGGTCTGAAAAACTCACTTAAATTTTTCTGCTTAATTGAAGGTAAAAGGATTACCGTCATTCAAGACAACAGCTAAGTCAAAGGAGGCTGATTCATCTCTCTTCTTTCTAAGAGCTGGTGTCATAGAAATTGAAGGTAATTCATTGCTAGCTAATTTTTGTGTAGCAATCATTGTTGCAGTTGTAAAATTTTGTTTTTGTGGTTATTCTCTGTAGACAAAAATTGTTGCGGGTGCTTGAAAATTTGTTGCCTGTCATAAAAGGAGGCTTTACTACCAACAATATTGTGCCTTAAATCTATTTCAAGCAGAAAGAAAATCTGTCATGCTGCAATATCTGTTTAGGAACAAGCTGCATTGGTTGTCTCACATCAATTGGCAGTTTACGCATCTACAGCATCCCTAGCTTGCGTTTGCTCATGGATGCTGATTGTGGTTTTAGTTGCTCTGATTACAGGTATGGTGCAAACTTATGCTTTATATATTAGTATTTAGGGAATCAGCGGGTCTTTAAAGATTTCAAAGTGAAAAGGCAGACAAGGTCATAATTCTCCCTTCTATCCAGCTATTTTGTTACTGATGCAGATCCAGCTAGTCAAAGTAAAAGCATATGCAGTAAAAAAATTCCGGATTTTTTCCTCATCCAGTTATTGATCTTATTTCTTTCTTTTACCTTGCTAGAATATTTAGAACATTCAGATTTGGAAAAGGAGGTGAGGCAATATTCCTCACATCACCGACAGAGATCCAGAGAGTTGTATTAACCAAACGAAAGCAAAAAGAGTACATTGAAGGTCTTGGAACTCTGTTTACTGTTGTGTCAACTCCTGAACCACCACAAAAAGGCTTTTTCCAAACAATATTTTCTAGCACACCATCTCCTATTGACAGAGATGAACTTTGTAAGTACACTTATTTGAATGATAAACTTCATTTAGACTAATAGGAAGTTGTGCACTTCAGTATAGTATGCCACCAGTTTTGTGTGTACAGCTAACCAGGCAGTAGGCAGAGTATTTCCATATTCAGACGTACACCATGCTTGTTTTAGAATTGTTTAATTTTCATTTTGCAAGAGCAAGTAGTCTTCTTTGTTTTATTTTGAGTTGTTCTTGCACACTCTCCCTTAAATTGTAAGAACCTAGGCTACAGTTACAAAGAGTGCTGATTTGTACCATACAAGACCTCTTCAGGTTTCTTTCTTCTTTACAGTTGGAGTAAGCAAAGCAGGCTCCGCATCAAAAGGTCTCGCTGACAAAGTTCCGGGATCGGGTATTGAAGGGTTGAAAAATAACTCTGAGAGTGTCATAGGAGCGTTAGCTGGTGCCAGGATGGTATGTTAGGTTTTCTTTTTAGGTTGTGGGTAAATGGTACTAAAAGTTCACCCAGTGGAATGATGTTTTGATTGCTGCTTTTGTCAAAGTTGAAACAAATAAGTATAAACATGTAAATGAATGAACGAAAAATTGGCAAAAAAATGAATGAAAGATAATTGGGTGAAAATGGAACCTCATTTTGCAAGGTTTGGTTTCTAAGATTTAACTGCGTGCAATTGACTGCTTACAGGCTTTGGATGAAAGAGGACAGAAGCTTGGCTTGCTTGAGGATCGATCAGCAATGATGAATGAGCGAGCAAGGCAGTTTTCAAGTGCTGCTCAAGAACTTTCTGAAAAATATCAGCGAAAGAAGTGGTGGCAAATGTAGAAATGGAATTGGGTGCAATGGGGAATAGTTTTCAAATTAAGCTGGAGTTTATTCAGCTTTGCTTTGGTCCACTAGATAATTTATGCTATCTCTTGTTGTTGCATTTAAAACATTATCAACATATTTTTATTTTCCATTCTAAACATGTCAAATTTTATTGAATTGTCAATGAACGTGTAAAATAACATAGTTATGGATCAGTTTTGCCACTTAAAGTTTTTGCTTGCACTAGTAAATTTCATTACAATGTTTGTAGAGATGTGTGGGGATGGCATAGCTTCAATGCTGATGAAAAGATTGCAGGATAATTTTCTTGTTAGTTCCATGTATGGGGTCTGGTGTATATTGTTTATTTAACCTGCTAAATCAGACAAGCAGAAAAGTACACTTTCAGTGGATAAGTGACAGAGTCTGTAAGACAAGACAGGTTTCTGTAACGGAGGGTAATTTTTGAACTCAGGCTATAAGGAATTAAAAATATATTTTAATCAACATTAACTATTAACTAGTCATTCATTGAGGCATAGGTGGTTGTTTTTTTAAAAACTGGCTTTATAGAAAGCTGCAATGGGTTTTTTGAGACAGCAGAATAAATCAGACTGCAGGAGACTAATTTGCCATATGATTTCAGTGGCATTGCAGCGAGACAACTTTCATAGAGTAGGTCAAAACTAAACATAACAAAGAATTTTGGAAAATACAATATTAATAATTTAATTGCAGTCTTGCATTAGAGCTTGAAAAGCCTATGGTGATGTTGTATTCATTTATTTTGAATTAATTCCAATTTACAATCAATTTATTTAACAGAAGCTCCTTTGATTTTGTAAAGCCAAAAGTACTTTTTATGGCCACAATGGTAGACCATCTTAATGACGGGGGCTTTTTGCTGTATAAATGAACCTTTGGGTGAACATTTAAATCTTCCCTTGTCCCTTTAAAACTTTCCCTTTTCTTCTCTTTAAATCTTCTTAAGTTGCTCATCAATACTGACAGTCATGTGGATCTTGATTCTTATTTTCGAGCCTGGAGCTAGAAATGATGCCATTAATTGAAATGATTCATTCAATGTGGAGCAATTAATTGTCTGCCATCATTGATAATTATCTTTTTTTAAGAAGAGTTCAAATGAGACTCATATATTTTGGGGTTTGGCAAGTCCAATAGGACAAGTAATTTTATATCAAATTTATAGTAAAGCCATTTGAATATTAATGTGAGGACTTAACTACTGCTACCATTTACTGTCTTTTGGTATACATGTAAAGTTTCACTTATCAAACTTTAAAGCCCAGAATTTTATATAAGAGCCATGGTAAAGCTTGAATGCATGATAAAATAACATAATTCAGACATAAGTCAAACATAAGAATTATTGGGTCTATAGTTGTCAGGAGAATGAGTTAGCATTTGTAGAGTGAAAGGTAAAGGACCCATAGTTTTTGTGAATCAGGAATTGTATGAAGAAATCTAGCAAATCTGAACCCACTTTCAATCAGTAGCTCTTTTGCTATTAAGTCAATGCCAGGGCTGTGTAAAGTAATGTGTAAAAATTCATTTTTGAGAAATTTAGGTTTTAGCTGAAGTGTTATGTGTCATGCTTGTCCACAGACCAATAGCTTTGTTATTGTGTGAAGCAAAATATGTTTTATTTAATGCAATTGCTTCAAGGTAGTGTAGTTTAATTAATAAAGCTCTGTATTCAATCACTGTTAGCTGTTAACTAAAATAATATTTGAAAATTGTTACTTTTTTCTCTGTTTTGTTTTCCTACCAAAATTAGATAAAGAGTTAACCAAAGTGAAAGTAACCAAAGAAGCTTCACTTCAAAGAAGCTATAAAAACATATTTTATATGCAGAAAAAGATGTTTGTCTGTTAGACAAGGATAAATTCATATTTTAAGCAAAGCAAACAAGTCATTAATATACTACTGAATATTTTACATACTGTATTTACTCTTATATTCCGGCTTCTCTGTTATTCCCGCCTCTCTAGCAATCTTGCTTGTATTTCATAGATTGAAAGAATAATCCCGCCTACCCAGTTATCCCGCATACGGGATTGAAACTTTTAATTGGCATTTGCTATTCTTTATACACTTTGTGTGGGCTTGTCAAAGATTGAAACTTCTGCTTAGAGTGAATTGGTTAAATCACTATTGTTGAAAATTATTATCACTGTTACTATTGTTGAAAAAATGATTATTGTTGTTGCTGAAATTGCATATTTTTCACTCTGATTTGCCACACTCAAGTTTAAAGGGTATCCTCAAGCTAGACTTCAAGGCATTGAAAAAATAATCCTGCCTCTCCAATATACCCGCCTTTCCTATAATCCCGCCTTATTTGTTAGGTTGAAACGCTAATCCCGCAGCGGGAATATTAGAGTAAATACGGTAAAACTAGCAAATTCTGTGTGTGGCGAATTAATATTAGCGTCTATGGAATCATATCCAAAGATTTATATGATGAATGTATTATAAAACAGCTGATAGCAACGGAGCACAAGCATCTTCAGCCAAAGTTCAGCATGTTCGTGAAAAATGTCGGATGAATGTTCCAGGGTAGATGCTGGAACACCTCATCACGTGAGTGATAGAATTTCTGTCATATTCATCACCAGATTTGAAATGCCTGAAAAAATTGTTTAGTGCTTCCACACGTTCAGACCACACTCCAACAGCTTGGCAACCAACTGAAACACCATAGTTTGTAAAAGCAAACTTCACTTTTGGGGAAGAGGGGTGCCTACAAAAGAATCCTTTGCCCTCTCCTTGTGGCATCCACATTTTATCAAGCTGCTTCAGTGATATTTCCCTTAGGAATTGCGCCCAGGGCTCATCTGGGAAGTGATGTGTCATCCAGAGTGTCTCCCCAAGCCCCAAGTCTTGTGTGCAAGAGAAGTCTGAATAGTCCTTCTGTATCAGTGACCACATATCACCAATTTCACTGCTCAGCGCCGCTTGATCAAGAGTCTTATAAACCACGTAACCATCATAGAAATCTAGCCCACCAAAACCATAGCCAGGGTAAGGAGCAGACAAATCTTCGAGCATTTTCCATACCACCCCTCTTCCTTTCACGAAGAAATATGGGTGGACATCCTTTGCAAGGTTAACTGCTTTTTTGTGATAATCCGGCCTTATCTTCCCAAACTCGCCAAGAGCATACAACCACTTAGTAAGGTAGTGAAAATACTGGCCATCTCTATCTGGCTCTTCTCCGATTCGCAGACCCCTTTTCCTGCCAAGTATCTCGTAAACATCATCAACCAAACTCTTGGCTTGATCAAGATATATAGAGTCACCCGAATCATAAAACAGAGTAAGCAAATTGCACAATCCATGCGCATCAGTCCAAAGATAACGCAATCCATTTGGCCAAATTTTCTCGCGTCTCATGAATTCGAGTACATTTTTAATTTCTTGGATTTTGTTGTGTTCCGCCATATCTTCTAGGAAATTGAACAGTAACTTTTTCTGTCGAGGCTGTCTCGAGAAGAGGCTAATTCAACATTTCAACTCTCAACAACAAAGTAGAACGTGTCTTTTGTTCAGTTCACTTTTAGAAGTGGCACCTGTACACCAACTTCGGGCAAGATGACTGAACTTCGTAGAAGAAAGCTTGGCAAGGAAAAGCAAAACCAAAGTAAAAACCATCCCCATACTTTGCACCTCAAGCAAGTTGCCGAGGATCGAGACAGAATTTTGTGGACTAGTATCAGATGGATTAATTTTGCGATTGGAATTGTGGTCGCATTTTATATAGGGTATAAATATGCAAAGTACGTCAGAGATCTCCATGAAAATGATATGTGGTTTTCAAATATAAAGGTAACAATGAAGGCTGATCTTATCTTTCATTATATTCAAGTTATTCAAGTTAGATTGTCGTTGCTTTTTAGATCTTGTTCTTAAAACCGAATTTTATGATCATATACTAGTTCCCATGTAGGATCTTTCAAGATTGTTAAATTGGGCTATAATAACACGGCTGGTATTGATAATTTCTAGTAACATGGTTTGTACCTTGTCGTTAACCTGATCATGTTTTAAATGCCGTCTCAATTTCACTTTCTGATCAAGTATCCTGGATAGGAAAAACTAAAACATTGCTACTCAATTTATTGCCATAGAAGCATGTCTGGCAAAGCTTTGTTTGTTTGATGTCTCCCACACATTTCTTGGCATCAAGATGTTTTTGATAGGATCCTTTTCACACTTGAATCTTCAATTGCACACCATCAGACCTTCATTAAAGAATACAGAGTTTGCCTTGAGTCTCCTAATTATCCAACATTGAATCAAATGTTTATTAAACATAGTTTTGAAGCTGTTAGTAATTGCAGGTAATTTGATATTTCAGCAACTTGAAAGAGAAATTTCATTCAGAACAGAAGCTGGGTTATACTTCTCTTACTATAAGCAAATGGTGCTTGCTCCAACAATAAATGAAGGTTGGTTTCTTTGTACCAGGAGGACTTTGTAAACATGTTTAAGTTTTTCTCATTGATATCTAAGCTTCTTTATCTACTGATTTGCAAGAGCCAGAGAAGGCTGTCTTAAGGGTTAATGAATATGAGAGCTTAATATTTGAGAACTTTCCTGACAGGACTTTTTTTGGATTATCAAGTAGCAGACTTTTATTGAAAAACTGTGGATTCTCAGTTGCTGGCGAGTACCTAATTGCAAGATGGGCTCTTCTCTTTCAGGCATCAGGCAGCTCATTTATGACAATAAGACAGAGCATCTGCGAACAATAAACATTCTTAACAGATTCAATGTCTACCAAGAAGTGATTTTGGGTGTGATATACAAAGCCTTCAACTTAAAGGTAGCTTCTGTTTTAGTGACTGAAATACCCTATGGTCTATGTTAACAGTAGATTTATGTTTCAGTTAATTCTACCATATTTCTATTTCTATGTTATTGCAAGGAGAATTCCAGCATTTAACTGTTTATTCATCAATTTAAATTTGAGTTTAAGTTTGACTTTTCTTTTTGACAATGATAATGATAGTATTTTTTTAAAACAAGAATATTGAAGTATCTGCTTTGTGAGGTTTAAGGTGAGGCACTTTAGAATTTTTTTGAAAGTTCATTCTTTACTTTTAAAACCCTTTTTTACTCCCTCGGTGAGCCTGTCATGTTGCATGTCATTTTTCTTTTGCAGAATTATCTGGAATATGTGTATTTTTACATCAATACAGTGTTTGGCCTTCATGGGATGTACATGGTAGCAATTTATTTTAGTTCTTGGTTGCTCAGTGGTACCTGGTTGGCTGGGGTCCTTGGGACAGCATTTTATGCCTATAACAGGTTTGCTTGTTACAAATATGTCACTTTGATTACATTAACAATCTATTTTTGGAAAGCATCTTTAACACAGTTTCCCTTATAGTGATAATTAATGACCAGTCCCTTTAAATTTTGTTGTTGTTTGTAGTTTTTTATTTCTTTGCTTTTAGATATGATCTTTTCTTTTCTTTCCTCTCTCTGATAAAAAACAATTTAAAACTTCTTTTTCAATATAACAGCACTTGAAATGAATTCTTCCTGTATTTAGGGTTGATACTACAAGAGTTTCATTTACCATTCCACTACGAGAGAGCTTCTCACTTCCATTCATATATCTCCAACTTGCGGCAATGACTCTGTACTTAAAGCCTGGAGTGCAACAAAAGATGCAGGTAGCTTCATCTCAAGTTTCCTTAGTATCTCTGTCCTTGGCTCTTCAAAAGTTAGGTGATAAGTAACACTGATTGGTCAATTGTAACCAATCACATGCTCTTCCTATCACCCTCTAGTATTTTCAATAAGCATCTAGCTATTTATTCTGTCAGCTCTTGGTTATTTTCCAATGTTTGCATACTCTGAGGAATGTCGGACGGAAAAGTACTTTCAGTATGCAAAAACAAGTTCTGCTTTTTCTTGCCATTGTGAAGTTTTGTACTGCAAAGTACTTGTTCATATCTCTGTTCTGTCTTCCAACATCTAGTAATTATATCATATGATACTGAAATTGAAACCATAAAGCTCTGTTTTGCAGGCATTTGGACTTGCAGGCATATTCATTGGAACTTTATTCACAATTATTACATGGCAGTTTGCACAGTTTGTCCTCCTTCTTGAAGGATTTGCATTATTTGGTGTGTGGTGCCTTGATCTCATACCAAGAAGAAAGGTATACTTTATCATGATTTATTAACTTGCATAGATTTTGTCAGATTATTTTCATGTTGGATTGAGATTTTTCATGAATTATTTTTCATGTCAATACTGATTGGTGATTTGTAAAGCTGCTTATTTTAAAATTATTTGGTTTATAGAGAGTCCTTTTCTCGTTATAGGCTCAGAGTGTTTTGTTCATTATTTCTGGATGCATTTTGGTAGTCTGTGTGATGCAGTTTATCAATGACATGCTTATTACCTCCCTTACTTTGCATTTTTGCCTGGCTGCGCTGTTTATCATACAAATAGTTGTAAGTATTTTTTGGCCAACTGTTTTTGTTCACGTGAAAGTGCAGTAAGGCCTTTTGACCGACCCAAGCTGCATTTATTGAAGTTTTATTGGAAATACACTGTAGACTGCCTAGACCTGGTGACATTTGACCAAGCCAATCAATTGGGCTCTCCATCATGTCGTTGATCAGCTTTACATGTCAATTTCTGGTTCCAATTTAGTCTGACTCATCTCTCTAAAGGTATAGGGCACCCTGGCTCAAGCACTTAGATGGTATCACGTGATATCAATCACTTGCTGTTTTGGTTAGAAATACAATAACTGAATCTAATGTTTTTGTTTAACCCATCAGATATTTTAAATTATTATTTGATAATGCTTTATTGCTTATGTCTGAAAACCTTAGCCAAACTAACTGACTTTTGCCTCTTCTGTTATTGGCTTTGTTGATTTCTTTCCATGACTTTTCGGCCAACTTCTAGGATAATCACGGAAATGGGCAAGGAATCTTTAGAAGAAGTCTCAAGCTCTTGTTGCTAGTTGCAGCTGTGCTGACCCTCACTTTTCTGATTAACTTTGTTCTCAAGGTGGGTGCTCACGAAGATAATTTGCATTTGTTTTCCCAGAATAGACTTGTCATTAAAAA